>OX589605.1:15186010-16401510 GCA_951329385.1 Polia nebulosa | reverse complement strand
CTGTATGGCAGGGTGTCACGCAACCCACGTACGTTTAGGCGCATGTATCTCGAATGACGGCTGGCACTGAGATCAAGTCACTATCTCCTCTTACACTACCTCACCTACAGCTATACGAAGCCGCTAAAGTGCCGCTTAGAATAATAAAAATATAATATATCGATGTGGATGTGACAAACCCCATCAATAGTTTGTACTATTGCTGGGTAACCTCCCGCCGGGTTAACTCCTTTACTTGTCGATTGACTGTGCTGGACCAGTTAATCGACGAGTGGTCAAAAAGATTAACATGCACAATTGCACTACCATAATGCCACGCGGTTAATCCGATTTTTTTTGGACTTTTTACAATCCCTATCTTCAATTTCGTCAACTCTCATTAAACTCCTGGATGTACTGGTGGTTGTGTATGAAAGCCAGGAAAGAAGGTGAGGCATGTTCTGTGAAGACCTTACACTGGATCTGGCTCAAATTCATCGAAATTAAATGTGGTTAATTGGTTATACGACCAAACAAAAAGTATACCAGCTGAGTAAAATATTTGTGACGCAAAAGGACCCCTATTTCTCTCGTATTACAAGCATTTTTGCTTTACTTACGACACAGTTTATATTCCGTTAGAGAAAAATGTCAGTTTTATCAATTCAACCCGCATGCAGTTATATAACTGATAACTAATGTTATTTCAGTTAAAATCGCAATTTACGAATAAAAAAACATGAACGGATAATATGATGCTATAAAAACAGTCAAACTTGATAGGTTATCAGAGAGTAAATGCGTTTATGGTATTCAGGACTTTGTTTTAATTTACTTATCATAGGTGCAATAAAACGGAACTTATTTATAAGGATTAAAAGGTGACGCAGATGTCGTAGTTTATCTTGTCTAGAACACTATGGAAGAATAATTTGATTAATTGGGTTAAAATGGAAAAAAGCGCGTAGTTTTAGTTGTTCTATGTCACCAGGGCAGGTTGGTCTTGGAGGTATAGGTTCACGTACACTTTTGTATCTCTGTGCATTTGGTGTCGAAGAAAATAACTTACGTAAACAGAAACAACGTGCACGTGAATCTACACACACACAACCAAGAGCAACCCACCTTCGTGAAATATAATATCTTATACCGATTGTTATACATCAATCCAAAGTGGGCTTGCTTATTATAATTTAAAACTCCGGTATACACTCTTAAAAGTCTAGAACTCTGAGTATAAACTACGATCGGCGGTAGCGACCTCTCGCGTCCAGCCCTAATCCAAGCCTGGTACGGAGCGAGAGATGTGAAGCTGACACCTACTTCTGCGAAGCAGTAATGCTTGCGAAGGAGGGAGAGAAAATCCTCGCGGTTTCATGTCCCTAGCCACCGCAGGAGACGCCCCGGGCGTCGGGAGTCACAAGCCGATTCCCGGACACAGTAGGCGTGGGCTTGCGGACGGTGAGTAATGGGTAGCTCGCCGTCCGATAAAGACCAGGCCCGAGTCAACGGTGCGTAGTGTTCTAGGCGCGCCTCAAAGAGATGTCAGTAGTTACTGATTCCAGCCTCCATTAGGTCCGATGCCTGGATCGCGGATAAATTTGAAAGAGAGACACCGCGGCTCTGGCACAGGCAACTGAAGGATCACGGGTAGGTTTTAGTCAGTAAGAGTCTGACACGCCCTGGGTGGAGCGGAAAAAGTCATTTGATAATTTCCCACCCAAAAAAAAAAAGAATATAAACTAAGTTATTGATTTCTTAATTCGTAAAACATGTGTATTTTTAGCTTAGGAAATATTTATCGTTGCTGAATTTTATTTCAGTCACGTTCTCACTCTATTGCTCCTGAAAACATACTGAGCGATTTAAGGTTTTCATCAATGTCTCAGTGGAAAGATACGTTTTATCTAAAGGTAGATCAAACATTTAAGTACTTAAATAGTTTTCATTGTTGTGTATACTCAGAATATACTTAGTGTTAATAGTAAGAATCAGAAGAGAAAAGTGTCATAATACAGTTTTTTTTTTGCTAAAAAGAGCTCTTTAAAAACTAAATGTAAAGTAGGTTCAGATTAGTGAAAAAAAAGTATTTGTATAAGAAAGGCATAGATAAATTATATCAGTGATAACGACGATTGCCAAAGTCTGACTATTACTGAGAGATGACATTGACCTCGTGTCATTGCGGCAGCGCATGTCAACTTGGACTTTTTCAACAAACTTACTCGAAACTCTACTCCTAAAAAAAAATAAAAAAAAATAAAAAAAAAACCCCTACCGCTTTTAAGCTTGCAATATGGTATCTTACACTATTCTGCACTAGTGCAGAACACCGCCACAATTTATTATATTTAGGTTGCATTAAGCTGGTCGCCGCCGGCCAGCCCCCAACAAACCGCAAGAAAAAAAATCCGCGTCCATCTTACAATAAATTATTTGTTACTAAATTTTATTCTTATTTTTACTTAAATATTATTTTAGAGTATTTGAAAAATGTCGTTTGACTTAAACTTCAATGACAAATATTGCTCACGTGAATACGTGAGCAATATTTGTCATTGAAGTTTTTAAGTTTTTTTTTTCCAAAACGATCTCCCGTTCGGCTCGGGCGTGTGCCGCCTCGGTTGCAATGACGAAGTTAGACCACTTGCATCATTTGACAATAATTACCGCTGATAGTTTTACTGTCTGGAGCCTCTGTATTATTTATAGATAATATAACGTAGATTCTTTAGTACCTAGGTCTCGTTTTTAAGGTTTCCATACCCAAAGGGTCAAAACGAAGCCCTGTTGCTGTTACTCACGTATCCGTCTATCCGTCTGGCCGTCTGTCCATTTGCCCGTGTGTCCGTCTGTCTGCCTATCTCTCAGTCCTTGGTCTGTCACAGTTTTTTTTCCGAAGAATTTTTTAACTTCCCATTGACCTATGAATTTAAAATTTGGTGAATGTTTGATAAACGTATATTTTACTAACAAATACCAATATATTGATAAATCAGATTTGTTCATTGATAATTCCCTCATTTGTTACGGAACCTAAATGTGCGAAGTCGGACACGCACTTGGCCGGTTTTCAGGGTTCCGTTCCCGAGAGGTCAAACGGAGCCCTATAGTTGCCACTCACGTGTCCGTCTGTCTGTCCGTCTGTCGTATGTCACAAAATTTTGTTACGTAGAATTTTTAAACTTCCCATTGGCCAATGGGTGATACTGATAATGTTTATTATTACGTATACTTTACTAACAAATACCAATATTCGGTACGGAACCCTTTTTAATTTTCAAAAGATGAAAGATAAGTACGACGAAACAGAGCAGACTTGATTCCACATTGCGTAAATTTTAATCTAATTGTATACGTACGAGTACAAATGCAATCTCTTACACCATATTTTCATCACCATTTGTAATTTCTATTGTGGTAGGTACGAGGAAAATATTGAAGATTGTAGAAGCACAAACACCTCTTTCAAAATAAAGATAAGGCATCCTTTATTCTAGCAATGTCATATTTGTGCATCGTCATCCTTATCAAAGAACGTAGTAAAGAATTATTAGGTAGATATACAAAAAAAATATTATTATTAGGTAGGTATAGTTAGAGGAGCTCGTGGCTAAAGTAAACAGCCGCACGGGTCGGTCCATTAGGTTAAGCTACGCTTTCCATGGATAGGTAACCATCTTTACAAAGGTACCGAGACTCCTTCGTGCCTCGGAAAAGTACGTTAAGCCGTTGCTCCCGGCTGTCAATCGTGGATCTTTGACAGTCTTAAGCCCAAAAGTCTGACAACCAGCCTTACCAAGGGGTATATTATTACCCAGTAACTGGGTTGTGGACGTCAGATAGGTAGTCGCTCCATATTAAATACTGGTATTCAACTGCATCCGGTTAGACTGGAAGACGACCCCAAAATAGTTGGGAAAAGGCTAGGCGGATTGATTTTTTGAGGTAGGTAGGTTTGAGATAGTTAGTGAATCACTAATGATTTTAATCTGTGATCATACCAACGTTTCATTAATAATTAATATTTGCGAAAGTCCGCCTAGGCCTTTGTATTCTTGGTCGATAGTAATATATTGAAAAATAAACCGGCCAAGTGCGAGTCGTACAAAATGAAGACGGACGAACGAACGGACGGACGGACAACGGAGGCTTAGTAATAAGGTCCCGTAGGTTACCCTTCGGGAGGATTAGACGATACCCATTATATTTACAGGTTCTTTATCAATTTATTAAACAATTAATGGATCAAATTAAATTATCCAGTGAAACTCCGCAGAAAAGGTATCCATCAACGTATATGCTTGGTGTGAGCTACTTGACCTTGACATCTTATATGACCGCCCCACCCGTCTCAGACGGCAAATATTAGAAGATAAAGAGAAAAGAACGGATAGTTGCAATCTGTGATCTATTTATACCTACCTAAATACCTACGCATTTTTTTTCGACATTTTTTATTTTATTTTCCAACTTAAATTATTTTAATTTCTATTAAATATTATATTGTAACTTTGCTTAAATTTTCATGTTAAATTAAAATATGTGCTTACTCATGAAATGCTGTGCACGTCGGTAACTGACATAAACACTAGTACAAGACATCCTAAAATGTTTTTTAAAAGAGATAAGGCTAAAAGGCGATACAAACGGGACCCCACTGATGAGAACTGGACTTTTTACAAAAAATTGCGCAATCGCTGCGGTCGTATGTGTAGAGATGCTAAAAGGCGCCACATCCACAATTCCGTTCAGAACTTCAACACAACACAAGTATGGCAATTTCTCAAAACTCTTGGTGTCGGCAAAGCTGTTGATGACGGCACGCCGGATATTGACCTTAACACAGTTAACTTACATTTTTCCAAACCACCTGTTGTTCTGGACAACAACGTCAAAGCTTCCACTCTTAACAATCTCTCTAAACTTCCACGGCCACTTTGTACTTCATTCTCTTTTCAACCAGTTACAGAGGGGGATATTAAGCGAGCCATCACATCCATATCCACGAAAGCGGTGGGCGATGATGGTCTTCAACTCCAGATGCTTCTTCCTATCCTGAATGAACTCGCTCCTATCATTCTCCACATTATCAATTACTCCCTTTTTACTGGCTGTTTTCCCTCTGCGTGGAAAAAAGCACACGTTTTGCCTCTACCCAAAGTCCCTAATCCCTCGTCAGTCTCCCAGTACCGTCCCATTTCCATACTTCCAATCCTATCCAAAGTCCTTGAGAGTGTTGTTAATAATCAACTGTCTCACTTCCTTTCCTCTAATAGCCTGCTAAGTCCTTATCAATCTGGTTTCCGCCCTGGCCATAGCACTGTATCGGCACTCGTTAAAATAACTGACGACATCCGACTGGCCATGGAAAACAGGCTTCTTACAGTGTTGATTCTACTGGACTTTAGCAGTGCTTTTAATTCAGTTGATTTTGACATCCTCTTAGGTATCCTATCCTCTCTTAATATATCTCCTCCTGTGATTGGGTGGTTTAATTCTTATCTTCGGGGTCGCTCGCAGTCGGTTCGCTCGGAGGATGCTTCCTCTGACTGGTGTGACCTCGCTGCGGGTGTTCCTCAGGGTGGTGTCCTTTCTCCTCTTCTTTTCTCTATATTCATTAACGCTATCACTAAGGTCTTATCTTCACACTACCATCTCTATGCAGACGACTTGCAGCTTTATCGCCACTTTAAACCTGAAGAGCTTAATGGAGCTATCGATGCCATCAATAATGATCTTAATAATATCAGTCAGTGGGCTAAAAGTTTTGGACTTTTAGTAAATCCAGTAAAATCACAAGCTCTCATTATTGGTGGCAGATACTTTGTAAACCTGTTGAGTAGCCAGTCTCTCCCTCCAGTTTTGTACGATGCCATCGCTATAGCCTATACCAAAAAGGTCAAAAGCTTAGGTGTTTTCCTGGACTGCAATCTATCTTGGAATGTTCACATTGCAGAAGTAAGCAGGAGGGTGTTTTGTTCATTTCGGTCTCTGAAACGTCTCCAGAAGTTCCTGCCTTTTTCGACCAAAATTACTCTCGCACAGTCTCTTCTTCTACCTCTTCTAGACTATGCTGATGTCTGCTTCCTTGATGCGACTGAGGAACTCCTTGATAAGCTCGAACGTCTGCAGAATTTGTGCATACGCTTCATCTTTGGCCTTCGGAAGTACGATCATGTGTCGGAATTTCGAAAGCGGTTGAGGTGGCTGCCTATTCGGCAACGTCGGGATACCCACATTCTTTCCTTACTCTTTTCAGTTCTTCACAATCCCAACTCCCCCTTGTATCTCCGGGAACGCTTTGAGTATCTTGTTCCAAGAGGAAAACCTTGCCGCTCATCGTCCTCTCTTCTCCTTCGGTTTCCTGCCCACTCTTCTAGTCGTTACGGTGGATCCTTTACTGTTCGTGCTGTACGCCTTTGGAACTCTCTTCCACACACTCTAAGGGATAGCCCTTCGTTGGAGATGTTCAGGAGAGGAATAAGGGAGCATTTCCTGTCAAGATGACCCATAATAATATGTTTTTTATAGAATTTCTTTGTTTATATTATAGGTATATATTATGTTTGTGTATCACATATTTGTTTAGTTTATTTAAGCAACAATGTAAGATTTTGAGTTTTGTTGTGCACTTATGATAATCCTAAGCAATTTTGTATTTTTCACCTTGTGGTTTGCTGTAAGAAAACCCAAACGCTGGGTTAAGCTCGCCTTTGTAATTAACTGTCCCATTGTGTTTTTCTGTATATGTTTTATGTGTACAATAAAGAATAATAATAATGTTTTATATCAATGATTGTGTCTATGTTGTTGATGTGCCAATTATAAATAAATATTTAATAATGCAAAAAATTGTTAACAACAATTATTGCTGATTATTTTTCCGACCCAAATATCGACCAATAGAATTGCACCATTCGACGTCACGTGGTACAACCTACATGGTATTATACTGAAAATTTTTTGAAAATTTTCTCTGGTCGTTGCTATATATAAAATAATTCCCCGAATACCACACGAGCTTCAAAATTATCTGGTATTTCCCGATAGGTTCCCTGCAAACAAATAAAATCGTCAAGTTTTTCAGGAAAAATCACTCGCGCTTCGCGCTCGTGATTTTTTAACCTGAAAAACTTGACTCCTTCATTTGTTTGCAACGAACGGAAATACCCGATAATTTTGAAGCTCTTGTGGTATTATAAGTGAAAATTATTTAATCATCTAAAGGGTGTAGCGAAAATCATAATTTATTCTTCTGCCCATGGAAATGAAAAACCTGTAACGATAGTTTTAAGTTGTTCAATAAATAAATAAACAAAAGCAACGAAAGCGATGCTTATGAAAGTGAATCGCTCTCCCACTTCACTATCGAAAAAAAAGGTATACCAGCTAAGAATACTCACCCGAATAAGCCTAAAGCTACCACAGTCAAGGCGGCATCAAACATGTAGAAGGCTCCGGGGAAGTGGTCGATGGTCATCATGTAGATGTAACTCGTTGCCGGCATGTATATCGAAGGCGCTATGGCCTCCGTCACACCGATCAGGGCACTCAGCTTCGCTGGAAGGAAAATGACCTGTTTAGAATCTTGCACTTTGTAGATTAGCATCAGCATGGCTCAGGAAAGACCCCTTTACAGTCTTCTCATAAATATGCCCATCTCGGTTTTATAGACAAATACGTTTTATAATCAAAAACTATAAGGAATTTAAGGAAAGTAAAAAATAGTAGGTACCTAGTTAATCTAAAAGATTTTATTTACCTACTCCTACTCGGACTATAGCCGCCCTCGCAGGCGTTGCAAAAAAAGTCCTTTACTTGGCCCTCCTTAAAGTTTGAGCTACATATTAGACCCCGCTCCCCTGACCCATGTACCACACAGGGACCCATGTACCACACAGGGATCATTCATTTTTTCAGATAAAACGTCACCTATGGCCCACAGCGATAGATCTTTCAATCCGTGAAGGAATTTTCTTAATTGGATCAGTGTTTCCAGAGATTACCTTTAAAATACACACACATTAACTAAGAAATAAACGATCATTTCCACAATCTGGATTGAGAAATGCAAAAACAAGGCTGATGGCTGATGACAACACTAGCCAGTTATATAAAAACCGGTTTTTTAGTTTGACTCACTCACGGTGGATTCCGTTCAATTTCATAACTTGTCGCAATAGAAACGGCAATAGAAATACGCACTGTGAAAATTTCGACTGTCTAACTATTACGGTTCATGAGATACAGTTCACTGACAGATGGACTTACAGTGTAAGCATAAGAGTAGGGTTCCGTTGGATACCCTTCGGGTTCGTAAACCTAAATAGCATATTGAAAGCGCAAAAAGGAAAGTAAATGCCGTCATACCGTGTCGCAGTAAAATAATGAGTCTTATGTAAGTGCGTTGAATGCATTGGACTGTAATGGACACACCTAGTAATAACAATAACATAAACGGCCGTTTTTGTTACAAATGCACGATTTAGCTAAACAGCTATATTTCAAGTGTTGACAATGTGTTATAAAATTACGTTATTGCCTTTTCTACACTAATAATAGACCACATTTTGTATTTTTGATTCTATTTACGAGTTATGACATTTTTTCGATTGGCGGCGCTAGTGGACTGTAAAAGGCCCCTTAAGGAGAGTATTCGACTGTAATGCGTATCAGCAGAAATTTTGCGGAAAGTCATGGAAAATGCGATAAAACGGGAACAAATGTGTAATAATACTGGTAGCAGCCACTTAACGGATATCATCTTTTCCACTTAACAGAAAAAATTGTAAAGGTCCAAATAAAGATTTCCATCAAACAAAATCATTTTTTTTTTTTGTATAGTAAAACAGTTATTCAAAAACAAAATTGGATGATTAATTTTGCGCCACCTTATACCAATATATTGGTAAATCAAATTTCTTCATTGATAACTCCCTCATTTGGTACAGAACCCTAAATGTGCGGAGTTCGATACGCACTTTCCCGGTTTTAGCTAGAAAACATGAGGCACGTCTTAACCCGAAACACGCTACACAAATCTTTAAATAAAGATCTACTAAACTTCATGAATTTTGAAGTACAAACTTCACAAAGCCAACAGGACCGAAACAAACAATTTCTAATTTCCACGTTTCGCCTGATTAATTTAGTGGTAAATTTTCTTCGCGTTAGCTCAACGCGAAGAAAATTTACGCGAAAACGAATTCTCTGACTTCATAGCAACAGGTGCTAATCCTTTGAATAGGCATTTCTCCCTTGTACAGATTGCTGTTTTTGCCCTTTTCGGGAAATTTTGTCTTATCAAGTCGTAACGTTTTATTGAGCAATTTTTCCCGTCATTTATTTTGAGTAAACGCTTTGAGACGGTTTGCTTCCAGATAAATAGAACAATCAAAGTAACTCCACGGATTTTCTGTTTCACAGAGACTGAGGTGAAGTTACTTACAAATAGTTCCGATTCAATTCAATTAAGGTATTAGAGTGGTTTCAATAACGTTAGTCTTTTGTTGGGGGCGTAAATATAATTTTAGTGCGATAAGTAGTCCCAAGGACACTAGAAAATAGTTTTCTTGCTAGGTACTTAAGCTACTTACTGGAACAGTAGAGGTTCTACTGCAGGTAAGCAGCTTATTAAAGCTGCTTGCCTACAGTAGAACCATTACTAATTCTTTCGTAAATGTACCTCAGGAAAATGGTAGAAGGCTAGTATAAACTTACCAAAACTACTGCTTAACAGTACCTACCTATAAATAGTCTTCCCTCCTGTACGAATTTCTATTTCGGTTGCCAATCTTTACATAAATAAGTCTAGAGAGATATTATAGTCCGCTGTGTGCACATATGACCTAGTGAAGGTTGCAGCAACACTTGGGGGAGGCCTATGCTCACACACGGACTTCAGCAGTGGACGTCTGTCGGTTGAAATGATGATGGTAATTACTGTGTACACAAACACAGGTACCTTTTTCTTCCCTCTCTGTCATAGTCTGATTTCGTGGCAGTTCGATACGATCGATAAGAGATTAAGTGCAGGACCAACCGCTTATCGTCTCTTCCGAAACACGGTAATGTTCCACCAATGTCTTCCGAACTCCGAGCTTACTCTGAAAAATTGTTAATGGAAAAACCAATAACAATGTGTCCATCTTGAAAATCAAACCCAGGACCAGGATCCGACACTTTTTTTTTTTTTTTTTTTGACACTTGCAACCGCGGGACCAACGAGCCTCTATGCTAAGCAATAAAAAGAATTACGAATATCTTACCAACTTCTTCCGTAGGAACACTCTTGGTGGCCAAAGATCGGACAGCGGTCAGGCCAAAATGACTGAAGATGTTCAGCAGCGGGGCAGAGTAATACCATGGTCTCGTCGGGGCAAACGCAAACATGAAACAGCTAGCTATCCTGCTCACACCTGCCAAGGCACCGATAGCGCTGTCCTGCACGCTCAGTCTTTTGCTTAGCACCGACATGCAGAAGAAGGATCCTGAAGAAGATAAAACATACATTAATGTAATAATTATGAGTATTACAAAGTATCTTCATCTACACTCATTATAGGTTCTTGTAGCTTATTAGAATGGTTTTTTTTAAAGGTGAAGGTCATTTACGGGGAAATTTAATCTTTTGCTCATTACTTGATAAAAACTTATTATTTTATTCTAAATATTTGCACTTTTAAGAGGCTTAAAATACCAAAGTACGTGTCTATCTGATATTCAACTAACTCATAGGTACACTTTAGACTTTCATAAAACGTTCTAATTATGTAGGTATGACCTTATTCAGCATTATTTTATATCTTGGGTCTTCTTCCCAAATATTTACGATATTTGGAAACAAAAATACACAAATAACATATTTTGCAAGCTTTTAGCATTCATCTAACCGGATTTTAGGTAAACGACCCGAGAGTTGGTTGGCATGACATGTGTCATTTAAAATGTTATGAAATATTTAATGCTGAAACCGTTTGACGTCAGCAAACCGGTGAAAGAAAACATTGTGAGGAAGCAGGTTCTCGAACCAAAACTTCGAAGACTACTATTGTGTCATCTACCATGCCCGCTAAAGTCATCGACTATTTTTACTTACAAGTGTTCTCACATTTAACAACAGTTCCTATGCTATAGAGACAGTATTCTGTAACCCTGTTTATACTAGGACTACTAAATGAACAGTTGTGCTGGACTGAGTCTCATGTATTATGCAGTACTGCGTATTTGGACACGATTTGCACATCGTAGGTAGATTCAGAAGGTGCAGTTACATGCTATTCGCGAAATGGTTTGTTTTTACGCAACCGTATGAAATTAGCTTTGCATAGGTTAAAAACATAGAGGCTCACTATCTAGAAACTTATTTGTTACCTAAACTCACATTATAAAAGAGTAAAATTATTGGTTTGATTATATGTTTGTAAATCGTAACATCTGGAGGTTACGATTATATATATATATATATATATCATTATATATTATTATATATATCATTATACTGATGATCGTCATCATCATTTCAGCCGAAAGAAATCCACTGCTAGACATAGGTCCTGCAGGCGTATTCGCTTACTCAGTTGACATCAATTTGATAGGATTTTTGCCGTACATTGCTGCTTTGACGTATAGGAAAACCGTAGTGCCTATTATAATCGATGTCCACCGAGCAATGTACTGCATAGTGCTTACCAAATTGATGTCAACTGAGTTAGCGATTACACCTGCTAGACGTTTTTTTTTTCAAAAATTGGATTACCGCGACCCTCTCTTCTCCATAATGATCGAGTGGACGACCGTCATCATCTAATGTCCTCGCATTTTAGGTGACCATCCATGTGTGCCTTTTTTTTTATTGGCGGTGTGGGAAATCATCCAATGACATCTCCCGCTCTGGGTGGAGCGAGAGTGTGTCAGACTCTTACTGACTAAAACCCACCCCTGTTCCTTCCCTGCCTGAGTGCCCAGGGGTACGGTACGTCTGTTAAGAATTTATCCACTACCCCGAAGCATGCAGGCACCGGCCACGATGGGCCCTGTCAGTGGTGGCTGACAAACATCTCTTTGAGGCGCGCGTGGAACACTACGCGCCGTTGACCCACGGGCCTTAATTTACCTTCTGTTAATCGATTTATTTTGTGGCAGTATACAAATAGGTTGCAGATTATTAGTTACGCCACTTATTTCCAAATGCAACTGTTTTAGACTCGATTGCTAAAATTGATTTGCGGAACCTTAACTATGTTGGGTAATTATTGTAACTCAACTTTGGATAGGCATTAACATTAGATATGTACTTGTTAGTTCAATGGGAACGTTTGTGCCTATAACAAGACCTAGAAAAAACTGACTAGAACAAAGGCCTCCTCTCTAGAAGACAGAATAGGCCGTAATCCACCATGCGGGGCCATTGCGGGTTGGTGAATGTTTCCGATTTTTTGCTTCTCGGACAAACGGAAAAGGAGACATTCAATTTCCTTATGATGTTTTCGTTCACCGTTTTGTGAGCAATAATTTTCAACAATGACGAATAATTTTCCTATTTTTTCTCACGAGTTCGCGCCCACAAAAATCGAACATTTTTCCAGAATATGAAGTAACCTGAGGCACTCAAATCAATTCATAATGTAGGTTTCTATCAGTGAAAGAATTTTCGTAATCGTATCAGTACTTCCAGATACCTCCCTTTTACAAACACAACCTACAACCTGGGAGTCTTTAAGTCGAGAGTGAATAGGTTACTTCTAGGCAAGCGTGCTCTATCTTCGACCACATCAACGCTTACCATCAGGTGAGATATACAGTGGTCAAATGCGAACTATCAATGATAAAAATAAAACACACAAACAATTTTGCCTCCTCGGAACCGTCTTGTTGGCTGTCGAAAAGTTTTCGTCACGTTATGATGAACTCTCATATTCCTGGTACCAACCAGAGACAAGAAAACTCTAGAACAGAAAAAATTACGAAACTTAAATACGACGAATTCTATCCCTATACTGCTGAATTTTCTTACAATTGGAACCTGCAAGTAAATTCCAGATATAAATCACGAGTTATATCGTGAATTTCCGGACTTTGGAAACTGAACTGTTGTGTAACGTCTACGACTGTACTTGATACATGTATTTATTATTTGCGCTACACTTACAATGTACGACCCATGAGAAACGCATGTTGTTGATAGGCACCAGTACAGATGACCTGAGTTTTCTTTCACGTGTTTGAATAAGCATGAAGACTAAGCATGAACAGCTTCAACCTTATTCAGAAAATTGGCTAATCAATTGCTTAGTTTAAATACTGATTAGTAGATTTTAAATACAAGATAACATACATCTCATCCATCACTTTGAGCTGTCTATTTATAGGACACATACCCTACAACTGATTGGTCAGTCTAATTTGCATTGATGCAAAAGTATTTAAGGCTCTATTAACTGCCAATGATCTTGAGTGGTTTGCGTGTACTGTGCTGAGCTTACGTAACGCGTCGTACGTCCACCCTACGGGGGTGGAGGATAAATTCGAAAGAGTTACCTCGCCCCCGGGCACTCGAGGCAGGGAGGAACAGGGGTGGGTTTTAGTCAGTAAGAGTCTGACACACCCTTCCGCTCCACCCTAGAGCGGAAGAAGTCATAGGATGATTTCCCACCCCCCAAAAAAAAAATCGTCCATCGAGGAGCGCTGTCCGAAATTAGACGCATTATTAATTTATTAAACATAAACAACAAGCACTATACTAAAACACGTATACTAAAATATAAATAATTAAATGGTCTTTAAAATGGTGAAAATTTCATAATAATATGCTTTATAGTTTTTTCGTGATTCTCAATTTTTTATCCACGTTAGATATACATTTACAAATTAATTACACTATGTTACGAGTATAAAAGTATTATTTCAAATATTCATATATCAAATTGCGACGGAAATTGTCTTAAATGACATATATTTTTTTCAAGTAAATAATAGTAGTCGTTTAGACGTGATATTCAATTAAAAACTATTAGAAGTTGTAAAACTGCGCCTTAATTATTTCTCTTTCAAGAGCAAAATAAGCTAAAGTACAGACACACAGTAATTTTCAAATATATGAGCGTAGGAATAAACGGTAAATTAAAATGACGATAAGCTTGTAACGTCCCAAACAAGTCAAAAAGCGAATAAAAACGCTAAATAATGACAAAAAATCATTTATTTGGCTCTTCCATGTGCCGATTGTAATCACCGGGGTGATTTTAATAAGGTAAAAATCCTACACTTCCATGGAAAAGACTACTTTTCCTCAAAAGTCCGTGCGCCGTTTGAAGGCGGGGACACCTTCAAACGGCGCCTGAACCCGATACCAAAAAAAGGGTGTGAATTATAAAAATCTAGCCTATACAAGGAACTCTTTGGCAAAATTCCATGTTTCTATTCTCAGTGGTTTAAGTTTCGCGATGTCTGTTAGAGAAATAATTTAAGAACTTTAGTTAGTAAAAGATTCACATATCTACTATATGTGAATCTTTTATGTACTATCATAATAATAACACCCGTTATCTACATGCACTATTAATCTCACTATTATCGTTTTTAATTTTAACTCGCGTCTATTCCGCGACAATATTTACTTTCTGATAACTTTACAAATACTTGGAGATGATAAATTGATCTTGCGTCGACCTTTCCGCATTTAATACAGTAAATAATGCAATTATTGCGTTTCTCTAAACCACTGTAAGTTTCTATATAACGCCATTATAACTATAAATGATTCAAAGCACTTTATAAAAATACAAAATAAAAAAATAAAACTATTATTTAACAAATGGAATAAAAAAAATTGCACCTCTGCAGGTTCTATATAATAAATCATAAAAAAATATATTATATTTTATGATTTTATTGAACAGTCATAAAAAAATGCCATTTTCTAACCCGTGTAGTACAAGTATCTATAAATTACTACATCTAATTATCGAAAGAGCCTATACCTATTGTCTCACTTCAGGCCTAGCAAAAAATGTTCGAGGAGACATTGCAAAACCTTTAATGCCAATTTTAGATCAATGATCCCTGTCCAATCAAATAAAACTGGATCACTCGAAATACCTACCTGTCACAATTAGAGGCACCCAGTGAACGACCGAAAATTAGGTTTAACATTGAAAGTATGATGATTTAAGTTAATTTAGTACAACATCACCTGCTCGATACTTGAAACCTGTTTCGATAAAAATAATTAGCAAATTAATGAACTTCATCCCATGTAGGGAAAATTGAACATTACAACGATGGGAATTGAATGCATTTTTGGTAAGCGGGAAATTGGTTGCGTGATAAATGCACGACTATCTCGATCCGCCATCCTTGACCTAGGTTGATAAAGATGGCGTTTACCCACCGAGTCGCACGCAACGAACTACGTTTCTTAAAACATCGTAAAAGATAATAATTTCATACACCATCCATACAAAGGTCACTTTGAACTGACAAACAAATGTGTCATGCAAATAAGATCAATTTATCTGATTTCATTATGACCAAAAATAAAAATAATGTGCATGTTTTTTTCAGTAGAGACTTGACTTACAAAAAAGGTCCCGACACTTTGTAACGACGAATTTTCCAATGACCTTTGGAGGTTAGATTACGAATCTGTTTTTTGTTCTCTATTTACGGTTTATGCAGATATTAAAAATACAAAAACAGAACGTGAAACCCAAGCTCGCAAAACTAAACCTATGTCTGTTAAGTTCCTTTTGAATTAATCCATAGAGAAGAACCACATTTTGATGCGTTTGAAATCGAAGATACTTTACTGTCAATTACCAAGTCCTAGATCATCAAGTGGTTTTTTATTTATATATACATACAGGGTGTAAGGGCAACGCTTCCGAAGCCAGAACGTAGATTATAAACCACCTAAATGCAAACAGACACCAGTGATGTTTCGCTTTATTTCGGCGTCGCGTGAACGAAGGGTCGTTGGGCACACGGCTGTCGGCGAGAGCGCGCGCGCTTTGATCTCGAGGAATACGTGGGCGTCAGCTGATATTTTACAAATATTACATTGCATGATAAAGTTTTAAAGAAAAAAAGTGTCTTTTACTGCAAATAAAGGTTTCATTTAACTGTTCTGCAGAGTGTACGCAAAATGCTAAAAAAATTAGATGTTTTTGAATTTTATTTTTCAGACTTTTTGATAGTATCTCATCAAGAATCACTAGCCTTATCACCTGTCTCCGTTTTCGGGAGCGTTTACCTTACAGCCTGTATACTTGCGTTTCACCACTATCTCACCTGATGCAAGCGATGATGTAGTTAACGATGAAGCACGCTTGCCTAAAAGTAACCTTTTTACTCTTGGCTTAAGTAATATCCCACAGGTTGTAGGTATCAGGAAACATGCAGATTCTGGCAGGGCATTCCACTCTTTAGCTGTATGCACAATGATATATGTACCCAAACCGTTTTGTACGTAATATACAAAATAAAGGCTATTTAGCGAAATTCTACTATCTTAATTATTTCACTAGCTCTTGCCAGCGGCACCGCCTGCTCGTAAGTCGAAAACTAGATATCCCACGGGAACGTATACTACTTGGATTAAAAAATCCAAAACTCATGTGCTTTGTCTACATCCGTTGACGCGCAACAGATTAAGAAACATCCAAACATACCTACAGACTTTCACTTTATAAATATAGTAGGGTTCAGTTTAAGTTTTACGTATTCAATCAATCAAAAGTTTATCGATATTTTTAAAAACATAATACCGTCGTCCCAAACTTGTACCTCCACATTTAATAACACAATTTTTATAAGCCAATAAAATTAAACCCGTGGATATAAAATAAGGTGCAATTAAGGACAAGCTTTTATGACTGACGGTTACCCAAACCAACCAACCCAAACAAAACTTACTAAGGAAAGGTATACACACACACGAAACACACCCACGTCATTTCACCATCAGTCCCGTAAGAAATATATTTAAGGGCGGATTATTCAATTGTCAGATAACTTTTATCTGAAGACTAGCTGACCCGACAGACGTCCTGTCTTAGCTTTGAACTGTCAAACGCGCGAAGTTTAAAATAATTCGTTAAGTTTTCTGAAGTTTCTGCTCAACTTCCTTATTATTTTCGTTTATAAGAACCTTCTAGAACCTGACAATAACAAACACAACAAAAAAAAGTAGCGAAATCGGTCCAGCCGTTCACGCGTGATGCCGTGACCAAGGAAATAGGGATTAATTTTTATATACTACTATAAAGATCAAGTCATATTTGATATTCAGGTGTCAAACCGTAATTTTTATTCCTTATTTAAAAATATCTAAGGATTGAATAACCGGCCCTTAGAAGAATTCGTAGGACACCAGCCACACACGTCAGTCACGTTACGACCGGCGCGTCTCAGTCAATCACATACAATCAGAGACTGATCGGTGACGTGATGGTGACATAACTGATCTGATGGTCTCCACACTACACCACATCATACCACGACCGTGCTAGGAACGTATCAAGCATGGAAAGAAACACAACTCGGATTACTATGCTCATTAGAACGTAAGTACATATACCCGTGCTATCAGTTTTAGTGACCGTAGCATCCGCATATTATTCACGTATCATCCGCATACCATGCCCGTCTAGTCTAATCTGTTCGTTTCTTCGAATCTGTTAGCTTTTTTCCTGATACGTTTCTTGCACAGTCATGGTATGATACGGTGTAGTGGGCAGACTCTTTTATATTTGTGAGTTAGTAAGTAAGAAATCCAAGAATAAGTGTTAATTGTACTTACCACAGAGACCCAAGACGATGTTTATGGTGCCATAAACGCTATATTCAACCTCTGTGAAGCCGAATTTCCGAATCACGTACAGATACGCTACTTGCGAGTCACCTGAAAAAGACAAAAGAAGTGCGTTGTTTATTCTTTTGTTTAACTCCTGAGGAAAACATGGCTGCTAAATAAATAAGGAAACAAGGCAACGAGATCAACTATAATAAAGCAAATAAGCACGTCTTTGGCGCCTTGAAGATGGGCAGCAGTTGAAGTAGGTATCCTTATTTTTGCTACTCATGAATTCACTGTGAATACAATGAAAGAAATCATTTGGCACGACAACGACATTTTATTGGCTCGAGAAGAAATACAAAAAGAGTAAGTATAAGTTCAAGTGTATATACTCGTATACGCAGTCGAACTTATTCGTAGTTATCGTAATTCTTGCACGAGATTTAACTAGCGGCTTGGCCCTCATAAAAGTCTAAAATTATTATCTAACTGGAACGTACGATCGGAATAAAAAGTAGTATTTTTTTGCAGTTTAAAGTTTGTTTAACGTATTTTTTATTTTAGCGTACAATAAATAGAAATAAATCTACTTGCTACTTATTTGACTAATTATAATAAAGACCATGGTCTACCCGTGTTTCAAATAGACCCAAAGCCTCTCTGCAGCTACTCGTTAGTCGTGAACTCATGATTGACTTTTTTATAATCACACCAAAACGTTCAGACTATCAAAGTTTTATTTTAGTAGGATTTCAAGTCCTTATACGTATAAAACTTAACTTCTATCCTTCCTCCTGGAATGAATTGACACACTATTGTAAACTAAATACCATCCCACGCTTTTCCCTAATTAAACCCGCAAAGGAATTTAATTCCTTTCAAATTGAAATGGCGCTTATATTGCCAAATAATTCATTCGCCACAAACGCTGTCAAATCGCTAATTTCTTTGTAGGTTTACTAGCTCAAATTTACTGGGCCTGCAGTCTCGACATTGATAGCGATCGCTACGTCCTAACGATCTGTCACTACGTCGGAAAAATAATTGATTTTCTTGAAATATGTACAGAGACGGCGTAATTTTTAACTTGCAAGCACTATTTTTCATGAAAACTGATCAACTGATCTGCTGGTCTCTGCACATATTTCAAGAAAATCAGTTATTTTTCCGACGTAGCGACCAATCGTTAGAACGTAGCGATCGCTATCAATGTCGAGACTGCAGGCCCTGGTTAATACGCTAATTATAGCGTCAATTAAATCGTCTTATTAATGCTTATTACACGTTGTAATTGTCTGACTCTTAGGCTAGGCTTGTTTAGACTGAAATCAACTATTTATATGATTATTATTATTCAATAGATAGAAAGGGTGAATAGTGAGATGACAAGGTTTTATGTGAGGAGGAAACATGTACAAGGGAGGCGCCGCTGATGTACCTATATACTTCGCACGCTCAACCTGATTGCTTATACACGAACAGACACGAATAATAGGTACAAATAAATATATAAAAGCAAATAGCAATCCCAATAGCGTCCCTGATGAGCGAGTGCGCTTTTGCTCCAACAGCCTGGTGCAATAGCAAAACGCTAACAGGATGGAAAGCCCAATGATAAGGCACTGGATGACGCTCATCGTGCGTCATTAAGGTCCAGTAGCATTAAGTTTTTTCTGTTTTTTTTTTCATTTAATTTTGTGTGTTTCATTTGTTTGTAATTAATTGTATTTTTTTTTGGTCTATTATTGTATGTATTTCATGTTGATTGTAATGTTTTTGGACTTAGGTCTGAAAATATATAAATTTATTTATTTTCTATGTAAGGAAAAGTGCATTTATCGCATTAATGAAAAAAAAGATCCGTTTAATGATAGATGTAACGCTTCTGTGACAACGAAACAGTCAAATTAATTAATTTATCTGTATTCGAAAATTGTGGAAATCATCGTCGTTTTACGTTTCGAACAACCGTAATTTCCTTGTTTTGTAAAACTAGTACGGAGGTGAATACTGAGATGAAGACAAATAGGAGGTTGATTTAAACAAGTGTGTAATGAAAAAACTGACCAAGTGCGTGTTGAGTTTCGCACATTAAGGGTTCTGTACCAAATATTGGTATTTGTTAGTAAAGTATACGTAATACACAAAACACACACACCAAACACACACACACACACATTACACCAAAACACACACCTTTGGTACAATATCACCAAATTTCAAGTTCATTTGCCAATGGGAAGTTAAAAAATTCTTCGTAAGAAAATTTTGTGACACACGACGGACGGGAACGGACAGACAAACAGACGGACAGACGGACACGTGAGTGACAACAATAGGGCTCTGTTTGGACCCTTCAGGTACGGAACCCTAAAAATCATTTTGCACCGGCCCAATATAATTCGGGATGACCAAGAAAATGACGGCGAGCTTAGAAACATTGCCATTTTATAGATAAAGGGCCTTATTTATAAAAAAATATAAACACTGGTAAGTTTAAACACTGATTGGAATATGTTCCTAATTCAACTCAATTATCTTTTCGTGTATAAGTTCTCACTTAAGGAATGTTGCAAGTAAAAGCATAGCCATCCTTAACATTACCAGAGGACTTTGAGATCTTTTTCCATTATGTACTCGTATTTTGAGATCTTTTTCCATTATGTATTTTGAGATCTTTTTCCATTATATATTTTGAATTTAGAATCTACTAATCAGTATTTAAACTAAGCATATGGTTAGCGAGTTTTATAACTAAGGCTGCTTATCTCTAGAACTGTAAAATAACTTGGCTTATGAATACCTGTAACAAAGTACTGAAGTCAGTTTTAGGGTTCCGTACCCGAAGGGTAACCAACGGGACCCTATTTTTAAGTCTCCGCTGTCCATCGTCCGTAATAGGTAGACATTTGAAATTTTCACAGGATGTGTTGCCGCTTTATCAAAAAATATTAAAAATTAATTAAAAATTGTTGGGGGCTGCTAGAGACGTGTTTTTTTTTAGCATTTTTTGCTCGATCTTAATAATGGCAATAAGTAGACGTGTATAATCTTGTTCGATGGTACGGAACCCTTCATGCATCAGTCCGACTCGCATTTGGCCGGTTTTATCTAGCCTTAACGCCAAGCACAGATTAGTGTACAGTGACACATAAAGGTAAAACAACACCTTGCCCTCTACCACCAGCGTTGAGGACATGAGATACAGTTTATTTTATGAAAAAATACAAAGAATTACGGCGACGTACTTTACAACAACATTGTTTTTTTTCTTAATTATCGGTTACTAGCGACCCGCCCCAGCTTCGCTCGGGTACAAATTATACATATAAACCTTCCTCTTCAATCACTCTATCTGTTAAAAAAAAAACCGCATCAAAATCCGTTGCGTAGTTTTAAAGATTTAAGCATACATAGGGATATAGGGACAGAGAAAGCGACTTTGTTTTATACTATGTAGTGAAGTGAAGTAAATTACAGAGTACCTAAGTAGCAAAGACAAAGTTATTATACGAAAAACATCACAAAACCTGTGACATCTGTCAATGACCTCCTGAAAAAATCAGTTTCAGACATTCAGCCTTATTTATAAAACTCGTTAATCATGCTTAGTTTAAATACAAATAAGAGGATTTTAAATTCAAATCCTACAAATACAATTTTGAATTAGGAACCTGCTAATCAGTGCTTAAAATAATCAAATGGTTATCTTTGTTTTAAATGAGGCCCTTTGTAAAGTTGTAAAATATTTATGGCATTGAGGAGCTCGTGGCTAAGTAATTACAGCCACACGGGTCGATTCATCAAGTTAAGCTATGCTTGCCGGGGTTGGTTCATGGATGGGTGACAATCTTTACATACCGAGACTCCTCTGTGCCTCGGAAAGCACGTTAAGCCGTTGGTCCCGGCTGACAATCGTGGATCTTTGACAGTCGTTACGGGTCGTCAGAAGCCCGAAAATCTGACAACCAGTCTTACCAAGGGGTATCGTATTACCCAGTAACTGGGTTGTGGAGGTCAGATAGGCAGTGGCTCCAAGTAAAACACTGATATTCAGCTGCATCCGGTTAGACTGGAAGCCGACCCCAAGATATTTGGGAAAAGGCTAGGCAGATATTGGACCTATTATTATTATTACAGTCTACCTTACACCACATGAAAGAAGAACATTGATTTCGACTTTGGTTTTTTAGGTCCAAACGGTGCCCTATTGTTGTTACTCACGTGTCCGTCTGTCTGTTTGTCCGTCCGTCGTCTGTCACAAAATTTTGTTCCGAAGATTTTTTTAACTTCCCATTGACCTATGAACTTGAAGTTTGGTGATAATGTTTATTATTACGTACACTCTCCTAACAAATACCAATATTTGGTACGGAACCTTTAATGTACGAAATCCGACACGCACTTGGTCAGTTTTTCTAGTTATATTATAACATGTCAAAAAGGATTGCGACCTTATTCGAAAAAGGTCCCATGGGACGGAGTTCAATGGAAAGAGTTTGGGGTTTCCTTTCCCAAAAGGTACACGGAGAAAGGGCGGAGAGACATTTTGTGAACGAATTTTTTTTATTTATTTGGTACGTGTTAATGTTTTTAACTTTTTATAAAGGCTATTTTTTTGTTGTTGTTTGATAATGTTTGGTTCTTGAGGCGGTCTAAAACGCTCATCAGGATTAAGTCCATTAGTCGATAAATTGGAAAGGTTTGTTACCTAACTGTAAATAAGACACAGATAATTTAAGCAAAAATGCTGTGGAGTCGAAGGTACGGTAGGTAGGAAAGTAGATACCGTTTTATTGCGTTTGTGAAATCTTTGTATGACTTCTCCCGCTCTGGGTGGAGCGGGAGGGCGTGTCAGACTTTTATTGACTAAAACCCACCCCTGTTCCTTCCTTGCCTGAGTGTCCAGGGGCATCAGGCAAGGAAGGAACAACAACCTCCATCGTATCCTCCACTGTGTCCTCTGGGCGATCCGCACAATGGTGACACCCGCGCGTTTCCTCCTTATCCGACACAGGAACCTCCCGAAACAACCGTGTCCGGTGAGGACCTCCATCAGGCGGAAGGTGAGGACGCCGTGGCGCCTCTCCAGCCACTCCTCAGAGGGGCACTTCCGCCGCAATAGGGAATATGCATGAAAAAAATATTTGTTATCTAACCGGTTTATCGATGAATATACTAAAATAGATTACAAACAGTGAAAGCAGAATCAAAATTGATCGAAAATTAAACGAGATATAACAATTTTAAACAAATATATCTGTCCCTCTCTCGAAAACGCTGTTTTCTATGGCAGTTGTACGGACGTCATGCCCTTTGACGTCAAAGAACACGTCGGACTTCTCTTTCTAATTATCAACTTTAAAGCTTTATAACTTTGTCGCTGATGATGATATTTTGAAAATTCCTTCATATTTGTTCACTATAGTTAATAAGTCTTCAATTAAACAAATAAAAAAATGTCAAGTATATTCCCTATTGTCGTGTGCCCAGCGCTGGGTTGTGACAGTTGCTCTCTCCATGTGACCATGAGATCCTGCCGGAGCTCCGTGCGCCGAGCCGCAAGGTGTCGCGGCAGCGGAGTTTCGCCCCGGCGTTTTGCCTCCTCGCGCCACTCCCAGAGGAGCGCGAGGACCTTGGTCTCCAGATCCCATGGCGACAGTCCGGCAAGGAGGCTCGCCGCCTCACCGGAGACCGTACGGTATCCTCGGACTAGCCGGATGGCCATGACCTTTTGGGAAGCGCTCAACCGGCGAGCTGGTCGCCGCCTCAAGGAAAGGTATTCATACCTGCGGTGTATTTGCACTATAACTTAAATATAGAGCAAACAGTAGTACAGTAAAGCTACTTTTAATTGCTTGTATAAAAATATATATGAATTTATTACTAGCTCCATTTGCCAGATAGAATCAATTTCCTGCTATATTGTCCCGTGGAACGAGATATTATATTTTCGGTACAGGCGAAAAATAGAACAATAAAATTTGATATCCCATAATTAAAGAATTTGTGAAGGTGTTTCTATGTTTAAGAGTTATGTTGCAAAAAATTCTCGCTCTCTAAAATTGCAAATTGAGATGTGATTATGGTTTCAAAGTATGACATAACTTACGAGAGTTTTAAACCTGAAACGTTAAACGTTAATAATTTGCGATTAATGTTTAATGTGATAATGTATATGAAACTGTGTATAAATACTTCGTGATGCCTTTTGTAAGAACAATTGAATGAACTGTTCGCCCAAGGCTGAATTCTGTCCGCGAGATGATTTTTAATTTTATTTGGTTAAAAACAAACTGGTTTAAAAAACAAAAAAGGAATTTATTTAAACTTTCATTTTTGTTGATTTCTCATTTGGGTGTATCGCATTCTGAAGTCGGTCACTCCTTATCATAAACTTGAATGATTGGCCTAGAAAGTTGAGGATTAAGATGTGTCTTTTGATGCAGCCCTGATGATGTCATTTTACCTTTTTAACGATTGTGTGCACCGATGACGTCAATTGAACCTTTTGTAATAGTTAGGGACTTGTCGTCTCGTATCAGTCAAGGCTGAGCGCACTTTGTTTCACCAATGAGACTGTGGAATGCGCGTGGCGAAAATGTTAACCACGGTTATGTCCCTAGCTCCAATAGTGGTCTTATTTTAACCAGGTCAAACTATTGAGTTCTACGTAATGGTTCTGTGATTTACACGTTACAATGACTGTCAAGGATGTAGGGTAAATGGGATATGTAGGATATACCTAAGGATCTAAAGTAGGGCAGATGCCAGCAGTAATTGACGGGGCCCATTAGGGCCAATGTCTGCCAGGGTCGCGGGAGTGTTTGAAATAGTCAACGTGACCCTGGAATGCAAAGGGCCACTGAAGGAATACGCGTGGGTTTTAGTCAGTAAGAGTCTGACGTCTGACGAGACCTACCGCAAAAAAGGATGTACCTAGTTAAAGTAGGACAAATAGAATCAGGCACTTAGTTTTAGTGGCTTGTGATGATTGGAAACGGAATATTGTCTTTAGTAGGTACTCTCTATTGACGCACTAGGTTAGTAAGTTAGGTTTATTTGCGGTTGCAGAGTGATTAAGGAATGAATAGTGCATCTAAAGGAAAAACGCTAGGCGAATGTTTGATGAGAAATTTTTAAGCATCTTTTGTGAGATTGCGGGATTTAAGTTACTCCTAAAACTAAAATTGTATGTTATATAATTAGGTACGTTAGGTAGTTTGAGAAACACTGGTCATCACGGGTACTTTTGATGTTTGGTGGTAACATTGAAGTGTTCAAAACGAAAATAAAAACAAATAATATAGGTCAAAAATTATGCAACATCTTCTTAATAATTTGACATTTGAGAAATCTTATTTATTTATTCGTCACTTCGTTCGCTTTTGTTATACAACATACTTGTTGCCTTACAAAGCTTGTGAAAGTGGGTGTGTTTTCGTGATTTTTAGGGGTCCTCGTGACATTAAAAACTGAACTGTTTTACTATAAAGGTAACTGTACTCTTTTTGAATTACGAGTGTTTTCTTCAAAAACGGTACGTACTTGAAAATAATACGATGCTCAGTTTTTGACGAACCAGTATTTCTTCTCATAAATATATTCTTTTGTACCTATTTGCGTTCATGTAAAATATAACAGAAGATGGCAAATACTACTGCAAAAATAAAAAGACGGTTCACACTATTAATTAACAGTTTCTAGAAAATAAAAGTGGGTTACGACATACAGCTACGTTTTTGCTCTATAAAATGTTAGTCATAAATGGGTACGGAGCCCTCGATACGAAGGGCCACTTGCACTTGACCAATATTTTTTAACGATACTCAATTAATGGGCACGATGTTGGCAAACGGAAGTCGTGAGAGATCGGTTGGTTAGTAACATTGCTTTATTTAAAATGATTCTTCATTTAAATGGCTGCTTTTAACAGAGCAGATATTATAACTCCCGATTACTGAATAAAGAATTGGAAGTTGAGTATCTCTCAATTGTACCCTAGCGCAAAAAAAGCAGCTTCTCTGCTGGCCCGTATACGGGGTAGCATCAACGGCACTCTGAACGCAAAAGCTGTGCGTTTTGACTGTCCCTTTCAAAATCACTTGGTCATGTCTTGTGTGGGTGTCACATTAGGGCTAATAAAAAAAAATTTAAAGAAATTTGTACTAAGTTAAGGTTTCTATGGGTCTATGCCACCCGAAATAAAATTATTATTATTATTCCGTTTATTTATCTTATTTACATAGTTTTTTCTTTTTTAAATATTTCCTAAAAAAAATATTAAAAAAAAAAACATTTAAAAATAAAAAAAATAATAGTCCGCCGGTATCGAGAGCAGGGTCCAAGCTACTGGTGTTTAAGACTTCAGAGACAGGAACCTCCTCACAATGCGAGCCGTATCGAGGAGTACTGCCTTCTGTATCAGACCTTTGATCCAACCGCGCAACGACAGCTTGGACAGGTGGTTGTCGAGGCTTTTGGCCATCAGGCCGTTGGCGGTAACGACTATCGGTACAATGACAGTCGAGTCCACATTCCACATATCGACAACCTCGTTTGCCTAGTCAAGGTATTTGATTTGCTTCTCTTTCTCAGCTTTCACGATTTTCTCGTCATGTATTATTATTATCTCGTTTATTAAATTGCATAGACACATAAATTATATTTTTCAATAAAAAAGATAAAAAACACTTAAAAATTTAGTAGTAGCGGATAAATTCTGAAAATGAGTTACTGCACCCCTGGGCACTCAAGCAGGGAAGGCACAGGGGTGGGTTTTAGTCAGTAAGAGTCTGACACGCCTTCCCGGTCCACCCAGAACGGGAGAAGTAATTGGATGATTACCCACCCCACAAAAAAAAACCGGTTTTTTACCTAGCTTGCTAACCCTGCTGGTAGCTTGGACCCTGTAGTCCAAGCTACCGGGTCAGGGCTCCAGCAAGAGGAATCTCCTGACAATGCGAGCCGTGTCCAGAAGTATAGCTTTCTGAATGAAGCCCTTGGTCCAGCCGCCTAAGAGGTGTAGGTCGAGGCTCGTGGCTTTAAGGCCATTGGCTGACACGACTTTCGGCACAATAATCGCTGACTCCACATCTCACATATCGACAACCTCGCGATCCAAGTCAAGATACTCGATTTGCTTATCTTTTTGAGCTTTCACGAGGTTCTCGTCATGCGGAACGGTAATGTCAATAATCATTGCACGCCTCTCGATTCGGTCCACCACCACTATATCAGGCTTTTTAGCCAAAATAGTCTTGTCAGTGATGATGGACCGATCCCAGTACAATGTGATATGACCATTATCGAGAACTGGGTCGGGCACGTACCTGTAGTAGGTACAGCACTTCCGATTCTACAAGAGAGTATTTCAGAGCAAGTTGCTGATGGATTATCCTAGCTACAAGGTTGTGCCTATGCAAGTACTCTCCATTACCTAGACGAGAACAACCAGAGACAATGTGGTGAATTGATTCTCCTGGACGGTGACATGCCCGACAAATGTCAACCGTGCCGTCCTTCACAATAAATCTCCGGTAGTTATTCGTCAAAATAACTTCGTCTTTAACTGCACACACAAAACCTTCAGCTTCCCCAAAGAGGTCACCGAAGCGTAACCTGACTACGGACGCTAATAGGTCTACATCGAGCCCATGTAGGGCCCGGAAAAAGCATCCGTGAAGTTCCTTACCGGAACTATAGAATCCAAGAGTTCAGTTCCCACGGATTCCACAATATCTCCTCGCTCTACATGCATAACTGCACATTTGTCCTCACCAAACTCCATCCTGATGGCACTACTGAAGGTTTCAGTTACCTTCAGTAGCTCCATCAGTTGCAGATTGTTGGGGTAAAAAAGTTTCAAGTCATCCATGTAAAGGAGGTGAGATATTACCTGACCACCTCTCTTCAACGGATAGCCTAGGCTATCCGTTGAGGAGAGGTGGTCAGGTAAATTGAGGCTTCTAGCAGTGTGCTAAAAGGATTCAAGGCCAGGTAAAGCCAAAGTGGACTAAACTATTACCCTGAAATATACCTCGCTCGATCCTTATTGTTTCGCTATTCCTCTGGATATTTCGACATCCTGGATAGCGAAGGATCGTATATACCGACCTTATTATTATAATTATTAAAACCTGCTAAACTTTGGTGTTAAAGTAGAGTTTGTGTTTCAGAAACTGGTTTATAGTCGTAAATACTCGTAGTTCCCCAGACTCTAGAAAGATTGACGTTTATTTATTTATTTCCTTTATTAACTTAAAATGTATGTGTATGTACACATAAATTTTAATTTTTAATATATCTTACAAATCATACACAAAAAAAACATTTAAAATTAAAAAAAATAGTAGTGGTCTTTAATGCTCCAGAGACAGGAACCGCCTCACAATGCAAGTCGTATCTGTATCAGGCCCTTGATCCAACCGCGCAACGAGAGCTTCGGCAGGTGGTCGTAGAGGCTTTTGGCCATCAGGCCGTTGGCAGTAACGACTATCGGGACAGTGCCAGCCGAGTCCACATTCCAAGTCCAATGCCAAGTCGAAATATTTGATTTGCTTCTCTTTCTCAGCTTTCACGAGGTTTTCGTCATATGGGATGGTGATATTGATTATCATTGTATGGCGCACTAATCGGTCTATCATCACTATATCCGGCTTATTGGCAACAATTATAATATAGTCTTGTCAGTGATGAAAGACCGATCCCATCAGTACAACGTGACATGGTCATTTTCGAGAACTGGGTCGGGCATATACTTGTAATATGGTACCTCAGTATCCACAAGTTTGGATTTCAAAGCAAGTTACTGGTGAATAATCCTGGCCACTTGGTGATGCTTGTGCAAATACTTGCCATTAACCAGACGAGAACAACCAGGTATGTCTGATGGACTCACCCGGTATGCCACCGATGCCCGACACTCGTCAACCGTCTTGTCCTTTATAATATGCCTCCGCTGCTCTGTTCGTCAGGATAACTTCATCCATAATCGCACAGACAAAACCATCAGTTTCTCTGAAGAGGTCGCCGAAACGTAGCCAGGCCAAGAAATCTACATTAGGCCCATGAAGAGCCCGATAAAAGCGCCCGTGGAGCTCCTTGCCTTTCCACATCTCCTTCCAGTCATCAGCAATGAATACTACAGGTTTGCACCAGTTCTCTTTAGCCATGGACAACGGGGTGAGTCCCTTGTCCAGCGCGACTATATCTCGGTGCAACATTGGTTTATTTTAACTGTGTGCTGTGTTTGTTGTGTGTTGTGTGTGTGTGTGTGTGTGTGTGTGTGTGTGTGTTGTTGTTGTACTGTGTTGTGTAGTAGTTTTTTTTTTAAAGGAGTACTGAGTTCTGATCTTGATTCACTTATGTATAAAAGTATAAAAAAAGTATAAAAAGTTTATGTTATAAAAAGCTAGGATAGCTGAAATCGTCAAAATATGCTAATATAGTTTAATTTAGTTATTTATTTAGCACTAAATGCAGGTGAAAACGGCCAACTGACTTAAAAAACCGGCAAGTGCGAGTCGGACTTGCACACAAAGGGTTCCGGACCACAAACTGAAAAAAAAAACTAAAAACACGTTTCTAGGGTTTTTTTTAGGGAGCCCTCTTTAATTTTTAATTTATTTTTATTATTTGTTCTTATAGCGGCTATAGAAACACACATTCTGTAAAAATTTCAACTGTGTAGCTATTACGGATCGTGAGAAATAGCTGACAGACAGACGGACAGCGGAGTCTTAGTAATAGGGTACCGTTGGATACCCTTTGGGTACGGAACCCTAAAAATCAGTCCGCTGATGTATTTCAACACCGATATAAGTATATATTTTATGCATTTTTCAGTAAGTAAGGTCGAAAATCTCAAAAATGTTGCGTATTTCTTGCGCATTTTATAAATACGAAATCATATATAGTACGCATTAATTGATATAAAAACTCCACTAGTCACCCAGTTGGACTTTGGCTATAAACTAGTGTAATTAAAAGACTAGGGTATATATAGATATAATAGATAGATACTTTTCAACTAAGATGTTAATAAAAATAGAAAAGATTACATCAAAACCAGTTTCGACCACCTAAAATATTGGTTTTGCAAAACCGGAATGAATAAACGAAAAATCTTCTTTATTTACAACCCAAAAATTGAGTTCACACGCATTATTAACAACTGATATCTGTTGCATAACTGCAAGAATGTAACTTAAACAGCAAACAGAGTCTTATTACAGTAATCCATAAAAATAATAATATACATAGAAATAATAAGTTACACTTAGTTTTTTTTTCCGATCATGTAAAGTAAGTGAACAGGAAAGCATTGAAGTCAAGGCTTGCTAGTTATTTACCGGCTTGCCTTCTAGATAGTGGGCTAGTAAAACGGGCCGCGTGGTTAACTTACGGATAAACAATGTTCGATACCTGGACGATATAATAGTACCAACACACCTACATTTAATCCTATCTTACTAATATTATAAATACGAAAGTTTGGATAGACGGATATTTGTTACTTAATCACGCCAGAACGGCTAAACGAATCTGAATGAAATTTACACGGAGATAGATGCGTACCCAGGTAGGCCGCTGCAAATAGAACTTGGAAAAATGGGGTTTTATAGACCCGTCTGATACCTAATGTGAGTGCGGTGCCGGTCCAGAACATGACTCACATACTGGAATACCCCAAGTGCACATACTCTTGTTTTATGTGGCCAGTTTCTGGGCCCAAAGAATTTAAAAGTTAGGGAAACATCGATTCGAAGGAAGAAGGAGATAGATTATAGTCTAAAATAGCACATAGGCTATAAATTAACAGTGGGGGAAGTAATAATTCCAGAAGGGTGAAGTCGCTGGTAGAAGCTAGTACATAAATACAAATGTGGATGGCTGCAGAGGGAGAGGGAGGCCAAACAAAAAGTAGATGGATTGTGTGAGGTGTGATATGAAGGTAAAGGGAGTCAGGTAATAATTCCAGAAAGATGAAGTCGCTAGCAGAAGTTATTACAGGAATATAAATGTGGATGGCTGGAGAGGAAGAGGGAGGCTAAACCAAAAATAGATAGGTTGTGTGAGGTGTGATATGAAGGCAAAGGGAGTCAGGTAATAATTTCAGAAGGATGAAGTCGCTAGCAGAAGTTAGTAAGTACATGAATATAAATGTGGATGCCTGGTGAGAGAAATGGCCAAACAAAAAAAAACTTTTTAACAAAAAAATCAACCGACGAAAAAGAACTAAAAAGCAAAAAATAAATAAACCTTCTAAGTCTTGAGTATTGAGCTTATTTACCTACATAAAATATCAAATTTTATATAAAATAATTTTGAGTCGACGCCAAACGACAATCTGATTATAAATATCTAAATTTTATATGTACGTAGAAATGAAGAAGGCTAGATGTAGGTAATTAATCATTTTATTATTTGGCGCCGACTCAAAATTAGTTTATATAAAATTTGATATTTTATGTAGGTAAATAAGCTCAATACTCAAGACTTAGAAGGTTTATTTATTTTTTGCTTTTTAGTTCTTTTTCGTCGGTTGATTTTTTTGTTAAAAAGTTTTTTATTTTATGATTTTTTGTGACTCGCATCATCTTTCAATACTTTGAGGCTAATTTTTAATCCTTCATCATTCCTCTTGGCATTGAGCTGATAATGTAACCATCTTTCTATGAGGTTCCCAGGATATTGACCAGTTGAGGTTACCTCCAATATTCTAAAGACGTCTTTTCTTCAAAGCATATTAAGTGGTATCTGTCACTAAAACCAGTTTTTTATATCTAACTTCTATTGTTTAGGAAAGGTATGGTTCCCATCATCAGCTCAGTTTCATAATGTGATGATTCCTAAATGCAAATACCTGATTAAGTTATGAAAAGTAAACAGAAACAATACTCGTGCCCAATTTTCAAGGTTTTCTCTCAATTTTATCAGGATTCCATGATCAGATCCTGATGTCCTTGACATGGGACCACCCTTGAGGTATACTTTATCTAACAAAAAAAGAATCATCAAAATCGGTTCATAAACAACGGAGTGAGAGCCAAACATACGTACAGAAACGCAAAACGTGCCCACAATTTTCGAGGTTTTCTCTCAATTTTATCAGGATTCCATTATCAGATCCTGATTTCCTTGACATGGGACCATCCTTGAGGTATACTTTATCTAACAAAAAAATAATCATCAAGATCGGTTCATAAATGACGGAGTGAGGGCTGAACATACACAAAAAAAAAAAAAAAAAACATATATACGGTCGAATTGAGAACCTCCTCCTTTTTTTTCGTCGGTTAAAAATAGATGGATTGTGTGAGGTGTGATATGAAGGAAATGGGAGTCAGTGACAGTGTGATGATTGACAAGATAGTCAACCCCTCCCCCCTCCCCTGGCAACTGAAGGAACACGTGTGGGTTTTAGTCAGGAAGAGTCGAACACGCCTTCTCACTCCACCCAGAGCGGGAGAATTTATTTGATAATTTCCTACCCCAACAAAAAAAAAGTATCACGATACGAGCAGGAAGATGATGATTGTTTATTTACAGCTTTATTTGTAAAACTGGCTTACCTTATGCTTAGTTTTAAAACCGATAAGTGGATCCTAAATTCAAATTTTCCCGCTAATCAGTGTTTAAGTCAATCATGTGCTTGTTACACATAACCACATAAATAGCGCCCTTAATATTGTTCAGTAATATTTAGTCTCGTTTTCTTACGATGCCGTTACTTCCGAGACATTATTTTTTGTTCTTAGATTTAGTGTTAAAATTTATGTTGGAATCTATTGATGGCTGCACACTTAGAACGGTATTAATAAATGTAAGTGTCGTAAAAGTAATAAAATACTGCTAATGCGCCGTTCATGATGTATAACTTTAGTACTTGGTTTGCCATTTCTCACGACCTTAGGTTTTTCATATTCATGTAAAACAAGAACGTGACGTAGAAACACAAGTCATCACAAAAAGCCTCTTTACCATTTTATACAAGTGCGCAAACCATTAAAAACAAACGATCGGCAAAAGGGCCAACATTGGCCCAATGTATGTACAGAGTTCTTAACGAAAATTTATTAACTGAGAGCAAAGAACAAATCCAGACGCAGTAATGAGTTAATGACCCACTTTCGACGTCTCATTGTGACAAGAGGAGTATTTTAACTGCAATGTTTTGAAGGAATTTAAATATTTACTTTTAGCAGAAACAATGTCAGAAATTTAAAGCAATGAAAGTAGTAACTCACCATAAAGAGGTCCCACCATAAGCAGGTACAGTAGTAACACACAAAATATCTGAGTCCTGCCCCTAAACGCACGAGGCCTGACAGCCACCATCACAGTGTTGCCAACTAGTTCAAACACGTCCTTCAACACATTGCGTTCTTTCACCTTTTCAGGAACATTAAAACTGGAGGAACATTCATCTGGAGGCAGCACATCTTCTAGTCTGAACACACCGTATAAGAAGGATAACGTGTATAACGCTAACAGTAAAGAGAACACCCCATAGTATCCCATGGCACGTAACAATATACCACTCAGAGCCGTCCCAGTAGGCGTGCCTGCCGTCACACATATAGTTACGAGCCCCAGGCGAAATGTCCTATTTTCTATCGTAGTTCTATCGGCCATAAAACTAAACATTCCCATAAATATGATGATGTAGCCACCAGTGAACGCCGCCGGCAACGCTTCGATTAAAGCAGTCGCCGGCAGTGACAATTCATTAAAAAAATACGTAGCAAATAACAACCCAATATTGCAAATAATCTCTCCAATAAATGGAAATAAAATGCATATTTTTCTTCTTTTGTACTTATCGCTCCAGGCACCAACAAATAGCACCATCACCGCTGGTATCGCTGTCTGAAGAGGGAACTTCCATGCGACCACTCCAGCAACCAATGATTGAACTTCCTTGTCCTCCACATCCAGGCCACTCGTATTTCTTCTCGCAATACGGTCGCAAATATCCGATCCATAATTTAAATTAACCCTGCATGCTTTATCCAGGTGCATGTTCATGACAGCTAGCGACGATATAGCAGTGCACAGCATGTAAACAAACAAACAAGGCTCGACCGTGGTCTCCCGGAAAATATTCTTCACGTATTTTATGATCTTTTTGAATTGTTCCTTCCATGTTGTACATTGCTGGGAGCCTGTGAGTCGTATGTTTGATCTGGTTAGCTCGTTGACACTGCTAATATTTTCAGTGCTCGTAATCATGTTCGCTTGGCGCCAGAAAAGTGAGAGTCAGTAAAAGTTCTGCGGCCCACGGCTTATATCACACACTGCACTGTACGGGACCGGCACCCGAAGGTGACTATACGTTTAATCCGTGGTTATTCGTCTGTAGTTTCCAAAAACCTGAGCAGTAAATGTTAGGTTGTAAAATTAAGCGCGATATGAGAGTGCGGCGGCGCCGCGAGTACGAGTCGCTCGCATCTCGCCCGATACGATAACACAGGTCTCACTGACGACGACACCACTTTTAATAAATATGTAGCTCATTTATCTTGCTGTACCTTGAGTTACGCATCGGCCAACATTGTTCCGATAGCTTCACGACTGACGCTTAAATTACAATTAGCATAAACGTAATGGCTGTTCAAACACCACTTGTATGGTGAATTTATTGATTTATCATTATTTTAATTTATATAAATACTTAACTAAGTGATACAGTATTATTGCAATCGCCAGTATCGGTCTCATTAAGAAAGGTGTTGACTTATCTAGTCGAGATGTTGTTAGCGTAGTGGTGGCGTAAGTTGAGGTTGTTCACCTTTTTATGATTCAATAACCATCTCGGTGAGAGTAATTTAGTGCTAAGCCGTCTATTTGGTCGGCTTATGAAGAAATTTTTTAACCTACGTCGCTTCAAGGTTGTCAGCGTGACCGGCACTTTTCTAATGTTATTATGGGTAACTATCAGCAAGATTTCTCCCATGAATAAATCTCTTTTTTGTAATTTCTGTATTGCCTTATTTGCTTTTAAAATTAACTTTTCCCACAGTAACCTATTCAAAATAATCATAACATTCCTGGGTGAAAGTCTACTAAATGGATGGTGTATTTTATTTTTTACCTTTATTTTATTCTCGGTCACTTTTGATTGTATTGGACACCATTCAATATATAAAAAAAAAAGAAAAAGCAAGTTGATGAATAAACATTTTTCAGAACTTCCTTATTCCATAACACTGGCTTGACGGTCAGTTCCATTAATCACAAAACAGTGTTTTATAGTAACTGAAAATAAAAATATTCATGAGATACTTATTTTTTTTCAATAATTATTTTTGCCATTAGTGCCGCTTTAGATTTTCGTCATGATTTTACAAGTTTTTGTTTAACTTTCAACTTGCCATTCAACGTGGCAATGCTGCCAGTATTCTGGGCACTTTTGCCATTGACAGCGATGTGGACGAACTTTTTGATGCCCAATCAGTTTAATGGGCCACTTTTTAACCGACTTTCGAAAAAGGAGGAGGTTCTATGTTCGACTGTATGTGTTTTTTTTTTTATGTATGTCCGCGCATTTCTCCGTCAGTTGTGGACCGATTTTCAAAATTCTTTTTTTGTCCGAAAGAATATACTCCCGAGGAGGTTCCAAATAAATTTTATCGTAATTGCTTTAGCGCTTTCTGAGAAACTGAACAAAAACGAAAAATACGCATATCTTGATGACGTTTTTGTGTTCTCCAAATGTTTAAATTCCACGTTCCATGTAATTGGGGCTTATAGTTCTGGGTTATTACAACTAAAAAGCGAAAAATAAAAAACTTTTTTACCAAAAAAACAACCGACTTCCAAAAAAAAAATACACTAAAAGTTTAAAAATAACTTTAATTTCGGAAGTCGTTGTCAAATATCGAAGAGATAAAATACAAACACCGACTTCCGAAATTAAAGTTATTTTTAAGTTTTTAGTGTATTTTTTTTTTGGAAGTCGGTTGTTTTTTTTGTAAAAAAGTTTTTAACTGCTTGTATATATTTTATTTATTTTCTTTTAGCTTACGGTTAGACTTTGTAATAATAGTTAGTAAAGTATTTGATGTAAATAGTATCTAATGTTTTAATAAATAATTGTATTTATTTTCACTTGCAATGTTATAAGTTGTCGGCTTCAAAATTTACAAACCATTTTTTGACCACTTGTTGGTTTCCGATAGAGCTGAAATTTGTCAAACTTGTTTATGTCGCAACAATGCAATATTATGATACCATTCGAGCTGCTCCTTGATGGCAAAGGTAGGACAGTTGAATTTGGGCTAGTTTAAAATGTTCTATTATCATGAGTACTTACTTCCCACTACCTACTCATGATAAAGGGGGACTAATGCATGTTTAAAAAAAACTTTTAATGTAGATTTTATAAAATTGAAATTGAGTTTTTGTACTTTAACTATTAACTCTACTTTAGCCTGTCACACTTCGGCATTAAAGTACTCGTAAGAACATGTCAAATGTTGAAACCTTAATTATTACTTTATATATATATATATATAAATATTTATTGGTAGTTATTAAGTATATTAAATACATATGTATGTTTGTTATTAATATATATATTTTCTTTCACTTTTTTTTAATATTTCTACTTGGTGTTGCTTTGTTTGTTTTTTTTTATGCACCTGCCATATTATCTCTCCACCACCCTTGGTTGACTGGTAGAGAATGCCTAAGGCATTAAGTCCGCCTTTGTACTTTAGTTGCATGATGTGTAAATAAATAAATAAATGTTCTTAACTCCATAAACCCAATTGAGACATCGGACCTAAGTTAACCGAATCGTTTCATTGATCAACCTTGTCCAGTTTCCTTTAAAAAATTCTACTATTCCACTATAATATTATTATAAATGCGAAAGTTGCACGCCAGCATGGCTGAACGTATCACGACGAAATTTGGCACAGAGATAGAATTTAGTCTGGAATAGTACATAGGCTAATTTACTCGTATAATGGATGAAGAACTAATTACACGCGGGCGAAGCAGCTAGCACAAGCTAGTGTATAAATATGTTCTGTAGTTTTCAGGTTCCAGAAATGTCTAATTGTCGTTATGTTTCTAATACCGCTGTAGTTATCTAAAACTTAAGAAAGTAGGTACTGAACGTATTTTTGTTTGTAGGGCTTACTTAGAGTCAAATATAGAGACTTACTTAGACATGATTGTATTAGTGGGACACACTTGCTGGGAGAAACAAGGCTTGTTCTTCGAAAAGCTATATCTTGTAACATTTAATCTTCACTATCTTTTCCTTGAGCAAGCCTTTTAGTGGCCCCCTCCTACTTCTTTCTACCCGACTGCGCGTTCGAAAATATATGGGTATGTTTTCCACGTGTACCTATGTATATTTGTTACATGGTTTGGATATTATTTTGCCTTTGCAGCAGTGTACGGTAAAAGTCACCCCTATTATATCCAGTTACTCTTTTCATATGTATGTAGGTACCTAAATATTGAAGTATAAAATGTTAATACGTGAGTTAAAAACATATGTTCCCGGGGTGTCTAACGTCAAAGAAAGCGAGTTTTCCTAGGTGATATTAATATTTACTAGTTACAGGAAAATACAATATTATGGCTGATGTAGAACTGACGTCGCAGGTTTTTATGGAAGCATTCTTTATATTGATTGACCTAAGGTGACTCTTAATTCATTAGCAATCTATTGGAGGGTACAAAAATACTCATATAAACAAAGAACTTTTATTATTAGTAGATTGTACGAGTACCTACCTTATCCATCTTGAACACACTACTTTTCCTGTTTGATATTCTATTTACTTGTAATTTTGTGTACTCTAACATATTTATTTATTTTTATTTATTTATTTAACAATTTATGTACACAGAACAGACAGAAATTAAACACAAAAAAAAAGTAATTATGTACAAAGGTAATGCTTATTTCTAATGAAATCTCTTCCAGCATACCTGCGAAAGGAGAGTTGGAAAAAAAAGGGAAGTAGACACTGTGTGGTAAAGTAGTAGGAAAAAAAGAATACATAAAACCAAAAAAAAAAAAAAACAATGAAATAAGATAACATAAATGCAAACATATACCATAATATAATAGATACAAATACATATATAGGCAACATACTAAAATACATACTAAACAATATTATGAAATAAATAATACATAATAATAAATAAATACTTATAACAACTATGATGAAATTGAAAGATGTGATGTGATCTTTGACACTCCTCTTAAAGACTGGAAGAGTCTGGCAGTCCCTAGTTTCAGGCGGCAGAGAATTCCACAACCGTACAGCGTGAGTAGTGAAGGAGTAAGAGTAGTAGTCAGTACTATGAGGAGGGGATTTGAGGAGTTTCCTGAGATACGACCTGCAAGGCGCATCAGGAGGGCGGGCGTAAGAAAAGCGTTCCCGCAGATAGGAGGGAGTTTTAGGGTTATGAAGGATGTTAAACAGCAGACACAATATCCGAGAGTTCCTGCGAAGTCGAATAGGGAGCCACTTGAGTACCTTTCGAAAGCCGGAAACATGATCATACTTTTTAAGATTGAAAACAAAACGAATACAGATATTTTGCAATCGCTCAAGTTTATTTAAAAGCTCCTCGGTGGCATCCAAATAACAGGCGTCGGCGTAGTCAATGATAGACTGAATCAGTGTTTGGGCAAGGGAAATGTTGGTGTTCAAGGGCAAAAAGCTCTGGAGGCATTTCAGCGAGTGGAATGTGTAGTGCACTTTGCGACTGACTTCAGCGACATGGGCAGTCCAGGATAAATAAGAGTCCAGAATGACCCCCAGGTTTTTAGCAGTCTTTGCGTATTCGAGGTGAACTCCATTCAGACAGAGTGGAGTCAGCGATGCAACATCAAGTCTGTTCCGCATATACCTGCCGCCAATAATCATGACCTGAGATTTCCTTGGGTTTATTTGCAGCCCAAAGGACCGCGACCATTCCCCAATCAACTCCAGGTCACTGTTCACGGCGGACACGGCAGCCTCTGCATCTTCCATAAGAAAATGGTGGTATAGCTGCAAGTCGTCGGCATAGAGATGAAAGTTAGAGGAAATGACTCTGCTGACAGAGTTAATAAAAATAGAAAAGAGAAGAGGAGAGAGAACGCCACCCTGGGGCACACCCGCAGAAAGACCGCACCAATCTGAGAAAGACTCCTCAAGGCGCACTCGCTGCGAACGGCCTTTAAGATAAGAGTCAAAGCATCCAATAGTGGGAGAGGAGAAGTTGAGAGTTTTAAGGATTCCAAGAAGGATATCGAAGTCAACAGAATTGAAGGCGCTGCTGAATTCAAGAAGTACAAGTAACGTAAGAGATTTGCGGTCCATAGCCCAGCGGATGTCATCAGTAACCTTTAAGAGGGCTGTGACGGTGCTGTGACCAGGCCGAAAACCAGATTGAAAAGGGCTAAGAAGATCATTACTAGAAAGAAATAGAGAAAGTTGCTGATGGACAATGTGCTCAAGAACTTTGGAGAGATAAGGAAGGATGGATATTGATCTGAAATCGGTTAGTGAGGCCGGTTTAGGGATTTTGGGTAAGGGAATTATATGTGCTTGTTTCCAGGCAAGGGGAACAGAGCAAGAAAATAAGGAGAAATTGAAAATGTGTGTCAAAACGAGAAGTAAAGCGGGGAGGATAGGAGAGATCATTCTTGAGCATAGGTTATCATTACCAACTGCGGAAGAGGAGATAGCACTTATAGATTTTACGACATCTTTTTCATTCACTGGGCTAAGTTCGAAAGAGGGACACTGCGGCACTGGTAAACAAGAGAGCTTATTAAGAGTTGCTGATTTGACGCGTGGATCCAAAGTAACAGGGGGAAGTGAGAAATGCTTATTTAGAGCACACACGTCAGTGTCTTTATTACAACTGACAGGGGACTTACCAATGCCGACAGTTCTCAGAAACTTCCAGACTTCAGATGAGTTCCGATTGTCAAGAGAATTATGGAAGTAGCGTCTCTTTGCATCTCTACACATACGGCTGCAGCGATTACGCAGCTCTCTGAACAAACTCTGGTTGCGCTCAGAGGGACAGCGCTTTAACTTTCTTTTAGCTCGGTCTCTACTTGCCATTTCATCCTTAATGGCAGGAGTAAGCTAGGGAGCCGGAGTATATTTTATTTTAACTCTACGAATAGGGGCGTGTCGATCATACAGTCCTAGAATTTTACAGTTAAAAAAATTTACCATATCGTCGACAGAGGAACTATGGAAAACATCTGTCCAGTCAATGCCACCAGCATCACGCAGCAATGCCTCCAGGTCTATGCCCTTGTAGTTCCGAAGGAAAACATATTGCGACTTGCGCTTAGGAGGACGAATCTTGTAAGACATGAAAATTAAGTCATGGTAGGAAAAACAAGCAGTCAGCTGACCATGGACAGATACATTATTAGCTTTAGACACAAACATACTGTGTCAAACGTGTATTTATGCTAATAAATTATTATTATTATTAGTTCAGCAGTCACCTCGTTACTCCGGTTCTTTTCTGGACAACTTCATTCCTGACTTTATCCTTTAAAGAAACTCCTAACATAACCCGCTCCATAGAGCGACCTTGAATTTGTGGACCAGCCCGACCGTCAGTGTCCACGTTTGGGCACCGTATGTCATAACGGGCAGGACGCACTGGTTAAAAACCTTAGTCTTCAAACATTGTGGGATAGGGGACAAGAAGACCAAACGAAGTTTTCCAAACGCTGCCCAACCCAACCGGATCCTTCGACGTAGCTTGCAGAATAAGCAAACTTAAGTGGCAGTTGGCTGGTCGTGTTTGTCAAAGGACCGATGGCCGATAGAGCAGACGAGTCCTGGAGTGGAGACCGCGTATCGGCAAGCGTAGTGTGGGACGCCCACCAGCTAGATGGACCAACGACCTTAAGAAGGTGGCTGGGATAGACTGGATGCGGAAGGCGGAGGACAGGGTGTTGTGGCGCAGCCTGGGAGAGGTATATGTCCAGCAGTGGACTGCAATAAGCTGAGTTGATTGATTGAGTCACCTCGTGATCGAGACAAAATTAGAATCTATTGTGTCTGCTAATTTGGACGCGCAAAGGGAGGGTGAACTATAAATTTAAAAAAACCGCCTGTGGAGTACATTTCGTTTACACTTCTGCAAAAAAAAAAATCTCTTTATAAAAAATCCTACTTTCTAGTTTCTACTATGTTTATGGATGGATGGATGTTTCTTTCTCAATCACACCAGAACGGCTGAACGTCTGGGTAAATTTGGCAGATATAGATTAGTCTGGAATAGCACATAGGCTATAATTTGTAATAGGGTAGTACTGATTCCATGTGGGCGAATCTGCTGGTAGAAGCTAGTCCCCAATAATAATAATAATAAGCTCTTTATTCTGAAACCAGTTAAAATACGAGTACCTACAGTATTTTCCTGAAATATACTAATTCTAAAAACATTTTAATAAAAAAAAACAGTTTGAACAATCTATTAACAATACATTTTTGCTATATATAATGTCCCTTTTTTTTGGGGGGTTGGGAAATCATCCAATGACATCTGAGCTCTGGGTGGAGCGGGAGGGCTCTTACTGACTAAAATCCACCCCTGTTCCTTCCCTGCCTGAGTGCCAAGGGGAGCAGCAACTCTATTACAAATTTATCCGCTACCCCTAGGCATATATATAATGTCCCTGACTTCGGTATGCCTTTTGGCATAGGCCTCCTCTAACTCTTCCCATTGTCGTCTGTCGCGAGTAACCCTTCTCCAATTAAGACCTGCCGCTAATTTTAATTCGTCCTCCCATCTGATAAATTGTCTACCTCGGTTACGTTTGCCGTCCCCGGGATACCAATCGGTAATTACTTTACTCCACTTTTCTTTCGGATCTCGCATCATGCGATTCGTCCATCGCTATTTTTGTTGGTCTAATTTAGTTACAATATCGGTCAGTTTAGTTTAAAAGCGAAGGTCTGTCTTTTTTTTTTGGATTTTGTCTTGTAACTTTGAACCTTTTTTTTCTGGGGGTGGGAAATCATTCGATGACTTCTCCCGCTCTGGGTGGAGCGGGAGGGCGTGTCAGACTCTTACTGACTAAAACCCACCCCTGTTCCTTCCCTGCCTGAGTGTCCAAGGGTGCGGTAACTCATTTTCAGAATTTATCCGCCACCGCTAGGCATGCAGGCATCGGCCACGATGGGCCCTGTCAGTGATGGCTGACACTCATCTCTTTGAGGCGTGTGTGGAACACTACGCGCCGTCAACTCACGGGCCTGGTGGTGATCGGACGGCGAGCTACCCCTGTACGCCGACCGCAGACCCGGGTCTACGGTGGCCGGATATCGTCTCGCGACGTCCGACGCCCAGTACCTCTCCTGCGGTGGTAGCGGCCAGGGCCGTAAGGGCCACTCCTTTGAGCTTCCCTCACGCGTCCCGCCGCCACCTTCGCGAGCATTACTGCTTCGCAAAAGGCGGAGACTGCTTCCCATTCCCTCTCGCTCCGTACCATGGCCTGAACCAGGGCCGGGCGCGAGAGGTCGCCGCCACATCGCATCCACGAGATCACGGCGGTGCTCCGCCCAAGCAGGGCAGAACTCCACGGTATGCTCCACCATGTCCTCTGGGCGATCCGTGTCCGCACAGTGGTTACACCCGGGCGTTTCCTTCCGCCTGATCTGATGCAGGAACCTCCCAAAACAATCGTGTCCGGTGAGGACCTGCGTCAGGTGGAAGATGAGGACGCCGTAACGCCTCTCCAGCCACTCCTCAAAGAAGGGCACTACCGCCGCAATGGTAGCGTGCCCAGCGCTGGGATACGACAGTCGCTGTTTCCATGTCGCCATGAGATCTTGCCGGAGCTCCATCCACCAAGCCGCGAGGTGTTGCGGTAGCAGAGTTTCGCCACGGCGTTTGGCCTCCTCGCGCCACTCCCAGAGCAGCGCAAGGATGTTGGCCTCCAGATCCCACGGTGACAGTCCAGCAAGGAGGCTCGCCGCCTCACAGGAGACCGTGCGGTATCCTCAAATCAGCCGAATGGCCATGCCCCTTTGAAACGCGTTCAACCGGCGAGCTGGTCGCCACCTCAGGGAACACACCCACACCGGTCCCCCGTAATGGCATGGACCGGATGATCCCGCGTAGAGCTTTCGGCAGGAGGCGTTTGGACCCCCCAGATTGGGCAGGAGCCGCTTCAGAGCAGCACTGGCCCGCTCCAGTCTGGGAGCCAAACGACGGAAATGCTCGATGAAGTTCCACCGACTGTAGAGGACGAGACCCAGGTACCTCATTGTCCCCTCGGCGCCGATGTGAACCCCTCCTACCGTTATCCGGGAACCTGACGGTGGCGCGTTCCGAGGACTATGAAAAAACATGGCCTCGGACTTGTGCAATGCCACCTCGAGTCCCAGTTGCTGGATCCTCTAAACGACTGTCGCAACCCCACGTGACATCAATTCGGCCGCCGCCTGGTACGACCTCCCCTGCGCCAGGACCAGCGTGTCGTCAGCGTAGCAAACTACGCTGACGCCGCTAGGGAGGTCGGCGCGCAGCACCCAGTCGTACCCGATGTTCCATAGAGGCGGTTCCAGGACGGTTCCCGTGGAACACCGCACGACATTTCTCGCCGGTTCCATTCTCCCTGGTGACCGGGGTAGTTGACGGCTCTGTCCGTCACGGAAGCCTCGACCACGTGACGGAGGTAGGGCGGCACCCGGTGATACCGGAGTGCCTCCACTATGCAACTCCAGGCAGGGTGTTGAACGCATTGGCGATGTCCAGAGATACTGCCAAAACGACCCTACCCCGGGCCCTTGCATCCCCCGTCGTGTGGGCTCATACACATATGATGATGTCCACCGTGGAGTGCCCCCTGCGGAAGCCATACTGACTTTCCGCCAGATCCGGTCCCACCCGCATCAGCTGCCCGACGAGGCGGTCTGCAATTACTCTTTCGAAGAGCTTGCCCACCTCGTCGAGTAGCAGAATGGGTCGGTAAGCGGATGGAGAGTCTGCGGGGCGCCCCGGCTTCTTGATCAGGCCCCTCTCCATGCACGCGCTGAGGAGCCCTCTCAGTCGAGGCCCGAGAGCCTCCTCCAGAGCCAAGACCCAGACTTTCCCATGAAAGCCATCGGGTCCTGGGGCGGTGCTTTTGGCATTCAGCCTAAACACCGCCGCTCTCAGCTCTATCTCGGTCACCTCGGGAGCATCGTCGTCGTCGGGTTGATCCGCTTCAGGCACCACAGGAGGCGGAGCCATAGGCGGGGGAGTGTGTTCCCCTCGCGAAGGGAACAAAGCGTTCACCACGCCCTCCATGAGCTCAGGCCGGAGACTCTGCGTCAGCGGGGGCGCCCATGGGCGGAGTTTCTCCTGCACCACTTTGTACGGGCGCCCCCACGGATCTCTGTTCAGAGTCCGCAGTGACTCCTCGCGGGCCAATTTCTTGGCCCGCCTGATTTCAGCTCGGAGGGCGGTTCTCGCCGCTCCGTACCCGTCGTACAGCTCCACCTCGATGGCTTCCGCATCCGGCGGGCGGTTACGAAGACTGCGGTGCCTGGTGTACCGGCGTCGCGTGGCAATACACGCTTGGCGTAAAGCCGTAAGCGCCGGCGACCACCAGTACACCTGGCGCCGAGCACAAGGCTGGACCCGGGGCATTGCCATGTCACAAATCTCGGACATGGCCTCCTGGAACCGCTCTGCCTCATCGTTTGTGTCGGCAGGCCGGTCCAGTGATGCCACCCAGGCCTGCACGATCGAGGCTTCCAGGAGCATGTAACTTTGAGCCTGTCATGCTTTTTTTCATTACTCTTTGGAGCTTGACGAGTTTTTCTCTGAGTGATTTGGTGAGTGCCCATGTCTCACACCCGAATGTTAAGGAAGGGAGTATGCACGTGTTGAAGGTCTTTCTTTTAATTTTCAATCCCAGATTCTTAGATTTCATAATCTCCTTAATTCCCCAATAGGTATGTTCGAAATTTGGTGTTTAATACTTAGTATCATTATCATACCTAATAAACGCAAGAGTTGTCAATCCGGTAGACTCAAATGGAATGTCGATATTAATGCGAATTCTCGTGTAGATCTTGCAGTTAGTAAAATATGCTAATGAGTATAGTTATGGAGACGTAGAACCCTACGAGGAAATGTCAAAGCGAAACGTTCGGTTTTGAGGTTACAATAAGGAGCTCAAAACCTAAAAGTTGGCCCTTGGAAAATATTTTTGTGTCTTTCTTTTCAAGAATTTATTACGCTCTGTTTCAGTTTTTATACAAAAAATATATGACAGTAAATATGGTTAGAGAAATCATCACAAAGGTCAAAATGCCCGTATTTTTAAGGAATGTTAATAATCTCAATCAAGAGAGTATGTATATGTATGTATTATGTGTGTATGTTTGTATGTAGTACTTTGTTACTTTACTGTGTTAGGTACTTTGCTGAAAACCAGCGCTGTTGACGATAAGTTCGCCTGAAGTCGCAGTATTTTTGCTGAGCAACGACCTGTTCTTGCACGGATGCGACGCACAGCTCAATTTGTTCGTGTTTGTTAAGAGATTAGTCTACTTGTTTTTCCACTTTCACCAACTGTTTTTTTTTTGTGTTTCGTTTTGATGGTCTGTTTGTTGTCATATGCGTGTCGCAGTACAGATTACATAGTATTACGCAATATATGTATTGTCTTTGGTTGTTGGCGGACTCTGACATTAGGCAATGAACAGAAGACTTACATTGATTGAATACGAGGCTTTTAGCATTCATGTATGTTTACGTTATTTAATCCATTTTTCTGTAATGTGCGTTAAATCTGTGCAGAATAAATTACTTTTCTTTCTTTTCTTATGTCTATTTCTTTGGCACGCGCTGTAGCGTAAACGGCTGGATCAACTCAGCCTATCGCAGTCCACTGCTAGACATAGGCCTCTCCCATGCTGCGCCACAACACCCTGTCCTCCGCCTTCCGCATCTAGTCTATCCCAGCCACAAACGGCTGGAAAGATTTAAACAAATGAAGCATCATTAGATTGGTCTTAACCGCTAAAGTGGCCGCCATTAAGTGAGCAGTGGTGGCCCAGTGGTATTGGCCACGAGTAACAAGTTGTAGGTCGTGAGTTCAAACCCAGGCAGGCGCTTTACTTTGTGTAAATTATTTCACCATCACTGCTCTTAAAACGGTGAAGGAAAACATCGTGAAAAAAATGTCCTAGAACCAAAAATTTGAAGACATGTGACATCCACCAATCCGCATTGGGCCCTCGTGGTGGATTACGGTCCACACCCTCTCACAAAGAGGAGGCCTGTGCCCCAGCAGTGGGGACATTAAAAAGGCTGATGATGATAATTAAGTAAGTATACTAGTATTTTTTGTGACCTGTTAATGTCGGGTATCAAATTAAAGAGCTCGAGAAGACGATTCCAAAACTCACTAAAATGTAAGAAATAAAAAAATTGAAAATTTTCATAAAACCAGACTGATTTAAAACAACTATAAAGTTCCAAACAAGTCACTTTTCAAGCAGTCTGATGCAGTTGCTGGCATCAAATCTGATTGAACTAAAATATATTCCAGCAACTGCATCAGACTACTTGAAAAGTAAAAATTGATTTTTTTTATTTTGAATTGTTTGTCGCCTAGATGGGAATTTGAGTACTGCTACATGAATTTGCACATTTTTGTTTTTCTCTTAATACTAAATTGACCTTCAACAGCCCGCAAATCTGAAAACAGTGAAAGGGGTTCAATCCCAGGTCTTCGGAGATCAGGCCACCAGGCGTAATGCCTGGCTAGTAATGAAACACATGCCAATTTGTTTGCCAGATGGTACTCCTACTTACAAAAAGTTTTTAATTGGTCGATATTTAAAAGGTTGGTGTTTAGCTGCATCTTAATCAGAATGGTAGCCAACCCCAACCTAGTTCGGAAAAGCTTAGATACCTAATGAAAATGTACGGTGGTTTAAAATTTTTGAATTACCTACCCAGTAAACTAACTTAATTATTGAAGTAAAAGGCGATTGTGACTGCAGTGTTGGGGTCCGATACCAGGGATATTCATTCGGAATTCCTCAGTAGGGATCCACGGTACCTTTTTCTTTTTTGGGGGGGCTGGAAATCTTCCAATGCTATCTCCCGCTCTCAATGGAGCGGGAGGGCGTGTCAGAACCTTACTGACCAAAACCTACCCCTGTTCCTTCAGTTGCTTGTGACAGTGCCGCAGTAACTCTCTTTTGAATTTATCCGCTACCCAAACAGGCATTGATCCTAGCGGACCCCGTCAGTTTTTGTTGACATCTCTTTGATGCGCGCAAACCCGCTCCTACGGAAACCCGCTCCTACGGAAGCCGGAGTCGCCTTGCGCCTCCCGACACCCGGGTGACTCCTGCGGCAGCTGCTAGGGGCGCGCCTTCTCCTTCGCGAGCATTACCGCTTCGCAGAAGGAGGTGACAGCTTCCCATTCCCTCTCGCTCTGAACCATGGCCTGCACCAGGGCTCAGCGCGATAGGTCGCTGGTACCTGGATTTATAACTGAGTAATGGGAATATATTTATATTTCTTGCCTGACGTATGGGACCCAAACGTGGGCCCTAAATCAAAAACATCTTTTAAAACGGAGATCAAGTCAGCGGGGAATGGAAAGAAGCATGATTGGTATCACTAAAAAATATCGATTAAGAGCAGTTGAAATTATGAACCAGAACCAAAGTAGAAGATATAATAAAGAAAGTAAGACAGTTGAAATGGAGATGGACAGGACACATGACGAGAGATAGTGAGTTAAAATGGACAAAAATTATAACAGAGTGGCATCCACGTGATGGCAAAAGGAAAAGGGTAAGACAGGCAAAGAGATGGATAGACGACATAAGAAAAGTTGGAGGCGCTACCTGATCTAGAAAAGCTACAGACAGAAATGAGTGAAAACAGCTGGAAGAGGCCTATGTGTCACAGGGCACGCTGATGACGCCACACTAAACCGGAAAACCCGATGTTTTAGATTTAAGTTTTTTAATACTATTAGATTATACTTGTGTGCAGTTCTTCAGTAATAAAGGCTTAATAATAATGGGAATATGTCCCGAAACTAGTCTTTATTCAGCTTGGGAACGACGGTTAGCCATGAAGATAACGAATGAGAAGAAGAATGGAAATGTTTCACAGACTTTCCTGGAGTCAAGTCTACAATAAGTTTACCACACCTTCTAGGTATCCGGCCAAATCTCTTTTATTTTAAATGGTTATTGGTTACCACTTTCCAGCTCTCAAAACAATGAAACCGGCATGTTAAAACTAAAAATTCAATGACCTGTAACATCCACCAACCTTATTATTATTATTATTGATTACGGCCCATACCCTCTCACAGAGTAGATGCCTGCGCACCATGATGATGAGACCATTTGAGTGAAATTGTATTTCTTGGTGAATTATATAGATGTATTACAATTTTTTACTACCGTATACTCGAACATTATCATGTACGCATTCACAAAATTTTAATTACGTTCCAATTGTTGGTAGCCTTGCAAAGGACTCAGATCCGTCGCGTCTGATTTCATAAATGTCACTCGGGACTCCAATAAGAAGAAATAATTCCATAAATGAGATCAAGGCCGGACTGAATCGTTACTTACATTATTAGGTATTATTATTTATTGGTGGCTGGTGCACGTTTTGTCTCGTGGCTTTTTTGTTTTTGTTTTAAGTGTGTTGCCGTGAGTTATGTTGTAGGCGACTAAGTTAAGCAGTTAGGTCTTTATTTAAAAAAAAATTGCTTACGTTTAGTTTATAATAATAATAACCGAAGGATTTGTCTGTGCAATTATGGATGAAGTTATAATGACGAATACCAGGATTTATTGTGAAGGACGGCACGGTTGATCTCTGTCGGGCATGTCACCGTCCGGGAGAATCAATTCGCCACATTATCTCTGGTTATTCTCGTCTAGCTAACGGAGAGTACTTGCATAGCCATAACCTTGTAGCCAGGATTATCCATCAGCAACTTGCTCTAAAATACTCTCTTGTAGAATCGGAAGTACCGTACAACAGGTACGTGCCCGACCCAGTTCTCGATAATGGTCATATCACATTGTACTGGGATCGATCTATCATAACTGACAGGACTATTATGGCTTATAAGCCTTATAAGCCTGATCCCGATTCGGTTCATCACCACTAGGTGATGAACCGAATCGGGATGCGTGCAATGATTGTTGACATTACTGTCCCTCATGACGAGAACCTCGTGAAAGCTGAGAAAGTTAAGCAAATCAAGTATCTTGTCTTGTCTCGCGAGTTTGTCGACATGTGGGATGTGGACTCGGCGATCATTGTGCCGATAGTCGTGTCAGCCAATGGCCTTGTAGCCACGAGCCTCGACCAACACCTCAGGAGGCTCTCCTTGGGCGCCTGGATCAAGGGCTTGTTTCAGAAGGCTGTACTTCTGGACACGGTTCGCATTGTCAGGTGATTCCTTTATCTATATTACTACTTTATATAAATGTTTTTTATCTTTTATATTGATATATTTAAAAATATAATTTATATGTATTTACAAATTAATAAACATAATAATAATAAATACCCCCTGCCTTTTTTACCGATGTATTATAATAACATTGTACAGACAGGGGCCATAGTCCACATAGTTCTTGGTAAACTGTCCACTTTAGCCTTCTAAAACCATAGCCCGATATCTTTGTTTTCCTTATCTTGCAATAGTTTCACACCAACCGGGGGTTGTCCATGGGTGCACTTGTACAGCACGTAGGTACAGGGATAAACGCCGGTTGGTGCCTCATTTCATAAAAAAGCGTCCAAAGGGGCCTCTGCGTGTTGGTTTTGACTCCTCGTACGCCTTTCAAAGGTCCGGGACCTCAGGGTCCCGAAAATCTAAACGAATAGAAATAATAATAAACATTTATTTCAGAATTATTCTTCCATATTTGTTAGTAACAGTGTAAACTTATAAACTAGTGTTAATAACATTTATTCTAGGCGTGAGGCAGGCTGATCCCGGGAATGTCTACTTGACTGCGTGCAGGCTTATCCACCACTCCAAGATCGGAAAGTCCCACCTATCAGCAAACGTTCTAAGAATGATGCTGTACACTGAGTAGCAGGTTCATAATTCAAAATTGTCTAGATGAAGAATTTTAATTTAAAATCCGCTAACCTAGACTTTGAAAGGTTTTAGACGGAGTGTTAAAATCCAGCAATCTGAAGTATCAAAATGAGAAGCCGTCTTGTATCTGTACACGCGAAATAAGCTCACATAGACAAAATGAGAAGCCGATTCGTCATCGTTACGTTCGTAATGGTCACTCACACATTTTAACGATCCTGCTTCATTTAATGTCCAATGACGTTCCGTCTATAACCTTCATAGTCTAAGTCCACTAATTAGTATGTAAACTAAGCATATGGTTAGTGAGTTTAAAAATAAGACGGGTAAGTGTTATAAACAAATAAGAGAGGTACCCTAGTTAATTTGTAGAAAATACACTTTTTGTAAAAGAGGTGTTAAGTGTTCATCAAAAACCTGATGATTGGTATGTGTTGTGTGTTGAGACATCCCATCTGAAGGAACGCACTCACGTTCCTTCAAATGGGATGTTTTAGAGCAAATTTGCTACGATTTTGACTGTGATGCCAAATTGTTTTTTTTTCGAGTAGGTAATCGAACTTTTTAGAACAAAACTGTGTTGCAAAAAAATGCAAAACTGCGGAATGCATTTCGAAGGAAAACAGAGTTTGTAACACTTAAAAATAGAATAAATTTAGATTCGTGGAATGGAGCGTTATTTTGCGAGTTGACAGATTGACAGTTGTCGTTTGACCTTTCTTTTTCCAACTTGATCTAGAGCGAGTCTTCCTCTAAATTTTATTTGTTGGAAAAAAGTTCTTAAAAGCATTTAATGATGTCTCGAAGGGCAGCTGGAACCAGAGTTAAGTTCAAATGTGTTAAGCATTGGAATGTAGGACGCTGTAAGTAATCTTCTTGGGATTTTTCTGTATTGACGCTAAGTCTTAATCATGGCATTTATGAGTCTCACCGAAATGTTCTCTTGTTGGCAGGGTTCCTACTTTACATTTAATTTATTATGGAAAAAACAATATAAAATGGTCGGATCATAAACTTCACTTTATTCTTTTTGGAAGAACAATGCGGTCTTAGCAAAAGGTTCGGAACACCAACGTCCACGTGCCCAGAGATGACCATGATTAGATGACCACGGCTTAAATACTGCTTGTGGATCTCCTCACTGGACCTTTATCTTCGATCTTCGAACGATAGGGTAATAGTGGTTCATCATAAATTGTAAGTTCAACATACAATTTTCTGTATACTTGATTATTATCTAGTGTGATGCAGTGTTGACAATAAATGTGAAAAGTGAAGGCCAAATCAAAGGACTCTTATTTGCTACAGACATACCTTATGCAATAAACCCGAAGATTGGTAACTAGGGTCACATGCCATAAATTATCTTTGACGCTAGCCGGTGGAAGAAAAATTTATTTACAAGTTTTAAGGATAAACTTACCTAGAGCTTAAATTTATCCATGCGCCGATAACCACTTATCAGCTGAAGTGTGAGGAAACGTTAAATTATTATAATTAACTCGATATCTTGGCTAGGGAATGTAGAATTTCAACACTAACTTGCAGAGCCTAAATGTTGTAACTCGACTGCAAATAGGTTTTAAAGTTATGATCAGATACCGTTATTTTTTATTATAAGGACTAACGTATAAGGTACATCCGAGCAAAGTAAACAAACACTTAATGTCTCACTACGTAGGTATTTTTTTGATGTGTAACATCTTTCCTCTCGCTTTCCTGCAAGCTATTGGAGTGATTTCGTGAAATGGGACGGAAGTGTGTAACAGAAAGCAGAGAAAGCGCGCACTATTTGATTAGACGAATGAGCGAGCGCTATTGATTTGACCAATCAGCGCGCACGACGGTAGAGTTGGGCGTCAGCTGGTAGAGCGCGCGCACGATCGCGTCGAAATCGGAACTAAACGTATTTTATTTTTCAGGATAGCATGGTGAGATGTCAAATGTTCGAACCTACACATCGTATGCGACTACTGTAAGGCTCGCTCGTTTTTAGGGTTCCGTACCCAAAGGGTCCAAACGGAGCCCTATTGTTGTCACTCACGTGTCCGTCTGTCGTCTGTCACAAAATTTTGTTACGAGGAATTTTATAACTTGCCATTGACCTAAGAACTTGAAATTTGGTGATAATGTTTATTGTTACGTAATTATTTTACTAACAAATAACAATATTTATGATAAATCAGAATTTTTATAATTCCCTCATTTGGTATGGACCCCTTTTTTGGATTTGGGTTGGGAAATCATCCAAAGACATATCCCGCTCTGGGTGGAGCGGGAGGGCATGTCAGACTCTTACTGACTAAAACCCAACCCTGTTCCTTCCTTGCCTGAGTGCCCAGGGGAGCGGTACATAACTCTGTTACGAATTTATCCGCTACCCCTGGGCATGCAGGCACCGGCCATGATAGGCCCCGTCAGTGGTGGCTGAGAATCATCTCTTTGAGGCGCGCATGGAACACTACGCGCCGTCGACTCACGGGCCTGGTGCTGATCGGACGGCGAGTTACTCACTGCTCGCCGTCCGCAGGGCCGGGTTGGTACGGAACCCTAAATGTGCGAAATCCGACAAGCACTTGGCTTGTTTTTATGGTAAGCCTGACCAGAATCTCGATATCCAGGATTAGTTCCAGATAAAGGTAATTTTCAATGCTCAATAGCACGGACACGAAATTTTGTGTACACATCTAATTGTGATAGCCGGTATCGAAGCTGTTTGTTTAAAAAAATGTATGTATATAGGTTTATCTCTGGAAGTAGTTAATAATCCGATTACAAAACATCTTTCACTGATACAAGGCTGAATAATCTATGAAAAAATGCCCGTCTTCTGTGGAATAAGTCTCTGGAGCGAAGCCACGGGAAAAAAAACTAATAAATTACCGAGGAAATGCCCTATTTGCACAGCGGTGCCGCTGTAGGAATGTAATTATAAATGTACACAGTTACCGTTGCTAATAGCTAAGATAAGAGCCACAATTCTATGTTACTTTTAGTAAAATCTAAATGAAGACATCCAATAGATATATGTTCGTCTCTCCTATTTGGAAATTAATAATTTACCTTCTTTTAAATAATTTTTAAGGGGATGACTAAAAAAAAAAGCTAATGATTCTAAGTTATATTTTATTTGACCCTTTGGTCTCGTGGACGCAAGCGCAACTGCTGAGTATGAGATCTTGTGTTCTGGGGCAAATTGATATTAGGTTTTTCCTGCTGATAATTCACAGTAGCAGCCCAGAGGGTGGGTGTGAAACCTTCCTAGGGTTTCAGTTTAAAGAATCTTTATTCTCACAAAAACATTACAGTTCACTTAAATGAGATTAAATTTTATAAATAATTAGTCGTCTAATGACGAATCATGCAAACATAGCAGGTGTAAGTTATCACAAAGAAACCAAAAATGTAGGTACTGTGACGACCTTATGTTGGCAACCTTATGGAGGAGACTGGCACGTTGGAAGTTTGGAACTTTCTAGAAACTCTTGGAACGCCAATTGTGAATTTATAATAAAGAAGACTTTTGTTTTTAGGTAGACTTCTCCTAGCCCGCTCGAAGAGGGCACATGTATTAATTTTATTATTCAATATAACATATTAGTGTGCCAGTCCTCCTTCTTTTATAACACAACACACATAAGCAGTCACTCTTATACACCACACTCTCGCACCGCCAGCGAGTAAGACAAACCCCCAGGAACGTAAAAGGAATCTCCAGGGACCAGCACTAAGAGAAGCTGCTCCAGGTCCCTATAAGTGGCGGCGAGCGCCGGGAACGAACGCCGTATGTAAGAGTGACGGCAACGGTAACGGTGTGCGGTGGACAAACTGAGGACTGATGCAGTGACAGCCACCGGGATAAGAGGAGTATAGTCCAAGCTGAGTGGTTCCGTTTTTATTTAAGTGTTAAATAATATTAAAAGAGGAAAATGCGATACTTTTCGGGACACACGTATGAAGTGTGCCTCGAAGAATTATTTATCGACGAGTTTGTGTCGATGGCCATTGCCAAGGGGTGGCGAAAAAGCGATTATTCTTTAATTCTGGGTATTTGGTTAAAAGGAGCTGCGCATTATTTTTTTAAATATACGTTCCAGTATGAGATGGAATTTGACACGCTGTGCGCGGAGCTTAGGAGAGAATTCCCATGCAAGTGTGTGTCTTGCAAGCAGAAAATCAATCAGTGTCTTTATAATCTTGAGAGGCCGGACGTTGTGTCCGAGGCGGATAATCAGTCCGAGGATAATGTGAGCGAAGATAATCAAGTAATATTATTTTCTAGCTCAACAATTAAAGCAAAGGAGAAGGACGATGATGACCAGAGCTGCGCTGATGCCGGCCTAGTCAATGATGTCCAGGAATATGAAGACTGCGGTCTGGACGATGATGACCGAAGCTGTGAAAATGAAGATACAGAATCGGGTCGGTTATTTACAATTATTCCTAGTAATAATATTTCAGAGAAACAAGAGATAATTGTAGTAAAAGAAACATTTGGCGAGCACGAGTCGAATGAAAATTTTATTTGTTTGGGAGTTGTTTCGGCTGATGTCGTCGACATGGAAAGCTGTGAGGTGGAAGTTCCGTCGGAGACACATGGTTCTTGTAACGATGATTTTGTTCAAGTTGAGTATGTTTCTGCTGATGTTTGTGAGCAGGAGAGCTTCGAAATGGCGGTGGAGTCCAAAGAGCTGTGCGTGCCGGTGGAAGTCATGCAAAATCCTGCTATTATTGTTCCAATAGGTGATGGTCCAGCGGATATCTATCGGGATGAAAACTGCATCATAAATATCACTTCACAACATCACAACATTTCACAACAAGCGGAACAGCATTTTTCACAGAATAGGCTGGAGGAGGAGATATGGGCCCTCCCATATTGTACGAAGAAGGATAATTTCCATTTCTTTGCTAAACATAAAATTATTTTTGTATCAATGTTATTTATTCTAGCTGACGTGTATTGTCATAGCAACGTGACAAACAAGTTTTCGACCATAAATATAAGGTATGGACGTAGTAATTACGATGACCCAAATTCTTCGATAAAAATAAAAATATGCGAAAGAGGTCAAGAATTGCTTGTAAACTATTTATTAAAGCAATATTCTGTAAGTAAATATAAGTTTTGGAAATTTAAGAAAAAAATTATAAATTGTTTTTTGAAAATTATTTTATTTTTAAAAAGATTTTTAGAGAATAGACAGTGGTGTCAGATGTCATTTGACATGACAAATAATTGTCAGATATCTGGTACGTCAACGATATTACGGTTGACAATATAGAAAAAGTTTAAATTTTAACCGACTTCAAAAGTAGGAGGTTCTCATTTGTTTTGTTTTTTATGTGATATTAATCGTTGTGTTTTTGTGTGTTTCATGTAATCGATATGATGAGCTGCACGGACGTGACTGAAGACTGATGGGAGATGTGACCACATATTATGAGAAAAAAATTAAATTTGTTAGGCGATTATTAGTGAGAAATAGGTATGAGTTTCTCCAGAGTGCGATTTTAATAAAGATATTACTACGGTTAGGAGGTAGAGGGAATTGCGGTCCTCTCTCCTAGGGAAAAATGTGTCCGGGTTTTTTTTTTTTTGTCGGTTTATACCAGCTTTGTTTATGGGGTATAATGCCTTCGCAAAGTAGGATCGAGTTGATTCTGTATGGTGTGACCGAGCCCATGACAATTTTTATGTATTATTCATTTAGAGAGTATACTTCAAGTTATATTTATGGAGCACTCTGGGGGAAGTTCAGGAACAGTGAGTAGGTGTTCATAACAGTGGTCGTTTTTTCTCCTGGTCTTCATAAACGTCCAATGGAGTTAAAATTATTATAGTTTTGAATTTTATTTTTGTAAACCCCTTCTGGGTAGATGCTAACTAGAGCATCTTAGGTCAGAAAATTTAGCAGAGCAGTGTGGCTTTTAGTGAGGTTTTGCCTCACTGAAGCCATGTGCATTGCCAAGATATGTGGTGTGCCGAATGGCTCAAATTAATAAAAAGAAAGTTGACCACATCACTCGGGGTGCAGTATGGTTATCCATAGATGGACTTCTGCATCTCCATAACTCCTCACATAGGCAGGGAAAAACTGGATAGGGTTAGGTAGGTATCAATCGGCTTTTCAAATATTTAATTGAATAGAAGACTTACTAGCGTCTGCGCTTCTATTCGTAGGGGCGTAGCTCATGTGACGACCTTATGTTGGCAACCTTATGGAGGAGACTGGCAAGTTGGAAGTTTGGAACTTTCTAGAAACTCTTGGAACGCCAATTGTGAATTTATAATAAAGAAGACTTTTGTTTTTAGGTAGACTTCTCCTAGCCCGCTCGAAGAGGGCACATGTATTAATTTTATTATTCAATATAACATATTAGTGTGCCAGTCCTCTTTCTTTTATAACACAACACACATAAGCAGTCACTCTTATACACCACACTCTCGCACCGCCAGCGAGTAAGACAAACCCCCAGGAACGTAAAAGGAATCTCCAGGGACCAGCACTAAGAGAAGCTGCTCCAGGTCCCTATAGTACCTTATCTAAGACAAATTCACACAGCTGGCCAATCAGTTACCCTCAAAGTACTAATAAATTATTTTGTGAACGACTGACAAAAAAACATTACTGCGTGAATGTGTAGTTAGTGTGTTTGTGTGTATGAGTGACCAGTAAACCTAGTGCTGTTCCACCGCGAAACCAGCTACGTAATACTAATACTAGATAACTTCGTGCTTGTTATCGTAGGATATTAAAAATGTAAACAAATGCCATTTATATCATTACTTATTAGGTATTTACTATTGATTATTTTATATAACTATCCAATAATTAAAATAAAAGTAAATTCAATTATCGGAGTTTAAAATACTAACCTAACTGCACTTGAATTGACTTCTTATTTATTTTATAAATTTAAATGCTCAATTTGCAGCAAATTGCGTTTGATCACTTTTTTTTTGGAAGGCGGGAAATCATAAAATTACTACTCTGAAAACTACTAATTAATATTAATTTTTCTCACCACAATATTACATTAAAAATATTGCATGGTGTCAGAGTCAGACAACTTTTTAATGTTGTGGGAGACTGGTGCCTAAACTAAGCTCAAGGCCTGTATTTCAGGACACCAGGTCTCCGCCCTTTTACAAAAAGATATATTTCATATTATTATACTGTACCTACTTGTACACTGACAACCTAAAAGATAAAAAAATATCATTTTATGTAGATTTGTGGCTCGAGTGGAAATTTTAGCCATAAATTTTTGTTACTCAGTTTTTTTTTTTGTTTTGTGTGTGTGTGTATGTGTAGAGTTGTGTTGATCCATGCGAGCGACGAGTGGGTGTGTGTATGTATGTATGTGTATGCTGTGTTAGGCGCTTTATTGGGTGTGTGTGACTGTATGATAGTGTTATAAAATATTATGTAACTTTGTTGTGATAGAAGAACGGGACTTTGTTAAGTAATACACTATTTAGACTTTTAACTTTCAGACTTTACAAAAATTGTAAGTAGGTTTGCATTTTGAAAGGTTATTGTTACAGCCGCTATATTACACCATAGAGGTAAGTAAGTTTTCCGTATCTTCATAATTCAGTTGTTGTAGTGAGGCAATAACTTTCTTTTTGCACATAGTTTTAGTGAGGTTAACTATAGGTGCCATCCTGTTTATTTTGTTATATAGAAAACCACTTAGGTGGCAGAAGAACCGCTTTGAAAATTAGGTAGTAGAGTGGTGTTTGAGACGGTGGTCTACGGGGTTGTACCGTCTTTTGCGATGTGAGGCCGTGGGATGATAGGTAAGTAATGAGTGTTGTTTCATTATGATGTTAAGGATAGAAAGTTGACGAACTGTCAAAACTTTCGCTTCCTTGTATGCACTATGGGATAGCAGTAAGGCAGGAATGAGGACACTTTTAAGATAGCTCTCTGGGCTCTCTCCAGTTCAATAATTGTAGTTTTCGGAGCACCTCCCCAGACCGAGACACAGTATGTTAACAAAGACTGAGCGAGGGCAAAGTATACTGATTTCTTTAACTTGTCATCAGCTACTTGTCTCAAGTTTTGAAAATATAAAAAAGCTTGCGTAACCTGGTTTTAAGTGTATCAATATGTTCCTGGAACCTAAGGGTACTATCAATTATAACTCCCAGGTACATAACGTGTTTAGTGCCGCGAAGGTGAGTGCAAGTACACATATTGTTATCGTGTGGCTCTGGACAGGTGTGTGTTAATATTGTGTAGGGCACTGAAATTGCGTTAAATCTACTCCACTTTGGACAGTAAACTGAGACTTTCCTGATAGCTCATTAACGACTCAATCCCTCCAATAAAAATAATAAGAAATACCCATACGTGTTGTGAACTTCAAGCTATGACAATATATTTTTCGGTCGTGAGGCAGAAAATTTCCAAATTACAATTCCAAAAATATTAAAAACTTCGATAACTCGAAAGAAAACCAAATTGGACCTCAAGTTAATGGGGTCAGAGCAGTAGCAAAGTAGTTCTAGTACCAATCACCTTGTAGATTACCCAGTAGAAGTAATTAGGTAACTTAAGACTAACTGCATAGGAATGAGAGAACCTTTTGTTCGTAAAAAGGACATTAAGTGACGCCTCGTGGCTGTCATTAAGGAAGCGTTTAAACTTGGTCACATAGAATTACTGTTTGGTAAATAGTTTTACGTTTGCCTAATTTTGATTGTATCTCGATTGAGATAAAAATGTTCTTTTATGAATTCTGTTTCTTATTACATAAATATTGAATAACTAATCAATAAATATATCGCACTCATTTTAAACGAATTTGGAGCATACATACGTCAATTAGATAAATCTACGTAATCCTCTATAGAGGACAAAGAAAAACAGACTAAAAAAATTCAGCGCCTACTGGCCTGAACATAGCAAATTTAAACTTACTTATATTGCTATCAGAGTTATCAGCAACACTGCTCAGTAAAAACAACACGGCGCTCGTACAGTTACCAAAAATGGCAAAATGTCGGCTGGTGAATTAGTGATCGTCGAATCCCAGATAGATTGTAAAATTCTAAAAATTTTGCGATATTGCATGGATGTTCAATACAATTTCCATGAGCGCTTCCGCTTACTTAATTTTAGAATTCGATTCTAATTAATTATTCTCTAGACCCATATAAATATGGATACGTACTACTCTGTCAAGAAAGTACGGGAAAAAGGTCAAGAATACAAAAAAATATTAGTTATTCTCCTAATTTATTTTATCGCCTTCAAAGTATGCTCCTTCAGAAGTGATACACTTACGCCAATGAATAATCTAATCTTCGAAACTTGTTTAAAAAAAGTTTTTAGCTATTTCTGGAATTGAGTTTAGTTCTCGCCGCAAAATCTCTTTTAAGTATTTTGCCGAATGAAAACGGGTGCCACGAAGTGGCAATTTCAGTTTAGGAAAACGAAAGAAGTCGGCTGGAGCCATATCTGGTCAATAAGATGGTTGCTCGATGGTATTTGTTGAGTTTTTGGTCAAAAATTCGTTCACAATGATGGCCTTGTGCGAAGGCGCACTATCGTGGTGAAAAATCCAAGAATTTTCTTTCCACAAATCTGACCTTTTTCGTCAAATTTGCTCTTTTAAACGCCGCGTAATGATCAAATAATATTCTTTATTAAACGATTGATCTTCGGGCAAGGATTCCGAGTGCACAACACTGCATAAGTCAAAGAAAACAGTTAACATGACTGACTTTTGATCGACTTTGGCATGGTTTTTTCGGCTTCGGTTCAGGTGGCGCCACTTCGAAGCTTGTTGACTGGTTTGCATGTCAAACTCATAAACCCACGTCTCGTCACCACTAACATTGCGTTTCATGAATGTTGGGTTGGAATTGACTCGTTCTAGCATGTCCTCAGAGAATCTTATGCGATTGAGTTATTGGAGAAAATTCAGGTATTTTGGGACTAGTCGAGCGGCAATATGTTTTATACCTAAGTGATTGCTTAAAATGATACGGATCGACTCGTAATTCACAGAAAATTCAGCGGCTATCTCTCTCAAACTTGAATGAGGATTTTCAGTCACCAGATATTTCCTTCACGTCTGCGATGTTAACTTCAGTTGAAGACGTTAATGGCCTACCAGAGCGAGGTAAATCTTCCATCACATCTCGACCGCTTTTCAACGCATTTCATCACTCATAAGCACGTGTTTTTGATTCACCGTAAGCCTTCTGTAACATTTTCAGCGACTCCGAATACGAAATTCGATTTGCGATGCAAAATTTGAGACAAACTCTTTGTTCGATGTTCTTGTCCATTGTGAAATTCGCAACACACACTAGGGATGATCCAACAAAAAACGGTACTGTATTTTAATCTAAATGACAGATGCAACTCAAACTCCGCGCCAAAATGGAAAACAGTTGTGTCAAACTAGCGTAGTGTAACGATACTTCTTTGACAGAATTTATATACATTTGGACCTACATATAAATATAAATTCGGTTCAAACAGCGTATTTATGGAATAACAAACATAATACACCCGAAGGAAGTTACAATTGCGAAGCAACCGGTGTGCAAGAAAAGAAATACATATGTATATTGACCCAGAAAAAGTAGTTCTGCGATTAAAAAATAGGGGGTGGGGTAGGAGGGTGAAAAACACTTTACGACCTATTCTCATACCTACCAAATATCCAAAAAAAAAAACATTAAATTCGGTCGTTTCGTTTCAGAGTAGTTCAACCACAAACACTGTGACACGAGATTTTTCTACATTAGATAACCTACCTTCTTCTTCGATTTAGACAATCGACCTTTCATAAATTCAATACAATTGCACCAGAAATCAAAATTTTAGAAAAAAGTTCACTGCACCTCCTAGTTTCCCCTATTTTGGAAGAAAGTTTTTCTCCATTCATTAACGGAAAAATTAATCATTTTAATGATATTTCGGGCAGACTCACAAAAATAAATTTACATTCGGCGTTCACCCTAATTAGATATTTTTTGGACCAAATTTTATATATTTTCTCCACTCTTCCCCTCTATGGAAGCATTCACATCTGGACAAAATTGATGAAATTATTCGATGCACTCTTACAAACATTTTAAATGTGGCCCTGGATGACCGAGCGTCGCTGCAAACCACACTACCCATTCGTTTTGGTGGGCTCGGCATCCGCAAAATTTCTAGTATAAGCCTACCGGCTTTCCTGTCCTCGGTCCACAGCACTGAAAAGTTAACCAATACAATTTTGACTCCATCACTGGTTAACTGTAAAGTGCCGTCCTTGACCGACGCAATGAACGCTTGGAAAATATCTTGCCCGGACACGGCGTTGCCCGAGGACCCATTCTCCCAGAGACAGTGGGACGAGCCGCTCTGTAGATTGGTACGCGGTCGTGCCCGCCTGCTGGCTATGGGTGAATGGGAGTCGGGCAGAGGCCCGACCGACCGAGACCACCGGGACCGAGAGGACCTATGTTGGGTGACGGTAGTGCCTGTAGCCAGAGGGCTACAGGCACTACCGTCACCCAACATAGGTACTATGCTGAGTGACAAAACCTTCCGGATCGCTACATGTCTGCGTCTGGGTGCTCCTTGCGGAACTCCACATCGCTGCCAATGTGGTGCACTCAGGGCAGGGAAGGAACAGGGGTGGGTTTTAGTCAGTAAGAGTCTGACAAGCCCTCCCGCTCCACCCAGAGCGAGAGAAGTCATTGGATGATTTCCCAGCCCACAAAAAAAAAAACGTTTTCTCCACCGTGTCCTCTGGGCTATCCTCACAGTGGTGACACCTAGGCGTTTCCTTTCGCCTTATCCTACACAGGAAGTTCCTAAAATATCTGTGTCCAGTGAGGACCTGCGTCAGGCGGGAGGTGAAGACGCCGTGGTGCCTTTCCAGCCACTCCTCAAAGAGGGGCCTTACCACAATTGCGGCGTTATTTGATGATTTGCCAAAAAAAAGGTCATGGTTGGAGATACAGTTAATCGCACATCAGTGATAACCTGATAACACTTGCGATAGGAATCTACAACATTATGTTACTGCAGCTGTATATTGTGAATAGCTAGGAAGGAACGCTGACACGATACAGGACACATCTCCTAGCTTTGGAGTCCAAAGTATCACGTTTTTATGCACATACCCTAGCCTAATTACAATAAGGATTGTAACTTATTGTGGATATATCCGCCAAGTGGCGCCCTCATTGAATAAAAAATCGTAGCAAAGCGTAAAAAATAAAGATTATAGAATCCTATGTTGCGTTTGTTACAAAGAGGATAAGGTATTTTTACGTGGTTAAGACAATACTCAAAATGTTTCGTATCCAAAGTAGTAGGCAAAAGTACCAAAAACGGCCGTTTTTGACACTTTTGCTTACTACTTTGGATACGAAACACTTTGAGTCCTGTTTTAACAATGAAAAATTCCTTCTCCAATTTGTAACAAACGCAACATAGGATTATTTAATCTTTATTTTCTATGCTAAGGTACGAATTTTTATTCAATGAGGGCGCCACTTATGGGGAGGTAGGCCCTAAGATGAAAGCGCCAGGGTAGCCCGCGAAATTCAAATTTCCTTACGTTTTTTGCAATTTGCAGGTCAGTATCAGGTTGTATCTTGGTCAAAATATGATTCGCGGCCGCAACGCAATTTTCTTTCTTTCGTTAATTTAAATCAAAACCTTTTTAACCGACGAAAGAAAAAGGAGGAGGTTCTCAATTCGACCGTTTTTTCATGTCTGTTCAGTCCTCACTCCGTTATTTAAGAACCGATTTTGATGATTCTGTTTTCGGTTAGATAGGGTATACCTCAAAGGTTATATGGAATCATCAAGAAAGTCACGATCTGATGATGGAATCCTGATAAAATTGAGAGAAACCTCAATCAACCTTTCCCTCGAAATTTGTGGGCACAAATAGTGTTTCTGTTTACTTTTCATTACTTAATCAAGTATTTACGTTTAGGAATCATCAGATCATAAAGCTTAGCTGATGATGGAAACCATACCTTTCATAAACAATTAGAAGTTAGACATAAAAAGATGATGAGAGCCAAAAAAAAATCATAAAATAAAGTAAACCTTTTTAACAAAAAATTAAACCGACGAAAAGCAAAAAGTAAATAAACCTTTTAAGTCTTGAGCTTAATTACGTAAACTATCTAATTTTATGTAAACTATTTTTGAGTCGGCGCCAAATAATAAAATGATTAATTATTACCTTCGTAGAGCCTTCTCCGTTTCTACGTACATATAAAATTTAGTAAATTTAATCAGTTTGTTGTCTGGCGCCGACTCAAAATTAGTTTTCTTTAGGTTTTTTTATTTCATTATGACATGGGAAAGTGTTGACAACTCCTGACTCGTCACTTTGACAAACATTTTATTACATATAAAGGCATTATATTTCAAAATATAGAAAAGATCGATAATACATCGCATAGCAATTTGTCATGTACACTGCAGCTCAATATTTCTCGTTGAATTACTTGTTTTGGCAACTTCACGAATGCAATGTCACGTAACACTTAGGTGATTGTGGTGAAACACTGGCGAGTGCACGGCCATTCATATCTTTATGTGTAGAGAAAGATATGGGACACAGTTCGTAAATGTTCGAGTAAGGTTTTTGGAGGCAGAAACACTTGATAAGTTTTTACAAAAATAAGGAAATTCGCGAAAAACCAAGTGCTTTTTCTTGGGATCTCTATATTATGGACAGTACAACGACTATCGGGTTAGCTAGTATATTAATGAACTAGCCAGCGGCTTTGCCCGTGTAGTACTTTAGCCTGTGTGCTATTCCAGACTGTAATCTATCTGTGCGTCAAATTTCATCTAGCTGCGTTCACCCGTTCTGGCCTGATTGAGTAACAAATACCCATACATCCATTACATACAAATTTCCTCATTTATATTCATCATCTCAGCCTTTTATTGTCTCCACTGCTGGGCACAGGCCTCCTCTCCGTGAGAGGGTGTGGGCCGTAATCTACCACGCGGGCCCATTGCGGATTGGTGAATGTCACATGTCTTCGAATTTTTGGTTCTAGGACATGCCGGTTTCCTCACGATGTTTTCCTTCACCGTTTTGAGAGCAGTGATGATGAAACATTTTACACAAAGTAAATCGCCTGCCTGGGTTTTGAACTCACGACCTACAACTTGTAAGTCGCGGCTAATACCACTGGGCCACCACTGCTCATTTATATTATTAGTAGGATTTTAATGAAACTATCACATCTACTTCATAATAGTAGCTATAAAAATACCTAGGTACTTGTTACTGTTTTAAGGTTTCCCCAGGAGTAAAAATAATAAAAACCAAATTATAATAATAATAGTATATTTTTACTTTATATTAATCTCTCTGGTTTCTAAAACTTGTTTATTTCACGAACCATGAGTTATGGCAATACACATTCTTAAACTTAAAATTTTATAATAATCTTATTCTTATAAACCTTTTATTATAAACTAATAATTCACTGTTCTGCCTGTATGTTTGCTGTATTTTGTTCGATATACATATTTTACTTGTAACATATAAATCTAATAATTTATTTTCTTGACTAATAAACTTGGTCCATCGGTTACCAAAAACAAATGGACACGTATTTTCGTGAGACGTCACACCTACGTAAAAGATGTATCACTTTTTTCCTACAAGCGACGTAACAAGCCCCCACTCCTGTCAGCCTCCGTTATCTATGTAATTTTTATTGATTTGGTAAAGCAAAAAATACTTGTCCAGTTTTTTTGTCATATAGTTTACGGACCCTAGTGATGATCCCTGACAAATTACTCATCCATTTGCGGACAACGCAATGTCCACTCATTGAACACGCGATGTTCACTAGTTGACAAGAGGCATCCAACCGTGGACCACCTGTCGACAACGAGTGGTCACCGAGCGACGAGGTGGTGCTTGTCGGGTGTTGGGTGGCTCTAATAATTACTTGTGAAACTTAGAAAATGTTGAAATAAAACTCCAAATTGGCCCAAATTATACAAAGAGCAGTATTCTATTTGGTCGTCTCTCTAAGACCTTATGTTAATTAACCGTCAACACGGTTACACAAAAAAAGTTACAAAAAATAAAACCGACTTCCAAAAAAAAAAACAAATGTAAGTGGTTTTTATTCACGTTTAGGTTGTGGTTCCCCATTAAAATTGTATTAACATTACATGAACAAGAGATCGCAGTAATCGCGAGTCAATTGTTTTTAGTTATTGAAGAGTTCCACTGTCTATCTCCGAAGATTCTACTAATCCAAATCGGATTAGTAGTTTTTTAAACAAGCATACGTTCATACATACATATGGGTCGAATACAGAACCTCCTATTATGAAGTCGGTTAAAAATGACTTTAACTCATTGGGGATAGGTACGGAATCCACACTAAAATGGTCATGTTGATGGTTTACATTTCGTCAAAATTAAATATTCTACAGACACTAAGGAATAGAAACTATCTGTTATATTTTTTTAAATGTCTAACACCAATTAAAGTGCGGTGACGTCATTGTCATGTGCGTATGCCTCCTTCGCCGCTGGGTTCTTCACTGTATCCCTCTCCTCGCGTTTGTGCATAACGTAGAGAGCTCTGAAAAGCAGAAAACACAGCTGTTAGCTAAAACTTTATCTGTTTATAAAACTCTAGCTTAATATCATTTGGCCGAAACACGTCCACGGCTGGACATAGGCCCCAGTTACGATGGCACGTTTGGCGCAGTGGTTGAACGTTCGGCTGCTGCGCTGCGTGTCGCGGGTTCGATTCCCGCACGGAACAAATATTTGTATGGCCTACAGAAAGTTGTTCCTGGTCTGGGTGTCTTGTGTATGTGAGTTTAAATGTTTGTGAACGCACCCACGATACAGGAGTAATTCCTGGTGTTTAAAAAAAAAAACAAAGTGTCGCCACAACAACCGGTCCTGCACGTCTCTCATTCATTCCGTCACCCCTTACCAGGTCATAAGTATACCTTGTGGGAGGCCTTCCCTTCCCCTTCAACATTGGTCAATAATACCGTAGCTTTCTGTAAGTGAAAGATTTTTGATAATCGTATCAGGAATTCCAGAGATTTTCTTTTAGAAACATATAAACATAAAGTTTTACCTCTCTGCACAATACATGTACGTTTGTACCAACTTAACTGACTGTTTTTCAATCTGTCTGTCTGTTTGTTTCGGCTAATCTCTAAAATGACTGGATTGTATTTGGCTTTCACTGGTAGATAGTTGATGTTATAAGGAGTAGCTTAGCCTACTTTTATTTTAGAAAATGAATTAGAAAACACAAAAAAACCCCCCTTGAAATCATCAGATGTTAAATAGTGGTAAATCGCGCAAATTGTAAAAAAAAATGTGATCAAGGGGCTTTTGCACTGTTTCACAAGTTTGATGCGGACAAAGTCGCAGGCAACAGCTAGTTAAAAATAAGTTTAAATAAGCTAGTCTTGCTGCAAAATTAAGATAGTTTTTGCAATATTTCAAAGCGAATAATTAGTTAATTTTAACTCATTTAAAGAGCCCAAAAACCATCTTCAATACAAAATAATTTATAATAAACTGAATGCACATAATTGAATGGCTCAGCAAGTCAGCAACTACTTATTAAAATCGATTAATAAGTTAAGAACCTTTCCGAAAAGTTTGGTTGATTCGAGTTAACTCTGAAATTAGCGTTTAACTCCAGTGAATACATTTTTTTATACTTCAGCTGGTCACAAAAGAGCATTGCAAATTAGGTAATATTTAGACCCTCGACCATCGTCCAAACTACATATTGCACAAATACCTATTAGGCAATCCTTCTTCTTTTTGATTCGATGACTTACCTTTAATGGACCCAGTAGCCCCAGATCATTAGGTCCTCAAGAGTGTAGGAGTATGCATACTTGGGGCACTATAGCATGTGGATCATATTCTGCACATGGGCACCGCACTCACATTGGTCATCAGACGGCTAGGTCCGTCTGATGACCAATGTGAGTGCGGTCTTGGAAAAATGGGATTCTCAACAAAGCATTCAAAACACCACGCACAACCCAACTTGTAACACATGCAAATTAGAAACCCACCACCAACGTCCATGAGATCGGCCTTTGACCGAATAACGTGATCAATTTAAACTGACGTGCGCCATTTTGTTCTTACATTGTCGTCGAAAAACCGTTCAAGTCGTACACTGGGCAGAATTCCGTCATGTATTCCACTGATTACGTGATTGGAAACAGCCTCGACCTTTTTGAGCCATTGAGTTTTTCCAAGAGCAATCAATCGGTTTTTGTGAGTTGAAGTATCTACTTGCTTTGTGATGTGTAAGTTGTCAATAGGTGTTTTAATGAAGATCCTGGTTTATGTTTTTTGTTTACAGTTGTACGAGTACATGTGTCACAAAATAACTTCTTTTTTCTTTATCAATTCAAATAAACGGTACTATTATGTCAATATGTAAAATTCTGAATTTACGATTATTTGACATTTATGCACACACATAACTTGAAAAAATTATATAAACAGCATATTTCATTATGTACCAAAAATAAGACTAATAACTACATAATCGTCTGCATAACACATACACAGTTGGGACAAGGGTTCCCAACTGTGTGTGGTGTGTGTTGTCTGTCTAATTGGATGCAGCTGAACACCAATATTTTACATGAAGTGACTGCGTATTAGACCTCCACAACCCAGTTACAGGAAAAGACTGTTTGGTATGCGGAACAGAGTATAAAGTCCCTCAAACCTCCCATGTAAAGGGTCTCAAACCAGACGGGTCCGGGGAACTACCTTATGGTTGATTTCGGACTGTTGTATATGTCCAAATCTCGTGGAGAACTTTACTTGCGCAATGCATGATTCGTGTGTTTTAGTTCGTATGAGACGTCATAGATGTCACCACTACTGGATGAAAAAAACAAACCAAACTAATATTAGAAAGTGATTTGATGTTTGTAAAAGGCTAACGTTCGAAGTGCTGATCCTATCACGAAAATAATTCGACTGATTGAAGGCCTGCCAGGGCTACTTTTATGCCGAAAAAAAACAATGTTGTGGTGGAATAAGCCACGAGAGGAAGACTTGTAGTACCGATCTAAAAACAGCGGCTACAATCAAAACTGGTACTCACATAAATATAAAGAAGGCCGGTATCGTCATGGTCCCGCCCAGCAGATATACCGCTCCTGGCAAAATATGAACGGTATTCGAGAACAGCTTGCTGTACATCGGTATGTAGATCACTGGGATCAGTGTCTCCACAAATCCGATGAGTGAACATATTTTACCTGAAAATATAGTTTTCGATCAATTATCTTAAATACATAATTGGTTACGTGTAGTGTAAAACTGATGGAGAAAATAGTGTAGCTTAACATCGTCGATGTTTCCTTCGAAGGGCTAAAAAACCTATAGTGCCCATGCGCACATTGCGTCAGCGCAAGTTTAGTCCCATATAATACCAGCGAGTAAATTAGCATCAACCGGGCACAAATTCACGCTCCGGACTGCTACTGAGAAATTTCAGATGGAAAATTTTATAACACTTGCCAGTTGCCCAACCCGGCCATTAAACCCAAGACCTCATGTTACACTTCAGCGTTTGTAACAAACGAGGTAGTCAATACTGTAATAATTCCTACAACATTTTTAGAATAACCTACACGCAAAAAAATCAACGGACTTATAATAGAACCTTGAGGCATACATAATCGTAATTGCATTTTAAACAGCTCATTTTTATCCACTCTTGTTCACACATTTTATAGAAACTTTCCGACTATAGAAGTCTGTGAAACTTTTTGTGTCCGGGTATTCTATGGGAACAAAATTAGCCAACTTAGCCATGAACTGCAACATCTGGCTCTTATCACATTGAAAGTTTCACTGTTTAAACGAAAAAAAATATATATATTGGTGCCTCGCTCAAGAACTTGTTAAAACTAACAATACCTATTAAAATTAAATGTGCGAGGCCAAAAAGGCGCCTAAATCAGCATATGATAAAATTATTTAACTACGATATTTAATCAATAACGCAGCGCTAGTATTCTGCTAGGGCCCGCTGTGATGCCACGGACCCACTCACAGAACGTGGTTATAGACTCACTAAAATAATATAAATAAAAAACTTTTAATGTTGTTGATGTTGAGTTTCGGAGACAGACGACGGAACTCTTCAAAAAATTACAGTAAATCAATCGCAATTGCTGCGATCGCATGCCTGTGTATTGTTGACACAATTTAATGATGTCAACAAAAGAAGAGACAAAACTAGAAACATCGACTTCCGAAATTAAAGTTATTTTGCACTTTTCTTGGAAGTCGGTTCCATTTTTTGTAAAAAAGTTTTTTAGAAGTCGGTTGTATTTTTGTAAAAAAAACGTTTTTATTTTCACTTTTTAGTTGTGGTTCCCCAATAAATTACCGAAACTCAACATCATATCTATATGAAATTTAAATGGGACTATTTCGGAGTAAACCTCTTTCGAACAAAAAATATTTTTGCAAACCGTCTATTGTCGGAGTTATGCCCGAACATACATAAAAAAAATGTATATGTAACATCAGAATTGATAGCCTCCTCATTTTTGAAGTCGATTAATAAAGAACAATCCAATCCAAAACGTTTGAGATTGCCTGAAATATTGGGAATCATTATCGCTGATTAAATGTTTCTTTGACTTGTCCCTGGACTATAGATTTTCTCACTTATTACAAATCAATTTCTAGACAATGCAAGTTTCATTCAAGCGAACTGATAGATAAATGGGCAATTAGTTAAGTGCAGAAAGCAATGAACGGAGTCAGTTTAATTGATTTATCAGACAGCATATCATCAATCAATACTCGTTGGGAATGCTTTTCAGCATTTTCTTCCAGTTTGAATTTATTATACTATTATAACTCAAGACTCGCCCATGGATCACTCTGTCTATTGGTGAAAATCGCATGAAAACCCCGTTATATATATAATATTATACTGTTTGCGATCAACTCCAAACAATCGCAAACAGACAGACAGACGCAGCGAGGGTCTTTGTTTCATAATATGTACCTATTGATTATTCTTTACCTATTAGTAAAATGAGTACAGTGTCTTGTAATGAAGTACCAGTACAAAAGCCTCCATCTTTGCACTGGCAATTCAAAAGAATTAGAAGAATCCAAACCATGTACTTAGTCCGGCGGTATAATTTAGGTTTTTACTAAAACACCCAAATTCAAACAGTCCATCGCAAACCTTTTGTTTTAAACATATTGAGCAATGTATTACGAATTTCATTTGGTTGTCATTGAAATTGAGATTTAGTGAGTAACACAATTATCCGTAATTGCGTCACTCGCTAAATCACATCGCGAACACAGCAGGTAATACCAGTCAAAACCGACCAAATTCCAATGACAAAAATCTATAAACCTACACAAAATATCTTAAAATTTTATAAATCAAATCAAAGTATTTATTTCAAATAAACCAATTACAGTCAGAAAGATGAAGCTAATTGCACATTCCAAAGCGTAGATCTCTATGGAAAAGTACGCGCAAGAAACTTCATGGACACTCTTTTAAACCATGATAAGTGTTACATTTCTGGTTACATATTTCTTGTTGCTTCTAAATCATATGAGAACCATGTACGATAATATCCGATATGAGCTTTTGAGGAAAGTACCACGCAGATTTGAGTGGACCTGTCCAGACAGTGCAAGCATTTGTCAGTTGTCATGAAGCTCAACTCAGAACTTTGAGGAGCTCAACGAACCGACGAACAATACCAAAGTAAGGACATTTAGGTAGGCCGCAAAAGTACTCAAGGTAAGGCAAAAATAGGTACTCTATGGTTACCTATTAAAATCTAGACAGGACGTACGTGGCTGGAATATGCAATTTATTCAGCAGTGCATAGCTTGCATTCTCTCACTCAAGCCGACACGCGATGTCCGCCACGCTTTGTAAGAGCAAGAATTTAGGACAAATTGCAAGGAGACGGATGGAAAGTACCTAGCTTGGTCTTAGCTTTTAAAAAGCTCTATTTTATTTTCACGGGTTAGTGTTAAGATGGATTTAGAGTTTTCTTTAGAAAGTTCCTCTTAGTAGCCTTCAAAGTTGAAAATGTGTAGGTTTTCTCGGTACTTTTGGGTGATTTAAAAAATATAAACACGGCAAACGTTTTTCTGCGATTGAAAAATGGGGGGTGGCGGTAGGAGGGTGAAAAATACTTCACGACCTATTCTCGTACCTACCAAAAATAAAAAATAAAAAACAAAAAAATCGGTCGAGCCGTTTCGGAGGAGTGCAACCACAAATACTGCCATGACACGATATTTTTATGTATTAGAAAAGATGCTCAGTTTAACTACTGATTAGGGGATTCTAAATTCAAGATAGCATATATTATGTCTTATCCATCGTATTAAGCTGTCTTCAAGGAAAACCTCCTTAAAAACTCAATACTTTACCACCCATATCTATCCTTATTTCAGTTGGAAAATTTTGAATAAAGAACCTAAGAACCTGGTAATCAGTATTTAAACTAATCACCTATTTATTTTTTTGTAAATAAGGTTCATAATACTTACTAACTGAAGTCGTTGCTCAAGGAAACTCTCTAATTGTTCCAACCGAATAATTCTTAGAAAAGTTTAATATGCTTTGTTGGTAATAAATGTATACCAAAAGTTTATCTTTGTAGTCATTGAGCAAATTCAGACAAGTTGTTTGCACTATCGATTTTTACTATGGTGGCATTTTCATGTCAAATATGAATAAACATACTATAAAAATTCGTACTACTTATAGATGGTAGGCCCTGAGACTTACCGGTGAGTTTGACAAAAAAAAATATATAAGAGAAAAAAAATAAAACAATCGGTTGTCAACCCGGGTTGTCGTCGGGGTTCAATTTGACAACCCGGATTTGGCCGCTGGGGCAGAAGGGTTAAATTCATAAACCCGTCATATATAAGAAGATCGACAAACATAATTATGTGTTTTTTTTCCTTTGTAATTATGTTTCGCTTGATCTTTCATATAGAATCCGGTTTGTGGTTGTTGTTGATGATTATTTTTATAATAATAATAATGCCACACGCCTTGAAGCTGACATCAGCGTATGATAAAAACATAAGCTTCTTCGGTTTTTAGAAATCCGTATGTATTGGTGATTGTGTGACTTTGCCACAGTGGATTTTAAATTTTATTCCCGCGTGGAATTTTATTAGCCTTAGTTACTCCTTATATAGTCAGCTACCTGCCAGTAAGATCTTACCAGAATCGGTCTAGCGGTTTCGAAGATTAGCCTGAACAAACAGAGAGACAGACAGACAAACATTTTAAAAACTGATTTTTACTTCTAGATATCGTGCAAATATATGTATGAGCTTAAAAAAAACTATAATTTTGACATTACAAACAGACACATCAATTTTATTTATTTGTATTGATGTATTGATAAAAAATACATGTACATAAATGACTTAAATATTTTATCTTATTATTATTTAGTATTTTATACAATAGTCGTACGTAGGCGGACTTTATGATACAGTACAAGATAATTTTTTCCAGTCTTGCCAAGATAATTATGTACTCATATTTTAATAATTAAGTATTTTAGTTTGCAGGGCATGCACAATGACATTGATATGCTACAGTTATTAAATATATCAAATTATTACAAAAAAATGTGGCTTTTAAAACGACAAGCACTGAGCAGCCTACACTCACACTTGGCCGGGTTTTCATAAAATTAAACTGCCCACGCTTTGCATTCCGTTTCTGTTTTTAAGCCTTTTATATTGTTAATAGTTTATCATTAAGCTATTATGTTGTTTTTAATTTGATGCTTACATGGTGTGATATATCCGTATAACTAGCTACAATTAAATAAGTACCGTAGTATTTAGAAAGATAGTAGGTATTAAGGCGCAGATATACGACCTCTAATGAGTTTTAATTGAACATCACGTCTCAACGACTGGTTTTATTTCTTTGAAAAAATATGTTACTCTAGACAATTTTTTACGTAATTTGTTAAGTGAATATTTAAAATTATATTTTTATAACACAGTGTAATTAATTTGTAAAGTCATGTCTAACGCGGATGAAAAATTGAGAATCACGCAATAACTATTAAGCGTATTATATGAAACCTTCACCATTTTAAAGATCATTTAATTATTTATCTTTTAGTATACGTGTTTTAGTATAATAACTTGTTATTTTATGTATAATAAATTAATAATTCGTCTAATTTCGGACAGCGCTCCTTGATGGGCAAGTCCTATTACTGGGTGGACGTACGACGCCGTTGCGTGAGCTCAGCACAGAACACGCAAGCTAACCACTCAAGGTCGTTGGCATTTAATAGTGCCTTAACATTTAGCTCTACGAAAAAACATGGCAAGTGTGTATAGGATTTGGCACATTTAGGGTTCTGTATCAAATGTATTTTTGACTATTTGTATGGCTTTGGGTCAACAAGATGCTTATACTGTGAAAATTTGAAGACCGTAGCTCCAACCGTTTCTTTTTAGCTGTAAAACTTGTGTGACAGACGACGGACAGACAGACAGACGGAGACGTATGTGACAGCAATAGGGCTTCGTTTGGACCCTTCGGGTACGGAACCCTAAAAACATATTTACCCAAGTGCCCCAGAAGAAGGGTAAAGTTTTTTAAGAATAGAAAGTATCTTAGATAGTTTTAAAGTCAGGATGATAGTCTTACCTAATGAAAAATTAGCTCATAATCACATGGTCAATGTTTCATAAATCACTTGAATGAAATCGAATGGATCCTAACATAATTTAGGTACCAATCCAAACTTTTTTCATAATTAAATTATCTCCAACATTTTCAATTAAGTGTAATTAAAACATCTACCAGACAGTCTCTGCCTAATTGATGTATCACAGGTTTGAAACAAACAACACAATAAAAATATCTCCGTAATACAAACAGGTGTATATCCATCAACTCTATCTGTCTGTCTGTTTGTTTTTTTACTTTTCACGCCTAATCCACTGAATGAATTTTGATGAATTCTAGTATACAGAGAGATTGAACCCTGTAAAAGGACATAGAATCCAAGTACATAATAATATTATAAATCCGAAAGTTTAGATCGGTGAATGGATGTTTCTTACTCAAGCTAGAACGGCTGACCAGATCTAGATGAAATTTGTCACAGAGATAGATAGTCTGGCACATAGGCGAATGTGGGAACATAGCCTATAATTTGTAATGGGGCCAATACTAAAACCACGCGGGCACAGCCGCTGGCCAAAGTTAGTGTTTAATAAACATAGAAAACTTCAAAGCCATTAGCAAGAAAATGGACTGCAAAAATAATAAATTCAAAAATAATAAGTGATGAGTTCATAAATATTCCAATATTTCAAAAACCTTTGAATTTCGATAAAACATTAAAGCTTTCTATGAGAATGCATTTGTAATCTAAAGGCTTTTACAATTATTTGTCTTTCAGAAATTCACGTTAAAAGTATCGAATCTTCACAATTTTATTCGTCTGATGTTTGGATTAATCAAACATAGGTATATCTTTGAACCCAAAGACAAAGCCCTAGTCGCGGTCCAAAACAAAGACCAATAATTTTAAAAATATGTTAAAACTAGCTGCCGCCCGCGTTACGCTACTATTTCCCATCTTTAAAAATTATAGCCTAAGGACATAAATATCCAAGACATAACCTATACTCCCCTCCGTGTGTTTCCACGTTGCCGTGGTGGTGGGGCTTGTGGGTCTCCTTGATCTTGGGGACTTCCGGCATGAGTGACTCACTTGTGCCGGAGGGGTCCAAGGGAGATACCTGACCAAGAGGAACACACCGGGGGTCGCATCTATTGTCAGTCGATCATCGTCGATTGACAGTGGATGCGACCAACCACCTAATCCTAAGTTTGGAGGCGCGGCGATGGGATGGCTGGCTGGAGGGACTCCAGACGTTAGCGCCTCACAGGGGGGCCGCGCCGCTGGGAGACTTGAACAAGCAGTTCGAGTCTCCTAGCGGTGTGGAACCTGGGGGGATTTTTTCGTCGCTGCTCTCTGGTAAGCATCTGCTCATCAGATGTGACCGTGAGAGTAGCGTCGAGAAACACAGGGGAGGCCCGTAAAGGGGACAAAAGAGGAGATAGGTGAGGGACCGTACCCTTGAAATGGAAACAAAATGAAGAAACAGACTATGGCCAACACAACCCAGGGAGGTACCAGGTGCACCGCATCTGGAGAATCCGCCACGCTCCCATTGGGAGCGTCATGCCCCCATTCGCATTCTGTGTGGAGGGAGGGCAACCAAAGTCCAACGCCACTTGCCGACAAGGCTCCCGATCATCTCCTCCCCTTGAGGAGATGATCAATTTTAGTTTCAAAACACCTGACAAGCCGCGGTCCGGCGAAGAAACTCGGAACAAAGTCGGCAAAGAGGCGGGGAGTTGTGCGGCGTCGGAGACCGACGCAGCACCACTCCTCACCGCGCTGGGCTCTGGGAGGCTGGCGCGTGAGGAGGAGGGGGCTTCCGGAGGAGCCGTGAGTGAGTGCTCACGTTTCTTCCTGAAGCGCCCCAAGTTGGGGGATGACAAGGGGTCGTGCTCTGAGGAGGAGGTCATGGCCCCATCCCTCAAGATCCTCACCAGCGTGCGGGATAGGGGATCGGGTTTTTTTTTTTTTTTTTTAGGCCCAACAAGACCACAAAGGCTGGTAGGCTGTCAGCTCCAACTCGGAGCAAGCGGCCAGGCCAGCTTGCGGGGGTCGTGGACCACAATAAAGGATATGGTCCTGAAGAGGCCGGCTTCGTCTAGGAGCAGGGCCATATCCGCGGCCACGACCTCCATTGTGGCGGCGGCGGAGGCGAGTTTCGGCGGGCCTCCATCTGCATTGGACTAGACATCCATATTGCGGCACAACAAGACATCCATATTGCGGTACATCCATAAGCTCCGGGCAGACCTGGCCGAGCTCCGAGGAGCTGGAGCTGGCCCCCGGGAGGAAGCGCAGGAGGAGCGCCAGAACGGGCCAAGTCAGCCCCTGCTCGCGGAGAACCAGGTTCTCGAACTGGTGCGGCTGGAGCTGGCTGCGTGTAACAGACGGTTCTCCGTGCTAGAGGGTATCGACCTGCGCCCCCCGCTGGCAGTGAGCCAGCTGGCCTTGGGCCAGCGGCAAGCAGCCTCGTTTGCCGCCGCCGCGGCTGCTGCGCCCAAACATGGTTCAGCGGGACAGGCCAACCGCGGGTCTGTGCTGAGACCCGCGGGGTCGGCCCCGTCAAGGACGTCAAAGGCGCCGCCCAAGCCAGGTGGAGCGGCTGCACGGGCGGCGAAGGCCCCTAAGGCCCCAGCTCAGGTGGCGAGACGGCCGCCACAGCCTATCCTGACTCACGAACCTCCTACGGCCGAGGCTGCCGAATGGCAAGTGGCCGGGGAGAAGGAGAAGGCGGCCAAACGGAGGGAGAGGCGGAAGCGGCGCAAAGAGCGGGCCGCTGCGGCTAGGCTTCACGCCCCGAAGTCCACGGCTGTAGTCATCACACTACAGCCGGAAGCGGTAAAGAAGGGCGTGACCTACCGCAGCGTGCTCGCCAAAACAAAAGCGACGGTGAGCCTTGAGGAGGTGGAGTGTGCCGACGGCGTCCGGGTGAAGGTCACCAAGATCAGAGCCCGGATGCTGGAGGTCCCCGGCGCCTCCAGCGGTCCAGCTGCTGACGCCCTAGCCGAGAAGATCAAGGCGTTGCTGGTTGACGAGGCCCGAGTGTTCAGGCCCACCAAGAGCGCAGACATGCGCATCCTGGGCCTAGACGACTCTGTGACGGAGGCAGAAGTGTGGCCGCCGTCGCCAGGACTGGAGGGTGCCCTGCCGAGCAGGTGAGGGCGGGCCACTCCCCGTCCTGACCTCGCGGGGCTGCAAACCGTAACGGTGAGCTGCCCCGTGCCGGCGAGCAGAAAAATCACCGGGGAGGGCCGAAGGCTCTTGGTGGGCTGGGTGTCTGCGTAGGTCAAGCTGCTGGAACCCAGACTTCTGAGGTGCACCTGTGCTCATGACCTGTTGTTCCAGAGCATGGCGCAGTGGTCGATTAACATCGCCGTGGTCGCTGAGCCGTACTTTGTCCCGCCCATGGATTTCTGGGTGGAGGAACTGAGCGGCTCAGTGACCATCATTTCGTCTCTTGAGGATGTTAAGAGGGGTCGGGGTTGCGTCGCAGCACGGTTCGGGGAGATAGCAGTGGTAGGGGTGTACTTCTCCCCGAACCAAACTCTCGTCGTGTTCCACAACTCCCTAGCGGAATTGAAAATCGTCATCGTCGGGTACCGTTCCCTCCCTGTGCTCATCCTCGGGGACTTCAATGCCAAGAACGTGGCTTGGGGTTCCCGGTACACAGACACATGGGGCAGGATGATGGAGGACTGGACTCTGCAGACAGGCCTGGTCGTCCAAAACCGGGGTTCAGTCCCCACGTGTGTGCGGATGCGGGGTGAATCGGTGGTGGACATCACGTTTGCCAGCCCCACTCTGTCACCGCGTGTCGTCGACTGGCGCGTCATGGAGGGGGTGGAGACGTATTCCGATCACCGGTATATCCGGTTTGACGTCTCCGCCCGGACCTCAACCGTGCCGGTCCGACAGACCCCGAGTGGTCCGCGTTGGTCGCTGAAGCAGCTGGACTGAGAGCTACTCCTGGAAGCCTCGATCGTGCAGGCTTGGGTATCATCACCGGACAGGCCCGCCGACATAAACGACGAGGCAGAGTGGTCCCAGGAGGCCATGTCCGAGATTTGTGACGTGGCAATGCCCCGGGTCTAGCCTTGCGCCGGCGCTTACAGCTTTACGCCAAGCGTGTATTGCCGCGCGACGCTGGTACACCAGGCACCGCAGGTGGTTCCGTAACCGCACGCCGGATACGGAAGCTATCGAGGCGGAGCTGTACGAGGAGTACAGAGCGGCGAGGACCACCCTCCGAGCGGATATCAAGCGTGCCAAGGCATTGGCTTGCGAGGAGTCGCTGGGGACTCTGAACAGAGATCCATGAGGGCACCCTTACAAAGTGGTGCGGGATAAAATCCGCCCATGGGCGCCTCCACTGCCGCAGAGTCTCCGGCCGCAGATTATGGAGGACGTGGTGAGCACTTTGTTCCCCTCGCGAGGGGAACATACTCCCCCACCTATGGCTCCGCCTCCTGCGGTGCCTGGCACGGACCAAGACGATGATGACGATGCTCCCGAGGTGACCGAGGTAGAGCTGAGAGTGGCGGTGCGTAGGCTGAATGCCAAAAGCACCGCCCCAGGACCCGTTGGCGTTCATGGGAAGGCCTGGCCTTGCAGGAGGCTCTCGAGCCTAGTCTCAGAAGGCTTCTAAGCGCATGTTTGGAGAGGGGCCAGTTTCCGCTTCGTTGGAAGACGGGGAAGCTGGTCCTGATCAAGAAGCCGGGGCGCCCCGCGGTCTCTCCGTCCGCTTACCGGCCCATTGTGCTGCTTGACGAGATGGGCAAGCTCTTCAAAAGAATAATTGCAGACGACCTCGTCGGGCAGCTGGTGCGGGTGTGGCCGGATCTGGCGGAGAGCCAGTACGTCTTCCGCAGGGGCCGATCCACCGTGGACGCCATCATGCGCGTACGAGTCCTCACGACGGGGAATAAAGTGGCCCGGGATAGAGTCGTCTTGGCGGTGTCTCTGGACATCGCCAATACTCGTACCTTTAACACCCTGTCCTGGAGTTGCATAGTGGAAGCACTCCGGTATCACCGGGTGCCGCCCTACCTCCGTCGCGTGGTCGAGGTGTATTTGACGGGCAGAGCCGTCATCTACCCCGGTCACCAGGGTGAATGGAACCAGCGAGAGATGTCTTGCGGTGTCCCACAGGGGTCGGTCCTGGGACCGCCTTTGTGGAACATCGGATACGACTGGGTGCTGCGCGCCGACCACCGGCGTCAGCGTAGTAGGCTACGCTGACAACACGCTGGTCGTGGCGTAGGGGTCGTCGTACGAGGCGGCGGCAGACGTATGACACGCGGGGTTGCGACAGTCGTGGAGAGGATCCGGCAGCTGGGACTCGAGGTGGCATTGCACAAGTCCGAGGCCAAGTGTTTTCATGGTCCTCAGACGCGCCACCAGCGGGTTCCCAGATTACGGTAGAAGTGGTTCACATCGGCGTCGAGGGGACGATGAAGTACCTGGGACTCGTCCTCGACAGCCGGTGGAACTTCGTCGAGCACTTCCGACATTTGGCTCCCAGACTGGAGAGGGCCGGGGCCGCATTCAAGCGGCTCCTGCCCAATGTGGGGGGTCCAAACACTCCAAACGCCTCCTGCCGGAGGCTCTACGCGGGGATCGTGCGGTCTATGGCCCTTTACGGGGCACCGGTGTGGGTGCGTTCCTTGAGGCGGCGACCAGCTCGCCGGTTGAACGCGTCCCAAAGGGTCATAGCGATCCGAATGATCCGAGGATACCGCACGGTCTCCTGTGAGGCGGCGAGCCTCCTTGCTGGACTGTCGCCATGGGATGTGGAGGCAAAGGTCCTCACGCACCTTTATGAGTGCCGCGAGGAGGCGAAACCCCGCTGCCGCGACACTTCGTGGCTCGGCGAACCGAGCTCCGGCAGAATCTCATAGCGACATGGAGAGAGCGACTGCTGCAACCCAGCGCTGGGCACACCACCATTGCGGCGGTAGTGCCCCTCTTTGAGGAGTGGCTGGAGAGACGCCAAGGCGTCCACACCTTCCGCCTGATGCAGGTCCTCACCGGACACGGAAGTTTCGGGAGGTTCCTGTGTAGGATAAGGCGGAGGGAAACTCCCGGGTGTCCCCACTGTAAGGATCGCCTAGAGGACACGGTGGACACACGTTGAAGATCTGCCCCACTTGGGTGGATCCCCGCCGTGTCCTCGTGAAGGCGATCGGAGGCAGCGACCTCTTGCGCCCGGCAGTGGTCCAGGCCATGGTATGGAGCGAGAGTGAATGGGAAGCAGTCTCCTCCTTCTGCGAAGCAGTAATGTTCGCGAAGGAGGAGGCGGAACGTGTGAGGGAGGCTCAACAACAGAATCGCCGTCACGCCCTCAGCAGCAGCCGCCGCAGGAGACGCCCTGGGCGGAGGACGTCGCGAGACGATCTCCGGCCACCATAGACTCGGGCCTGCGGACGGCGAGTAGTGGGTAGCTCACCGTCTGATCAGCACCAGGCCCGAGAGTCGACGGCGCGTAGTGTTCCACGCGTGCCTCATAGAGTTGTCAGCAATAATGACGGGGCCCGTCATGGCCAATGTCTGCTCAGGGGTTGAGGATAAATTCGAAACAGAGCTACCTCCCCCCTGAGTACTCAGGGCAGGGAAGAAACAGGGGTGGGTTTTAGTCAAAAAGAGTGTAATACGCCCTCCCGCTCCACCCTAGGGGCGGGAGATGTCACTGAATGATTACCCTCCCCACAAAAAAAAAAGACATAACCTATCCTAGTACCAAATTTCATTCAATTCCGTTCACCAATTTGAGCGTGAGAGAGTAAAAAATATACACACACACACACACAAATATAAACTTTCGCCTGTATAATATTAGCGTGATTTGTTCTAAGTGTCTCTTCAATTTATTTTTCATATCTTGTAAAACAAGTTTCTCATTGCCATCGTTCAAACTACTTGGATAAACAACTTCGCTACTTGGAAATGTCAGTCCCGTGAGGCACTTTCAGACATGACACTCTTTAGCTACATGATTTATGAACATTTTATTTATTGCAACCTTATTTATAATTAAAAAAAAAAAAAATTCAGACTAAGTCCATAGGGTTAGTAACAAATTACTTAAAAAACTAGTGTTAATAGGTACAGACATATTATAGCTAAAACATCAGCGTGGAGCTGCATCCACCTCTGCATCAACGGAGAATCCCACCGATCTGCGAACACACTGACAATAGTGTTGGTACTGCCGCGAACACGCGTCATCAGAGAGGCACATATTTTCCTAATAATGGCGGCGAAATCATCAATGTTTGTGTCCGCAAACATCCCTGATGCACTGCAACGCCACGGCAGCCCCAACAGTACCCTCAGTGCATTATTATATTGGACACGTAGGTCGCTGTATGTCCGCTGAGTGAAACTGACCCATAGGCTGCACGTGTAGAAGGACTGACAGTAAGCTTTGAAAAGCGTTATTTTTACTGGCTTCGTACATCGCGCAAACCTGCGGGCCAGCATGATATAAGGAACAGCCAGCGACCTACGTTCCCTCTCAATGTCACTATTGTCTTTGAAATCTTCGGTGACCCAGTGGCCTAGGTATTTACACTTATCTACCCTTCGCAGGGATTTATATGTCAACTAAGTAAAAGCATGAAAAGGTTAGTATTAAAGATATTATTTTTAGGGACCTCTGAAATTTGCATTTATTAAAAAAATATTTCGAGTTTCATAACTCGAAGTATTTTTTGATGAATGACCGCCCTTTTTACTTATGTAAACATTAATAGACTAACTTTTACATTATTATGAAACATATAGCCATTGATATCTTCACTGACAGATGAGGAGATTATTTTTGAAGTACCTACAGAAAGAATCATTACGGTATAGACTTATTGTATATTTGCATCGTTGATAGATTGAAACCTAAATAATAACCTCAATGCGTGATAAGAATTATTCCTTCATCTTCTGAGAATTTAGCTTTTTTTATTATTCTTTATAGAGACGCGTTTGACCACTATCTCACCTGATGGTAAGCGATGATGTGGTCGAAGATGGAGCACGTTTGCCTAGAAGTAGCCTATTCACTCTTGATTTAAGGCACAGTTATATGACTTGTAATGGTTTTTAATTGAACATCACGTCTAAACTACTAGTCTTATTTCTATGAAAAATATATGTTACTCTAAACAATTTCCGTCGTAATTTGATCTCAGAATATTTGTAATTATGTTTTTATAACATAGTGTAATTAATTTGTAATGTCTAACGCGTATAAAAAATTGAGAATCACGCAAAAACTGTAAAGCGTATTTTTATCGAACCTTTACCATTTTAAAGATTATTTATAATTTAGTCTCAGTGTTTTAGTTTAATACCTGTTATTTTATGTGTAATAAATTAATAACGCGTCTAATTTCGGACAGCGCTCCTTGATGGGCGAGTCCAATTAATGGGTGGACATACGACGCGTTACGTGAGCTCATCGCAGAACACGCAAGCTAAGCACTCAAGGTCATTGGTAGCTAATAGCGCCTTAAAGACTCCTAGGTCGTAGCTATCAGGACTATAGATAAGTGGTGGGTAGATCTGTATTATGAGTAATGACGTTCATGATTCCATTAAGAGAGAGACGGAGCTGTATACATGGTAAATGGCTGATGGCACTATCCCTTTTAAGGATTGAAAATAGGTATGTGTGTCAAATTTAACTTACCTACTTTATCCTGTTCCACAACCTTAGTTCCAAGAGACCTGATGGCGATAGCACCAGAGTTTCCAAAGAAGTCGAAGACAGGAGCAGCATACAACCAGTCTCTCGTTGGAGCCAACCCATACACGTAACCAGATACTGTCTTACAAGCTGTAGCTATGATACCAAGGAAACTGTCATGCATCTTCATCTTCTTACTGAAGAGCGTCACGGCTACTGCGGAACCTGGAATATGAAGTATAAATGAAAATTCGGCTATTGAACTCACCCAATCCCTAACAGCCTGGCAGAATCAAGGCTTGCAACCAACAGAAAAGCGCTGAGGCAATGAATGTCAACGATTCTTAGGGAAACAATTATTCAACTATCTTAGATCCCGAAGTGAATAAAATGAGAAAGTACCTAACAGAAGAGGAGTAAGAAAATCGATCAACATTTCAAAATGGTTGTAGTACAAAAAACGGGCCAAGAACGAGTCGGACTCGCGCGCAAAGAGTTCCGAACAAATCATATTTTTTTCAGTTTTTTTAAACTCCCTCCACCTTATAGGTTTTCCTGTAATCTATAAGTAAAGAACTACTTTATGTATTTTTTTCGAAATTTTGAATGGTAATTTTTCATCTATTTTCTTAAATAACTTCAAAATTATATATTTTAAAATTATGAAAAAAAATATTCGAGACCCTCACAATTTGCCCTTCCATTTGATATGTCGCACGATACAGTTTGAAAAACTTTGATTATTAATTTTCCGATTTTCACCCGAAAACAGACCCCCATATTCCAAATTAATTTATTTAGGATACACGTCCGTGTCCATGTCCGTGTTTGGGTTCATGTGTGTACCAAATTTCAACTCTATCGGTCCAGCAGATTCGGAGCAAATTGGCTAAGAGAGACGGACAAACGGACAGACAGACACACAAACAGACAGACAGACATACGAGTGATCCTATAAGGGTTCCGTTTTTTCATTCGATCTTTCGGGACCCTAAAAATAAAGATTAGGAAGAGATGTCGACATGTGGTCACTGGCAGTAGCAACTAAAGGAACACGGGTGGGGTTTTAGTCATTTGAAAAGTGCTGTTAGCTTTATTTGAATAAATGGCTTATGATTTTGATTTCCCTCCCTAAAAAAAGGTATTGCTGCTAAGGTATTAAGCCGAACGTCCACCGCCAGCTAAAATAAGTTAGTTTAGTTTAGCTCGCATAGTTGAGCCAGTTTTACGCACATGTATGAAAAACTGGCTCAACTATGCGAGCTAAACTAAACTAACTTATTTTAGCTGGCGGTGGACGTTCGGCTTTAAGTTAGAATGACCTAAAATATGAGCTTCCAAAAAAATCCAACCGTAGGTGGTTCCCAACTATGGTTAACGTTCTTAACTGGTTAAAAAAGTCAATGAACTTGCCTATTCCTATTGACAGCTTTCTAACATATATTAATACTTTTACTAATGATTCGTATTCTTAATCTTTAGAAATCGTAGGTTAAATGAGATTTTTTTAAACTTATTGATGATAAAATGACTTCCTTAAGTCGTCAAAGTATTAAGTATTTGATCTCCGGCTTATTCCTTATTTTATCACTGTATTTTTCTCTCGCTGTCTGTTAAATTGAACTAGAGAATAATTGATACCAATAAATAGAGAAAAATATAAGAATTTATAAACAGCGTTCACCTTTGTTTTTTTAGGTTTAATAACTTTTGAAGCTACGCATCGTATTCAATAGAGTAAAATGGTTATTATTCCAACCAAAAATATAAAAATAGTGAAGAGTTAATAAAGCCTCGAAGGTACTTGAAACCATTTAAATGAAATAACATCATGATTGAATGTTTTGCTTATTATTTCGTTCAAATTAGATTCCAAGTTTGATGTAACCACACATAATAAAACTGATGGTACTTCACTCAGACAGAAGGTACGTTGGTATTTTATTTATACCTATGTACATATGCTTGTGCGTGTATTTTAGAGATGATTGTTATGGACAACATCAAAAAGTCATGTATTTTGTCCCACAGGAGAACAAATGCCTCCCTGTCCGTTTTTCTCACAACTCTGTCTTCTAGTGAGGGTCAGTCCTTTCAGTAAAAGACGAGCTCTTTTTTTTTACTTTCATGTCGTCTCACGTATTGGACTCATTCCGTGGTTCTTTTGGTCCACTTCTCATCTGACGTAATGCTTTAAGTAGACTTTCTACTGTTTCGTATTTTTTTTGGTGATCCTAGCACAAAACATCAAGTACTTAGTTTTGATAAGAAACAAAAAATGATCATTTACCGAGTACTTAATACAACAATGTACATATACACCTCTTTCGCCACTGTTATTTTCAATTGCCTATTACCATATTATATTATATTATGAAATAGCATTTACCTCATCAGCCTCTAAGCACATATCTATATGTACTGCGTATATTTATCTTAAATATTATAACCATGATACCATACCTGCAGTGCCCATCAGTATAGAATATGTGCTGAATAAACTCAGGTCTACGACGCTCATACTAAACTTAGTCAACGCATACAGGAAAAGAACGGATGCTTCGCCTGAAAAAAAGCAAATCAGTGTTATTCAAGGGTATTTATAATTAAGATATTCCGTGTATAAGACAATTAGAACAATTATGAAATTATTATCTAAGAGTTGAAGGTAAACCGACTTGTTTTTGTGTGGCATAAATTAAACATTCAAATCACAAATAAACAAAAACATCTTCATTAATGAACTTGGAAGAGGTCTATAGACAGACTTCAAATAGAACCAAGCAAATATAGCGGAAAGTTTTTAGTAATTTGTATAAAATTGTTTTAATTTTACCATTACTATGTCGAAAAGGTAAATGGGGCATTGCTGTGTCGTTATTATGTAGTTCATACGAAGAAACCATAAAACTAGGCCATGGAGACCATTTTCGTGAATACTTCTCTGTTTGGTAATTTGTGAGATAAATAAATTAAGCGTTCTTGAAATAAAACTTGTTGCTGTACATCGGAATACTTCAAAAATGTTAAAATGTATCGAAAGGGTCATCTAAAAATAAACCTTACCAAAAACAGGTCCCATAATGACGATGTGTGCACAAATGACCAAAAGTATTTGAGACAACTGCTTCCCTCGCGACAAGAAGACCAACGATATTGTATCCCACACATTCCTAGGATGGAAGAAGTCTAACACTTGCTGGGCCGTAGTCCCTTCCAATTTCACAGTCCTAACGTTCTTGATTTTTATATAAGTGTAGATGAATCCAATAATGTACAGAACTAAATTGATGCTAAATATTCCATAGTAACCAACAGCTTCTGTTAAAACTCCACTTATTGATGTACCGAATGGGACTCCCAAAGTTACAATAATTCCAACTAATCCGATCCTGAATGTTCTTGATTCTACGGTTGTTAGATCAGCAATCAAACTGTATGAGCCCATCAATGCGATTGCATATCCTCCTGTCAAAGCTGAAGGTAGAGCTTCTATTAATGCAGTTGACCACAAAGGCCATTCAAGAAAGAAATACGTTGTCAGGAGCAAACCAGCTGAAGATATTATTTCTCCGATTACAGGTATTAGCATCAAAGCTTTCCGGTTACCAGTTTTGTCACTCCACGCTCCTACATTCAGTATGACAATGGCTGGCAAACTGCTCTGCAAAGGATTCTGCCATGCTGTCATATCTGCCACTAATTTGGTTGCATTCAGCTGTGCCTCTGCACCGATTGTGTCATTCTCACCGACTTCGCCGTTCACTGCTCTGAAGCATATTTCTTCTGACAGATTCAAATCTACTCGGCATGCTTTTTCTATGTTGAGCTTTTGCACTGCCAATCCTGAAATGGCTATCGGCAAAATGTAACACAACAAAAATGGTTCTACTGTAAAGAAGTTGATAAACTTTCGAAAAAGAATACTACAAGTCACTGGTTCTGTTTCCTTTTTCTTGTCACTATTTACATTAGCTTCTAAATTGTCTTTATTATCAAGTTCTAGAGCCTTTTCACTTTTCCCGTTCATGTTTATAGTTTCATGTCACTCACTTCGGTTATTTTAATGTTTTCTTCTAACGAGTGCGTGTGTTTGTAAATACGCGAACCGACTGGCAGCTCGGCCGTAGGTCACCGAAATCATCACGGAAACTTGTTTCTTATAATCACAGCTTCTAGTTTCTTTATTATACTCATAAGTTGAAGAAGATCCTACTCAATGTGCCCTTGAACCAAGATGTATCAAAGTTTAGTCACATTCTTCATTTTTTTTTAAGATACTTTAAATGTCTCTGAATATTTTAAACGAAGATAAAATGACGATAGTTTGATAAATAGTAGGTATAATTAAATTTTAATTGCAGGTATCATGGTATGGTCTTGTAGTTCAGTGAACATTCATTTCATGTATTTCATGTTCGCTGATTATCTAATTCATGATCATTCATGATATCATAATTTACTGTAAAACCTGTACCTTTACGTATTTAGCATTTTGTCAATTAATAAAAACACAAGCATTTTAATTTCCTTTTTTCCTCCATGGCAACTATTGTCCTCTTTCCCAATACTGCAAAATTACCTTTGTAAATTAATTATTTTACTAACCAGTAGGAATATTTTACTAGAATTTGTGTTTTAACTTAACTTTATCAAATTATAGAACCTTTGCTACACTTTACTTGCTTCAGGAATAATTTAATACAATGTAATAAATCGTTTTAATTTAAATTGTTTTCAAACAAATAATAGGCAGGAAGGGTTGAATGGAGTGCCAATGCTCTTTACAAAATGCATTTTGTCAACTGTCATGTGTGTTATATGGTGCAATATCAACAATTGTTGGAATCAATGTCATTGTATTGTTACCGAAAATTCCTTCGAAAACGGATTGTGAATGATATCTGAAGCATGCTCAATTGATTATGTATGGATAACGCCTGTTGCAAGCGGATACAAATTCGTCGTGGGACCGATTGATTTCATTAATGCATCAGGCACTTTGATAGCCTTTATTTTCCTGATTCCGGTTGCATTACTAAACAGTTTTGTGACAGTTCTAGTTCAGATATCATGTTATGTCCCATTGTCTGCCAGTCTAGTAATAATTCTAGTTTATTATTAACTCTTAACAATGAATGAATTTGCTTCTCAATGAAATAACCTTCCCTGACTACAGATAGAAGGTAGGTACCTAGACTGTCTATGGAAACTATCTGGAGATAATTAGAAATTAATTTCATAAGTTTTTCTGGTTTAGTGCTAAAGATAAGTACGCTAAACAATCAATCTACGTAGCCTTTTCCCACTATGTTAGCGTCGGCTTTCAGTCTAAACGAATGCAGCTGAGTAGGTTCCATTATTTCATATGGAGTGACTGCCTTTTTTAGGGTTCCGTACTCGGGTGCAGAACCCGAGTACGGAACGGAAAAAAGAGTCAAAACGGAGACTTATTGCTATCACTCACGTGCCCATCTGTCACTCACGTGTCCATCTGTCCGTCTGCTCGTCTGCCCGTCTGCCTATATTTCCGTCGTCTGTTACAAAATTTTGTTCCGAAGAATTTTTTAACTTCCCATTGACCTCTGAACTTGAAATTTGGTGAAATCTTTATTATCTGTATACATAAAATTCGAAGTCCTGACTGACTGACTAACTGATATATCAACGAACAGCCTAAACCGCTGGTCATAGAGACATGAAATTTGGAGGGTGTGTTCTTTGTGAAGAGTAGCTTATATACACTATAAGAAATGGTTTTTCGAAATTCAACCCATAAGGGGGTACTAATTCCACGCGGCGGAGCCGCTGGCGGTAGATAGTAACGTATATTTTACTAACAAATACCAAAATATTGATTGCCCTTATATGTTACGGAACCCTAAATGTGCGAAGTTCAACACGCACTTGGCCGTTTTTTCTTGTTCTAGCAAGTTTTTGACGGAGTTGTAAAGATGGCCTATCAAACAAAGATTCTTCTATGTGGTAAAGGGCATGGTTGAAATTTCGAACCGAGTTGTATTGAAGATACAATTCAAAGTTTACTCTAAGTTTAGTATTTATTCGTAGTTTGGAACAAGTATAGTTTTTCTTGGAAACATTTTCATTAATCTTTTCTTTTTTACACCTCTGCCTCCGCATCCATTAGATTGCCTCCGTTATATATCCCTTGTAATAAAAACTTCTATGAGGTATCTTTTAAACCGACTTACAAAAGGAGGAGGTTCTCAATTCGTCTTTTTTTTGTATGTATGTTACGCGATATCTCCGCCATTTGTGAATCGATTTTGATGATTCTTTTTTTTTTGTAGGTCATACTTTAGAGGTGGTCCCATATAAATTTTATAGAAATCGATTTAGCACTTTAAAAAAAAATCAACATAAACCAAAAATATGTATACACAGATGACGTTTTGGTTGTCTACAAATGTTCAAATTCCATGTTATCCATTCGGACATAACTTAAATATTTACATTTACTTCTGGTGTACAACAACAATAATAAAAAAAAGAAAAACCAAAAAGTAAAAAATAAAAAACTTTTTCAAAAAATACCTACAACCGACTTCTAAAAATTGCAAAATAACTTTAATTTCGGCAGTCGGTGTCAAATAACGAAGAAACAAAAAAATATATACACCGACTTCCGAAATTAAAGTTATTTTGCAATTTTTAGAAGTCGCTAGTCGGTTGTATTTTTTGAAAAAAGTTTTTTATTAGTCTTTATCTTCTTCATTTTGTGTCGATTTTGACTCAGATTTTGTCCGATATTCTGCATAGTAGTTAGGCTTTTCTATTTAGATAAAACTATTCAGAGAAATGAAAGTATTCTAACTAACGTGATCCTAACTTTTGTGCAAACAAAATCAGCAATGGCTGAATCGATCATCTTACAATTAAAATTTGTCAGATAACGTTTATTCAAGAATATTGGGAAAATAGAACATTTTAGCGAGCAATTTTTTCGAAGTACCTTTGAATTATACCGAGGTCATTGTCACTATTTCAGCCGAAAGATCTCCACTGCTAAACATAGCACCCTTCCAAGTAAGTATGGATATACGAGGCAAGTAGGTACTTACTAGCCATTCATGTAATTTAACAGTGGCTTAGTAATTTCCACCAGGTCATTGGACCACTCGTATCTGGTGGAAGGTTGTGCCCGCTTTCTACGGCCTCCACTCAAGGATTCAAACACCAAGCTCTAGGGCCCACAAATACGTGACCAGCTTAGCAGAACCAATTTACTTATTTTTGACATCACGTACATAAAGTATGTGGTTTGTAATATCATGAGATTACATTTCAAGAACATGTACTTGCCATGATCTTAATACGTTGGCCCATTATTGCTTTTTTGCAGTTGGCAACATTTAGGACCTTACGTGAAGTGGCAGAATTGGTGCTAGTCGTTCGATGATAAAATCAACGTTCAACGTCCATGAAAGATTTTTGGTTCGCTATAATATAATTATATTGTATTGACAGTAAAGGGAGGAGCATAAATAATTCCTCATAATTTCACACATCGAAAAAATATCAATCGCACTACTAGGAAAGTTGTGAAACAGAATGCCGTTTTTTTTTCTATTTATTTTTCGTTCGTCTGTATTTATCTGTAAATAATATTACAGATAAATACAAACTATTCAATTACATAATATATAAAAGCTACTAAAAATAAATAAAATATGTACGAGCGGGAGAGAGCGAGTGTTTAGGGTTCTGTAGTCAACAAGGAATTTCCTTATAGTTTCGCCATGTCTATCTGTCCGTCCGTCCGCAGCTTAGCTTAGAGACTCTTAGTACTAGAAAGCAATAATTTGGCATGAATATAAATATTCATCACGCCGACAAAGTGGTAAAATAAAATCATGAAAACAATTTTTTAGGTTACCGATTGTCAAATAAAGTGGGCTTGTTTTTATTTCTCATCTATCACATGGTGTGGGGTGTCGTTGGATTGGCCATTCAAAAATATTACGGGTCTGTGAAAACCATTTTTCGATTCAGGGATTCGTTTGCATAAAATTAAGCTTGTTGTACTATTCAAGTGTGTGTCCCTTGCCACCCGGGCCTGCGGACGGCGAGCAGTGGGTAGCTCGCCGTCCGATCAGCACCAGGCCCGTGAGTCGACGGCGCGTAGTGTTCCACGCACGCCTCAAAGAGATAAGTGTCAGCCTCCACTGACGGTGCCCATCGTGGCCGGTGCCTGCATGCCTAGAGGTAGCGGATAAATTCTGAAAATGGGGAACAGGGGTGGTTCAGTCAGAGTCTGACACGCCCTCCCGCTCTGTTATGGGATGATTGCCCACACCCCAAAAAAAAAAACAGATTTGGAGTAATAGTCGGGGCACCTTATAAAATGTTTCTACTTGTTAAATTTCGTACAAAATCTTTGGGAAGAAAATACTGAAGTACGGTCTACTGAACCCTACCCTGCGCGTGGCCCGACATGCACTTGGCCGATTTTTCATATTGCAAAGTTTTCAAGCCTGCATCTGCGGATACATGTCGGCGTTTGTTTTGGAAAAGTTTATATTTAATCTTATTGGTCATAGTTAGATAGGTGTTTGCACATACTTTTTCCGCAAATTGACGCACAATGACATTTGTAACTGGCCCGGTTTAGTTTTCAGGGTTCCGTACCCGAAGGGGCCAAGCGGAGCCCTATTGCTGTCACTCACGTGTCCGTCTGTCCGTCTGCCCCTCTGTCTTTTGTCCGTCGTCTGTCACACAGGTTTTACAGCCAAACTGATGGAGCCAGTCTTCAAACTTTCACAGTATAAGCATCTTGTTGACCCAAAGCCATACAAATTGTCAAAAATACATTTGGTACGGAACCCTAAATGTGCGAAGTCCGACACGCACGTGGCCGCGTTTTATATTTGATTAGTTTTTATTTTTATGCTAAGTATAACAGATATTTATTGCCATTTTAATATAATTTTACTCCTAATTTTAAGTTGAGCAGACCTGTTGGGCACCGACATGTACAAAATTGTACGTGTCGACACCACTACCCTCAGGCACGCATGTATAAATTTTTATATGTCTACTCACGCGTTTAAAACCTCTATTATTACTATAATGCAAGGTTTTTAATACTGTGGCAAGGTTCAATCTCTCGGGGCATTATACACTTCTGGACACATCTATTGGCCCACCTTAGAGTTTAGGTTTCGATGGCCCCTACCGAAATATGATTGCTAGATTGAACAAAAACTGTTGATGCAGTTTTAAACCTGATACATTTTACCATCTTTTTCGATCGTATTGTTTTAAATTTGAATTCAGAATACCATACGACATGGAGCTACGCCTAACAAGTCGGATATGCGCCTTGTTAAAGGCAATTGATTTTTGAATAAAAAACATGTTTTATCAAATAAAGGTTTAATTTAATAACGCGTGTTGCCTCCATGGGCATCTACCACAGCTCTCATACGATTAGGCATAGAGTTTATCAACCGCTCTATGAAATTTTGAGGGATCATCTCCCATTCCTCTTCTATGGCAGTTTTCAACTCCTGCATCGTCTGGGCAACTGGCTGACGAGCCCTAACACGTCTTTTTAGCTCGTCCCACATGTGCTCAATGGGGTTCATGTCTGGGCTTCTGGCTGGCCAGTCCATAACTGTGATGTTCACATCCCGAAGATATTCCCTGACGATGCCGGCCGCATGGGCTCTTGCATTATCATGCATAAAAAGGAAATTTGGGCCCACATAGTCCGCGTATGGTATCACGTGAGGTTCTAAGCACTCACGAATGTACCTTTCAGCATTTAATGTTGGCAGCCGTGGTCCTGTAACAACCTCAAGTTGAGTTTTGCCGCTCGCGGATATACCGCCCCAGACAGTCCATGAGCCACCGCCATAAGCAACCCTCTCTTCAAAGCAGCATTGTGCGAAACGCTCTCCCTTACGTCGGTAGACCTTCTTCCTTCCATCATTGCCATGTAACACAATTTTGGACTCATCAGAAAAGAGTACACGGCTCCAATCTTGCTGTGTCCAATTTAAATGACTGCGTGCGAAATGAAGGCGCGCTGTTCGGTGGGCTCGCGTTAGTTTGGGCCCATTAGCTGGCTTGTGTGGTACCATATCGCGTTCTTTAAACCTTCTCCAAACAGTTCGAGCGCTCACAGATACTCCGTGGAAGTCGCGAAGTTGGTTTTGTATCTCAATGGAGGTAAGGTGACGATTTCTCAAGCTGGTCGTCACGATGAATCGATCCTGCCTTTCAGTTGTGACCCGAGATCGTGGCCTTCCTTGGCGACGAACAAAGCCGCCAGTCTCTAGGTACCTCCGATAAACATTTCGGACCGCAGATCGACTTAAATTAAGTTGAGCACTCACGTTTCTTTGGCTGTGTCCGGCCTGAATAAGTGCCACAGCTTGGGCGGCGACTTCAGGTGAAGTATCCATAGATTATTGATAGAACCTCACCTTAATGTTAAGAATAAGTAATGTTTGTTGCAAAACCAAAGATATCAATCACTTTTTCAAAAATCCAAGTAAACCAATAAAACCAAGTTTTCTTAGTATTCGATTGTTTGATATCAACAAACAGGCTCCAAATTGTCTTCTGTTTCTTTAAATTCTGTGTTCGAAATTCAAAAAAAGACTATTGAATGAAATTGTGAATGTGCCAGGTTCAAAACTGCATAAAAACTTTTTGCTCGACCTAATATAAAATTTTAGTTAGGACCAAACGAAACTGAAAATATAAGGTGGGCCAATAGATGTGTCCAGAAGTGTATAAGTCTGTAGTAACCATAAATGTTTACCAAAAATATGCATTGAGGGTATTTAAAAAAAAAAATTAAGGTGGGGTTACCCGAATGAACCTCGTTTTGTATTGTGTTTTATTCGTAGATAACACGAATTTAAATGTTGAAAAATAGTTATTTATGATACTAGTGCGGTAAGTTGGTTTTTACAAACGAGTAGACGAATGTAAGCCCGAGACGAAGTCGAGGGCTTACCATAGTCACGAGTTTGTAAACACCAATCCGCACGTGTGTCATACAACGTTTTTCAACACATTTGCGAGAAAACAGTACCTATTAGGCAATGAAATCAACTTTTGTTTTTGATGTGAATCATCTATTGGCGCGGCTTGTCAGTAAAATCGACTCGAATGTCGTGACGAAAAACGGCATGATGCCGTCGAGTCACGATGCCTCCACTACGCCACCGCTCTCGACCCCTTTCTCCCTAGAAACATCTATGCGAAAAAAAGTAGCACAACAACAACCAACAACAATAACAACTAACAACAACAACAACAAACAACAACCAGAAGCAACTAAATAACAATAACAAGCAGCAACAATAACTACAACTAACAACGACAAGAAAAACAAACCCAACAACAAACAACAACAACCAACAACAACAAACAGCAACAATAACAAACAACAACCAGCAACAACAACCAACAACAACACTACCAATAACAACAACAAGCAGTAACAAAAACTACAACAACAACCACAATTAACAACAACAACAACCACAATTAACAACAACAACAACCACAATTAACAACAACAACAACCACAATTAACAACAACAACAACCACAATTAACAACAACAACAACCACAATTAACAACAACAACAACCACAATTAACAACAACAACACCTAACAATAACAACAACAACCACAACCACCGGCAACAGAAACCACCACAATTAACAACAACAACCACAACTGACAACAACAACACTACCAATAACAACAACCACCACAACCAACAACAACACAAACAACAAACAACTACAAAACAAAACACACAAAATAAATGTTTCACATCTGCCGGGCGTGCCATGACGGCTAATAGTTTTCTCGTAATGCGAAACTCCTTGGTGGAATTCTATTCTATAAGGAAATAAAAAAAAAACCGTAAAGGATATGCACGGCGCTATACAACGGAGCGTGCGGTAAAATAGGTACTTAGGTGAGAGTATCTATTTTACCGCACGTTCCATATTCGTATGGTGCGTAATTTTGAACTTTCGAACGATGTATACAGGCTTCGTAAGTGCATTTTTTGAGCAAATGTGTTGAAAAAAATATTACATATTTCACACTTCGATCTAGATATTTTGGCGGTGCGATACACGATTACTTACACTTTACTGAATCCAATTAAATCGCAAAGACAAGTCTAAATTACGATCTAATTCTTATTTCATTTGAGTTACATTAGGCTTTGAAAAATAAAACTAATTCCATAGTAAAGGTCGTAAAAAATGAAATATAAAACGGCCGACATAATGTGAAATATCAAAATATCTATACTACTAATGCCAAAACCCAGTGGTTTACTCATTTCATGCGATCGCTCCGTGTCCTTTAGTCCCGAGCACAGAGTACATTATAATATATAGGTCCCGAGCGGAACGTGTTGGAGGTCGGACGTGTGCCAATTTTTTTCAAACCCGTCACCCTTGCTGTGGTCTGTTACCGGCTGAGCCAAAAATCTATAAATAAAAATGAATCACCGCAAGGTATGTACGCGCATAACTTCCGAACGACTGCACCAAATTGGATAATTCTTTTTTTGTTGTGTTCGTGTTTGTCAGGACAGACAAATTTTGCATGAAAGAAAGAAGAATTCAAATAAACAAAAGCAGTAGTATTAGTTTATAAAAATAATAATAAGTACCTGTGTATAGTTTAGTCTCATTAAAATCTGATAGTTTATCTAGTACTTTTTTAATATTTTTTATTTTGCATAACCAAAACAAATAAAAAGTTGTCATCGCTGGCTCTATGAAGGCTGTATAAACAAAAAAACCGGCCAAGTACGAGTCGGACTTGCACGCGAAGGGTTCCGTACCATAAACTGAAGAAGAAAAAAAAACAACAACAAAAACACGTTTCTAGAAACGTATTTAGTTTGTTTTTTTTTGGGCTGTATCTCATGATCTGTAATAGGTAGACAGAACGGTGTAGCTGTTACGGATCATGAGATACAGCCCGCTGACAGACAGACGGACAGCGGAGTCTTAGTAATAGGGTCCCGTTGGTTACCCTGTTGACAATATTATTATTTACCTATATTATATTTTTACTTTACTTACTAGGTATGTACCTACGCGGAATAGATTTGCAAACCACAAATATGTGTAAAGCAGTTGAATTTAAACCCTATGGCAATGGAAATAAAGACGCCACGCGCGCAAAAGCTATAAGCCGACTTTCGCACAGACGTAAACGTATCGCGGAGATTTTTTTTAACGCACCTGATTTCCTACGCTCTGCTTAGCGCGGAGAGTTGAAAATCCTGCAGTGTGTTTCTTCGACTCGCTGGAATGAACTCTGTTGTTGTTGAGTTGGATTCTCAATGCTCGGCTCAACACCGAGAGTTCAAAATCCAGTGCGCGATAAAATCCCGCCACGATATTTCTACCGCCATCTCGAGTTTAGATTTTGACCTCGCTATTGGCTTTACCACCCTCGAAAACTATGAAAACGATATCCATGACAGAGAATTAGAAAATTCTCGCTGATTAGATTTTTATACTGTAGCATTAATTTTTCGCACCCTTATGGAAAGTCAAAAGGCACGCGGCGCGTAGTTTTGAATCGTATCAGTGTCAGTCAGATTTTAAATCCACCTTATTCACAAAAATAAATAAGTTTACCTACTTATTTTTAATTATTAAGTTTATTAAATTAAACTTATTAAATGATTAAGTTCAAGTTTATACAATACGTACCTAACTTTTAGATAACCATAAAAAAATACTTACGTACTAGAAAAATAAATCAAAATAAACATATTATACTAATTCATTCAAGTTGACCTACTGCATTGCTCTACAGGGTGTAACGGAAAGGTGTGGTCATATTTTTAGAACTGCATCTGCCCATCGATATGAACAACTTTCTTCATGAAAACCTGAGAAAATTCTAAAAAAAAATTTTTACCTTCCATACAAATATTGATCAACTGATGATAACTTTCTATGGAAAGTCAAATTGTTTTTGGGATTTTTTTTATTTTTTCTTGTTTATTTCCATGGGCAGAACTGGTTCTTAAAATATGACCACACCTTTCCGTTACATCCTGTATATTGTGACGCAACTTAGTACCCACTCGAATTCGTGAACTCATGAGCAGTGCGCTTAGCGCTCGAGTCTCCGCGCATCGTAATTTTTTACATTTCGCTACTCCTTAACGGGGGCAGGGGTATGCGTTAAATACCTACGGCACTCGGGTTAGGCTCGCCTTAATACGTAAAAATGTCAAATGCGGGGACCGCCCGCGGTGCCTGACGGATGTAGACGAATTGACGTTTGTTGCGCCCGGTGCCTCACAGGCACCAAATTTTATGCACTTGGGCATAATATGTGGTACTTACCTGAAAAAAATTATGACACTTGACGAAAGTTTTAATCGAAGATTTTTGTAATATTATAAGCGTTAAAAATTCTTGGTGAACCTAATAAACAAATTGGCATTACAAACACAAATTGCACAAATTGGCATTAATTAACACTGGCGACCTAATGACTGTTACTTATTGTTGTTTGTTACGATAATACTTCTGGGACCTTAGGTGTGAGAAGCTAAGGCACTGACGCATTTACGATAATCCGAAATGTATACTTTGTTGGTCATACTCGTAAATGAATCATGTACCTAATATTCAGAATTTCGTGGTCAACAATAATTTTTTGAAAGCTTACTGAACTTACTGTAGGCTTAGTCACAAGAATGATTAATAGTAATTCATAAAAAAGACAAAAACCACAATATTGAAAAACCCTTGTCACTTGTCATAAAAAAATCCCAAAACAATAAACAAAACAAAATTGCAAATTGAATTTGCGTGCAGTCCGCCTACTCACAAGTTCTTAAATTTTGTTTTGAGAACATGCAGGAATGAATTTCAATTTTCATTAAAAATCATGGTTCAATAAATACCATTACCCGCTTTGTTTACTGTCATCTCTCAAAGCCGCCATATATTTTAGCACACATTTTATATTTAAAAATGTTATGTTTAAAAAAAAAACACGCTCGAATTACCCTTTATTTCTTTTGTAGGGTTCTGTACCCGTACTACTACTCATGTGTCCGTCTTTCTGTCTGTCTGTCCGTCTGGGTGTCCGTCGTCTGTCACATAATTTTGTTCCGAAGATTTTTTTAATTTCACTTTGACCTATGAACTTGAAATTTTGTGATAGTACGTATATTTTACTAACAAAAATACCAATATGTTGATAAATCAGATTTTTTCTTTGATAATTTCCTCATTTGGTACGGAACCCTAAATGTGCGAAGTCCGACACACACAGCTGGTATATTTACAGTCATGTGTGCTCATCGAATTTTTCAGGATATTATCAAACAGCTAGTCGACTTTTCACGAGACCAGAGGGCTTTTTTATGGGTGGGGAATCATCAAATAACATGTCCCGCTCTGGGTGGAGTGGGAGGGCGTGTCAGACTTTTACTGAATAAAACCCACTCTTGTTCCTTCAGTTACTCGTGCCAGGGCCGCGGTAACTCTCTTTCATATTCATGCGCCACCCACCACCAGACCAGAGGGCTGGGATTTTCGTTGGCCAACGAAACTTGGCACTTTTCCCATTGACAGCAATGTGAATGATTTTTTGATGCCCAATGAATTGTTTAAATACGGGTTTGTACATATTATTATTACCAGCTATTAAATTATTTATTAGTTTAGTTGTCAGTCCGTTGTTGAATTAATATTACCCAACAACCTTACCTTTTCCCAACTAAGTTGGGGTCAGCTTCCAGTCAGCGGCTATCTACATATCCTCCACATCTACTGAGATGTGGTGTTAAAGTGTTACCATGTTACTGAACATGGTAACACTTTAACCCTTGACCAGACTTTAAGGCTTCTGACTATCGCTAAATGAACGCAAAGATCAACGATACCTACCTACAGTCTGCAGTTCTGTTGCTGCACTGCATTCTTTTTTACAAAAAATACAAAAAGCAAAAACCACAGTTGGTTGTCGTTTCCAGGCGCATTTAATTTTGCAGCTGTCTATAGGTACTCTTGACATAACCACGACCTTAATCAATCCTTGTGTGTACAGGTGCAGGTAAAGTTTACAGCCATTTATTAGGAGTTAAAGAAGAAAAGAAATTAAAAACAAAAGCACACCACGACAAGATTATTTATATCGCAAACATGAAACTAGTAACTGATGACGTGGTTAAGTGACATTAGTTTTTGATAAGATAAACTAACTGACCCGGCGAAATTCGTACCGCCTTAGAATCAATACCTTAACAAAAAAGCCATTTATTTTTAGAAGAAAATAATTTATCTTCATAATTATTTTTCGTAAAATTTTCCAATGTTTTAATTGTTAGGTATTCCGCTATTCGGGACGGAGACAAATCCGACATACCAAAGATTATAAAAATTTTTAACAAAAAAAAAATCAAACCGACTGCCTTAAATACCACTAAAAATGCAAAATTACTTTATTGTTTTGTTTCTTTGTTATTTGACACCGACTTCCGAAATTAAAGTTATTTTGCATTTTTTTTTGTGTTATCTACGGAAGTCACATTTTTTTTTAAGTTTTTTTTTTCACTTTTTAGTTTTTGTACTCAATAACTAATACTTAATTAACAGTAAAGTTATATCCGAATTCATAGCCCCAAAAATATAGAATTTGAACAGAATTGGTGAAACTAGGGTGTATCAGGTTGAACTGTACAAATCTGTGTACCCCTTCAGAGCGTATCAAAGTGATGTTATGTTGTGAAGTAATAATAATAATATAATAATAATAATAATAATTTTTTAGCGATTAGCGATTCTTTCCAGAATCGCTGCAATCGCATGTATAAGTGATAGCAAACCTTCCGGTTTGCTATCACTTATTGAAGAGTTCAATTGTGTATCTCTGAAGTCCTTCATGAGATCTTCATCAATTTTAAATGGGACTACATGAGAAGCACCAGCTGTCAAATAAAAAAACAGTTGTCATTTAGTCAGCCAGGTACTGGGGAAACGGTGAGTTACGGGTTATAATCGCGTATGATAACCGTTATACACGAGTATGATATGTTGTTGATACGTTCAAGTACCTGTGTCGTGTTTATTTCCGTGCTTGATACGTTCCTATTACGGTCATGGCAGACTCCTTTATCTCTAAAAAATTCACAGCTCCTGTGTGACAGGGCGCATGAGCTAGAAAAAATATTATCTAGAGAAAAATATATGCGTTGAAAAAACAACTCTAGTTACCTACCATGAAATGAATTCTGTCTATTTATATAATTCGAAACAATATACTGATTAGTAACATTCATAAACCAACTATAATTTTATATGGTTACTTTTGTTTAAGCGTAAGTAATCCTGAATAAACTTGATGGTTGTTATGATATAACCGTAAAACTTACGATGATTACCGATTACAGATTACAATAAGCAAGCATATATTGTAAAGGGATAGTCATTCAGGGAAGTCATTCCAATTATCTGATTTAACTGTCTCAAAATTTCTTATTCTCACATTATATCTCATCACCATCATCAATTAAACCAAACGACGTTCTCATTTTATTTATTAAGACTATCAACTCGGGCATAACAAAACTATTTAGTTTTAGATAAGAAAAATAAAAACTTTTTTACAAAAAAAAATACAACCGATTCCATAAAAAAAAATGGGCAATTTAATTTCGGAAGTCAGTGTCACATAACGAAGTCACAAAACTATAAACACTGACTTCGGAACTCTAAAAACCGGTCAAGTCCGAATCGAACTCGCGCACCGAGGATTCGGTACAAACTTGTGGGATTAAAACACAGATTTTAAAACCAATATTAGGTATGCAGCGGACGAACTCGCCAGAAGGGGGTCGAGCATGGCAGCGATGGGACCTGAACATATTGTACCTTTCCCCTTTGGATACTTACGCAATCTGGTAAGGAATCGCACCAGAGATCAACACAACAAGCTATGGGCTGACCATAGCGAGTGTAGGCAGGCCAAGGAGGCACTTCCCTCCATTAATGACCGCTTCACAAAGCAAGCCCTACGACTGACCAAACTTCAGTTGCAGAAAGTCACGGCCGTTACAACTGGCCACAGGTCTTTTAATAAGCATCTCTCTGTCATAGGAGTCACAGACAGTCCACTCTGCAGAGCCTGCATGGAGGAGGACGAGATAGCAGCTCACCTGCTGCTAAGCTGCCCAGTAGTCGCTGCATACAGGGCAAAACACTTCGGACATCCAGGTAACCTAAGCAAGATAGTCAGTAACACCAGGGTACTGCTGGCCTTCCTCGAGGAGCTGGGGTGGATCGAATGACAATGCTGTCCCACCTGTACGCAAAATACGCGCCTTGGGTGTGGAGTAGCGGAAACCAGCCCGACATACATACAACCAATAGTAGGCCCGGAGATGAAAGGCGGAAACGGTATTTTTATTTAATTTTTCGTCATAAAACGAAAGTTACGTTTAAATAATTAAAAAAAGGGTTTTAGCCTGTGCTAATACGATAAACCCACATGATACGATCGTCTCAATTTAAAATTTGGACCCGAATTCCTTGTATATCCTTCTGTTTATGTGATGTAGTGAAAAATTTACAATTTTCAGATTTTTTCCTTAATTTGTGTTATAAGACATTGCTTCTTGCCAAACATGATTGTAAGTCAACGGAATGTACCTTATAGGTTTTGGTTCCAATGCGAATGTCAAAATATGCGGCCCTAAGTGGCATTACCAGCTGTATCTATTGATTGCGTTAACTTAGAAGTTTGATTTTTTGCACAGCTTAATGGGACTGCAAACTCGAGTATTTATTTTAAATACAACTTGATATTTTTACCCGTTCCTGAGAAAAAGGGTCTCAACGGACGGACGGACAACAAAGTGATCCTGTAAGGGTTCCTGTTTTAAAATAAATGAAATTAAGTACATAAAATTTCCTATATTTATATACAAATATTTTTTTATTGTATAATGAATGGTTTTAGCGTAGGTACCAGCACCGCAAAGTCTACTCTAACACGCTTTGGCCAAAACACTCATTTCCACAGCACCATGAGATAGAAACAGTGGCAGTTTTTTTGTTGTGGTATCTTCACATTGTGAGAGTCTCAAATGTATTCATAATTTTAAAATAAAATTCATGAAAACTCTAATGTATGTTGACCCCTTACCTCCCAAGAAAATGAGTCTACAATTTTGAAAAAAAATACAGAAAGCAGTTCTTTCCCTACACTACAGAAAAAAATAATACGATTCGTGCGGACCCTATGTTTTGGTTTATTTTTACCGTTATTATACCTTTCTTTTCTCCAAGACTCCAAGAGATTTTACAAGACGTACCTATATCTTAAAAAAATCATGTTTATTATACGAATCGTGCGGAACCCTTTATTTTGTGTTATTTTTACCTTTATTATACCTATTGCTAAATACTTTGATACGAAATCTCCGTCGCCTTCTAAGAGTGCAAATTACTTATTTAAACGGAAATAATCCTCTTATTCAGCACTATAAGGTCTGCTTTTAAGATGACCAATTTTTTCTAATACCTACGACTAGCAACTTAGTGCTAATCGCATTATAACCGATCTTTGACAGTCGTTATGGGTACCAGTCTTGCCAATGGATATTGTGTTACCCAGCCACTGTGTTATGGAGGACAAATAGGCAATCGCTCCATGTAAGATACTGGTATTCTATATAATTATGTACGTGTATTTTCTAATTAGTTTTTGAATTTTAATGTTTTTTTAAATATACAAATGTTAATTTATGCGCTTGCATAAAATAGACAAATGCTTAGGCTTGTCGGTACCGATTACCTGCACCGGGTCATACGGATTACAGAATATAGTATTCGTCAAACTTAATGGCGTGTGGGAATACCAGTAATTTCAAAACTGACAAATAAGTAGGTACCATACACCCCTAAAAATTACTCACACAGCTTCCATACAGTTTAAAAAATCATTAAATGGCCTAAATTATTGTGAAATTGACAGTTCCTGCGCGCAGTGGCACTCGCAGCTAACTTCGCACACGCCATTAAGTTTGACGAATACTATACTAGAAGTGATGATGGTCACTTTTTTTTTTTTGGGTGGGAAATCATCCAATGACGTATCCCGCTCTGGGTGGAACGGGAGGGCGTGTCAGGCTCTTACTGACTAAACCCCATCCCTGTTCCTTCCCTGCCTGAGTGCCCAGGAGAGCGGTAACTCTGTTACATCCGCTACCCCTCGGCATATGATGGTCACCTACAAATAGATACTGGAAACCTGTTTCTTTATGAAGGCATATGGCATTAATTCCGCCTTTGCATGAAGTCTAAATAAATAAATAAATATTCAGCTGCATACAATAAGACTGGACGCTGTGTTTGGAACTAGTGGGAAAAAGCTAGGCAGTTTGATTAAGCGCCAACTAAATTATTAAACCTTTTGCCAACATCTAGTGCATAGTTAATTGCAAAACGGCTTTACGTGGAAATGTCCACGTAAAGCCTTGAGACAAAAATGTTGTATTTGATTGTTGGTTCAATTATAAAATATGGTCATTGTCAAAGGCATCCGATTTAGTTTGATAATAAACACATTACGCAACTTATGCCAGTCCTCTTGACCGACTTATGGTAAAAATTGGAACGCATATAGTACGTGCTATACTCTATGTCATTAACAATATTTTGATGGCTGGTTATTGTTCACTACAGTAATTGAAATACTTACATATTAAAATGTTAAACCTATAAATAAGTTTTTACAGCAGGTGTATTCGCTAACTCAGTTGACATTAGTGTTGCCCAAGACGAGACTTAGGCCAGTCTTGGTCTTGGTCTTGCGTCAATACACCTGGTCTTGGTATTGCGCTCTCAGTCTTGGTCTTGGTCTTGGTATTGCGCTCTCAGTCTTGGTCTTGGTCTTGGTCTTGCAGCAAGAGTCTCGCAAGTCTTGCAAGTCTTGCAAATACCTATTAGCCTATTGCTATTTATTGAACACGTTAGTTTAGATTTTAGATTATGATTCGCGCTGTAAGACGTATGTAGTTACAGAATTATAATCATCAAAATCATCAATACAACCCTCCAAGTTCATAAAGGTCGAGGAAATAATAAAAAAAAAGACTTTTTCAAGGTCAAACTCATTCCTCGACCTTGTATGATTTTGATGATTATGATTCTGTAACTACACACGTCTTACAGCGCGAATAATATTTTAATCAACAAACAATCGAGCACTGGCCTGCAAATTGCAAAAAAAATAAGAAAATTTGAATTTCGCGGGCTATCCTGGAGCATTCACCAATGTACAAAGTTAATCAACCAATAAAAGAAGACTACATGCAAAGCCTACCTATGCGGCCATAAGGAAGTGCGTGTGTGTTGAGATTAGCTGATTTCATTACAGTGTGCGTAGGTACATTTTTTAGGCAATTTGTCGTCTCGACTCGCTGTTAGTTTTAAATTTTGCTGAATAGAAGAGTAATATAAACTTTGAAACATAAGTAGGTACCTACATAATGTTTATATAATTTTGTTGGCTATAATTTTAAGCACATACCAACCTACGAGTACTAACGTTAGATCGGCACACTAGACATAAACAAGCATAATATATTATTATAGGTAGATACCTACAAGGTATGAACTTTGCTAGAAAGTTATTCTAGGTAAATTTTATCACATGGGATGATGGGAACAGATTTGTGAGTATTAACACGCTACCTACTTAATAAATAGTTGAAATATAATAAGTACTTACCTACCTAATCAATACAATACCTTTTAGGATTCTTTCAGACGAGCGGCACATTGCCAACTGCAGATACAACTGCAGCCCTTAGTATAGTGTTATGACGATACCTACGGTTTTATACTACGCGGATACTGGGGAACGTCTCTTAAAATCGGGATTGAAACCAAATACCTACTTAATAACGCCCAAATCTCAGTTTGTCTTAACTGCAAGACGCAAGAGTCTTGCAGGCTTAAGTCTTGTCTTGCTCAAGTCTTGCAGGGTTCAGTCTTGGTCTTGGTCTTGCTACAATAAGGCGGTCTTGGTCTTGGTCTTGGTCTTGCGAAAATGCAAGAACAAGACCAAGACTGCAAGACCAAGACCGATTTTGGGCAACACTAGTTGACATTAATTTGATAGGCATTTTGCAGTACATTGCTGTTTTGCGCGGTGGACATCGATTATATAATAGGCACTACGTAGTACATTTTCATTTTCCTATACGTCAAAGCAGCAATGTACTGCTGTACTGTATGTATGTAATGCCCATCAAATTGATGTCAACTGAGTTAGCGAATACACAAATGCAGTTTCTAGGTCGTAAATACGGTTTCTGGGTTTGGTGATCATTCATTACATAGCGAGGTACGGGGGCTTCGGAAAACACGTTAGGCCGTTGGTTCCAGCTGTCATGTGTAGATCATTGACGGTCAGAAGTCACTGACAAGTGGACTTACTAAGTCGTCATGTTTTTAATTATCTACCAACGACCCTAACATTGAATGTCACGATTCGAAGATATGTGACATCCACCACGCGAGCCACACCCTCTCATAGAGAGGAGGCCTGTGTCCCAGCAGTGGGGACATTAGAAGTCTAATGATGATGATGATGATGACCCTTTTTTTTTTTTGGGGGTTTGTTAAATCATCCAATGACTTCTCCCGCTCTGGGTGGATCGGGAGGGCGTATCAGACTCTTACTGACTAAAACCCACCCCTGTTCCTTCCCTACCTGAGTGCCCAGGGGTGCGGTAACTCATTTTCAGAATTTATCCGCTACCCCTAGGCATGCAGGCACCGGCCACGATGGGTTCCGTCAGTGGTGGCTGACACTCATCTCTTTGAGGCGCGCATGGAACACTACGCGCCGTCAACTCACGAACCTGTTGCTGATCGAACGGCGAGCTACCCACTGCTCGCCGTCCGCAGGCCCGGGTGATAACGGCATGATAACTGTACATTTTATGCCTAGGGGTAGCGGATAAATTCGTAACAGAGTTACCGCTCCCCTGGGCACTCAGGCAGGGAAGGAACAGGGGTGGGTTTTAGTCAGTAAGAGTCTGACACGCCCTCCCGCTCCACCCAGAGCGGGCGATCTGATTGGATGATTTCCCACCCCAAAAAAATAAAATGATAACTGTATATTAGTCTACAACAGCTGTACTCAACATGCGGTCCGTCATGCCGGCAGGCCGCATGTGACCCGCCAAGTTTTTTCGGGTGGTCCTGTAGCCTAGCACAGTAATGCGAATGCTATACTTACTCAGTGTTTCGGTAGCGTAATAAACTACAAGCATGTATCTACAGAGCAGTGGTGGCCTAGTGTTAACGGCCGCGACTTACAAGTTGTAGGTCGTGTGTTCAAATTTAGGCAGGCGCTTTACTTTGTGTAAATTATTTCATCACCATTGCTCTCAAACCGGTGAAGAAAAACATCGTGAGGAAACTGGCATGTACTAGTACCAAAAATTCGGAGATATATGACATCCACCAACCCGCACTGATCGTGCGTAGTGGATTACGGCTTACACCCTCTCACAGTGGGGACATTAAAATACGAATCTCTGCTAACTGGTTCACTTTTTGACGATATGTGCAAACTACTCACCCGCTAGCAAAACAAAAAAGTTTAATTATCCCTTAGCATGTAGAAATTTTATCGAAACCAGTAATTACTACCTAGACCTACTTTTAAATGTTTTATTTGACTGTAGGTTTGATAATAGTAGAAGCGCTATGTGACCCGAGAAGAACAAAAAAAACATAACTTGTGTCCGCAAAAAATTATTAAGTCTCTTTTCAAGCAGTCTGATGCAGTTGGAATCAGATTTGATGATACCTACTGAGTTTTTTAATTCCGATATTTTATTGAGTTAAATTTTTGGAATCGTCTCGTCGGGATAGTTATTTTGATACCGCACTTGACTATGACACAAATTACAAAAAATACAACCGTACACACGCATACATACAATGCTAAGGTACACTAAAATTGCAAAATTACTATAGCTTTGGAAATCGGTATTTTGTATTTTGTTTCTTCGTTATTTGACACCAACTTCCAAAATTAAAGTTTTATTGCAATTTTTGGTGTATTTTCTTTTTTGGAAGTCGGTTGTATTTTTTGTAAAAAACGTTTCTTCTTCACTTTTTGGTTGGTGTACCCCAGATCTAAAAGTAATAATATTAAAGTTATGCCCAAATGGATAACCCCAATAAATTGAACATAATTAACCTAAACGTCATCTGTCTAAACATACCTATTTATGTTTATGTTGATTTTTTCAAAAACTGCTGAATCATTTTCGATAAAATTATAAAAAAATATGTGGAACTGCCTCTGAAGTATGGCCATACCAAACAAACATCTTCAAATTCTATTCACAAGTGGCGGAGAAATCGACTGACAAACACACAAAAAAAACTAGTTTTTTTTTAACTCCTTTGCGATGTCACTTCGCCTCTCTACGAATCAAATAATACCCCATTTGTAAAAATATATCTATCTCTTAGCCTTGTAGCCTAACAGGGTGTAAAGAAAATAGACACCATACATACATACAAGCAAAATATTATCTCCACGAGTAGGTGATTAACATAAAACAAATTACAAATTATGTTTGTAGCCTAATTTGAGAGATAATATAATTAAATTAACGTAAATACGTCAACGCAAGTATCGCTGGTCTCAAAATGGAAAGGACACTCTTTTATTTTAATCCGTCGTGGTTCAGTTTTCTCGTCTTAATTGTCCTTCATTAGTATTGTATTTGGAACATGCAAGAATGCAAAATGAGCTTAAGACATTACATTACCATATTTCATCTAAATATTAGGTCCCCACCTATGAAATCAGCGTTTTGTATGGAGAATTTTAAATGAAGTTGCTTTTTATAGACTAACATTTTCTTAATTTATATAACTACTATGAATAATAATGTTTTAAAACTTTTATGCAATAATGTTTAAAAATTAAGATAACGTATGCCACTTAGATTAAGCAACAAAAATAAGTTTTGGCTAAGTTAAAACAAATATAGTGGTCATTTCTGCTAACAAAAAGAGGAGTCATTTTTAAGGTATTTTTTTTTGTTTATAAAACTATAATTAATAAGGTTTTTTTACTGTTGGCAGTTGTCTATGACAGTCATTATTCGATATAATTTCAAGCAATTGACGAATATTTTATTTCATAGAAGTGACGAGGTTCTATATTTGTAAGAAAAAAAAGCCAATTTCATACGTAAGGACCCAATATAAACATAGGGCCACTCGTTTACACAAATACTTTACAGATGAACAAATTCGGAATGCCAAGTTCAAATGCGAACAACCAAGGCCAGATTTCAGTTTTACACTAATGAAAACATACAAAGTTGATCACACTTTTTTCTTTTTATATCTTCTATCTTGATCCAAAATGAGATTTTCGTTGTTGTTATTTGTCAATGACATGTTTTAATTAATACCGAAATAAAACGCCTAAGCCCTCACTAAATCATTTACGTACATCATTCTTTTTGGGGAAAATAAACAACAAACCCGCAATTCTATATGGAAAATTTCGACAATGACTTCCTAGTGTTATACATTATTTCAGCAATATAATAACCCTTAACATATATTGTTCGGAAAACCTTTAATTACGTTGTAATAACCGCAACCCTCTCTAATGAACCGTTGTGGAATATTTCTTATTTTGTGAACTCATAAAGGAGTCACGGTGAAGATTTGATTAGCTTATAATGTTGCTTATGATCAATTACAATTATAAATCGAAGTTTGAATTCACGCGAGAAGGGCCACGTGATAAGATTATAAAGAACAAATTAAACTGTACCAGCAGCCAGCTGATAGGCAGTAACGAGACTAGAGCCGCCCGCAGCAGCCGCGAGCTAACGCAATCAACCGTCGCACGCGCAGCCGAACACTCGCCCCGTCACCGTTAGCGCGCTCCCCTGTGATACTAAAAAAAAAACAAATTTAAAAATAATTCTAATAATAAAATAAAATAATACTTTACCAATACCGCACGGTTTAATTAATACATACAATTGTTCTCGTTCAAATTATGTTAAAAAACAAATGAACAATAAAGTGGTAAACTGTTGTCAAAATGACGTTACGGGTCGAAGTGCCCGGAGAAAAGACCGTGAGTGTGGAACCATGCAAGTGCAATATACAATACGGCACCGAGCTCAAGAAAACAGAAACGAAACTGAGCAAAAGACTGAAACAATTCCTCAAAGAGTCCTGGGCTTTTAGATCGAAAGTTACAGTGGAACCATTTGTTATTTGTTACCTGTTGCCGAGTGTGCTCGCAGGGTTAGCTGTCCAGAACTTGAGCTTAGAGAAATCATGTCTAGTAAATCTACATTACGACGAGCGAACCTGCTCGCATATAATGCAGGGACGCACTCACAACTACACGGAACAAGAAAAAAGTGTGCAGACAATGGTCGCCTCGATGACCGCTTGGAGTTTCCCGCTGCAGACAGCTCTGCCAGGAATACTGACACTGTTCTTGGGAGCATGGAGCGATCGAACGGGAAACAGAAAAGCCTTTATGGTGTTGCCTATTCTAGGAAAATTGTTATCTGCTATTGGCCTCATCCTAAGTACGGTGTTCTTCCTTCAAGTTGGGGTGAATGAGACGGCGCTGATCGAGGGTCTGCCGCCGGCGCTGGCAGGCGGGCGGGTTGCCATGACCATGGCTGTTTACAGTTATATTACTGACATCACTAGTGAATCTGAAAGGACTTTCCGTTTAGGGATTATCACTGCAATATTGACTCTTAGCAGGCCCATAGGGATGGCCGTCAGTGGTATTATGACCCGTCGTTTCGGTTACTACGGTGTCTTCAGCACATCGTGTGTGTTCTATTTAATCGGGTTTGTTTACATCGTTTTAAGACTTAAAGAGAAGACAAAGAAGACGAAAGAAGTGGACAGCGATAAGACACCAAGTATTTTAACAGTGCTTTCCGTGAAGGATTTAGTGGCGACTGTGAATGTGGCGTTCAAAGTGAGGCAAGGTTCGCGCCGAGGACAAATAATACTTGTCATGTTAGCGTATATGTTCATCGTTGGACCCGTTTTAGGTAAACACTTTTTATTATTTGACACTATCTCTTCCCTAATTTATTTTGTGATAAGCATAATGAACTCCAAATTCACTTATCATGTCATTATGAATGATCACTAAATTCACCCGGTTTCCATAGCAACCAGAAAAAATATACCAATAAGCAAGGACAGAAAATCATTTCAATGATTTTTACAGCTTTCTTGTACAGGTCAATGTCTGTGTTTCGCAAGGAATGTTCAAATATTATCGCAACATAAAATGGAATACGCCATATGTGCTCGGATCGTTTGATTTTATTGTAATTTCATAGTCGAATGTAAATTTTCTTTCTCTTGATATTGCAAATACCGATCCATAACAAAAAAGACGACAAGAACGGCAATTTATTCATTTCAACTGTATGAATATTTTTGTTGTGTTAAGAATTCTATCCACTACACTAGGAACTGTGACTATGCTAGGAACGTGTCAAACAAAAAAAAAATCTTTGTTTTAAAAAAGTATGAGACAATACTAGACCGTTCCACCACAGGCCAACACCGTCGCGTGCCATACACGTAGCAAATCGACACTGGCAAAATATGTATGCATGCCAAACCAGTGGACGGTGAGCATACGGGTTATAATCGCGTGTATTGACCGTTATGCGTACGTTCTTAGCACGGTCATGATACGGTGTAGTCGGCAGACTCCTTAATGCATAAAGGTTTTGATTACGTACGTTAACTAGATCGCAGTATTGCATAAAATGTGCCGGTTAAATCCATTGTTTCAGTGGTACCTAAGTAATTGTTACCAGTAGCCTTCGCATTTTGTTTAAGAATGCTTTTCTCATGAAAACAGTTCTACCGATTTTTTTTTTGTAATATACTCGTATTTTTCTCATTTAAGCTTTCTTAGCGTATCCCACGCATTTTCAGGGATAAAAAGTTGTTAATGACAATCAGTAGGAAGCTTCGCTGATTGTGATAAACAACTGGAATTTTTTTTTAACCCATCAAAACTACGCCGCACCAGTGAGGCTTGGCGAAAAAAAATATTAATATTAAAAATTATAATAATTAATATTAATTATTATTATTAAAAACGCAAAAAAAATTCCCACCCCACAAAAAAAAAAAAAGCTGACTCGTCGGATCCCAGAATTAATCATAACAAACAAACAATATAACCTACTAACTTCTGCCAGCGGCTTCGCCCGCATGGAAATAGTACTTCCCCCATTATAAATTATAGTCTATGTGCTATTCCAGACTAAAATCTATCTATGTGCCAAATTTTATCCAGATCGGTTCAACCTTTATGGCGTGATTAAGTAACAAACAGCCATCCATCCATTAAAACTTTCGCATTAAATTTATAATATTAGTAGGGTGGTATATAAATAGGTATTTTTTTTTTCAAAACCCATTCTATCAGTCGCAGTAAACTAGCCACTCAGTTCACTTCGCCATTCAGTTAACCGCCTAGCCTGATAATTATGGCGCAGTTATTCGACTTTTAATGGATTTTAATTGAACATCACGTCTAAACGACTAGTTTCATTTCTTTGAAAAAAATAAATGTTATTCTAGACAATTTCCGTCGTTATTTGATCTGAGAACATTTGAAATGATATTTTTATAACTTATTGTTATTAATTTGTAAAGTTATGTCTAACGCGGATAAAAAATTGAGAATCACGCAAAAACTATTAAATGTATTTTTATGAAACTCACTATTTTTTAAAGATAAATTAATTATTTATAATTTTGTCTATGTCTTATAATTTAATACCTGTTGTTTTATGTCAAATAAATTAATAATGCGTCTAATTTCGGACAGCGCTCCTGGATGAGCTCAGCACAGAACACGCAAGCTAACCACTCAAGGTCATTGGCAGTTAATAACGCCTTAAGGCCCCTCTCGCGGTCCAGTAGTATCCAAAGTAGTAGGCAAAAGTGCCAAAAACGGCCGTTTCTGACACTTCTGCCTACTACTTTGGATAAGAAACATTTTGAGACCTGTTTTAACAACGTAAAAATTCTTTATCCTCTTTGTAACAAACGTGAAGTTGGATTTTTTAATATTTATTTTCTGTGATAAGCTACGATTTTTTATTCAATGAGGGCGCCACTGGACCGCGAGAGGGGCCTTAAACGACACCGTTCAACTAGCGGACTTTTTTTAAAATTTTGAACGATATTCAGCTTACTGACGACTGTAGCCAGCAAATAGCCGGCTGAACGCAAACAAAATTAATTTTACGACTTGTCACAGCCTCTCCCAAATTTCTGGGCAAGTAATAATTAAACATTATCGATACAAATCATTTGCCTAGCTGTTTGGTTGAATGTCTGAATATTGTTGGGGCGGTTCGTTGAATAGCGCCATTTAGTAAAAAGGCTGTTAACTGAATGGCGAATTAAGCTAGTTAAATTGGCTGCAACATTTCTATCAAGATGTATAATGTATTTAACTGTTACCAACTAACGGTCACCAAGATTAATACTTTAATCATGCAACATTAAATTCTAGTTTCCATTGATAAAGTTAAAATATTATCTGGTAGCGGTACCAGACCAAAGCTTATGAAAATGGGGAATTGGCATATATGGGTAGTTTCAGTTTTCTAAGAGGAAGAGGTACAAATAATTGAAAAATATGAATAGATTGAATTTTCTTTAAGGTAGAGAGCTACAGTGACGAGCAAAAATATGTGCACAAGCAAACTACTTGTAAGCTCGAGTATTCTAAAACCGTCCATTGAAGATACTCGAGCTTACAAGTATAGTGGCTTTTGTACATATTTTTGCTCGTGACTGTACGATAAAAATATAGGATTTACTTTGGAGGAGATACTTTGATTTTTATCCTTAGCGATATCTCCGATATTGCAGTTTGTATGTAGAATAAGAGGTAGAGGAAAAATGCCGTCATTTTCTAAACTTCGCTCCTAAGAGTTCAAATCGGGTTGATGTTTACTTTAATTTGTAATTCGAGATATTTTGAAATTTTTGGAACAATAAAATCACATTGATTTTATTACAAACAAGAAAATGTTCAAATTCCATAGGAACCTATATTTTTATATGGCCTTTTTAGGGTTCCGTACCCGAAGCGTCCAAACGGAGCCTTATTGCTGTCACTCACGTTTCCGTCTGTCCGTCGTCTGTCACTAGTTCTGAAGAATTTTCAAACTTCCCATTGACCTATGAACTTCTAGGTGATAATGTTTATTATTACGTATGTTTTACTAACAAATACCAATATAAATCACATTTTTTTATATAAATAATTCCCCTCATTAGGTACGGAACCCTAAATGTGTGAAGTCCGACGCGGACTTGTCCGGTTTTTAATACAAAACTTAAAAATCAACTTAAGGCGTATATAGCCGCCAAGTGGCGCCCTCATCGAATAAAAATTCGTATCTTAGCATAGAAAATAAAGATAAAAAAATCCTATGTTGCGTTTGTTACAAAGACCTTAAGGTATTTTTATTGTTGAAACAGGACTTAAAGTGTTTCGTATTCAAAGTAGTAAGCAAAAGTACCAAAAACGGCCGTTTTTGACACTTTTGCTTACTACTTTGGATACGAAACACTTTGAGTCCTGTTTTAAAAACGTAAAAATACCTTAGATTATGTGTAACAAACGCAACATAGGATTCTTTAATCTTTATTTTCTATGTTAAGATACGAATTTTTATTCGATGAGGGCGCCACTTATGGAGAGGTAGGTCCTTATAAACAACGCTACAATCAATATTTGAATTGGTGGCGATGGATTGAAATTCTTTTTACAAGTATAGAAGATATCGCTGGTTAATACTAGTTAAATTACATAAAAATATTAGGTAAACTTTGCCTGATCTATTACATATATCACATTATTGATAACGTGTATTATTATGATGTAAATTTATACAACGACTAAATTCTAAAAATCAATTTCAGTCAGCTGTTATCGAAACAAGAATATTTTAAACGATTTAAATTTAAACATGGCTTAAACTAAAATAGATTTTATGTTGGAGACATTTATATTAAATGTCTAACGTTTGTTTAAAATATAATAAATATTTATTTACACGTTACGTCAGTACATCACACATTCATCTTACTGTGTGCACACATTATGCACAGAAGATACAAAAATTATGTTCTTTATAGATCAAAATGATATTTAATTCAGTGTTATGGTTGAGTTTTGAGTTTCATTTATTTCGATTTTGGATTTTAAGTTTTAGGAACGAGGAAAGGTATTGGTGCCGATTCTTTTGTTCAATAACTTAACTAAAATTAGAGAATCGCTATCTTTTACTAAAAGGAAGTGCGAGAAAAGGACGGTTATAGCTATGAACTAAGTTAGATAGATGTCAAACTAGTTTACGCCTTGCGCTTCACCGTATATTTAATCGACATGTTTTTACGTGTAGGGTCAAGTAGGGGACAGTGTAACAGGGGCACAGTATAACATTCAGATTAACTCTGTCCTTTTCCAACTTGTCTGTGGCGCTTCTTAAGGTGTTTTGTCAATCTCTTGTGCTGTCATCTTAAACAGCTCTCATCGAACGTCAAATCGCTCGGTGAAAGGAAGAAAGCTCGAATATATGTTTTTCGTAAAAAAATGTGTACAATTTGGGTAGTGAAGTTTTGTTCTTGTTGGAAAAGTAATAATTTTTGGTGAGTAAATATATATTCCCAAAAAATTCAAATCATACATCGTTAGATGTATGTCTAATCTATTGTTATAGTGTAACCCATCTTGTAATACTGTACCCCTATGGCTGTTAAACTGTACCCCGCCCCTGGGGCACACTATAACACATTTGTGATCTCAGAAAACTAAAAATAGAAATAATTTTTAACTATAAACTTGATATAATTGCAATTCTAATAGGAAGGTTAAAGACGGCTGATTTTAATGTAAACAATAGGAAGACGATATTATTTAAACGATTTTTTTTCTAAAAATTTAACTAAATTTGACAGCTCTAATTTACGTCCGTCTCTTTCTTGTGTTATTAGAGAGAGAAAGATAGGAATAACTTAACTTAAGTTTAGTTTGTGCACAACAGAATCGGCACCATTGTAAATGTGAATCTTTCACATTTGATTTTTAACCGACTTCGAAAAAGGAGGAGGTTATCAATTCGGATGTTTGTATTTTTTTTTTTTTTTTTTTTTTTTTTTTATGTATGTTCGGGCATAACTCCGTCATATATTGACGGATTTGCAAAATTCTTTTTTTGTTCGAAAGGGGTTTATTCCGAAATGGTCCCATTTAAATTTCAAAAAGATCTGGTGATGGGTTTCGGATACAGACAACGGAACTCTTCAAAAATTGACAGCAAATCAACCGCGATTGCTGCTATTGTATGTATAAGAATTGTTAACACAGTTTAATGGGGAACCACAACTAAAAAGTGAAAAATAAAAAACTTTTTTACAAAAAAATAGAACCGACTTCCAAAAAAAGTGCAAAATAACTTTAATTTCGGAAGTCGGTGTCAAAAAACGAAGACACAAAACAGAAACACCGACTTCCGAAATTAAAGTTATTTTGCACTTTTTTTGGAAGTCGGTTCTATTTTTTTGTAAAAAAGTTTTTTATTTATAGTGCCCTTTCCTTTTTTAAGTGCCCTTTTAGGAAAGAATTGCCTGTATTAGGACACTTCGCTCTTCAGAAACTAATTATTATCTCTAAGTAGGAACTTTCAGTTTTGAGGATACAGAAAAGTTAAAAATATAAAAAATAAAATTACTTGAGGACCTCATGACTAAATAATAACAGCCGCACGGGTCGATCACCAAAATTAAGCAACGCTTGCTGAAGTCAGTCTGAGGATGGGTGACCATCTTAACATACCAAGATTCCTCCATGCCCTGGAAAGCAAGTTAAACCACTGGCCACAGCTGGCATTTGTAGATCTTTGACCGTCGTTCCGGAAGAAGCTGGCAAATCTGACATCAGTCTTGCCAAGGGGTATCGTGTTAGTCAATTACATGGTTGTTAAGGTCAGATAGGCAGTCACTCCATATGAAATACTGTTATACAGCTGAATCAAGTAAGACTGGAAGCAGACCCCAACCTAGTTGTGAAATGGGTTAGGCAAATTGATAGGATATTGTAATTTTTTAAAAGACTTCAAAAAAAGGAGTAGGTTCTCAATTCGATTGTATTTTTTTTATTTGTTAACACAACCTTACCTCAGAACTTTTTTCTATGTGCTATGTGTTTTGATGATTCTTGTTCATTTTTTATTTGAAAGCTGGTGCTCATCATCAGGTTCTTATGTCATCATCATCATCATCAGCCTTTTAATGTCCCCACTGCTGGGGCACAGGCCTCCTCTCTGTGAGAGGGTGTGGGCCGAAATTAAAGTTATTTTGCATTTTTTAGTGTTTTTTCATGGAAGTCGGTTGTATTTTTTTGTAAAAATGTTTTTTTACTACCCCTCATTTTGCCCCGACAATAGAGGACCATTTAAAATTAATAAAAAATCTTATACTCATTAAATTAAAGGTCGAGGTTGATAAAATAAAACTAGTCAGCTCGCTATAGAATAATATTATTATCATTCTAAGTAAACTTATATGACAAAACTTGTATTTATTTATAGAGAAACTGGTATTATCAAATGGCAAATTTTGCATTGACTTGTTTTATTCCTGTTAGACGAGACGAATCTATTTAAAACTAGCTTTTGCCAGCGGCTTCGCCCGCGAGGTATTGGTACTACCCCCGTTATAAACTTTCAACCCCCATTTCACTCTCTCAGGGGTATAATTTCGACAAACCCTTTCTTAGTAGATACCTACTCTTCACAAAGAACACTCCCTCCAAATTTCATGTGACCCGCGGTTTAGGTTGTGCGTTGATATCAGTCAGTCAGGACTTTGAATTTTATAAATACAGATATACTTTTTAGTTATGATTGTAAGTTTTAAAATAGCTTTAACGCATCAGGCCCCCCGCGCGTCGACTTAATAGGTTTTTAATTGTGTCTGCTAATGAGGGACTTGACGCGTTAATTTATCAGACTACAATACATCAAACTTTTCAACTTCCTTTAGGGTTTTTTTTATCACAGAGCACACAAAACAATTATTATAAGGGCTCAAAAGGTAAAATGATTAGCATTATGTGTCTTAGCCATATTTATTTTCATTCCAGTACTGTTGTGCTAACAACTTAGTTTGCATGAGACTAACCTCCTGCTATTTCATCACTAAGGGGTGAAAGTTTTATCGAAACTTGCTAAGGGCCATTATCATAATATAATTTCAGTTTCTTGAAATAATAAATCTGATAAGAATAAATATTAATGACAAATACTCAGCTAAGCTAAGTTCACTTTTCATTAATATTTATGTTTAAGCTTAATTCTAACGCCTCATGCGTTCAAAGGAAATCCATGTGGGTAAACAGGTATTTAAATTATGTAGCGTGATTTAAGTATTATGGAAAAAATCTTGAGAAAACGTCATAAATAGTAGTACCTACTTACATAATGCACGTGCTTAGGTCGAAGATCCTTTGTCACATACCATGTCAACATATAAAACATAACCTACCAAGTCTTTTGTCTCACGGTATTATGTCTATCACGTTTCATAAACCAGCAGTTTTTTTTAACAAGTCTATGGTCGGCAGTCTATGAGGGGTGAAAGTACTCTTTTTATATTTCAGAGCTGATCCCAAAATAAGATAAACAAAAAAATCTTTATTGCTGACCATACAAGGATCCATTAGAACATTACATAACATTTGGAGAACACAAAAACGTCATCAAGATATGCGTATTTTTCGTTTTCGTTCACTTTCTCAAAAAGCGCTGAAGCAATTTCGATAAAATTTATATGGGACCACCTCGGGAGTATATTCTTTCGGATAAAAAAAGAATTTTGAAAATCGGTCCACAACTGACGGAGAAATGCGCGGACATACATAAAACAAAAAAAAAAAAAAATAACATACATACAGTCGAACATAGAACCTCCTCCTTTTTTGAAAGTCGGTTAAAAATTAAATTAGATTTTGGTTACCAAATAAAGTTAAATTCAATACATAAATATTAAAAGTTAACAAAATAAAAAGTCACTACTTATACTAAATTTAAAAATTTAGTAAATTAGATTTAAAAAATTAAAAAACATTTCAAGAAAATATTGATTTAACGCGTCAAGCCTCATTAGCAGACACAATTAAAAACCTATTGTTGCGTTACCTTATGGTAACGCGAGGGGCATGACGCGTTTAAAAATTAATCTACGGTTTTCGGATTTTTTTCCTTCATGTTCTAGGTTAACGACACCCTATAGGCATTGATTCCCTTAAAGTCAAAATATGCGGCATAAAAGGAGCATAAACGGCCATATCTTTTGATTGCGTTGAGTTAGAAGTTTGATTTTTTCACTGCTCCAAGAAATTGCAGATTTGAGTATTTCATATTGATTTCTGCATGATACCTTCACGCATTCCTGAGAAAAAGGGTCCTGACAGACGAGCAAACAGACAGACAGACTAACAACTAAGTGATCCTAAAAGGGTTTCGTTCTGTCATTCGGAAGTTCGCAACCCTAAAAATATTTGGCTGTCTCCAGATTATTTTCATTTGTTGGTAGAATATAAAGGAACAAAAGCTCAACTAACATTAATCTTATTTCACATGGTCTTTGAAATGAGGAGTTTGATTTTGTAATGCTAATTAGTTGTCATGAATCAATTAAGAACAAGTTTAGCTCTAACTCTATCATAATAATATGCCACAGCTCAGAGATCCTTATTCTCACGGATCTTCTACTGGGCATTTCGATGCCAAATACAAACATTTTTAAAATAGTGTTTGGCTAAAAATTCAGCCACGCAAACTTTTCTTGCTAACGCAGTCATACAGTCTCATGTGATGGTACTAAAATATTAAAATACATAGTAATAAAAAACGCTCCTTTTGTCAGTCACTAGACACTAACACCCTTATTTATTAAAGTCACTAATCATATGCTTAATTTAAATACTGATGCATCATCATCATCTCAGCCTTTTAATGTCCCCACTGCTGGGGCACAGGCCTCCTTTCTGTGAGAGGGTGTGGGCCGTAATCCACCACGCGGGCCCAATGCAGATTGGTAGATGTCACATGTCTTCGAATTTTTGGTTCTAGGATATGCCGGTTTCCTCACGATGTTTGCCTTCACCGTTTTCAGATTAGAAATACTGATTAGCTGATTTTAAATTAAAAGTTTCCGTAGAAAACTTTGAATTCAGAACCTGAACCAAGAATTAGTGTTTGAACTAATTTCATTGTTAACTTTTTATAAGAATATAACTTTTAATGCAGATTGGTAGATGTCACATGTCTTCGAATTTTTGGTTCTAGGTAATACTGGTTTCCTGACAATATTTTCCTTCACCGTTTTGAGAGCAGTGGTAGTGAAAGAATTTACAATAAGTAAAGCGCATGCACATGCGTTTTAACCATGTGTGTATCGTGTACTTGCTGAATAAAGTTTATTCTTTCTTTATTTTTTTTCTAACTCACGACCCACTGATCTTACCATTCTAACTTACACATACATACTTTTTATAAAAAGGCCCTAAAATTAATGGAATTACCAAAAAATGGTAAAGATTTTATTTATTCCTAAATTACGGTAATCTATTCTTTTTCGACCATATGACAAGCATTGTAAACAAACATTACTGTCAATTTTCATGTCCAATGCTGTCACTGGTAATAATTCTACTTCCAGTTTTTTTTCATTGTTGGCAATTTGGCCAAGTCGCGAATAAATTTGAAACAACATGGAGCGTGGGAAATTTTATTAATTTATACTAAGCACTATACTCATAGCTAAATCTTCTTTCTATGTATATTGTACAAATTAAATAAACTCGCTTTTCCTGTCTGTGTATAGGTCACGTTTTTTCTTCTCAACGGATTTTGGTTCGAGTAGTAGTAAAATAAATTTATATTAAAATAACATTAAAATTTAATGTTATTTATTAAGTACTAGTGATAGCGACCCACTCTGTTTTTGTACGGGAGCAAAATCATTCGAAAGACACGTTTTGTTTTTTTTTTGGTTGGGTTTGCTCTTGGCTTTAGTCTAGGTCAGAGTTGACAGAGAAAAGTCGACGATGGAGCGAGCTTACCCAGAAGAAGCCTGTTCACTCTAACTTTGAAGAGATTAGGATTGTATGCATTCGGAAATACAGACGCAGGTGGAGAGTTCACACGTTAACACATAGCGCCATCTAGCGTCCTATAGCAATTGTGACCTTTGAAAGTTATTTGTTTAATTATTTTTTCTTTCCCTCGTGAACAAACATTAATTTAAAGTTTCTTGTTATTGAAAGCAATCGAAAATATAAGGAGGTATATTGGTACAAAACGTGCAATTTTGGATCTGAATAAAAATGGGTCCGGTTTTCCTTCGTCTTACGTTTTAGGATCTTGCAAAAAGTTCATTGTATTTTATGATTGGCTGCAAAAGGTGATAAACATTGAACTTAAGGTGAAAGCTCCAGGGAGGCCCGCGAAATTATTATTTTTTTACGTTTTTGCAATTTGCAGCTCAGTATCAGTTTGTATGTTGGTCAAAATATGATTTGCGCCGTAGCAAGTACGTACTTACAGAACTGTAATCATTAAAATCATCAATATAACTCTCTTAGTTACACTTGATACCAAATGTCATGATTTCATGAAAATACTATATTTGACATTAATTCTAACTGGAAGAGTTGTATTGATGATTTTAATTATAGTAATTCTATAAATACATACTTGCTACGGCCGCGAATCAAATTTCGACCAAGATACAACCTGACACTGACTTGCAAATTGCAAAAAGCGTAAGAAAATTTGAATTTCGCGGGCAACCAAGACAAGTCTCGGTTCTGATACAGACGCAGAGTTTGTGAAGAAACAAAAATTCATCTAATTCCTAATATAAAATTAAATGTCACTGCAGATAACCGGTATTTTATCAAACTGACACCCACAAGATTTTGATCACATGACTACGAGAAAATAGGTAGTTTATTGACCTCCAACGTTTTATTCCAGTTCTATTTCTCCTTTTTATATATTTTTGAGTAGCAACACTAACTTTAAAAAATGACCAATACCTGGTAAGCTTTTTCGGTATGCGTGTATTAATAAACAATTACATAGTTAAATTGTTATTGGAAGATGGTAGGTAAACTAAAATTTTGTAGAAAAAGTTAATAAGTTAGTTACTTATATAACTTTTTGAGATAAAGTAAGCTCGTCTCATGATTTGACTTAACATAAAATATTTTGACTTTGAACTTATTGTTGCTTGTTCTCGTAAAGCAATCAATTGTCATGTCAACATTATGTTCTCTAAGTTTAATAAAAAAGCTATACTTGCTATATACTATGCTTTTCAGAAAGCAGTTCCTGCTTCTGTCATATCAGATTTTTTTATGCGTAAGTATGCATTTCAGACCATTTTTATTTATTTTTTCCGTTGTGTCATAAATCCAGATGTGCCCTTTTCGGCATAGGGGCAGAATTATTATCAGCTATCTCTCGGCGATCCTTATTGCTTATATCGTTCGCGCCTTGCATCACAATGACCGACGCATACCTTCCCGTATATCTTTCTTTATTATTGTTTTTACAGCTGATATTTGCTGAATTCCACATGCTTTAATCTTGAAGGAATTTCAAAGTACAGGCATTGCTTTACGTTGAAGTAGATATCAAATGTGTTTTGTTACCTGGCAGTTTTATTCCAATTTGCGTAGTTATATTAACTTTCTCCCTGATATTTAAGGTATTTGATATATTTTTTTTTGTTGTTGCTAGTAAAATATACGAAACCAATTGGAATTGATAAAAGTCAGTGAAGAAAAGTAAATAAGTAACAGCAGAAACACAACTTTTTGCCGCGACTTGGGAACCTTGAAACTTATAGCTTATCATCATCATCATCATCACCAGCCTTTTAATGTCCCCACTGCTGGGGCACAGGCCTCCTCTCTATAAGAGGGTGTGGGCCGTAATCCACCACGCGGGTCCAATGCGGGTTGGTGAATGTCACATGCCTTTGAATTTTTGGTTCTAGGACATGCCGGTTTCCCCACGATGTTTTTCTTCACCGTTTTAAGAGCAGTGGTTTTGAAATAATTTACACAAAGAAAAGCACCAGCCCCGGGTTTGAACTCACGACCTACAACTTGTAGGTCGTGGCCTTTTACCACTGGGCCACCACTGCTCACTGCTTATATCTTATGTACTAACTAAACCTCTTTAATTAAAAGTAAGAAACAAAGTTTTAAGACTGCTTAGTGGTAAATTTTCTTCGCGAAGATTAAAGCCAAACTTACTCGAGAGACAATTAGACTTACATAGTTCATACAGTCAGCACCCATCACACTTCTAGATACGACTTTAATATATTTGTTCTATTTCTATTAAATATTAATAACTTTTATTTTAGCAAACACTTTTGGCTATCGTTAAATCATTAATGGGAAAAGTTTTGATTCGATCTAAATATAAAGAAATAATTATACTTAAATAAATTCTTTATTCGCCAACAGTGTGTTACAAAAAAGTGAGTCCTCCTGAGCTAGGTTAGAAAACCTTTCAGGAGCCAGTGACTTCTTCCATTTGGTTTACAGTTTTGTAAGCAGTATGCAACACGTGTTAAATTAAAATCAATGAACAATAAGTTACTAAAAATATTATGAAAAAATAACCTACAATTAAAATTGAAATTAATCAAATAAAAAAATATTTATCAAAAAAATAATCCATGCTAGCTTCCGTGATGGTGCGCTTGCGCTCCTCCTCCAGTGGCATCCTGAATGTGTTTTCAGGAAGAGTTCAGACACACTAATACGTAAACTGGTGTACTTACCATTGAACAATCAGGTCAATGATACATTGGCCATCATTGTTAATTTAAATTTAATACTAACATTAGGCTAAGTCATGCAATTACTAACATTATATGGATTTCCTTATCTAAAATAAAAAAAATTGAATTGAATAATTAAAAGCTTTTGCCAAAATTGGGTACGTATATCAATGGTAAAATATCTAAGTAGACTTCTACAGTTCAGAACTTTGCATGCAGCATGCCAAAACTGAAACAAAAGAAAAATTTAGATACACGAAACCTTTTGGTAAGTGAATCTGACACAAAAACAAAAACTAAAAATCTCCTTTCTTGTCTTTTAAATAACTCAACAATATTTACAAGAAGGAATAACAGATTCATTTGAAAATCTATTTTTATTGATGTAATTATTTGACAGTGACTGTGACACCACAGACTATGCTGAATTTAAACTTGTATGAACGAGAAAGTAAGTATAGTTTCCATTGATTGTTATTCATAGATGCCCTTTAGGCAGTTATTTTAAATAATTAAGTACGTGCTAATTAGATAAAATTAGACATACTTTACTTATCATCAGTCACCATTTTTGTTTTTAACAAGACATTATCTCGACCTCGTGACGTCAATTTAAATGTTAATTTACGCGTATTTATTGATTATTAGAAATTACATGAAATGTCTATTTCTATTGTAAGGTAACCTACAACTTCATCGATTTCATTTCTTATTCGTTAGATTACCGATAAACGGCCCGCATTTTAAGGCCCTTCTCGCGGTCCAGTGGCGCCCTCATTGAATAAAAAATCGTAGCATAGCACAGAAAATAAATATTAAAAAATCCAACTTGACGTTTGTTACAAAGAGGATAAAGAATTTTTACGTTGTTAAAACAGGTCTCAAAATGTTTCGTATCCAAAGTAGTAGGCAAAAGTGCCAAAAACGGCCGTTTCTATGATAAATTTGAATTTATAATCCGCTAATCAATATATACTAAGCATATAGCTAGCGAGTTTTATTTATAAGGCTGCGTATTTCTGGGAGTCTCCTTTCACTTACATTACAGTTCATCCCTGTCGTTATAAACTGTGGTATCTCAAGATACGTTTATTTGGGGACGAGATTCGTTCCAATTTCGCATCTTTGTGAAGTTACATGAAGATACACTCTGGGATAAGTTAATAGCTCCGTCGTTTGATTGTGACAAAGCACCCTTTGTGTATACAGGGACGTAACTATCTCTGTGACGAAACTGCAAAACTACAGTAAAATTTCTTAATATGTAATTTATCTACTGGATAATTTAATATAAAATTAGAGTTAGTTGTTTTTTTCTTTTTTTAAAAAAAGAACATAATTGTAAGCTAGCGAAAGGTAGGTAGATAATGATTTTGATTATACTCGAGACTGAAATCATGTTTTAATTCTTTTGGAGGTGTTAACCTTCATTACATGTTTTCATCATTGAACCAATCTAAACTTGACTAATAGTTATTCAAGTAACCTAGACTAATTTGTTAAAAAAAAAAAAAAAACGTGCAAACATGTTGTTTGTTTGTGTTGTTGTTGTTCTTGTTGTTTGATAACTAGAGGTTTAAAGAATGTTTAGACCTTTACTGATAGTACTATCACTGAGAGTCACAGTCTTGTTTTATCCCCAAAATGCAAGGCTCCTGATGGATAATCAAAGCCGTGAGATGAATCCCGGTATCGTTTTAAGAATCAAATCTTGCAAGTAAATGTCATACAGTAGGGTAACTATCTAATATAAAAAAACTTTTTTACAAAAAAATAGAACCGACTTCCAAAAAAAGTGCAAAATAACTTTAATTTCGGAAGTCGGTGTTCCTGTTTTGTGTCTTCGTTTTTTGACACCGACTTCCGAAATTAAAGTTATTTTGCACTTTTTTTGGAAGTCGGTTCTATTTTTTTGTAAAAAAGTTTTTTATTTTTCACTTTTTAGTTGTGGTTCCCCATTAAACTGTTTTAACAATTCATAGACATACGATAGCAGCAATCGCGGTTGATTTGCTGTCAATTTTTGAAGAGTTCCGTTGTCTGTCTCCGAAACCCATCATCAGATCTTTTTTAAATTTAAATGAGACCATTTTGGAATAAACCCCTTTCGAACAAAAAAAGAATTTTGCAAATCCGTCAATATATGACGGAGTTATGCCCGAACATACATGAAAAAAAAAAAAAAAAAAAAAAAAAATACAAACATCCGAATTGATAACCTCCTCCTTTTTCGAAGTCGGTTAAAAATGGCTTAATTTTTTAACCAACTTTCCAAAACGGAGGAACTTCTATGTTCGACTGTATGTATGTTTTTTCTATTTTATGTCTGTTCAGCCACACAGGTCGATCCATTAGGTTAAGCTACGCTTGCTGGGGTTGGTCCGTGGATGGGTGGCCATCTTTACATACCGAGACTCCTCCGTGCCTCGGAAAGCACGTTAAGCCGTTGGTCCCGGCTGTCAATCGTGGATCTTTGATAGTCGTTATGGGTCGTCAGAAGCCCGAAAGTGTGACATCCAGCCTTACCAAGGGGAATCGTATAACCCAGTAACTGGGTTGTGGAGGTCAGATAGGTAGTCACTCCATGTAAAATACTGATATTCAGCTGCCTCCGGTTAGACTGGAAGCCGACCCCAAGATAGTTGGGAAAAGGCTAGGCAGATTGATTGATTGTATGTTTACCGATTTCTCTGTCAATTGTGGACCGATTTTTATTTTTTTCTTTTTGATTCGAAATGATATATCCACTCCTGAGGTGGTCTCATGTATATTTTATCGAAATTGATTCGGCGAATGCTAAAATAAAATAAAAAAACTAAAAATTTTGTATACACAGATGACGTTCTGGTTTCTTCCAATTATGTTCAAATTCCATGTTTCATGTTATTGAGGGTTATCAATTCGGGCCTAACTCTAATATTTAGTTTTAGTTCTGGGTTATAACAACAGTATGTTTGAGCGTCAAAATGGCACTTTCTGTAGATATGGTCTAAACCCGAACTGGGCATCCTGTACCACTATACACTGGTAAAGATGTTCATCCAGAACCCTATCAAGAACTTTAGCTACCATCGTTGCGAGTAATAACTAAAAAGAGAAAAATTAAAAAAAAAAAATTCAAAAATTACCACGACTTCCAAAGAAGAGAAAGTAAAAACCTTTTTTTTCTACTACTTTCTCCAAAATTCCCTCCCTCCTGTATATTTCATAGGGGTGGATGCACTCCTTAGTGGCGCGCTGTCACATCTATATCAATTTACGGAGACGTAATCTTGTTTGTCTCAAGAAATATGTTCGCGTAATAGATTTTAGATTCGCAGCGAAAGTGAATGTAATGAATTCGCTTGAGTTTGTCCTGGAATTAGGAAAAAGGTCGTTTTCAAATTAACTGCTAATTAAGGTACTTAATTAAGTATTGTATGGGCGTGGTATTAAAAAAATTAGGTAGAACATGTCGTTAGGAAAGTATTGAGTTTGATTGTGGATAGTTTCAACTAGTTTAAGAGAATACTTATGAAATGGGTGGATCGTGTGAAAAGTTATATAACTCTAGCACACGACACAGGCCTCCTCTATGTGAGAGGGCGAGGGCCGTAATCCACCTCACAGGACTAGTGCGGATTGGTGGACCTCACGTTGTTTCCCTTCGCCGGTTTTGAGAGCAGTGGTGATGAAATATCCTATCAGGGTTCGAACCCATAACTCACAACTTGTAAGTCACGGCCGTTATCACCGGGCCACAACTGCTCTACTCAAATGAAGAATGAATGTTTGTAAACCATTCATTCATTACTCTTTTATATTTTTTCACAGCAAAAGTTGAACAGTCAACGACCAAAGAGTTTAATTAAGATAAATGATGAAGTATAAACTTTGATGTTTTCAAAGAAGTTAGGCGTGATAATAATGAAACTAATGAGATATCAATTTAGTTTATTCTTAATATTAATTGAAATAAGTATAAACTTTTAATTTTGTTAGTTTCACTTTGTTTTATAATTCTCAATGATAAAACCACTAAGTCAATGCCTTCACGGCATTGTCCATCCATTATCAAATCAGCATGCCCACTCTGCAAGATAACTGGCCAATTGGGGGAGTCCTTTGCCCAGTAGTGGGACAGGGCAGGTTATTTAAAATAAATACATTAATTCTCAAGGCTATGGCGGCAACTTAAGGTGAAAGCTCCAAGGTAGCCCGCGAAATTCAAATTTTCTTACGTTTTTTGGAATTTGCAGGTCAGTGTCAGGTTGTATCTTAGTCAAAATTTGATTCGCGGGCGTAGCAAGTATTTATTTATAGAATTATAATCATTAAAATTATCAATACAACTCTCTCAGATAGAATTGATTCCAAATGTAAGTATCTTATAAAATCATGACATTTGGCATCAATTCTAACTGAGAAAGATTTATAATTAATTGATTCCAAATTGAAGTATCTTATAAAATCATGACATTTGGCATCAATTCTAACTGAGAAAGATTTATTGATGATTTGAATGATTATAATTCTATAAATACATACTTGCTACAGCCGCGAATCAAATGCTGACCAAGATACAACCTGACACTGACCTGAAAATTGCAAAAAAACGTAAGAAAATTTGAATTTCGCGGCGCATAATAAATAAAGACCTAATATTATCTAAGTACATATCTTATTTATTTATTAATTTAAAGTACCTAGTTATATGAAACCAAAATACACTTAGATAACAAATTAAAACTTGTAACTAACTAAAAATAACCTAAAATAAGGCGTCGAAAAATTTCTCTGCATCGCTGTCGACTGGTAACGTGCCCAAAAGACTGACGGCATTGCTTTTTTCACCAAGACATCTATGAAGACTTTTCACTTACAAACGCACATAATATAAAACTTACTTTCGAAATAAAGTGTAATAGAATTTACATTTCGTAGAAAATGTATTGGAACCGTATGCATTGTTGGCGTGTAATCTGAAATGTGTGTAATCTGCACATTACTTACTAACAATATTCAACAATCCTGTGTTATCGTGAACAGTTTTTACAATTTGTTAGAATGCCGCTGGTGCAGGTGGACAAATAGAATTGAACTCGTGTACTTATCCCAATAGAGTAGACATATATTTTTTGTCACTGCAAAACCCGAAGTTGGCAGGTAGAAAAATGTCCCATTTTCCTAATTATGTATATCAACTGGGCTCAAGTTATGAAAAGTTACATATTAGGTTTGTATTCCGGTCTAACTAGGTACTGTTGAAACTGCGTGTAACTCTGTGGTGGTAACTTCTTCTAATATTTGTTATTTTTCTCATGTATAATTAATAAAGAAAACAATGCAATTGCAATTCAGAAAGACTATACTCATGAATTATAAATAAACATCTTTCTACATTGATAACAAACGCGCGCGCCTAAATGATTTCTAAAAATGATAGTTTTGTTGTCGATGTCGAATTAATATATTTTTTTATTCATTATAATGTGCCATGAGTTCTAAACTCCCTAAAGAAGTCCTGGTGAAAGAGTCTCTACAGTACCTACATAATAAATAGCCAGTTTATACCCGTTCCTACAGCTGGTTTTAAAGGAGTAATGTAGATTTTATGCAGAAATCATCATCATCTTCCTGCCCTTATCCCATGTTACTTGGGGTCGGCGCAACACGTTTTCTTCTTCCATTCTGTTCTGTCAGCCGTCACGCTATCACTAACTCCCTTTTCTTTCATATTACTCCTCACACAATCCATCCATCTTTTCTTTGGCCTCCCTCTCCCACTCCATCCATCTACATTTATATTCATTATTCTTTTAGATATATGTGTTCCATCCCTCCTCTTCACATGACCATACCAAGATAAGCGGCATTTTTTTATATATTTCTGCATTTTATGCAGAAATATATAACATTTCTCGATGTCACCATGCATAACGACGAACAAAACTGTTGATACATTTATAATAAGAATTGATATTTTTTGACGTAGGTATTGCAGTTTTTGTTTTCTTGCAGTATTGGCCCGTCAAAAAGCTATAAACAAATTAGCATGAATAAGCGATAACGATTTTTGAAATAGCAAAATGTTTGTGCTTGACTACGTGATACTTTGGCAGTGCTTGTATATTCTTTGTATTTTTAACCAACTTCAAAAAGGAGAAGGTTCTCAATTCGTCTGTTTGTTTTTCGTATTTTTGTTACCCGATTTCTCCGCCGCGATTCTTTTTTTTTTCGTAGGTCATACTTTAGAGATGGTCTCATATAAATTTTATCGAAATTGATTCTGCACTTTTTGAAAAAATCAATATAAACAATAAATACGTACACACAGATATCGTTTTGGTCGTCTCCAATTATGTTCAAAATTATTTAGTTTTAGTTCTGGTACACAGCCAAAAAGTGAAAAATATTTTTTTTTACCAAAAATACAAATGACTGCCAAAAAAGAAATTAAAGTACTAATAAAAATATCTTTAATTTGTTCGACACAGACACAACAGAAACAAACACAAAGTAGAAGCAAAGAATAGTACAGAACAAGTGAACCGCCCCAGCTCCGCACAAATTATACAGTTACACCTTCCGCAAACCGCATGAAAATCCATTCAGTAGTATTTGAGTTTATCGAGAACAGACAGATAGACGCGGCGGGTGACTTCGTTTTTAACCGACTTCAATAAGGAGAAGGTTATTAATTCGGATGTTTATCATATATTTTTTTGTAATATGTGGTGATAATACAATAAAATTGCGCTAAGCACGTCACACCCACAGGGTTACCATCTCAGCATTTGCTGGATGTCCGACACCCAAATCAAGTAAATAAAATACTAGTGTAATAAATCCGAAGTTACTACCTTTGTATAATACCTACATTGGGTATATTTCCATATGGAGGTATTACTGTAGTAGCAGTTAAATTATGGTGCCTATTATAAAATGTAAATTGACGACATATTCCAATGTTTATATTAAATAAACATACTGTATTTGCTTTGCACCAAACATTACAAATGCTAATAATGTATTTTAGCTGCTCGTGCTAACATAGCTTGATTTAAGATTAGTTGGCAGATTAGCTTACGATACTGGTTGCAGCAGACAATTTTATTTTAAATGCTTGTCGGCAAGTGGAACATAGTGAGGGAGTTTCTATATTTAACATTTCTAACACAGAAATCTGAATAAGCATTATTCTTGATAGATTTAGAATTTTCCAAATTCTAAAAACTTCTGAATGTCATTTTAGCTCGTCAATCCATCAAGTAGGGGTGTTTTCATCTGACTACCTCAGAATGAGTGTAATGTTTATTCCTAAGGTTCAGAGCTAAGTCTGCACCACATCAGAATTGCTTGAAACTAAGAATACTATTATAGACAGTGTTAGGTACCTACTTTCAAATATTCTCTATAGCTTGGGGGATTGTCTCACTCGCTGGCTATGCGAGAGTGCGGTGTGTAAGAGTGTCTGGCTTACATGTGGAGTGTGATGAAAGAAAGAGGGATAGCGTACAGGACTTTTATATTCATTGAAAAATAGATACAAGGTGCTACTTCAAACGGGCGAACTGAAGTCTGTCATCCAACCTAATCTTATTTAACATTCGAACGACTCCTCAATATTCTCAACTGCCAGCTAAAGGCCGGTGCTAACCCGCTGTGTTTAGGCTGAGTCTACAATCGCAACAATATCTACGTACACACTTTTTAGAGTAAACCATTAACACTGGAGATCGTGCTAAAGATTTATACTAATATCAACCTTATTTATAAAACTAGCTAACCATACATATATACATACCCAGAACCACCATACCATACTTAGTTTAAATACTGATTAGCAAATTCAAATTCTTTCTTCATAGGCAAGTTTTGAATTATGAACCCACTAATCACTGTCAAGCTAATCACATGCTTATTTTTCTTTTATAAATAATGTCCTTTTTGTTAGGAAAAACCAGTACTTACCTTTAAAATTATCAAACCAATTTAATAAAAAAGGTAAGTACAGTGGCGTGCAAAATAAAATAGATAAAAAGTTAGAATTCTAAGAAAGTCGCACGCTTATCGGTTCGTGACCTATCTTATATAACATTTAAGTTTCATAGATTTTGAGTAAATTCACGTCGCTCACGTAAATCTATACGTGTCATGTATGAGATTATGTAAATAGATGCCAGTATTCTTGTAATTTATTTTTAAATATTTCCGTAAATGTTCTTTAAAAATAATTCAATTTATTTTCTTGATAACGCGCATTACTGAAATATTAGTTATTAGATCATTTTAACAAAATCTATGACGTTGTCTTACTAAACAGATAAACGCCCTAAGCTTTAAATTTAGGGCGTGACATGACCTATAAAAGCGTGGAAAAGATAAAGATGCGTCACGATGTAATGCTTGCAATTTATTGCAAACTATGAACCATTTTATCAATTTACTCAAAACTAAGTTGAACTATTAAAATCTAGATGAACAAAGTTTTGCATTAGATACGATTCATTATTTGTTATAAATTTTGCCGACTACTAATAACATTTTGCTAGTAATATAGGAAAAAAAAATTAAATGTCGAAGTTAGAGTCAAGGTTGACGTTCAATTCCAAGGAAGATTTTATTTCTAGAAATGTTTCGGCAACAACAAAACTTTGTTGTTACCTAATTTAGTCAAAATTAACATATATTTTATCAGCAGCTTTAAACTATAAAGATTTAGCAATTGATTTGTAAGATCAGCTTTTTTTTCGCGATTGAAATCGTCTAAATTAGCTATGTTGCAGGGGTGAACTTAAATACAAAAAAAAATAAAAATTTGGCACCGGCTGTGACTTATAGTGAGTATAACTAATGTACTAAACAGCTAATTTGTTTTTAAATATTTCACAATTACTGTGCATTTACCTACTTTTGTTATAGTAAATGTTGTTTATATTTATGAGTAAGTACTTTTGCAACAGAAATATTGACAATGTATTAAAGTCAACCTGTATATGACATGTGATTATTTTGGGAAACCCCGGGTCGTTTAATATGCAAATATTATGCACCGAAAGTAATTTGATACCCGAATAAACATTTCACAAAACTAATAAAAATAACTGGGTAGTTTTTATAAACATAAAATGACACACGTGTTTTGCACGGTTCGTTCTCAAGACACGTTTATTTATAAAACAGTTCTAAGAAGACCAAATTAAAATATTTAAGTAGGTATATTTTAAAAGCCACTTTGGCAGCAACTGGTATAACAAGTAGCCCAACTTGCCTTTAAAATGACAAACGTTGAAGAACGCATTTAAATTTAATATCAAACTACCAACCCGTTCCGGCTTCGCATGGGAACAATTTAAAGCGCTAATAACTGACAATGACCTTGAGTAAAGCTTACGTGTTCTGTGCTGAGCTCACGTAACGCGTCGTAGGTCCACCCAGTAATGGGACTCGCCCATCAAGGAGCGCTGTCCGAAATTAGACGCATTATTAATTTATTACACCTAAAACAACAGGTATTAAACTAAAACACTTAGACTAAATTATTAAAAATTTATCCATCTTTAAAATGGTGAAAGTTTCACAAAAATAAGCTTTATAATTTTTGCGTGATTCTCAATTTTTTATCCGTGTTAGACATAATTTTACAAATTAATTACAATATTTTATAAAAATATTATTGCAAATATTCTCAGATCAAATGACGACGAAAATTGTCTAAAGTAACATATATTTTTTAAAAGAAATAAAAGTAGTCGTTTAGACGTGATGTTTAATTAAAAACTATTAAAAGTCGTATCACTGCGCCTTAATTTATGGTGGATTTTCCAATTTTTTTTTTCATTCATAACTTGTCCTGATAATTACGAACCCAAAAAAAAACAGCCAAATAGAATCAGCTGTTTTCAAGTGATGCACATGTAGCAGTTGAATTGCCCGCGACTTCGTCCGCGCAGATTTGGTAGGTACTTACTGTTCTGTAGAAATTAGGCTCTCCACCTCGTTCTGACTCATCCAAGTTCTTCTTCCGTTATGACAACGGACGAAGGACGTGGGTGAGGGACCAGTGAGAATGCCTGGGTCCGATTCCCATCGCAAGTCAGGCAGAGTGGTTTTTCCATTAGGAATTTCTCAGTGGTAGCCCCGAGTTTGGAGTTTCATGGCGTAGTACCTTCATGCTACCGAAGCACGTAATGTAGTTGGTCTTGCACTTAAGCTCTCCCATTGGACTATAATACCTCCAAATTAAGCACTTCTCTCTCACTCATTAAAAATATAGGATATTAAGTATTTTAGCCACATACATCTGTCATTTTATTAGGACCTAGGTACATATTCCATTGGATCCTTTCAGGGCTCAAACAAACATTCCAAGCAAATTCAGCTACGGCCCACTAAGCATAACTTCACAATCAAAATAACAATGATAATAGTTTGACCCCAAGATATCAAACAATATTTGACTTAATTACTATTATGAAAAATAATGGCACAGTGCCATGTTCCAAATAACTTATCAGTTGGTCCACATGTAAGAAAAAAAGAGGCAATGCCACAACAGTAGCAATAAACGGAACTAGAAAATTGCCAGACGGATCGTAATTGGTCTGTATGGTATGTAGAGACGGCCTGTAATGACTCACACAGCGAATAAACAAAATAATTAATACTTATAAAATGTAGGTAGGGAAAATCTTGCATAAGTACTAGTAATCCTTGTTTAGAGTGTGTAACAGAAATGGGTAGTCGTGATAATCTTTTGTTAATTCACTATGTGTGTCGCGGGTTCGATTCCCACTAGGAACAAATATCTGTATAGCCTACAGCAGGGGTTCCCAATCTTTTTTATACCGCGCCTCCATAAACATGTTGTAATTTTTTGCGATACCCTTTTATAAGAAAATACCTAGGTACATGAAGCTCTAGATTCGAAAGAAAGAAAGAAAAGAAAAGAAAGAAAGAAAAGAAAGAAGAAAAAAGTATTATTATATTATATAGTAATAGATTATTGTTCTATTTTACTTGTTTCTGTATTTCGACTGCAGAAAAGCTAGTTCTGTACGAGTACGACGCTGCAAACGTTAATAGTTTTGTTTGATGACTACTACTCAAAGTAGGGTATTCTTGGGATAGATTTCTCTAAAATTTAATTGCATTGTCTATAAAGAATCATAGTTTAAGTCGTAGGCTCGTGCCAAATCGTTCAAACAGCTGTTCTTCCTCGACTATTGAAAGACCCGCCGACCTGAGTGTAGTGGGTGACGCCCAGGGGCGTCGCGACGCAGTTTGGGAACTCCTGGCCTAAAGTTTTGTTCCGGACTGAGTCTACCACTTCGCCCAAGACGCGGATAGATTACCCCCTACATAATTTTACCTCTTTGTAATATAAGTGTTGATTACATGTCTGTGAACGCACCCACAATACAAGTAATTCCTTGTGTTTGTCTCACACTAGGATAAACTCCTATAACGGTGGTGCTTTTGAAAAAAGCGATAGGGGTAGAGCTTTCGAGGAGTATAGTGTTGGAATATTTTTTATTATGCCCAACAAATCACTTACGTAATAGGGTAGTTTCCTGGGTATGAAAATTATAATTCTAATTAGTCCGTAAATTAGATTATGAAAAAATATTGAATACGTATTTTTTGCTTTACCAAACCAGTAAAAACTGACAAAGATAAAACACATCAAAGCTCCAGGCGTATTCGCTAACTCAGTTGACATCAATTCGATAGGCACTTTGACATATAGGAAAACCGTAGTGCCTGTTATAATCGACGTCCACCGAGCAATGTACTGCAAAGTGCCTATCAAATTGATGTCAACTGAGTTAGCGATTACACCCGCAGGAGTGGGGGCTCGTTACTTCACTTTGTGGTAAAAAGTGTTGCACACCGGGACGTCACGCGAAATTTCAACGCACTGTATCGTCCTATTTTTTTTTGTTACGTGACAAAATCCGTGTCCAATATTTTTTATAATCTACTAACGACTAATTAGATTTTATTAGGAAACTACCCTATTACATATTACCTACATTAGTTACTAAAGAAACATAATACCTAGGTACCTTACCTAATCGTGCTGAAATGAAGTAACACGCTCTTATGTATACTCATGTTACTCAAACCTGCTCGACCGGCGACACGTGGCAATGCGACAACACTTAATTATCTATTTTTTTTGTACGTACATAATTATAAAGTACTCGTAGAATAATTTACATGAAGAATATCGCATCGTACTCGCATTTTCTCGTCGAACCTTTCTGTAGTGCCTTTAATTGGCTTAAAAATTCTCTTAATACGATGTTACTGATTCATCTTGTCAATTATTTGTCATGGGTGATTGTAGGTACAACAAAGTTTTTTGGCATCTTTATACGAAACATCTAGGTAATATTGTGCGGTAACTTGGAGCAAGTTTAGAAGAGATTTGCTTTGTGCTGTTGTGTTATGTCCAGGTTAAATAAAAAAGCAAGTATTTAGACGGCCAAAAAAAAATCTGGTGGGTCACTTGACTTAGCAATTTAAAGCTTAATTTTACGCAAACGTATCCCTGAATCAAAAAATGGTTTTCACAGACCCTTAATATTTTTGAATGGCCTATCCAACGACACCCCACGCCATGGGATAGGTGAGAAAAAAAAACATTCCCACTTTACTTGTACAGGAGGTACCTTATTTTACCACTTTGTCGGCATGATTAATATGTATATCCATGGCAAGTTATAGCTTTCTAGTACTAAGAGTCTCTGAGCTAAGCTGCGGACGGACGGACAGAATGGACATGGCGAAACTATAGGTATGGGTTCCTTGTTGACTACGGAACCCTAAAAAGGGTAAATAATACAAAAAATCATTTATTAATTTATTATTTACCAAAAAATTTACGCACACACATAAACAGACTAGAAGAAGGAAACAGAAAAATAGGTAGGTTTAGAGATGATGCTTATTTCTGAAGAAATCTTCCAGCGAGAGATTTGCGAAAGGAAAGTTGGAAAAAAGAGAAATAGACATCGTGTGTAAGAGTACGAAAAATAAATACAAAAAAACAAAATAAAATTAAATGTAAAGATATACCTTCTACCTATATTTTATCAAGCAGCTACGTCAACTGCATACCAACACTCATTTAAATGGGTAGAATCTGAAGCTTAAGCAAGATTAGGAACTAACCCTTAAAGAATTACAAAAATATTACACTATCTGCTAAAAAGTTGAAACTACAATTTCCAATGTTACAGCGCCACAGCGCAGCCACTTTTTCCCTCTTGACTACATATTTACTGGCTTTTCGGAGGCCCCGACAGGCTAATATTTATATGGTGATCTGTTCTTATCACTTTGCAAAATCGCAAGCCAGGCTTAAGTATAATCTTTGATAGTTCAGACCGTATAATCCAAAACTTTTTCAGCTAATCCTATCTTTCAGAGCCTTGAGCAAAGTCGGCGTGCCCCCAAATTAATTATACTGAAATCTGATTCTTACGTTTATAAAATTTTAGGGGATCTTATGATTTAGTTTCGGTTAGTGAACCTTACACAATTATAAAATAAGTGCATTTGCCTCCGCTCTTTTTTCACGTGTGGTAATCCTAAAAAACACGGTCTATCTGACTAAAACATACGGAGTTCTGCAGCTACCTTTGGCAGTGGCGCTAGAGTGCTAGCACATTTCGTCATGCATGAATTCACCTTCTGTGTCGCATACGGCCGCAAAAACTTCGGAAAAGCGCGCGCGGATCACTCTCTTCTGGTCTCAGGCCATCTGAATCTAAATTCAGGAGACTGAAGAATTACCTACTTCATTCACGAGTAGTTCCGGGGTTGGTCCACGGATGAGTGACCATCTTTACATACCGAGACTCCTTCGTGCCTCGCGTTGGTCCCGGCCGTCAATCGTGGCCTGAAAGTCTGACAGCCAGTCTTACCAAGGGGTATCGTTTTACCCAGTAACTGGGTTGTGGAGGTCAGATAGGCAGTCGCTCCATGTCCAGATAGGTGGTCGCCACTTTTGATTCTGACTTACAGAAGTTACAGTGGTTTGGGAATAGTGTGGCGGGCTTGTACCAAACAAAGTCGCTCCATGTAAAATACTGGTATTCAGCAGCATCCGGTTAGACTGGAAGCCAACCCCAACATAGTTAGGAAAACGCTACGCAGATTGACTAGCTATAGTTTGCCAACCGAAATCGCCTTGACTTGTCTCATAAAACAAAACAATTATTTATTTGATGAATTATAAAATTCAACTTTATGTATCTGAAAGAGGCATAGTTGTTCATTCAACAATAATGTGAATATATCCATTAGGATACATTTTACAAAGAAGTAACACGCGCCAAACATCTTTGTTATTGTTATGCTTGGAAAATCGTTCATATAAAGAAATCAACATAACAAAGGCATTACACGTGGCATTGATAATATCTAAACCAAACAAAAATACATATTATGCATCTTTAATTTAGTATCTAGCTAGATGTATCTAGATGGGTTGCGGATAAATTCGTACCAGAGTTACCGCACCCCTGGGCACTCGGGCAAGGAAGGAACAGAGGTGGGTTTTAGTCAGTAATGATGATGATTTCCCACACCCAAAAAAAAGATGTACCTAGATACTAAACTAACTACTGACTCACACAAAAAGGTTTTAGTTTAAGGATGACTGTTTCTAAGATAGGTTGCCTTAGAGACACTTCTGTATATTCGTGAGTCAGAACTCGACCCCAGAAATATAAACAATGAATTAAAAGGCACCCTGTATAAACACATAGGGCTAAGCGTCTCTTTACCATAAAACCCATATACTGCTTTTACGACAATGGTTGAGAATAATCCTGGTAAGGGCTTAATTTCACCCTAAGTATATACGTACAAACTACTAATATTTGGTACATTATCTACATAATCTTATCCACGAGTTGCCTGAGCTTCTCTAATTTTTTTTTTATTATTCGATGCAGGAACTAAGATGGTAAGGTACTTGAGTTATTTAAAAGTAAAAGTAGCAATACAAGTATGTTGATTCGAATACTTCAAAATTTCTTATTAGAAATAAACGCTCCACTTTGTTACTATTGAAAACAAAAATTTATATACTGAGTATAGGAACTTTAATCCACAGGTTATTTATATAAGATTACTTTTGAAGCCACCAATATCACTGGCAAGAATTTGTCTAAATAAGCTATATGTTTATTTTATACTTAGACGTTCATGATATAACAATAATACTCATTCAATTAATACGGTATTTGCAATGAAAGAGGAAGAGAGTCAAAAATATTAAAAGCGCGTGACAAGTCAATAAACTGACTGTGGTGACATGTAGAACATGTCAGTCAGTGTAAATTAAGATTGTGTTATTATTTAATAGTTAAAAGTGATGTAATATTTAGATCTAAAAAATACTACGAGAAAGCAGATCGATAACATAAATTCCTTGTGTAGCAGTGATACTTGAATTCCCTTGTTTTGTATAATAAGTTCATCATATTTAATCAAAGACATTAAATGTACATATCTTTTAAATCTCTTTGTAATTAATAAAGGTTTCTTGAATTTTCCCGTACCTACTTTTCTCCGACATTTACCCGTTTCTCTAATTTGCCTATGTAATTACCTATTTCTTCATGTACCTTCTAATTCTTCTACTTATCGACATATTCCTTTATTTTATTAATGCGTATCTTAATTTTCCAAATAATAATTATTTTCCCAAATAGCCTATGTTCCTTCAACGTGCCCATATACTCGTCCTGACTTGGGTAACCCCTCCACTTTTATCACGTATGTCCCTTACTTTAGAAAATTTACTCCTTTATTCATAATTACCATTATTTTCCTCCAACTTTTCTACGTATTCCTCAACTTCTTCACTGTGTATCTCTCTATTTTCAAAACTTTCATTCTTTTTTTTTTTCTTGTGTTTTTCTACGTTTCGCCAATTGCCCCAATTTGTTTCTCCATATTCCCAAAATACGGCTAGAACAGAGCCTTTTATAGGTGATGTTTACAGATTGCCGTCCCTCGGTGGCTGATTCACTAATACCTGTTTCGTTTGGGATAAAGGTGAGGCGCAGATGACGTACTGGTTCACTCGGTACAAGTTCAAATTCACCGAAGTGGACTACAGCTTATTCCTCACTTACTCCGTCCTTGTTGGGAGCGTTGGTAAGTTATGTTTTATTACTATATACTTTTACAATTTTGAAGATACCTACTAACTGATGGTTTTATAAAATGAAACTTCTTTTTTTTTTGTTAAGTAGAAGATTTTTAATACCTAGGATTGTATTTAAAAAAAATTATAGTCAAAGAAAATGTTCATGATGTGATATCTCTTATATTTTTATGACATTTATGTTTATGTGTTTATCTATGTAGATATGCCTGGTTCCAAGTGTAACGTTCAAAATTTGTTCATAGCGCAGTTCATATATTAAGTAGCAGGACAGCCGTTTTGAAATCTTACTAAGACAATCCATGCCATTACCATTGATAGTAGTGTTTATTTAAAAAAAATATGGAAACAATGTTTCTTTGTTTGGTAACTAAAGTAAGATAGTATTTCTGAGATGTTGTGTCTATATGAATCAAACTTAAGTATTTATATTTAAAGTGGTGACGAATAGGCACACTTATAAAAAAAGTAAATAAAAGCAGCTGTGAGAAAAACAAAAATATTTTTCAATGCATCGGTTTATACCTAAAATGCGGTATACAAACAAACACCTAACCATCAAATCAATCACGATGCTAAATACAAAAATTCCACAATCCATGCCAAAGCCTGAAAAAAAGAACAAAATATTTTTGTGGATGTCAACACCGTGACATCGTCATTAGTCTCCAACGTCATTCAAAAACTAATCTGTGACGTAAATGACGGATGACATCTAATCATTGTATAGTGCCAATGAATCTTCTACGCAGAGGCAGAGATACCTACAGGTCGATGGGAAAGGCAATAAATCTGTAGCACACACGCTCCATGCATCTTGGTACCGACTGATGCACGGCTATTGATGGTCACATGTCGAGAAAACATGGCTTTTTTACTTATTAGTATTATTCTTTATTGTACACATAAAACATATACAGAAAAACACAATGGGACAGTTAATTACAAACCCAGCGTTTGGGTTTTCTTACAGCAAACCACAAGGTGAAAAATACATAATTGCTTAGGATTATCATAAGTGCACAACAAAACTCAAAATCTTATATTGTTGCTTAAATAAACTAAACAAATATGTGATACACAAACATAATATATACCTATAATATAAACAAAGAAATTCTATAAAAAACATATTATTATGGGTCATCTTGACAGGAAATGCTCCCTTATTCCTCTCCTGAACACCTCCAACGAAGGGCTATCCCTTAGAGTGTGTGGAAGAGAGTTCCAAAGGCGTACAGCACGAACAGTAAAAGATCCACCGTAACGACTAGAAGAGTGGGCAGGAAACCGAAGGAGAAGAGAGGACGATGAGCGGCAAGGTTTTCCTCTTGGAACAAGATACTCAAAGCGTTCCCGGAGATACAAGGGGGAGTTGGGATTGTGAAGAACTGAAAAGAGTAAGGAAAGAATGTGGGTATCCCGACGTTGCCGAATAGGCAGCCACCTCAACCGCTTTCGAAATGCCGACACATGATCGTACTTCCGAAGGCCAAAGATGAAGCGTATGCACAAATTCTGCAGACGTTCGAGCTTATCAAGGAGTTCCTCAGTCGCATCAAGGAAGCAGACATCAGCAAAGTCTAGAAGAGGTAGAAGAAGAGACTGAGCGAGAGTAATTTTGGTCGAAAAAGGCAGGAACTTCTGGAGACGTTTCAGAGACCGAAACGAACAAAACACCCTCCTGCTTACTTCTGCAATGTGAACATTCCAAGATAGATGATTTATTATTGATGATTTAGCTTATTTATTTGATTTTTGGAGATTTACGAGATAAAAAAATAACCAAAATATAGACTACAATAGAAATTATTAAAAAAAAAAATACATTATGTCCTGTAGAAAAAACAGTACGAAGAAAAATTGTAACTATAATAGAAGTAACTATAAACAGATACATAGAAATAGTTGCACTATTTACGTTCTTTGATTTCCTGAGATAAAACAGGTTTGTCTTGATAAAAATGATAGCGTAGGCTCTCTGGGAATTTTTCGCTACTTCAGCTAGTGGAAAGAATTTTATCAAATTTAATTATAATCTTACGCAATATTAGCTAACTCAACCTGATCAAACAAGAATTCCACGTTGCCTTATAAAAAAGCAAATACGCAGAGATTTTTTCAAATATGGTTAATCAACAGAAAAAACCATAAAACAATCTTTTAAGGAAAAATACACGGTGAAAAAGATTATTTAAATGACATGGTAAAGTGTTAAATAAATATTATGACAGCGTGCGATTTCAAAAAGTTACGTAGTTCTGAAATATTTTTAGGTAACGTCATTGTGTAGCATTTTATTTAGATAAGAAAATTACGTTGTAACTTATCAATTGTTACAAAAAAAAAGACTGATATAAGGTATTTCACAAAAAAAGTCATAACAAAAAAAAACTGTATTTTGATTATAAACCTTATTTTAGCATGATGAACTTGTGTATCTACACAAGTTTTGTACATCACTACACTCATATAATAATAGCCATACTAAAGCGTGAATAAACACGTTTAAATCATAATTTACAATAATAATAACCACAACCCACAAGACCTTTTGTATAGTGGAATAAATTAAAGAAATCTATAACACATTGTCTGTTGTGGTATATGACGCCATCTTACATTTTTGACCTTGTAAAACGTGCGCGATGACTTTTGAAATAAACACCGTTACTGTTTTAGTATAAAGAAAAATCTATTTTACTTCAAACAATACAAAAGCTGTTTAATTCCGCCAAGCCCGTTCCATCATTGGACCACTAGACGCACGGCTTTTGTCGGTGATGGTACATGGTGGACATCCCACCCACACGCAAAACGTTTTGGGTGCACATTCGTTGTGCGTACAGCTAAGGAGTGGTATACTCTGCCGGGGTCTGTGTTTCCTGATAGCTTAGATCCCAATTTTTTATGTCAAGAGTGAATCTGGGCAAGCTGGCTCTAACGTCGACCATCAGGTGAGATAGTGGTCAAACGCGAGCTTATCAATGGTAAAAAGAAAAAAACAATATACCCAATACATTTTTTTTTGTTTTCTGGGGTGTGAAATCATCCAATGACTTCACCCGCTCTGGGTGAAGCGGGAGGGCGTGTCAGACGGTTACTGACTAAAACCCACGCCTGTTCCTTCCCTGCCTGAGTGCCCGCAGGGGTGCGGTAACTCATTTTCAGAATTTATCCGCTACCCCTAGGCGTGCAAGCACCGGCCACGATGGGCCCCGTCAGTGGTGGCTGACACTCATCTCTTTGAGGCGCGCGTGGAACACTACGCGCCGTCGACTCACGGGCCTGGTGCTGATCGGACGGCGAGCTACCCACTGTTCGCCTGCTCGCCGTCCGCAGGCCCGGGTATACCCAATACCTGGAAATAAATCATAGACCTGTTAAAACTTAAACGCAAGTTAAGTGATGCGATGCAATTGGCTTCAAAATATTTATTCAACCAGCACCTACCGCGCGTTTCACAAAATTTTAAGTAATTTTGAGATCATTTTCGTTTGAGAAACTGGGCCTTAGTTTTCTTATTATAAGTCTTTTTTTTTAACTTGCAATGTTCGTATCTAAGTAAAATAATTTTTCAACCAGTTGTTGGTTTCCAATAGAGCTGAAATTTGGCATACTTATGTAAATCCGGTGGCGATGTAGTTTTATGATACCATCGAGCTGATCTGATGATGGCACCGGGATGTACGGACTGGAACTCCCTGATGGCAAATGGTAGGACACTTGAATTTAGGCTAGTCTGCTTTTAACCGACTTCGAAAAAGGAGGAGGTTATCAATTCGGATGTTTGTTTTTTTTTTTATGTATGTTCGGGCATAACTCCGTCATATATTGACGGATTTGCAAAATTCTTTTTTTGTTAGAAAGGGGTTTATTCCGAAATGGTCCCATTTAAATTTCAAAAAGATCTGGTGCAACGGAACTCTTCAAAAATTGACATCAAATCAACCGCGATTGCTGCTATTGTATGTATAAGAATTGTTAACACAGTTTAATGGGGAACCACAACTAAAAAGTGAAAAATAAAAAACTTTTTTACAAAAAAATAGAACCGACTTCCAAAAAAAGTGCAAAATAACTTTAATTTCGGAAGTCGGTGTCAAAAAACGAAGACACAAAACAGAAACACCGACTTCCGAAATTAAAGTTATTTTGCACTTTTTTTGGAAGTCGGTTCTATTTTTTTGTAAAAAAGTTTTTTTATTATAATGATTCCTTTTCATGACACATCATCATGTGTGATGAACGGTGGAACGACGTTCTAAAGCGTGTTTGAAAAAAAATCTTGTAATTTATTCCATAAAACATCTGCACTTGAATAGAATTTTCCAGTAACAATAAATTAGTGCCGAATTTGTGTTTTATTTTGTCGCGTGATCAGCAAAAACTGGTTGACAGATATATAAATAACAAATCGTTGCTGATAAAAAAATTTAGAAACGAGTTTAAGAAGATAGGTACAATATTTATTACTAAAATTAACAAATTAGTAATTCGTTATGATGCTATAGAGATTATGCGCAGTAGTATTTATTGATATAAAATTAACTTAAGTAAAGAAGTAAAGTTAAAAGACAATTTTATATAACAATAATAATATATCTTTTACTTGCGTAAAATGTCCAACAGATCTTTATGTAACTATGTGCAAAGACACATTCCGCCATTTAGTGAGGTGCGAATCTCTCGTAGAGCACCAAGATGCCTTGGGCGGCTAGTGCTTGATACAACATTGTAAAAATTTTCTTACAAATCATGCGTATCAGTGAGTGTCACCGTTTACGCATGATCATTTCAGCCAAAAGTCTTTCACTGCTGGACATAGGCCTCCCCCAAGTGTCGCCACAACGGCCGCTCCAGTGCTCTCACATCCATCGCATTCCCGCGACCCTCACCCGGTTATCGGTGGGTGGCCTCCCAACGGTGCGACTTCCGGTACGGGATCGCAACTCCAGAACTATTTGGCCCCATCGACCACCTGTTCTGCGAGCAATGACACTTAATTAAGGACTGCGTACGCATGAAAATACATAATAACGAAATTAGCAATGCGCAAGCATGAAAATACATAATAACGAAATTAGGCCTGCGTATGCATGAACATACATAATAACGAAATTAGCAATGCGTACGCATGAAAATACATAATAACGAAATTAGGACTGCGTACGCATGAAAATACATAATAACGAAATTAGCAATGCGTACGCATGAAAATACATAATAACGAAATTATTTGTGCATGTAAATGCGGATAATCAAAATGACATCCGGATCAGTCTACCTTTGATATTAGATATTTTTCCCTATAAATAAAATATCGACAAACCCACGTGTAAAACAGTAAATTAATCGAGTAGATTAAAAAGTGTAAACAGTTTCCCGCTTATCGGATCGAATTGGCACAAGTAAATCAAATTTCACAGTTCACACTCGCATCTAGCGTAAGAAATACAGCAGAATCCGATAATAAATACAGAAGAAAATACTAAATAATCGATAAAAAAGCCGAAGGAAAAACAGGTTCGTAAATATAATGGACCCTCCTGTCATACTTTGGTCAAGTTTATTACTGTTACCTCGTGTTTTTTTTACCTTTCTGTCTAGCAATCTATTTGTAGGCTTTTTTCTAGCTACCTCTACAGGTAGGAAAACCTATCTTGATTTTCACGGATTTCTTCAAACTGATATTTTACGCGGTGTGAAATTCATTTTCATTCAGTATTTTTCACGATTTCTAATATGAAACAACGGCAAAAAATCCTTAGGAGAAAACTGCTCAGAAAAAGCAAATTACACAAATTAAACTTCTTACCTAATTCTGTTTTAGCCCACATGCCTACATAGTCTGCCTTATGTATCTAGTTCCAACATGACAGTTCTAAGCCTCGTTGACACGGGACGAGTACACTTGGCATGAGTCGTGTGATTCAGCTGGATATATGTATCATATGTGATTAACGGGCTAGCCTTGAAAAGTGGTTGACTTTTTATTTGGGTCGTTCTCCGCAGTTGAAGAAAAAATCTTTTTTGAATTTATTACTGAAATCTGAAACATTTTGACCTGATATAGCAACATTTAAAATGCGCTATGGGTATATAGGGATTTCGACAGCTGTTTATCCAAAGCGGTTGTCAATCTGAGAAGCTATCAAATAAATCCAATATCAAGCCTACTATCTCAATGTAAACGTGGCTTTACAAGTAATTTGTCTTCTTCTGTCTGCTCTGCTTTGACCTCAAAACAACCGCCCGTCTATCTTCAAACTGTCAGCTCAGAACTGGGTAAACAAAACGAGACAAACATTTGAAATGCTTACAATTAAATGATAGTGAAATGGCATGGAATATCTTAGAATAGATCACAGACAAGACACTGGGTAACCGATATTTTAGGATAGCAATGAAGTAATAAATCCTTTGTTTGTCGAAACTTAATTAAATCTGGGAAAAAAGATTATTCGTCATATATCTGCGAAATTACTACAGATTTTAATTAAGAAAGATTCATTAAAATGTTAGAAAGTCACAGAAATAATTCCACATCGTAAAATTAGCTCGACTTCGTCCTATTCCATAATCGATGGAATAATAAAACGTATAAAGATTCTTTAGACTCTAAAGCATCTGAAGGAAAGAAAATTGTTGAAGAGTTTAACACCGATGCAGTCACTTCATCATGGACCAGTTTTGCGATAAATATATTATTTTATCGCCATTTAGTATCAGATAATGAAATATTGTTTGAAATAAAGCGACGTTCAGGGACGTCATCGGACGTGTTATAATAGAAATTGTTGTAGGTAAAACACAATACAAAGACAATACTGTTTTATAAAAACGATAGGTAATTTCCACAGATGTAGTATTTGATAACATTTTACTTAGTTCTATAGTAAATTTTCTTTGTTTAAGTTGCTCATGGTTGATATTTTGTTTTGAAAGACATGAACAGTTTAATGAAATATTTTTAATCGAGTTAGTAGGTCAAGTCTTATAATTATATTACTAGGTGTGTAAAAAATGTTCTAGTTGAGAGTTGTGCCTAATGCTACATCTAGTAAATTAGTGAAATTCACTCTCAAATCAAAGGTATATTCTATGTCACAATTTCTTTGCACAGGTTCCTTCATAACAATATATTTGTTCAGCAAAAGATGGAACATTGAGGACAGCATCATCGGGGTGGTGGCCTGCCTCAGTAGAATAGCTGCGGGCGTGGTGTACGCTCTGGCTCCTACCAGGACGATCTACTTCTTGGGCCCGGTGTTGGACATGTTCAGCTCAGCCGGTGCCACTTCTCTACGATCAATCGCTTCTAAGTTGGTGGATGCTGATGAAGTCGGTGAGTTTACCTGTTTATTCATATATTTCTATATTTGTCTAGCGGTTTTTTTACCCATGCTCACTATGACCAAAAATGCTACTGCATTGAAACTTTGAGACCAAAAATACCATTATTATAGCATTATTACTTTACAACTAAACGAGGAGTAGGTCCTCTATAGGCGCAACGAGCTGCGTGGATAGTTCTGTCATTCTTACTGACATAGCCATGTCAAAAATGATGAGTAGATAGATATATCTTTAACCAGTTTCTCACAGTGAGTGATGAATATGTAGGTAATAAGACCTATTGTCATTTCACTTATAAATATCGGGTGTAAAAAGACAGTTTCCGAAGTCGAAACCCACATAATATTCTACCTATTATTAGATCATTTTTTTCCACTAGACCATACCTTGGCATTCACTGGTTCTGGAGATATTGAAGGTCAAAGTCGCAATTTTTTATTGCTTTTCTACGAAAATGAATTAAAAGTGTTTTGTATACTAAGTTCGCGGAGTTCGCGTACATAGCGCGCAATATTTTTTTTTTTTTCATACCTAAATATAAAAGTCGTTTCCCAGCAATAATTTTTGCGCAAAGCTGCTTTGTTAGATGTACAGTCTGCTTAGTAGACGGCTTTGTGATGTGTCTTTTTACACCCTGTATATATACGTTGACAGTCTAGTTTTTCCTTATCAAGATTGAACTACGATATTTTTTAAGTTTACTTATTAGGGACTTGCTGTGATATCATTATTATTTATTTAAAAGGTTACTTCATTAATAGTTAAACTTAGACAATTGCCTTCCACTAACATTTATAAACAGTAGCAACGAATGCTTCATTAGAAATGTTTTTTTTTTTTTGTTTTTTTTTAAAAAAAAAAACGTTGCCCCACACTAGGAATTACTCCTGTATCGTGGGTGCGTTCACAAACATGTATACTCACATACACAAGACACCCAAACCCGGAACAACTATCTGCAGGTCGTACAAATATTTGTTCCGTGCGGGGATCGAACCCGCGACACGCAGCGCAGCAGCCGAACGCTCAACCACTGCGCCAACCATGTCGTCAATATCAACAGATTTTATCACTCGTAGAGTAAAGGTCAGAACACATGCATCATGGATTCAAAAAGTAATGTCTATCACTTCATAATAGTCTGCTCTTTATGCAATGTCAGGAAATTCTCTCGTATTAGGTTTATCAAAGCAAGTAATATACAGCACGTGCACTCGTCATTATTTATGATGCCAGCTGCTTATTGCACATATTATAATGATACCATTCACTAACTTGTAAGTCCATTTAATGTACTATATTCTTACAAATAAATAAATGATTATGATTATTCAACCACGGTAAAGGAGTAATTCTAATTACTAGTGTGAGGCAACGTTTTTCTTATCTTCATGTATTTTCGGGCAATTTCACCTTGCAGTGAAATTTAAGTCAGTGAACTACACATAGCAAAGGTCGTTAACACGGTCGGTTCTCGAAAAGAACTTGACGTTGACAGTCACTTTTGACGAGTCCGTTCATCCGTGCTGCCTGTTGGTCAAGGACAGATAGCGAATTGCATTATTTTCATTACAAAACCGGATACAGACAAATATACACTATTGTCTTCTTTTTTACAATATACAATTTCATCTGTTATATATAAATGCATACATATATACAAGTTTTCTTCAATTCATAATTTTTTATACCAGTGCTGTCCACTCTAGGAAGCCAAACGAAGAAACAGTGAGCTACGAGTATTATTCCATTAAACAAGACAACTGGGTTAATTACTATTTTACTACATCCAGTCGATACATTATTTAATTAAAATTGCGAATGTAGTCGACGGTACTAATCTAATCAAATTCGACCACCAAACTTTTTATTAAGTATATCGTCAGCAAGTTTTTTCTATTACAAAATCTTCCAACTCCAGATCATGTAATGCTTCAGGCTATTGATCTAAAACGCTTGACTGAAATCGATTTTTCGTGTTCAATCACGGTCGCTTGTAAGTTGAAGATGTTGCTATATTAAGAAATGACTATTAGGAGGCAGACCAAAGAAAAGATGGATTGATTGTGAGAAAGAAGATACGAGATGGAAGTAAGTGAACAGTGAGAGGGCGATTAGTACAGATGTATGGGAGAAAACATGTACTGTATCAATCCCAAACAAATTGGGGTCCCTGATGGCAGTATCTAAGTTATTAAACAAATCCAATACAAATTAGTCTTTGTTGACAAATAGTACAAGACGGTATCGCCTAGGAAGTCAAAGGTTAATTATTTTTAAGTAGTTAATGCTGCAAGTGTTTGCACTCATCATTGTTAGGATCGTGTATATACAGCTAATCAATGTTATTATTATGTCTGGTGTTACATGATAAGTATTTATAAATGATTGAGATATTTATAACGTAATATTTATGTTGTTATTGTCATTGAAGCGAATGATTTTCATGTAACTATTTAAAACTCTTTTTGATAATACTCTACGTATAATTAGCTTTTACTCCTCTGATAGTTTCGTTTGATTTTAATATATCCTATTATTCACTGTGGGCTATGCCTACTAACCTCCTCAAAGTAGTCCCTTGGTATCTACATAGTAGATAGGCATGGGCATATCATATTTTTACAGTTGTTTTTATAAATTATTAATTTTGATTACTAGCCTCACTTGTGTTGTTGTGGTTTCGATAACTCATATATACAACATCAAGTATATTTAAGTACTCTTTAAATACCTTACTTTATTGATATTATTCATGTATGCTTTGTTGCTACTTCTAGAGTTGCTTGTTAAACAGCTTTATTCATATATAACTGGCATTTTATGTTCCAGTATCAACAACAAGATTACAATAACCAGTTAAATCTACTTGTTTATCGCTAACTAAGTTATGATAATAATTAATAATGTGATTGGCTTTATTAAGACGAACGGCACTAGGTATACATTTTGATTTCCCACGATGACGTATTATGTAATGGTTCATTAGTATCGTTTTATTATTCAATAAAATTATCTCATTAGTTGATAAACATATCAACAATATGCTACCTGAAACCTAGGGTTTCCCATATCATGAGCACGCAGTGTTTGAGCTTTGTTAATTTCAGACCCAGATTATTGATATTTTGGTCGTTTTGATATTTTTTGTCATCATCATCATCTTCCTGTTTGTCCCATGCAACTTGAGGTCGAAACAAAAAGTTTTCTTCTTTTATTCCGTCTTCTCAACCGAAACACTATGACTACCTAAACATTCATATCATTCTTCAAATAATCCATACATGCTCTCTCTCCTTCAACAACCATCCACATATATGTTCATAACTCTTTTTGTTCATATTTTCTTTATGATTTTTTCTTTTGTGATTTTTGCTGTTGCGATGTCCTTGCTAAATAAATTCAGTCTTTCTTCTCTTTCTTTTATGTTGTTTGTTATTTTTGTATATACAGTAGCAGAAAGCGTATTTGGCAGGATTCTGTCTTTTTTGATAAGAACATTTTTTCTGTCGTACGACTAGGTCTAAAATTTAGTCTGTGTCACTCATTACACCCGTTTCGTAATGAACACACGTGGGAGATGTGGTATATTATTGATGTGTATCTGCCTTAAATGGGTTACTGCACACCACATTAAACGGTAAAGCAATAACGCATTCACTTCACTGGATTTGTTTCTGAATTTACAAAACAACCAAGTGTAATGGAATCAGATAAAGCGATTTACGTAAATCATTTTGCGTATGTAGTTGTTCGACACGAATTGTAATAGTGTTGTTTTAAACACATTAAAATACCATCAATTTTCCGGCGATTTTCCTTACAGTTTTTCACTAAAGTAAATAATTTATTTGCATTATTTTAGGGTTGAAATCGTAAACTTTTATATGATCACTTTTTCAGTCTGATAAACAGTAGTTCCTCATATTGTCATCCACGTGTTTACCTGCTCAGTAAGTATATATGTCGTAAACCGTCTAATAGCAATGAGTACCATTTTTAATTGGCACATAATATTTTCCATTCTTAAGTAGTATGGCCTTACCTGGTATATTTATAGGGAAAATACGTGTAACTGCTTGAGTAGCACTTCCAGGAAAATGAACGTATTTTAGTTAGTTAAATAGACATGGTACGTTACTGCGTTGATTCATGTTCTATGTATCCACGTTTACCCTCGTAAAGACAGAGACAAAGTCAGTAGAAAAATCTCACTACCACGTTATCACACTAACTGAAGTAGTTAAACAAACAAATGCAAACGACCTTCTTTCATTTCGTAAGATTTTCAGAACAAATATTTTTGCAAGATTATAAGGCTCATCAAACTTCCTTTGCTCGAAACGTAAGCATTTTCATTGCGTTATTCACAGTTGACTTTTCACGGTGACTCATAGGTAAGCGATAGAGTGGATTTATCTTTATTTTATGAAATAGAAAATATATAAGAAATATTGATTCTTAATTCTATAGTGTACACCAAAATTTAACATAGGACACAATGATTACACAATTTATGTACAACAACGTTGAGTTTTCCCCCGGAAAACATTTGAGTGTCAGAGAGAGATCCCATAGGGGTAGGATCCAGTGTTTTGTATTGTATAAAACTACATAAATGATTAAAAATATATATAATACATACCAATATATACTAATATTATGTCAATTGGAAAGGAAGTACTCTTAAATTTGCCTCTTGACGACATCCAGAGGAGGGTTGTCACGTAGGGAGTGTGGGAGAGAGTTCCATAGAGAAACATTTATGCAAGAATGATAATAATATTATAAAGAAAATTGCCGCCTGGCAAGGAAAAAACCTAAAAAGTTCGGTATGTAAACAATTCTTTCTTACGTTACCAAACAACATAGTAAGTCTTAAAGCATACAACAGTTTGCATAACTTAATAGGAACTGATTGCGTATTACTTAGGTAATACGCATTGTCACACATTTTCATGAAACAATGAAAATTATTAATGCTTCCATGCGTCAAAAAAAATACCTTCAAGGCAAGGTTATCTTTTCAGATAATTTCAGTTCGATTATTGGCTAAGTTTCCCAAGCGACCTTCAATTTCCCATAGCAGAACGATTGCTAACACAAAGAGAAAAGTCCGAACAAAGATCTCATTCTACTTGATTTAGAATGAAACGATATCCGGTACAATAAAAAGTAATCAAGGAAAATTGAACCGAAACATCTGAAGTGCACTGTGAGTGAAATGAAAAGTTTGATTGAAGGAAATGGACGTAGATTTTCAATTAACGATAACGTTCGTTTATTTACTAAAATCACTCACTTGCTTATTGAACTTTACATCTGCTGGATCGTTGGTTTTACTACACCGATTGTTAGAACTAAATTGTGAATATTGAAATAAATTTATTTTACACCATACATTTACAATACGAGTACATGCGTTGTATTTATATCGGGTGTAAAAAGTAAGTTTCCGAAGCCGAAAGCCAATAGGCTTTTATTTGGATATTTTCTTACCACTATACCATACCTGGAAATCCACTGGTTCTAGAGATATTGAAGGTCAAAGTCGCAATCTTTTTTTACTTTTTTACGAAAATGAATTCCAAATGTTTTCACTAAACTTTTTTCTACACAAACATTACATGAATTTTCGATTTTTCTTAACAAATTACGCATTTGAAGTTACAAAAAAGCAATGTTACAAAAAAGCAATGAATATCAAACGTATCCGACAAGCACCTACGCGGCTTAGAGCGAAGGGGCGGGGCTTAACTCCGCTTGCCAGGGTTCGCGTGACATTGCGCGCAACAAAAAGTTGTTTCTTTTTCATACCTAAAAATAAAAGTCGTTTCCCAGCAATTATTTTTGCACAAAGCTACTTTGTTAGATGTGCAGTATGCGTAGTTGACGGCTTTGTGATTTGTGTCTTTTTACACCCGGTATACATGCATTTATTAGTGCAACAGATGATCACAGGCTAACACGACATGCACTATTTGTGGCTTTTAATTACTAGCTTCTGCCAGTAATTTCGCCCGCGTGGTACTTCCCCCATTATAAATTTTATCATTCATAGAGCAATACAATCGCTGAGAGATGCACGATGCCCGAGTAGCGAAACCACGAGGAAAATCGAGTAACGTGTAAAGAATCCTCTCTTCCTTAACTCTCATTCGATGGAATGGTAATACGACACGAACGGGGAGAGATCTGGCGTAGGACCAACGGTTTTATGTGGACAGGACCTCACGCTCAGCAGTCGGGGCTGCGACCATGAGACTAACGAGGCAGCTAATGTATAATACCTACGTGACACATTGCAGGTAACCTGACCTTAAAATAAGTATAGGCATTTGGAACACAGATGAGTCTATGATGATGATTATAGGTTCTACTGATGCAGGCAGCTATGGCACTAATTGGATAAAAATGATATAACTACTCTAACAGAAGTTACGTAAACTGATCTTGGCAGCCAAAGGCTATAGGGAACATGCACGGCGTAGACTCTGCCATCTAGTGGCGCAATTCCGAAGCTTTTACCCTAAAAATACTTGACATTGACATTTCCGTTCTGCCACCTTAGATCCTGCACGCTTCTTCTAAGAATGTTGAAAACAAAACAACAAAATGGCGGCTGCCTTAGGTAAGTGTGGTCGTGTTTTTTTTTTAAATGTGTCATGGATACAAAGAAAATACCATAGCTATAGCTACTCCAACAGTAGTCTCGTAAACATACGCATTTTTCAATTGATAGGACATATAATGATGTTATGTCAACCATATTGTTAGGCTTGCTTGCATTTTTGATGTTTTTTTATGACATGCTCATTGTGATGCTTTTATTGCTCCAAGTACTGACTTTATTAATTCTTTGTAAAATAACGTTAACGCGCATTTTACACGTTTTTTAAAAACAAATAATTTATTGCCATCTATAAAGTGGGAAGCGTTTTATGATAATTGGTTATCTTTTAATTTTTGGCAAATATTTTTAATCTAATCTAAATTGTAAAAATGGCCTCTTGTTTTTCTAGAATTACTAAAAATTAAATATGTATGTTACGCTTATAGACTGAAGTCGCTTAATAAGCGAAAAAATGTCTCACAACGCGTTGTGGCACTTAAGAAAAACGGCCTTGACGCATGTCATGCACGGAAATGAAGAAAAGCCAAAACGCGATCTGAGCCCTAACTGAGCAACCACATCGCTAAGTTTTGTTAAATGGATTATTTAAGCTGTTCAAAATAAAAATAAAGCTGAACAAGATTTTGGAATATGCAACACTAGCTTCCACTTAAATTTCTTCTCATTGACTATTAAGAAGTAAATGGTACTTAAATTGTTTAATTGAAAAAAACTTTTTCAGTTCAAGCACACTGTACTGAATTGCCAAGGAAAGTATCATGCAAAATTCATGCAGTGAAATTTGACACCGCGACCAAAATACCAATTTGTTCACAAAATCACTTTATTAAAATTCGAGCTCACTTTCATATAGCTTTAGGTATGTACTCGTAACTAGCATGTTACGAGAACTGTTACACCTAGTTGCATACTGCGGATATTTTCTATTTAATATAATATTTACAATAATGGAATTCCCTTGAAACAATGAATGGGGTGATACCTGTCAAGCGGTGTAGATAAAAACTACCGTAGCATGACTCTTGTTTATTTTGGTGTACTGCGCTACTATCAGAGAGTTTTTGTTTATTTATTGCGTAGCATATAGAGGTTTCTGTAGCATTCTAGAGATAAAAAAACCTATGTGTAATATAGGATTTTTCCTACTTAGTCAAATAAAACATCCGGAGGAAATAGTTAATAAATTAAATCAGTAAGTAAACGATAATTGTTTGGCAAAAGTAAACGTAGACATTTTTTTTCCTTTTAGTTCTTGCTTACCGATAATCTAGAAATAGGTATTATGGGAAGACACCCGTTTCGAGGAAATTCAACTACCAATATCAATTTCTGTTGGTGACTCAATGTTACACGTTTTGTGTAGTTTTTCATGAGAATATGTTTTCTTGTACCTACTTTATTATTGTTTTACTTTACCGGTATAATTATTTGAAAATGTTAAGCACTAATTCGTGGCGTTAATGAAAAACCTTCTATTTTATTTTTTATGTGTTCGAAATTAAAAAAAGATTGGTGGTGGCGTTTTGTTGAAACTAAGTGTATCTTAATATCTCATAGATTAACTTCATTTATTGGGAATAAGTTGATAATAATAGCAAGAAACCTTGCACCTAGAGCTAGAACGATTATGTAGTCACGAAACCAAATTATAAAAAGATTGAATCGTTGACACTGAACTATTATTTTAAAAGATTGAAACGTTGACACTGAACTATTATTTTAAAAGCATTTAGTGTTGTGGCTGGTACCTACACTTAAAGGTAAAACAATACAAAGACGAAAGTAATAGACCCATGTAGTTTTCAGCATTTTTTTCTATTAATGTAGGGTGGTCTATATGACCAAAATAAATGTTCATCACTTCTTGAATTCTTCGTTTATTATTTTTAAAACTTCTTTTAGTATTAAAACGTCTTTTTTTTTTAATTTTGGCTTCGCACGATTTGTGTATTTAGTTTTTGATACAGAACACTGTCACTTTTGCTCATTAGAATGCCGATGTTACGCATTCTAAAATTTTTACTGTATTCGGCAGCAAATGAGTCGGGTCAGTCTTCTCGGCAGGCTTCGCTGAGGTAGCCAATACTACGTCAAAATTCTCAACTTTATTTTACTTACCAAGATCGCGCCTGTTTCAATGATTTCACATATTGTCCAGTTGCGTAGACACTTGAAACACAAAACTACACCAATTTTACATCACAATATCCACTAGGAATTAATTTGTAAATAATTAAAACAGCCACTGAACTTCACTCGAAAAAATCCCGCCAAAACTCTTTGAAACTTCTTATTTCTCGTAGCTTGCTCACCATCGTTTCACCCCTCCCCCTACACATTCTCTCTCATTCACTCATCACTGCATTCTTATTCTATATTTTATTTCTTAAAATTATGATGCGTTCCGAATTACCAACATCAACTAATGCCTTATTCTCATGAGGTTAAGCAGAAGCTACGGATACTTCTATCTACATATTAGATAGGTACTTTAAAGGTCTTTTAATTTAAAAGGAAAACAACCGACTTCCAAAAGAAAAAAAAAAAAAACACTTAAAATTGAAAAATATCTTTAATTTCGGAAGTCGGTGTTTGTATTTTATTTCTTCGTTAATTGACACCGACTGCCGAAATTAAAGTTATTTTTCAATTTTATGTGTATTTTCTTTTTTTGGAAGTCACTTGTATTTTTTGTAAAAAAGTTTTTTATTTTTCTCGTTATAATTGTTCTACCCCAGAGTCCCGATGACAACCCACTGTCATCGGGCTTCTTCGACAACCCGGGTTTGTCCGCGGATCTTAAGAGGTAGGAGGCTGGTTTTTTTTTGTTTTCAAACTCAGTTGAGTTTTGGATCCTAAGAGGTTAAATTTTTTTCCAAGCAAACGTTAACCTTGGGTTGTCGAAGAAGCCCGGTGACAGCCCGGGTTGTCATCGGGACTATAAAGGTTAAACTAAATATTAAAGTTACCCCAATAACATGGAACATGGAATTTGAACATAGTCGTAATTGGAGGAGACCAAAACGTTATCTACGTATACACATTTTTTGTTTTTGTTGTTTTTTTTTTTAAAAAGCGCTAAAGCAATTTCGATAACAATTTATACGGGACCACCTCTCTTTTTTTTTTGTGGGTAGGAAATCATCCAATGACATCTCCCGCTCTAGGGTGGAGCGGAAGAGCGTGTCAGGCTCTTACTGACTAAAACCCACCCCTGTTCCTTCCTTGCCCTGAGTGCCCAGGGCCGAGGTAACTCTTTCGAATTTATCCTCAACCCGGGTAGACGGGACCACCTCTGGAGTATACTCTTTCGGACAAAAAAGAATTTTGAAAATCGGTCCACAACTGACAGATAAATCAGTGGATATAAAAAAAAACATGCATACAGTCGAACATAGAACCTCCTCCTTTTTGCGAATTCGGTTAATAACATTATGCGTGTTCAGTGCTAAGAAGTCACTTTTAATTATTTCTGGTTTACCATGTGTGTATTATAATAACCTAGCTATAGCAAAATATGACTACTAGTTCCAATTATAGGTAGGTATCGTTAATCGTCATGTTCCTTCTAGACTAACGTATGTAAATGCCAGTGGAATTATAATGTAGCAACAACATAATAAATGTTGTTGCATAATAAATTACAGCATTTATGAGTAATACTTTACTTTTCTAACATTTTTTATCATTGATTATTATTAATTGTAAGCTAACTCTTGCATAATGGCGTCCTTTAGCGTAGAGATAGTTTTTGCTCTAAAATTGCTGTAACTCAGCAGAAAATTAAATAAAAATTTACAATTAAAAAATCAATTTTAAACGTGGGTAATCATAAAGTTAATAATCCCGCTAACATGAAAAAAATAGGATGCATCTATAGTTCCAATAATTCGGACGTCGAGCAGTAGGTAGCTCGCCGTCCGATCAGCACCAGGCCCGTGAGTCGACGGCGCGCCTCAAAGAGATTAGTGTCAGCCACCACTGACGGGCCCATCGTGGCCGGTGCCTGCATGCCTAGGGGTAGCGGATAAATTCTGAAAATGAGTTACCGCACCCCTGGGCACTCAGGCAGGAAAGGAACAGGGGTGGGTTTTAGTCATTAAGCGTCTGACACGCAGAGATCATTACGCAGATTTCCCAAACCTCAAAAAAAAAATGGGTACATAAACTTACTCGTATGTTCAACAATATTGAATACAATATTGGAAAATTTACCGATGCAGAAATTACATTGTTAAATCAGGATAAAGTGTAATAAATCGGTATACTAATTACAATAATTTCCTTGATTTTATCTTACAATCGTTTATAATCGCTTTATCAGCCTTAATGTCATTAATTGTGAATGGAAACACTTGACAACTAATTATCTCTTCTATTGTCTCTATTCAACGTTTAGAAACAGTAAACAATATTGATTTTTTGTTTTTATTCTACATAATTCATGAGCGCAATATTGGTAAGAAGTGAGTAATTACAGTGAATTATGAGAAAAACAAAGGCAATCAATGGAATGTCTTTTAATCCTTGAGATGCCACCGGATTAGCAATGTCCTATAAGAAAATAGGTAATTTTAAGCATGCGACTGGCTCGTGCAGTCTTAATTGCAAAAAAGTTAATAGTATAAAAACATTCTTATAGACAAGCTTTTAAATTGATACACAAAATTTCGTGTATGTGCTATTGACCATTGAAGAGTTCTTCTATATGGAGCTAATCATGAATGGCGATAGAAAGAAAGAAAGAAAAAAGATTATTACGTGCATCGCACAGAAAAACACAAAAAATTTACAAGGCATTTTACAAGGTACCTTAATAATAATAATAAAAAAACAACATAATAAAAATATAGAAAAGACCTGTGCGAGGCCAAAAAAGCACCTATCTCAGCATACGCTGCGATATTTAGAAAATAAATAACACAGCGCTGGTATTCTGATAGGGCTGTATGTGTGATGCCACGGACACACTCACGGAACTGATTTAATCCGAACTAAAATTTATTGTAAGTTATGTAAAAGCATGTAAAATTTTCTGTAGTCTAAATAAAAACTAAAAAACACACTAATTTTTCGTGTTTCTTCTCAGCAACCCATTTCATACCCATATCATGAGAATGCATACAAAATAGTCCGCCATATTGGAATCAGAATTGCGTTTTTTAGCTTTTTTTTTGTGGGTGAGAAATCATCCAATGACTTCTCCCGCTCTGGGTGGAACGGGAATGCGTGTCAGACTCTTACTGACTAAAACCCACAATTGTTCCTTCCTTGCCTGAGTGCCCAGGGGAGCGGTAACTCCCTTACGAATTTACCCGCTACCCCTTGGCATGCAGGCACCGGCCATGATGGGCCCCGTCAGTGGTGGCTGACATCTCTTTGAGGCGCGCGTGGAACACTACGCGCCGTGTCACTTAGCTAACCTTGCGTTGTCGTCCAAACCAAGCTTAATCAGAAACCGGGAAGTGGGTCAAATTTAACTTCTAAGATTTGTTCACATAGTTACAAGTGACGCTATTAATGATAAAATGTAAGTGTGCTAAAAATAATGAAAAATTTCATAAATCAGACTGTATCAATTGGAAAATAGTTTTTGTGGAACTTTTTAGTTGTTTTCTGCAGTCAGGTTTTAAATATTTGAGCGCACTTAAACTTTCCATACCACATTTTCCTCATCCTTCCGCATCATACGAGTACCATGACAACCGAACTCCACACATCTTTGATATCTTTGGAAAAAACCTAACAGTTTATTCAATACATCTCCATAATACCTGTACTTAATTTTAATATTATTGCTTTGATTGACGTCTGTTTGCATATGAATGTAGGTACTTAAGCAACAAGGGAATAACTAAAGCGGTCATAATTAATAATGCAATTTATTATGCCTATTTGCATTCATACGCGGAGGAAGATTTAGAGAAAATTTTCCTTCATTTTCTCACAGTGCATAACGTGGTTTATAAATAATCATAATGGAAATGAAGGAGATTAATAATGGACGCGTGAAGCTGAAATCAGTCAAAGTTTTGCCTAAAATAACTTTATAGTGGGTATATTTGTTTGTTATTTGTAAAAGCCTGATCAATGATAAATCACCAAGCCTTACCGGTAAAAGTGCAAACTATGCTGAGATAATCTGCTATTTCGGCATTTTGCCAGCAAGTCTTAAGCGACTCCGAGACGATCAATTGCAATTGTCAATTTTACGTCATTGTCAATTGCCATTGAAGCTGCCGATTGATCGTTTAACTGAGTCATTGACAATCGTTTCCGTCATTCGCGCGTCTGACAGTAGTGAAAACAAACATGGCGGATACCCCACGTAATATCGAGGACCGGGAATTTATCTTATATTGCAATCGTCCAGAGTTAGCGCAAACAATTGAAAATTGCAATTGAAATGCATCAATGGCACCTTCAATTGCAATTGTCAATAACCTATCACATTGACAATCGCCATTGATTATCTCGGGGCCGCTTTAGATTCTACCTCAGAGACACGTAAAAGTTAAAAATAGTCTTAACGATGACATTCTACAACAATGTTTGATCCAGGATTTATTTCCGGGCTTTTACAGTAACGTATCCATGGTTAAAACAATGTATTTCCGAAGATAGACGATGATTTCCGAACTGTTGAACATCTGACAGGGTCAAGGGAGTGTTTGAAATAGTCACCGCGGCCCAGGCACCCACTGAACCCAGGCACTGAAAGAACATGGGTGTGTTTTAGTCAGTAAGAGTCACACGGCCTCCCGCTCCACCCAGAGCGGGAGAAGTTATTTTATAATTTCCCACCCTAACAAAAAATAAAATCTCTGATGATAGTCTTAGTATACAACAACACAATCCAGTTACTGGGTTGTGGAAGTCAGATAGGCAGTCGCTCCATGTAAAATACTGGTATTCAGCTGCATCCGGTTAGACTAGAAGCCGACCCCAAGATAGTGCGAAATAGGCTAGGCAGATTTTTGATCGTCATAGTTTCTAAGTAGGAACTTCCGTCAAAAAATGTTCTATTTGACATCATAATGTAATTTATCGTCTAACAACATTACTATTATAATATCAGTTTTAGGGTCAACTAATCTTCGAACTCTGACCCTTGATAACCCGTGTGGAATTATTTCCGAAGATAAGTAGGCCAATAATTTGCGTAGGTACAATTTCGTACTACATACTATTTTCTAGTACGGTCAGCTACGAACGTCGATTAACACTGTTACAATAACAGTCATCTAAGTAAATGTGGGCATAACCTAGAATATCTAATGATTACTGGCAAGAATGAAGGCGAGCGTCCGAGGGGTCGCAGGCCACTTAGATGGTCGGATCAAAATCGTTCATCCTTGGGCACAAAATTCCACGAAACGCTTCACAATGCCAAATATAGACAGATGGTGAATTTAAGCATCGTGAAGAAAATTACTTCACGTCGGGGGTATCACGACCCTCAGTAGTGAGGAATACCCCGCGAGGAGGAAGTAAATGTAGAACTGTAGATACTTACACAAACTAGTTCGATACAACATGTACGGTTATAAAAAAGTCAACGGACTGAGGATAACTTTCGTTGCTACCCGTACTAAGTGTAAATTCGATACAAGATTTGTTTGCATCATGAATCGGATTACGGAAATTGAGAAAATATTTCATTTTAAAAGCTTAGTCCCCGGATGTAATTTATGTTTCTATGCTTCTCATCTAAAATGGTTAACAAACTGACCACTACCATTTAATTCTTTTTATTTATTCATGTAGGTTAGGTATCATTATGATGGCTATTTATTATTAAAGGACTATTAATAGATCGTGTTTTAAATAAGCCTTAAGATCACGTTTGTGCTAATCAAGCAGGTAATAACGGGATTGTTTATGGAGTGTACTTATGGGTAGGTACAATTAACATACGTACTATTACTTACCTACATGCATGGCGACTTGCACAAGGTATGAACATAACTTAGGCATAAATGTTCCCGTTGCTGGGATTCAGGCCTCCTCTCGTATGAACCTAACTTAGGCATAAATGTTCCCGTTGCTGGGATTCAGGCCTCCTCTCTAAGAAAGGAAATGGGTCCTAATCCACCACGCGGGCCCATTGCGGGTTGGTATGAAAATAAATATCAGAAAAGTAGCGTGACTGACAGAAAAAATTGCTTTTTGCATCAATATCTACTAAATTGTGGGAAAAAAAATCAGGATTTACGAGTACCTACTTACTCGTATCGACCTGAATACCGACTAAGGACCGATTTCACCAATTCTAAACGCCCAGTTAAACGCGTTTATGTGAGCTTAAACGCGTTTAGCCGCTGTCATAAAGCTGAAGAGTTTGATTGTTTGTTTGGTTGAACGTGCTAATCTCAGGAACTACTAGATCGAATTGAAAAATTACTTTTGAGTTGAATATTCCATTTATCGAGGAAGGCTATAGGCTATATATTATCACGCTGCAATCAACAGGAGCAGAGCATCAATGAAAAATGTGGTAAACACGGTAAAAAAAAATCTTTTGAGAGCTTCAGTTGCGTGCGCTGCGTAAACGGTTAAAGTAACGCAAAAATTATGTATGACGAAATTATTCTCCTTCTAAAGTTTAAAAAAAAAGTCTGGGACAGCATATATGTCTATCTTTTATGGTTAACTCACTACAATCTTTTTTGTGGTTTTTATTTTTTACGCTATTATTTCGTTATTTTCTAAGCGTAGTTAGTAAAACTTAGTTTATAGAGCGAATGGTGAAATCGGCCCTTAGAGTTGAGTTGAGTTGTGTTTGGTGGTTGAGAGTTTGTGTTATTTTTCTATATTTTTTTCAACGAGAATTTCGTTTTTGCCATTACTTTTTAATAGTCAACTTTGTCTTTATTAGCATTTATCAGATTTTTATTACATTAGTAATGTCAATAAACTGTAGTTTAAAAAAACTAAGAACTAAAATTTGGGAGTCCGCCATATTGGATTTAGAATGACGTCACTTAGATAACCATGAAATGGCATCGAAACGAAACGTTTACGCAAAATTTTTGCTTAATCAGAAACTTGTAAGTAGGTCTTACTTCTAAGATTTGTTTACATAGTAACAAGTAAAACTAATATAAGTTTGTTAAAAACTGTCAAAATGTAGGTGTGTAACCTTCCGTGGTAAACAAGCGTGATGTTATGTTATGTATTGTTTTATACTTATTGTGTTGCTTTGATGTTTTCGTGTTCGCAAGCGCGATTACTGAGCGTGAGGTCCTTTTTTTTTGGGGTTTTGAAATCATCCAATGTTATCTCCCGCTCTAGGTGGAGCGGGAGGGCGTGTCAGACTCTTACTGACTAAAACCCACCCCTGTTCTTTCCTTGCCTGAGTGCCCAGGGGTGCCAGGGGTGAGAGGGGGGGGGAGGGGGGGGGGGTAAATCTGTTACAAATTTATCCGCTAGAACGTGAGGCAGGACCTCACGTACGATTTCGGGGGTCGGGCGAAAAGTGCTATTGGGTTTTTCTTTTAGGAATTACTCTGTAACAATCCGGAGTTTGATAGTTTGTGGTGTGGCCTGCCGTGCCTCGGGAAGCACGTAAAGCAGTTGGTCCTGCGCCTGATCTCTCCCCGGATGAGAGTAAAGGAATAGACAGTGCACCTGTGCTTGCGCATACGCTTGTGCATTTTAATATTTGCTACATACTTGGCTACCTAATCACCGTTGAGATTGGCCACCGTGAGTGAAATTTTGTCGGCAGGATTATTATTATTATGTTGACCTACTGATACCTAAGAGATTTACTAACTGAACTGTAAGTTTATTACCGACTTGCACTTCTCCCGCGTCTTCATTTTCATTTTTATCTATTTATATTTTAAACGATACCGCCCTGCACTAGCCGCGCTGTAGGCACTCTGTCTCGCTCAGGCGGCATCTTTGAGACGAAACAGTAGGTGAACTTTGTCGAGCCCACAGTGTTGCCTTTTGTTTAGTTTTTTTATTTTTTTTATTTAACTATTTTCATTGGGGAAAAATAATTATCTCGTATCCATTATATGTGTACGCAGTACGATACCAAGTAATACTCTTCAGGATCGGACAACGATTCAGGTTTAAATCTTTGGTCATACGCAGAAACTTGGTGTACGCTATGGCATGCAAGCTACTTGCATACTTTTGTGCCAGCTACAGGCATGTGTCACCTTCGTCACCTTTACACTTATCTTCTAGTATTCAACTCATACTTATAAGGAACGCTCAGTTCATTCTCCATGCTCTCAAACCAATCTTCCCAAAAACAGGTTCACCTTTACCATATCGTGTTTTGTTTCTGTTTCAGGCAAAACAAGCTCTCTAATAAGCATATCCGAGGCCCTGGTGCCCGTGATCTACTCGCCAGTGTACAGCAAAGTGTACCTGACCACGCTGTCTACCATGCCCGGCGCCTTCTACCTCATCAGCGCCTCGCTCGCCGTTCCTGCCATAGCCATATTAATGTAAGGCATTTGACTATTTTGATTTGATCATGCAGGAACAATTGAGACATAGGCCCTCTGCATTGCTCTTAAGGTGACTTTGGGTGACAGGTAACTGATAAATCCTGAAGGCATAATGCTAGTAGAGTGGATAGCCCATGAAGCCGAAAGGTTCTGGAATGAATAGCGACGTACAGGAAGATGCAGCCTTGGAAGACCTCGCACAAGGTTGATTGATATCCTGGTTAAGGTTAAGGGAGCCAGTTGAAGGCAATTAGCGCTGGGTCGATTGATATGGTGCCGCTTTGGGGAACCCTATGTCCAGCAGTAGACGTATTTTGGGCTGATAATGTCCCGAGATAACAAGGCCTAGTGTTGGTATTTTTATCTCAGGATAAGCATACTACTACTAGCTACTTTGATTAAGCATTGTCCCTATCCCTGCCCATAACTGTAAATTAAAGTGCGAGATAAGGGAACATAATTATCTTATGTGAGCACGTGCTTAGTAACTTATAAAATCTTGGCCCAAGTTTTTGGGCATTACAGTGACATGATGTAGGCTCTACTTGATTCGTCTAAGGCTCTCTTGACGACATAATACGAACAGAACAAAACATTTAATGTATTAAAAATCTTCGCCCTTCAATTCAACATGGTCTTGTTTTCAATCTTCAGATAAATCGATTCTTTTTTTGCAATTACGATATTTAAACATTTACAAGTGATTTGATAGAAAATCTCTCAAAACTCCTCCTCTGTCAGCCCAAAAACGTTAAAAATTTCAATCTCCAACCTTTTTCTGCTTAATGTGTTTTTCATGTCTCCTTATACAAGTGCCTCGGCGAAGAAGTTAGTAACCTCTCATTGAGCTTTTATCTTTAATTCCAAGGAGATACTCGTCGACAGCTCATTTATCAAAATTAGTCCAACAGCTGAGGGCTTGGCTGTACCTATCGATCTTAAGCACGCCACTCTATGGAGCATTCTTTCTCAGCTTCGTTACCAGATAGTCCTTGAGTCGACGTATTTAAAACAAGATTTTTAACCAAGGGTGTTTGGGATCACCCCGTTACGGAAAATTGGTGAAATCAACCATCAATAATAATTGGCAATCTTTATGGGGTGAAAGAATATTAAAAATGAATTATAATTATCAATAAGGGACTAACCAATAATATGAGAAAAAAAAATCAGCATATTCCCTTCAATCGTACCAACTTATGTTTAGTCGAATTATGACAACAAATTAAGTAAATGTGTCGATTGATCAGCTTATTCCATAGTAGTAGAGTAAGATCCGAGAGCCACCAGACATAGCTTATTTTCTGATCAACAAAATTTGTGGAATTGTTTAATACTTACTTTGAACGTACGCAAACCTACTAGTTTGGACCTACTAGTTAGTATCCCATAGTAGATATATATAGTCCTCTTCACCGTATCCGGCGACAGCGACCCAGACTATTTCTCCTTCCTTTCGTGAGCTCGCTGATGACTGGCAAAACCAAATTTGGTCTTAAAAACCCGGTCACACCGTGAACAGAAGAGCTGATCAGCATCGTTGTATGTGTAGTTGTATGAAGGCTTTGGGCGATAGTAGATAATACCTAGTTGTATATAAGTATTATATTATAAGTTCCACCTTGAAATATCGCCTGAGAATTAAAACCCACCCAGTAGGTAGGTATGTCAACCCAGCCATTCTAGAAAGGTACACATAGGGCAAAACCAGGATAGTTGCCCCGATTGTAGTTACGCTAGTTTCGCGAATGAATGCCATTTTTAACCGACTTCGAAACAGGAGGAGGTTCTATGGAGGTTCGACTGTATGTATTTTTTTTTTATGTATGTCCACCGATTTCTTTATCATTTGTGGACCGATTTTCAAAATTCTTATTTCATCCGAAATAATATACTCCCGAGTTGGTCCCATATAAATTTTATCGAAATTGCTTTTTGAAAAACTGAACAAAAACGAAAAATATGTATACCTAGATGACGTTTTGGTTTCCTCCAATTACGAGTATGTTTAAATGCCACGTTCCATGTTATTGGGGTTTTGAGTTCTGGGGTATAACAACTATAAAGTGAAAAATAAAAAAAGTTTTTTACAAAAAAAAAAACAAAAATTTTTAGTGTATTTCCTTTTTTGGAAGTCGGTTGTTTTTTTTGTAAAAAAGTTTTTTTATTTATCTGTCGAAAGACTCTCCAACTACCACTAAGTTGATCGTGTCGCACGTCTCTGTGGGGTTGCATGGGAACGCAAAATGCAATCAAAGTGTTTGCGGGATAGATGGCCTATTTCTCGGCAGGCTTCTATTCTAAACGTAATTTATATGGATTAGGCAACCATCATGTGGGATAGATGTCCCAAAATATAGAAGTCCGCAAAAATCACTAATTCTATGGAAATATTAAAGATATTTTTTTTTACTTTTCATAAATTTGTAGATAAAAAACCAAAGTATCTAAATATCTAACTATTTCCACAATGTAAAGTATTTTGTTTTTTTTTTGAAGTTAGAGATACAGTGAATTTAAAAAGTGTGGCACTATCCTGGTTTTACCCTAAATTGTACATAACTAAAACCCCGTTTTTTTGCCAAGAAAAAGTGCATAAGTACACGTCTCGTCTAAGCAACCGCAACGCAATTTCGACACCTGAACAAAAAGTGACCTTGTGGTCGGCTCGAGAGTTCGCCCTTACTACAATTTTGTCATCTACGACCAATGACCGATTTCTAATCACTGATCAACAGTCGTAGCCTTGAACTGTTAACTATTTTCTATTTTCATACCTTTTCATTGACCTTAGAGCCCTACGAGATTTCACAGTAATTCTCAACAGATTATTTTCTGCTATGGAATTTTTGAGGACCTTGAATTGTACCTTTATAATTCTTGCGAGATAAATAGAACGTAGGCAGGTACTCTAATTGGTAAATCTCATAAAAATAAACTAATTTTCGTTTATTATTAACCCCAGAAGCCACTGTACCGTAAAATAAAAGTAATGGTACAAATTGAATGGTAATAACACTTTTTATTCGCAATTTAGAAATGTTTAATGAGGTTCGTAAAGGTTACGTTATTTCAGTTTTATTGGTGAATGGATAGATTATTTTTAGTCTCAGGAAACTTATTTTATCATCCGATAAATGACACACAGTGACATTAATATTGAATATTTTATTATCAGCCTGTAGACTTAATGTCAAATGTGTTTAAACAAGCTTCCTGATAATCTAGTTACTTAATTAGCTAACAATAATAATAATGGTTAATTGATTTTACCACTGGCGTGTTTATTGAAACGGAGTTTTAATCTTTGTATGTTGTAATAAATACAATTTGACAGTGCTTCGTCGCGGCAACACAAAGTGTGGCATTCTATCAAAAATAAAATAATATTTTCTGAAAACGCGACTTCAAAAAACAACTAAAGAGTGCCACAAAAGTCACTTTTCAAGCAGTCTGATGCAGTTCGTGGCAGTTGTTTTAGCAAAATTATACATTTCATGACTATGTAGTGATGTAGTCTCGAAAAACATAACCCTCCTTCGGGACCTTCGGGTAAAAAGTCCAATATATTTGGGATTAACATCATCGTCATCAGCCTTTTAAATGTGCTCACTGCTAGGGCACAGGCCTTCTCTCTGAGTGTGGGCCTTAATCAACCACGCGGGCCCAGTGCGGATTGGTGAATGGCACATATCTTCGAATTTTTGGTTCTAGGACATGCCGGTTTCCTCACGATGTTTTCCTTCACCGTTTTGAGAGTAGTGGTGATGAAATAATTTACACAAAGTAAAGCGCCTGCCTAGGTTTGAACTCACGACCTACAGCTTGTAAGTAGTGGCCAATACCACTATACCACTGGGCCACCACTGCTCTCAGGATTAACATGTGCTGTCGAAATGTCTCGTAGTAACTCATGGTAGGTATGTCACTTTGTCTAGGCCCTCGGTACCTTGATTTTTATTACCCTGGAAACAGTTTCTAATACAACAAAGAACTTTTATGCAAAATTATTATTAATGTAGGTAAGTGGCACACAAATGAATGATAAATTGCTGACCATAAAGTTGATAGCGAAAGTCTAAGGTTATCGTTCAAATTACCGACCTGTTAGAATCGTTAACAGCTGAATGATAAAACAAAGAGCATATATCTAAATACTAAATAAAGTGTGAATACTTAATTTGAATTAATAACTGGTAGGCATTCTTTTTTTTTGAGAATGTAATACGATAATCCTCTAGCTCTAGTGACACAGGTTCTCCTAGTACACGCACGTTTGTATTCGGAAATATCAAAAAAATAATATCGAAATGTCAATAGAGCTTGAGCTATACTTCGGTTCAAAGTTAATGGCGTGTGTGAAGTACCCCACCACCCCGCTATCACATTAATTTGCTACTGAGCAGCGACCTGCGGAATATTCCGATCAGCCATCAGCTTTATTTCTACCTGTACGCATAGTTTGAAGCTGGGTCCATGATACTCGTAATATGTGCACACACATACTGACTGACCCAAACTCCCAAATCGCACCTAACAGGAATAAACCTCTTCGGTAGGTAGGGTAGTCCAATATAAGCCTCCCCTAATGGAGAAAATAATCCTTTAAGATTTCCTGACCTAAATAAAAAAAAAATATTTTCAAAAAATCCGACTGTAAAAAACAACTGAAAAGTGCCAAATAACTCACTTTTGAGCAGACTGATGCAGTTGGTGGCATGAAATCAATAATTGAACTATAATAACTGCCACCAACTGCATCAGACTACTTGAAAAGTGGCTTTTTTTAGAACTTTTTAGTTCTTTTTTTAATGTAAGTATGTCCACCGATTTCTCCACATTTCTCTGTCAGTTGTGGACTGATTTTCAAAATTCTTTTTTTATCGGAAAGAATATACTTTCGAGTCGGTCCCATATAAATTTTATCGAAATTGCTTCAGCGCTTTTTGAAAAACTGAACAAAAACGAAAAATATCTATACATAGATGACGTTTTGATTTCCTTCTGCTCTGGGGTGTAACAACTAAAAAGTGAAAAATAAAAAACTTTTTTACAAAAAAAAAACAACTGACTTCCAAAAAAGAAAATACACTAAAAATTTAAAAATAACTCAAATATCGAAAGTCGGTGTCAAATAACGAAGACATAAAATTGTAACACCGACTGATTTTTGAATATTTTTTTAAAAGTATTTTCTTTTTTGGAAGTCAGTTGTTTTTTTTTTTTTTTTGTAGAAAGTTTTTTTTTCTAATAACTTCCTGCTAATAGAAATGGTTACCCGTTCGATGCTAGTTTCTGACTCCACATGGGAAAAATGCCTACCCGCCTGAATTTTGTCTAAAGAATTCAATTTTGAATGAGGAAGCAAAACAAGCAACAGGTCCTTTTAATAACAAATTCTAATCACATCTCACGATCAGTGGGTGGAAAATAGATGTTGAATTCTTTACTTACCGGTTATTCGTTATCAAACGGTTTTTACGTCTCTCAAATACTGGCAAATCTCTTAAAGGCCTCTGCGTTATCTGAAACACAATCTTTTAGGAATCCTGTTGTGTTAATTTTTAGTGGAACCATTAGCAACTGTTTGGCAACCATTATAATATATTATTAGTGGTCGCCCGGTGATCGAAATAAGACCATTATTAGATATGTAAGTGAATTTTAAGTTTGAACGGCTTTTATTGTCAAAGACCATAAATATGACGCACCTACCCCCGGTGTAAAACTGACACTTTTGCAAAAAATGCCTTTTTTCAGGAGTATTAAATTTGATAATTAATTGTTGTTGTATAAAATAATGACCCTTATTGATTAAAACAAGATAGTTAGTAGAATGGTTTTAAATACGATTATTGTTAACTTAATAATGAACAAAAAACCATCCTGAATATTATTATAAAAAGTACAAATTTATTGTTCTAACTCAATTTTAATTGCCTATGTAACGTTGCCAAAAGTGCGATGACATGACATTACGGTGAACCATAAACAAAATTGTATATACAATTTTACATGTTTGATATGTCAGTATTTGTATACTTACGTATCAAATATGATAGGCGTGTGTGCTGTGTGTGTATTTTTTTTTATATTTATTAATTAATTTCTATTGCGTATTATAAAAAAATATTAGTCCTTCTCCATAAAAACTTTAACTGTGCCAAATTTCATTCTCCTCCGTCCGCGTAATTTTCGTAAAAAGGGGTCGACAGTTTTTTCTTCAATTATTATTATATTTATAGTCAGAATAAATATTTGACATAAATTAATTAAAAGTTATTTTGAAAGTTTGGAACAGGCTCTATCTGAGATAAAGAATCTCCCGTTTTCACTTCAAGATTAAAATTTTAAGAAGTTAAACCCCAAAATACAGTGCCAAATCGCCAAATTTCTCAAGGTGCCTTCATCCTTAACAAATCTTTTATTTTTACGTCAGTTTTGCAACTCATGTCATATTTTTAGCCCAGTCTCAAAAAACAGCCATTAAAAGTACAGTCGTAAACATCAACAACAGTCCAACTGTGACTATTAGTCTCCATTTTCCTCAATCCAATTCAATATATGGCAATGGCGGTCATCCTACGCTCATTGAAGTAGCAATTTTTATTCAATTAATCAACAGAAAACCAATCGCTAATTAAAACTACTGTAAAACTCAAGGTTATTGTAACCACTAGTTTCATTTCATACTAAATGGATATTACCTGAAAATAAAACCGGCCAAGTGCGAGTCGTACTCGCGCATAAAGGGTTCAGTAGTCAGTACCATCGTACAAGATTAAACCCGTCTACTTGTTGCCATTATTAAGATCAAGCAAAAAAGCAAAAAAAAAACAGGTTTCTAGTAAGCTCCCTTAATTTATAATTATTTTTTGTTATAGCGGCAACAGAAACACACATTCTGTAAAATTTCAACTGTCTACCTATTACGAATCATGAGATACAGCCCGCTGACAGACTGACGGACGGACGGACGGACGGACGGACGGATGGACGGACGGACGGACAGCGGAGGCTTAATAATAGGGTCCCGTCGGTTACTCTTTGGGTACGGAACCCTAAAAATGATACAGTTGAGGGCTAAGCATGTCGCTAGGAATTTACCTGTGCTAAAACGAAATCTCCATCGTCTCGTTAGAAAATTAGTTCATCATTAAAACAGCATGATGTATCATCATCATTTTAGCCAAAAAACGTCCAACGTTGGTGAGCAGCATCCCCGGTGGCAAACAATTAGCATATGTAATTAGTTAAGCACTGATTTTCAGGTTTTTAATTCAAAATTTTCTATGATTTTAAAATCCACTAATCAGTATTTTAAATAAACTCATGGATAGTAAGTTTTATAAGACAGGTTTTAGACTATGAAAGGTTATAGACGGAACGTCATTGGACATTAAATGAAGCAGGATCGTTAAAATGTGTGTGTGACCTTGACGAATGTAACGATGACGTATCGGCTTCTCATTTTGTCTATGTGAGCTTATTTCGCGTTTACAAATACAAGCCGACTTATCATTCTGGTACTTCAGATTGCTGGATTTTGACACTCCATCTATAACCTTTCATAGTCTAAGTGTAAGGCTGTATAATGTCAGAGTGCAGTGGTGGCCCAGTGGTAACGGCCGCGATTTACAAATTATAGATCGTGAGTTCAAAAACAGGCAGGCGGTTTACTTTGTGTAAATTATTTCATCACCACTGCTCTCAAAACGGCGAAGGAAAACATCGTGAGGAAACCGCTATGTCCTAGAACCAAAATTCGAAGACATGTGACATCCACCAACCCGCATTGAGCCCGCGTGTAGATTACGGCACACACCCTCACACAAAGGACGCCTGTGCCCCAACAGTAGGGTTATTAAAAAGATGATGATGTATAATGTCACCGAAAAATTGTTAAGTCTGTATCATCATTTTTTTAATGATTACTTACGAATCAATTATCAAAATGCCAGTTTACAAATGTTTAATGTTTCAGGAAATCACTATAAAACTAGGAGTTGGATGCCAGATTTGGGTATCCACCTATCTAGCTATATTTCACATCGCATCCGAGACGTTTGATATTTCTAGAGAGCGCTCGTAAACATGATAGGAAAATAGGAAACGATATGACATCAAATATGGAGAGATTGAAAGTGGAAAACGAATAAAATCCTGCTCCAATCTTGTTAGGTATACGTTCGTAGAAGTCACGAGTGTTGATTTTGACGTGAAGTTGGAATGATACTGTCAGTTACATACACCGTTAGAAAAATAATAAAAATCTACAGCATGACTTTTAACTCATTGGCGAAAGGGGATGAAAGCACTTGGGCATTTGCCCATTTGCCGCCGCATTTGCGGCGATAAGGCCCCTGTCTTTGAGAAGTGGCTGGAGAGACGCTACGGCGTCCTAAACTTCCGCATGACGCAGGTCCTCACCGGACATGGAAGCTTCGAGGGAGGTTCCTGTGTAGGATAAGGCGGAGAGAAACGCCCGGGTGTCACCACTGTGAGAACCGCGCAGAGGACACGGTGAAGCATAAGGTGGAGTCGTGCCCCGCTTGGGCGGAGCCCCGCCGTGTCCTCGTGGTGGCAATCGGCGGCAGCGACCTCTCGCGCCCAGCCCTGGTCCAGGCCATGGTACGGGGCGAGAGGGAATGGGAAGCAGTCTCCTCCTGCAAAGGAGGAGGCGGAACGGGTGAGGGAAGCTCAACAGAGTCGCCCTCACGCCCCCAGCAGCAGCCGCCGCAGGAGACGCCCTGGGCGTAGGACGTCGCGAGACGATGACGAGACCCGGGCCTGCGGACGGCGAGTAGTGGGTAGCTCTGCGTCCGATCAGCATCAGGCCCGAGACTCCATGGCACGTAGTGTTCCACGCGCGCCTCAAAGAGTTGTCAGCAATACATGACGGGCCCCGTCATGGCCGATGCATTGGCATATCGTCGCTTAAGTTCTAACACCGCGGCAGTAAATTTTTTAACGAAATACGTCTTGTGTGTTATTCGACAACGAATCTCAAGACGTATCGTTTGACGAACCAAACACGAGAGTTTAAACCAATGGTGAAGCGCAATTTAACTACAAAATACATTGCGTATGTCAGTATTCTACAAAAAAGCTACACAACACCGCGTTATTCAGTTCTATTGCCTTAAACTTGAGCTACGTGCTACCAAACAGTTTATTTGCTCTCCTGAAAAATTCCCAATTTGGACTTCCGCGGTATTAAAAGAGCGACAATATAGTTGAGGTTAACTTCTTGGGCGGCTCTGTGCGTTGCTTTTCAATAGGACCCTACAAGGTTGTGATAACTCATAATCAGTGACTTATGAAAAACATTAGTAATAGTAATGTTTATTCACATAAATATGTACATTTTTTAAAAGTAGTTTGCTTATTCTAAACTTAAGGTACACAAAAGTATTAGCATTTGGGGCCGAACTAGGCATAACCTGTATTTCAGCCCTCAACGCCGAATCCCCCTGAGTTACAAATTAAGTATTTTAATGATTGAAAAGGTAACATTATAGGTGTCTGACCAGACCTCTCTTTGTGTGAGATGGAGGTGTGCGTGAATGAGTGTGAGAGGGTGTGTAAGATTGCGGAGCATGAATTTGTTATATATTACTTAGTTCATTTTAATTAATTAAACAAGTAGTTGAGTCTTTAATTGTTTAACTAGGTATTTGAAGCAAATTTTCTGTTTCTTCATACAAGAGTTTCTGTAGGTACTCAGTTATCGAATTTTGCAAGATTTTTTCGTCATCGGGTAGATGTTCAGACTTTTATTTAATTTATTGTACATGTAGGGGCCAATAAATGGAGCAAATCTAGTGCTAAATTTTGTTTTTGAAGCGATGGGTTGTGCGTAAACCAAGAGTTTTGTGCGCCTATTTAAAGTGAGTGGGTTGTAAAAGATATTCATATGTTGCATTAAAATTATATTGAGAAGGAAAAGTTGTCTTACTGAAAGGACTCCACAGAATTCGTAAAGCTGCGAGGTAGGAAACAATCTTGGTTTGAAAGTGCTAATCTTCAGGATGGCACGCTGGGCAACCTCAACAGGTTTTATGATAGTTTTAGGGGATCCTCCCCATGATGTAATACAGTAAGTTATAAGGGACTGGCAGAGGGCAAAGTATATCCGCTTCAGCACAGACGGTTCGGTGACGTGTCGGAGGGTCTTAAAAATGTAAATTAGCTTCCTGATCCTACCACAGAGGGCCTTAGTGTGTTCCTTAAAGTTGAGGTTCCTGTCTATGATAACGCCTAGATATTTTATGACTGTTACACGTTCTAGGTTAGGACAAGAACAGTTTTCTTTAGAGTGACACTCGTGTGCTATGATATTATGTTTATCTTGATTGATTTCTGTGTTTGACCGTATACTGAAGCAGACATATCTGGTTTTATCCACGTTTAGAGTTAAGACATTGTCGACAAGCCACACCCTCACAGCATCGAAACCATCTTGGGCAGCTTTGAAAGCTCCTTCCCATGTATCGGCAGAGAAAACGAGAGCAGTATCATCTGCAAAGGAGATAATTTTGCCATGGCGAAGCTTGAGACTAGTGAGGTCGTTTATATAAACGAGAAATAGGGTTGGACCTAGGACACTGCCTTGGGGAACCCCGTACGTGACTGGAAGGTCTCCACTATTAATGTTGCCAATCCGAACACTCTGAAGCCGACCAGTCAAATAACTTTTGAAGAGTTTTAGTTGAGCTCCTCTGATTCCAAGTAGTTCCAACTTGTTGAGCAAGATCGGGACAGAAATCGTATCAAAAGCTTTGGCTAGATCAAGGAAAACAGTGAGAGATTTTTGTTTTTTATCGAGGCTATCGCTAACAAAGTTGATGAGATCATTAACAGCTTGATCAGTTGATTTGCCTTCACGAAATCCGTATTGGTTTGTTGAAAACAGATGTTTGGATTCTAAATAACCAACTAACCTTATATTGATAAGTCTCTCTAGAAGCTTAGAGAGCGCTGGGAGGATAGAACATTGCTCTATTATAAACACAATATTGTCTACTTATGGCAGTCTCGTGACCTTTAAACGAAATGATAATGAGTAAAACGATTATAAACATTTGCTTTATTAAAGCTGAATCGTGACAATCGTATGTCTATTTGAAGTCGTCATTAGCATAGCCAGTTAAAATTTATAATAGATAAATAATATAAATTTCGAAAATTATCTCACATTAGATTTACGTTCTACTACTGGGTGGGACTGTCCGTTACAATAAATGAAAAAAAAAGCTATCCCCAACAATTTGTCGAGTTACTCTAAAATAAATTTCCTGATATAGGTACCTACCCAGTGAAGAGCTATTTTATATTTTCATAATTTAAGAGATAATTAAAGAAAAACAAAAACAATACAATAACACAACTACAATCCTGCTATATAAATACGAAAGCTTGGATGGATGTTTGTTACTCAATCATGCAAGACAGAACGACTGAACAGATCAGGATGAAATTAGGCACAGATATAGATTATAGTCTGGAATAGCACATAGGATACACATATAAGCCACAGGCAGAAGCTATTACAACAATATTCATAAGCGGGTACTTGAACCCCCTGAAAGATTACTAATTAATTAAAAGACACCTTTAAGTCGTCTCCCGGGTCATGCTCTTCCCATCGATTCCCAAACATTCAAACATAGGTACAACCATATCTTCTAATATATAAAAATCTCGTGTCACGGTGTTTGTGGTTACACTCTTAAATCGTTTTTGAGAAACGGCTCGACCGATTTTAATGTTTTTTGAAGTGAAAACTTCTTTAGGCGCGTTGGGTAGTTTTGAGATGGGAAAAAACAATTGAAATCGCGCGCCACCGCCATTGACACTGCTTCGCGATTCGCTACGAGAGTGCTACGCGTAGCGTCGTAGCACTCGTAGCGGATCGCTAGGCGCGTTTAGCATTTTTTTTGGCATATTTCGTAGGTATGAGAATAGGTCGTAAAGTATTTTTCACCCTCCTACCCCCGAGCCCCATTTTTTATCGTAGAACAACTTTTGCTGAGACAGCTAGTATTTTATAAAATAAAACCATAATTATGCTTGGTTTAAATACTGATAAGCGGATTCTAAGTTCCCGATAACATAAAATGTCTCATCCATCAAATTCAAATTATTATAGGACAAAACCTCCGTTAAATGATTAGTCAGCACTTTTCCACCCACATCCACCCTTCTTTCAGGTAGAAAATGTTGAAATAAGAACCTGGTAATCAGTGTTTAAACTAATCACATTTTTGTTATATTTTTTTATAAATAAGGCTCATATAGTTTACCTTTCTTTTTTTAAGGGATTGGGATATCATCCAATGCCTTCTCCCGCTCTGGCTGGAGCAGGAGTCAGTGTCAGACTCTTACTGACTAAAACCCACCCTTGTTCCTTTAGTTGCTTGTGCCAGGGCCGCGGCAACTCTCTTTCGAATTTATCCACGACCCAGACAGGCATCCTGGTGGACCCCGTCAGTTTTGCTGACATCTCTTTGAGGCGCGTGGAACACTATGCGCCGTCGACTTGACCCTGGTCCTTATCGAACGGCGAGCTATACCCAATTACTCGCCGTCCACAAGCCCACGCCTACGGTGGCTGGGAGTCACCTTGCGTCTCCCGACGCCCAGGCAATCTCCTGCGGCGTCATATAGATTACTTATTATATATGTAGGTATATTATATTAAATATATATGTATGTTTATTTTAACTATATTTATATATACTTTTGTAATTAATTTCGTCTTAGAATTATTTTATTTTTTCAGTTTATGCACCTGCCATGTTATCTCTCCACCACCCTTGGTTGACTGGTAGAGAATGCCTAAGGCATTAAGTCCGCCTTTGTACATTTGTGTTGCATGAAGTTTTAATAAATAAATAAATAAATTACCTAAGAATAACAAGTCTAACCATAAATTATTTTCATTCACAGAGCAATATTCATTCTTCGAAGAAATGATGAGCGCGCTCTTTCAGCAGCGCCCGAAGCCAAGCCGAAGGAGAATGAAATCACTCGTTTTTGATAAATATTTATTATTCTTAAGTGTTAAATTTAATTATTATAGTTATGCGAAAAATCTCAATAAAATTAAGATTTGTATAGAATCGTGTGTATTTTAATTTAAAATTCCCGAATTAATTTAAAATAAAGAAATTATAAAAATATGTGTTATTTGTTTTTAATTAATCCAGTTAACAGAAATATACAAGTTGGACAGGGCCCTGGGGGGAAAGTAAGCTAAATATTGATGCTAGTAAATTTAACTCAAAAGAAACCTTCGATATTTTTTCAAAAGCAGGTAAGTAATACAGCATTCAAATATTTTTGAAAATACGACTTTCTAGACCAAACAGACACAAAAATGGCAAAGATCATAACTGTACCGTACTTTGATAAGAGCTACCTGCACGTTAAAAATGTATTTTTATAAATATTTGAATTCAGAATTCGAAATAATTTTGAAACAACAACTTTTACGTACAAAGTTCAAATTCAATTGCAACCCATAATTTTCAGTGTTCCGTACCCTATTACTAAGCCTCCGCTGTCCATCTATTCGTCGGTCTGTCTGTTAGCGGGCTGTATCTCATGATCCGTAATAGGCAGACAGTTTTTTTTATGACCGTTTTAATACAAATTTTAAGGCCGCGAATACGAAGTCAGCGGCCGCGGGGCGGCGGCGGCGGCGGCGCCTCATACACCGCTCCCCGCGCCGCTGCCTTCGAGGCCAGTTCCATATAAATCTATGCATTGAATCGCGCTGCACCCTGGAACAAGGCAGTGTTAAAGCCTTGTTTATTTTATGACCTCTATTCCAAATTACGTTTTTTGCTACCTTTTTTAATTTCAAATTCAAATAATACTTGCGTTTTCTGTCTAGCCTTCGTTTTTATTATATTAAAAAATCAGTTCTAATTCTGCTGCCGAGCTAGACTGAGCTCCTATCCTTAGACTATGAAAGGTTATAGACATAGTGTCAAAAGCCAGCAATCTGAAGTACCAGAATGAGAAGCCGGCTTGTATCTGTATACGCGAAATAAGGTCACACAAACAGAATGAGAAGCTGAAACGTCATCGTTATGTTCGTCGAGGTCACTTAAACATTTTAACGATCTTGCTTCATTTTATGTCCAATGACGCTGCGTCTATAACCTTTCATAGTCCTCCTATCTAACATTCTCATTTTCCTACTATTCAACAACTGACAGTTACCAGTTTCCAAGAGTTGTGCAGCAATACATTTTAAATATTATGTACCCACTCATAGTGTATGGTATACGTACGATTAATAAGTGCTTCATATATGCAAGCCTACAGTTAATATTAAAATATACGTCTTAACTCCTCGTGTGGTATTCTTCATCCACGGTCCTCCTACTCCAACTCCTCATCTACGACCTCCTCTACGTGTCACACCACTACTCCGGCTCCGTTACGTAACAACCCTGCGCCGCCGCCGCTCCGCCGCCCACTGACATCGTGTCCGCGGCCTAAAAATTAGCTTCGATTGCGATGGATTGAAATGATATTTTATTAAAAATTAGAATATAGTAATCTACTGATTGCACACACTGGATACGTCACCTTGACATTTTTTTTTCAACACGCTTACTTAAAAACCCGCCCTCTGTGGAACATCGAGTACGACTGGGTGCGCTGACCTATAGCGGCGTCAGCGTTGTAGACTACGCTGGTCCTGGCGCAGGGATGGTCGCACGAGGCGGCGGCCGACCTTATGACACGCAGGGTTGCGACAGTCGTGGATAGGATCCGGCAACTGGAACTCGAGGTGGCATTGCACAAGTCCGAGGCCATGTGTTTTCATAGTCCTCGGAACGCGCCACCGGCGGGCTCCCAGATAACGGTGGTTCACATCGGTGTCGAGGGGACGATGAATTACCTGGGACTCGTCCTCGATAGCCAGCAGCACTTCCGACGTTCGGCTCCCAGACTGGAGAGGGCCGGGCCGAAACGCTCACGGCTCACAAGGCTCTACGTAGGGATCATGCGGTCTATGGCCCTTTACAGGGTACCTGTGTGGGCGCGTTCCTTGAGGCGGCGACCAGCTCACCGGTTGAACGCGTCCCAAAGGGTCATGGCCATTCGTATGATCCGAGGATACCACACGGTCTCCTGTGATCGGCGAGCCTCCTGGCCGGACTGTCGCCATGGGATCTGGAGGTAAAGGTCCTCGCGCACCTCTATGATTGGCGCGAGGAGGCAAAACGCTGGGGTTAAACTCCGCTGCCGCGACACCTCGCTTCTCGGCAGACAGAGCTCCGGCAGGATCTCATGGCGACATGGAGAGAACGACTGTCGATTTGACCGCGTTTCTCGACTCCAAAACGACCGCTCATTCGGCTCGGGCGTGTATTCCACTTCGGCTGCAATGACAAAGTTTACCTACTTGCATCAAAATGTACCTAATATCTTTTCGAATCTTATCTAGAAATTCTGTTTATGAAAAGCCTGCTAATAAGAAAACTATGTTGCACCAATGGGTAGAAACTTTTACGGTTGAAACATCTTTTTTATAAATAGTTAAGACTCTATGACTCACCAGTGAGTCAGTGCGAAAATGCCGTTTGCATTGCCAAAAAAATTGCCAAAGCCCGATTCACGCAAGGTGTTTAATCCTGTGGCAAGGTTCACACACTCGGAACATGAAATAGTCTGTAGTTACACGATGGCCAACTGTCAACGGGTCATGACACATGTTCATGTTTGACGCGCGCAGGGCTTGAAATAAATAAATAGACTATAAAAATATTAATTGCTTGGTACGTTGAATGTTATCCGCAACCTCAACACTTCTTGAGAGCACGTTTTGCATGAACGTAACACGCTCTTGGTGATAATTATAATTAATTATCTACTACTTACACCTAGTAGTAGGTAGGTATCTATGAGTTGGCTCACCTTTCACCTAACTTTATGTAAATATAAATGTATTCACATGCACAACTGCATCTTTGGTCGTGCTAGTCATCGCTACTGCTGAACAGGAGGCCTTGGGTTCGATTCCCGGCTCGGGCAGTGTTATTGAGTTTCTCTACCTCTACCAAGAATCTTTCAGTAGCAGCCCGGATTCTAATTTGAGTCCGGTTGATTGGTGCCCCAGTAGTAATGGCTCCGACTTACGTGCGTAGGTCGTGGGTTCAAATCCAGGTGGGCATTAATTTTGGGCACGCCACAATTTCCCCCGTCCCGCCACTTCTCAAAGAGGGGTCTTTGAGGAGTGGCTGGAGAGGTGTCACGGCGTCCTCACCTTCCGCCTGTCGCAGCTCCACACCGGACAAGGCTGTTTCGGGAGGTTCCTGTGTCGGATAAGGCGAGAGGAAATGCCCGGGTGTCACCATTGTGCGGATCGCCCAGAGGACACGGTGGAGCACGGTGAAGATAAATTTGAAACAGAGTTACCGCGCCCCTGGGCACTCAGACAAGGAAGGAACAAGGGTGGGTTTTAGTCAGTAAAAGTCTGACACGCCCTCGGGAGCTCCACCCAGACCGGCAGAAGTCATTAGATCATTACCCACCACATAAAAAGAAAAAAAAAGGTAGGCATTTATTTTGCGTACATTATTTCATTATCACTGCTCTGAAAACGGTGAAGGAAGACATCGTTGAGAAACCAGCATGTCCCACTACCAAGAAGCTTTGAGAAGAAGATGCTTCCTAATGATGGCAATAGGCTCGCTCCTATTACCTACATGAGACTTCAACATAGCTGGTGAATTGTGATTGTGCTCAAATAGCACAGGTACTAACCCTTTGGGAACTATATCCAGGGTGTAAGGTACATGAACGCACATACGTGTACTAGTGATTCAGTACATGATTCTGGACCCCCTAGCGTTGGAATTTTTCGTCGGCTCGTTCCTAATTTCAGAAAAAAAATTTTTTTTTTTTCACTTTAAACTGTATAAAATCGTTATATCTATCCACCCCAAAGACATTTTAAATGAAAAACTTTTTTCCAAAAAAAATAGAACCGACTTCCAAAAAAAGTGCAAAATAACTTTTATTTCGGAAGTCGGTGTTCCTGTTTTGTGTCTGTGTTTTTTGACACCGACTTCCGTTTTTATTTTTCACTTTTTAGTTGTGGTCCCCCATTAAACTGTGTTAACAATTCATAGACATACGATAGCGGCAATCGCGGTTGATTTGCTGTCAATTTTTGAAGAGTTCCGTTGTCTGTCTCCGAAACCCATAATCAGATCTTTTTTAAATTTAAATGGGACCATTTCGGAATAAACCCCTTTCGAACAAAAAAAGAATTTTGCAAATCCGTCAATATATGACGGAGTTATGCCCGAACATACATAAAAAAAAAAAAAAAAATATATACAAACATCCGAATTGATAACCTCCTCCTTTTTCGAAGTCGGTTAAAAAATTAATTAATTATTTTTTCATTTAAAATGTCTTTGGGGCAACGATTTTATACAGTTTAAAGTGAAAAAAAAATTTTTTTTTCAAAAATTAGGAAAAGATCGACGAAAAATTCCAACGCTAGGGGGTCCAGAATCATGTACTGAATCACTAGTACACGTATGTGCGTTCATGTACCTTACACCCTGTATAATAAGAGTAATGTAATCATATACCTAGGTACAGTTTTAATAAATCATGAAATTAAATTCGCAAAATGAAGAGTCAAGTGCTTTGTTATTTCATCATCATCATTTCAGCCGAAAGACGTTCACTACTGGACATAGCCCTCTCTCAAGAGTCGCCACAACAATCGGTTCTGTGTGTCTCGCATCCATTGGTTTCCCGCGACCCTCACCAGGTCATCGGTCCACCTTGTGGGAGGCTTTCCAACGCTGCCGGTTGCCACTCCAGAACCTTTTATCCCCAGCGATGAATCTGTTCTGCGTGAAATATTTTTTTTATTTAACAGAACCTATTTTAAATATTGTTGACCCGGAAATTATCTCTATCAGTATATATAATAAAAATACAATATTTAATTAGGTAGGTACTGATCGGGTAACAATGTATCATTGTTTATACCTAATAATGGCTTATTGAAGATAACCCAAGACTCGATTGTCGTCAGTTCATTGCCTTTGGGGTTTGGTCTGATCATAGACCCTTGTCACTATGTAGGTACTCGTAGGTAGGTATGGTGACAAGCACTAGATGTGGGTAGAGAGACCGTGTCATGTTGCCAATTGGGAAAATGCGGGTTTTAGTTTGGTTACCTCGTTTGTAATTATAAACCAAGGGCAAGAAACTGCCAAGTACCTAGAACAGTTATTAGTAAGAATTTGAAGCCAATGAAAAATTTTAGCTGAGGTCGAATCGAAGGTCAACGAGTAGGGAAGAAAGAGAGATTTAAACGGCAACCAAGAATTTAGGTCAAAAGCATCTAATAATGTCCCGAACATAGAGTTTAATTTTAATTCCTCGTGGTTACGCCTGTTGTCTTCCCGGCTGTATCGGATTGCCGTCCTATCGAACTATGAAAGCACGGGAAGAGGGAGTGCACCTATTATTGTGCATTGTGCACATACTTTGCACTACAATATCTCATGAGTAGGTACCAATCTGCTCATAGTACGAGGGCCGTAGCGGCCTTGATTCCAACCAGCCCTTTTTAGCATTCTAATCTGCTTTTGGAGAGAAGCAGATTAGACCTCCCAATCGCTTTAGTGGCGTCTTTGAGAGAATTCGTTGATCCTAAGGCTCGTATGCGTATATCGGCGACACTCGTGCACGCAGAAGCACTTGCGCGTCAGTTTCCTCCGTCTCCATGCATGCTCTACACAGGAGATTATCCGTTACGCCTCTTGTGTGGAAGTGTTTATTGTGTACCTACGGCTATAGTATTCGTCAAACTTAATGGCGTGTGCGAAGTTAGCTGCGAGTGCAACTGCGCGCAGGTAGGTGCATTTAAGTCGACAATAATTTAGGCCATTTAATGATTTTTATAATTGTGTGGAAGCCCTAGTACCTAAGTACTTGTTTCTCAGTTTGGAAGTTGGTGGTATTCCCACATGACTTTAAGTTTGACGAATACTATAGGTAGGTACCTTCCGTTGAGAAGGGCGTCCAAAATTGAATGTTACTTACCTACAGGTATTTTCTGGACAGGGAATGTTGTAGGTGTACTTTATACCAGGACTTAGGATAATATATCGAAGTAAAATCTACAACCAAATTAATTTGAGAAGAAAGTAGAGATATCTTGACTGTCCCGTTAAAATAGGTCGATACGAAAAGGAAGAAGTGTACATACTGGACACGCACAGCACGCACAGCGCGTTCGTGCGTTCGTGCGAGTTGGCGCAGTGGTTGAACGATTGGCTGCTGCGCTGCGAGTCGCGGCTTCGATTCCCGCACGGAACAAATATTTTTATAGCCTACAGATAGTTATTCCGGGTCTGGGTGTCTTGTGTGTCTGAGTTTACTTTGATTTGTGAACGCACCCACGTTATAGAAGTAATTCGTAGGTACAGTGGGACAACGAATTAAAAGAAAAAAACTTAAAATAAAATAACACAATAGAATTTGTTACACTTCCTATATCTTTAATCATCGGTGTTAGTTGAAACCCAATTAAATAATTACCTATCATGATGATACAGATCCAACCTTATTCGAAGTCCTTGCAACCAAATATTTGCACGCTTAACTACAAGAATTTGGTTTAAACAAAGAGTTAAATTAAGTACGTAGGTACCTATTTACTTTACTGGATAAGATACTAGTATTTATATAAAGATGGACATAATTAGGCCATTTTAACAAACAAATACCATTATTTGGGGTATTATCAAAGCTTTGACACGTGATTAGCTTTATTGACAAGCTATTAGCAATCATTTGTTTTAAGATTACGTCCTCCCTCGACAACAGACTTTAGTGGATGCAAGTCACGAGCGCGTGCAGTTTGTTGGAATTTAAACCTTAGGTTCCTAACATTTTTTTTTTTTGTGGGGTGGGAAATCATCCAATGACTCTCTCTCCCGCTCTGGGTGGAGCGGAAGGGCGTGTCAGACTCGTACTGACTAAAACCCACCCCTGTTCCTTTCCTGCCTGTGTGCCCAGGGGTGCGGTAACACATGTTAAGAATTTATCCGCTACCCCTAGGCATATGTCCCTGACATAAAATTCACATAACGCACGCACGCGATTTGCAAATACCGTTATTTGCAAATGCATAAAGGATTAACTGTCTCGCCGGTTCAGTGGTCGCAAGCACCACTGCTGAGCATGAGGTCTTGGGTCTTGGTTTTTGAGTTATTTATTCCACGTAAAATTTCTATGATGTCTTGGTTATTGGGTTACCTATTTCACGTAAAATTTCTATGATGTCTTGGTTATTGGGTTACCTTCCACCTAGAATTTTTATGATGTCTTGGTTATTGGGTTACCTATTCCACGTAGAATTTCTATAATGTCTTGGTTATTGGATTACCTATTCCCCGTAGAATTTCTATGATGTCTTGGTTATTGGGTTACCTATTTCACGTAGAATTTCTATGATGTCTTGGTTATTGGGTTACCTATTTCACGTAGAATTTCTATGATGTCTTGGTTATTGGGTTACCTATTCCACCTAGAATTTTTATGATGTCTTGGTTATTGGGTTACCTATTCCCCGTAGAATTTCTATGATGTCTTGGTTATTGGGTTAGGTACCTACTTCACGTAGAATTTCTATGATGTCTTGGTTATTGGAATACCTATTCCACGTAGAATTTCTATGATGTCTTGGTTATTGGGTTACAAATTAGGTACGAATGTCATGATTGTTTGACAACCCCCCCTCCCCCTTGTCATTGTCACAGCTGGTCACAATTTAACGTCACACTAGGGGCTCCCTTTTTTTTTTATTACTGGGTGCTCCCTAGTGTGACATCACAGCATTTTTGCAATTTTACAATGATCATAAAGAGTTTCTTCAGTTTTTTTAGAAATTGGTACCGATTAAAGAAAGAGACGGACGTAAATTAGAGCTGTCAAATTTAGTTGACCTAATATTTTCATACAAATTAAGGGTAGGTAGGTAGGTCCACGTAAAAACATTTCGACTAAAAATATGGTAAAGCGCAAGGCGTAAACTAGTTTGACATCTCTAACTTAGTTCATAGTTATAGCCGTAATTTTCTCGCACTGCATTTAGTAAAAGATAGCGATTCTCTAATTTTAGTTTAGTTGTTGAATAAGAGAATCGGCACCATTATTAAGTTTTTCGTCAATAGTTAAAATTTTGCGTTTTAATACTCGTACGGTCTAAGTACTTTACTTAGGTGGTATTTGGTTTAGTTAAATCGCAGGTTTAATGCCACCAACTGCATCAGACAGAAGAAATAGACCTATAAACATTACTCTCCTTCTCAGCAGGACAGTCGGGTAAAAAGAGGCGAAAGTAACATTAATATCTATAACCAAATGACAAAATGGCGGACCATGTTGTGGTACAAACTACCACAAACCCACATAGAACTAGGTCACGACATTCGGTACTTTATGGCTCTATGTTAGAACTTTATCTAAATAACATCAGCGTCAATTAGTATGTCGTTTTGTAGGTAGTTTGCGAACTGCCATCATCTATTCACGAAACTCCAATTTTCTTTTGGAACTCATATGCAGAGGTCGGAATTCGGTAGAGTTATTTATGTACTTGCATCGAAATGTTGATATTAATATGGATCTTCACGGGATTTCTAATGGACAATCCTGTGTGGCTAACAATACTATTACAAATAAATAATAATAAAAACCTCTATTGTTTTGTTCTCACAAGCTATGTTGTGTGAACTACAAATGTGGCAACATCGCACGTGTGCGCATTGGAATTTTGCAACTTCAGACATCCGATGTCGTTGATGTAAATTTGGCAACGTCGTGCGTGCAGTGGTTTAAATTGTGTAAAATAAATAGCTTTTTTAATCAATAAATCACGGCATTTTTCTGCTCTTTAAAATTAATCTCGGGATTTGAGGCATATCCACTTTATTCTTTCGCTTTATGAAATCAGTGTAAGTACATACATGACTCTACCTAATTCCGACCTCTGCTCATAAGGCATTAAAATGAGTACATATCTAGTAGTTCAAGGTAGATTTTCAAGCACCTAGGTAAATGGGTAAGGTAAGCAGTTGGCATCTTTCTCAAGAAAGTAATGGTTGACGAAATATCTTCCTACGGATCAGCAACAAATTTGAAGTTGATTCGCGCAAGCAATTCAATTACACATACAGAAAACTTGCGAAAGTGAGTGCTTGCGGCTTCCAAAGTTCGCTTTCATAATCGTCATTTTAGCGGAAAGACGTCTGCTGCTGGACCTCTCCAAGCGTGACGGAGACATCGACCGGTCCTGTGCTACTCGCAGTATGCGCTACCAGCATATTCCTGCTGCCAGCACCAAAAGTTCTGCCTGGATCGCGGGGAAATTTCGGTTTAAAGACATTTATTTTCTCAAAGAACAAATTACAGTTCACTTAAAGAGAAACTTAACTAAATTAACAATAGGTTTATAGTTTACTTTACGACGTTCAAGCCATCCAAGAAACTGAACACCATAGTTCGAATTTTTTTTTTTAATTTGAAAGAGCAACCGCGAGCCTGCAACAGGCAACTAAAGGAACAAGAGTGGGTTTTAGTCAGTAAGAGTCCGACGCTCTCCCGCTCCACTCAGAGCGGCAGAAGTTATTTGACGATTTCTCATACCAAAAAAAAACCGGCCAAGTGCGAGTCGGATTTTGCACATTATATATCTATTGTCTCTCAAGATACAGGTTGCCCTAGTTTGAGAGGCAGGGTTCATACTCAATGGTTACATTTTCATACCTTAGATTTTATAGCTAATATTATGCCACCACCATTTTGTGAAGAAGTTGACAGAAGGATCCGGTTGGGTTGGGCAGCGTTTGGAAAACTTCGTTAGGTCTTCTCGTCCCCTATCCCACAATGTTTGAAGACTAAGGTTTTCAACTAGTGCGTCCTGCCCGTTATGACATACGGTGCCGAAACGTGGACACTGACGGTCGGGCTGGTCCACAAATTCAAGGTCGCTCAGCGCGCTATGGAGCGGGCTATGTTAGGAGTTTCTTTGAAGGATAAAATCAGGAATGAAGTTGTCCGGAAAAGAACCGGAGTAACCGACGTAGCTTGCAGAATAAGCAAACTGAAGTGGCAGTGGGCTGGTCATGTTTGTCAAAGGACCGATGGCCGATGGAGCAGACGAGTCCTGGAGTGGAGACCGCGTATCGGCAAGCGTAGTGTGGGACGCCCACCAGCTAGATGGACCGACGACCTTAAGAAGGTGGCTGGCATAGACTGGATGCGGAAGGCGGAGGATAGGGTGTTGTGGCGCAGCCTGGGAGAGGCCTATGTCCAGCAGTGGACTGCGATAGGCTGAGTTGATTTTGTGTACTTAAGCAAAAATGTAACCTTTTTATTTATGTGCCAATAAACATAAAAAGGTTAAGTTCATTAAGGTTAATTTTTATTCTAATAATAATAAAAATATTATTATTATTTAGGGTTCCGTACCAAATGATTTTTTGACTATTTGTATGGCTTTGGGTCAACAAGATGCTAGAAACGCGTGCGCGATGAGTGAAAATTTGAAGACTGTAGCTCCAACCGTTTGGCTGTAAAACCTGTGTGACAGGCGACGGACAGACGGACACGTGAGTGACAGCAATAGGGCTCCGTTTGGAACCTTCGGGTACGGAACCCAAAAAAAGCACCAGAGCTTCTAGACAAAGTCAAATCCTAACAGTGATAGCTATTGTCGAAAAGTCGAAATGAAAGATGTTGAATACGTGTCATTTCGGTAGCATGACAATCCTTAAAATTTCGGACTTTTTGAGAATCACTAGCGCTTTTAGAAGGACAGTTTGACTAGCGCCTCAGATCATTGCTTCGCAACTTTATTTTAAGTATTTTAACGGAAAAAAAACTTTTATTCCAATACACTAATCATAATTTATTCTTTACAACCTATAATTAATACACACGTCAAAAAAACACTGTACAAAAATACTAAAACTTAAGTTTGAAGTCTTTAGACGTTGTCTTCGTCGGCTGTGCTTTGGGCCACTGTCGTTTGTCATCGATTAACATCTTGATGTACCTCCCTTGTTGATCGGAGGGTAGGTTCACACCGAGAACTTCACAGTTTCTGATTATCTCTGAACATCCTCGGATATCTCTGTTCCTTACTGAAACAACAAGAAGTAGACGTGTATTTCAATACTAAAACCCAACAATGGAATAACACGATTTATATTCAAAATAGGATAGTTTACTAGAAAAATCTAACTAGACCGTCAGTTAAAGACATATTTTTTCTTACAGCACGTAAATCAAAAATGAAGTCGATACAGAACGTTGAAATTTCGCGTGACGTCACACCTCGATACACTTTGTACCGTATAGTGACGTACCAAGCTCCCAATTCTAAATTTTGATGCGTTTAATCTCTGTATTTTTTTATTGGTTCGATAGAGCAAAAAATATGTCTCCAATTTTTTTTGATAATTTACCTTAAGGAGTAAACAGAATTATTATTTTTTACCCAGGAAACATCCCTGCTATTAGTACCTGTACCTGTTCATAAAAGCTATAATGTTTTAAAATTGTTATTCTTTTTCTAACGATTAATTTATCTACCACTCGATGCGCTACGGTGGAATATACGTACAAAATATTCGGTAAAAATGTAGGTAGTTGTAGTATTTTTTATCATTAGTACTGTGAAAGGTTATAATGATATTAGTGGGTCAATGTATTGTTAATTACTTATTTTATATTATAACTTGTACCTACTAACAAAATTCTCCATTGATATCACCAGGATAAAGTGAAATTGTTACTAACAGTAGGTTAATGTCTATCATCATAGGTAGCCCATGCAATTCGAATTTTAAAGAACGTAGAAAAAATTATGCTCTCTTTAACATGAAATCGTAATTTTAGATAATTAAAAGGCAAGAACCATCAATATGAGGCGGGCCAAAAACACCTCAGCGGTTGTTTTCGTCTGCCCGGGGGTTGAGGATAAATTCGAAAGATTTACCTCGCCCCTGGGCATTCATGTCAGGGAGAAACAGGGGTGGGTTTTAGTCAGTAAGAGTCTGACACGCCCTTCCGGTTCACCCTAGAGCGGGAGAAGTCATTGGATGATTTCCCAACCCCCAAAAAAAAAAAAAAGCGGTTGTTTTCGTTAGCCCCACTCTAGGTCATAAAAAACACCTCAGCGGTTGTTTTCGTTAGCCCCACTCTAGGTCGTAAAAAACACCTCAGCGGTTGTTTTCGTTACCCCCCAGAAAAAAAGACATAAAATCTGCCCGCGCCTTTTCCCAACTATCTTGGGTTCGGCTTCCAGTCTAACCGGTTGCAGCTGAATACCCGTATTTTAGATGGAGCGACTGCCTATCTGACCTCCACAACCCAGTTACTGGGTAATACGACACCCCTTGGTAAGACTAGATGTCAGACTTTCGGGCTTCTGACGACCCGTAACGACTGTCAAAGATCCACGATTGACAGCCGGGACCAACGGCTTAACGTGCTTTCCGAGGCACGGAAGAGTCTCGGTATGTAAAGATAGTCACCCATCCATGGACCAACCGCGGCAAGCGTAGCTTAACCTGATGGATCGACCCGTGCGGCTGTTATTACTTTAGCCACCACGAGCTCCTCGCAAAAAGAAGGCATAATGAAAAAAAAATACGAATAAAGTCTGGATTCGGACTGGATTGGTTCGAGACCTATGAATCAATTCTGTGTCAGTTGCATCACATTTTTAATCACATCGAACGATCAGACACATGTAACCAGTAACGTAAACACATTAACACGCGCCGCACTTGTGTACACTAAGCAAACTTAGTTTGTCGTGTGACAACTCGTGTCGAATGAAGTACAAGCCACCTGTTGCATCGGAGGCGTTCAGCTACAAAATGCTACTGAAATTGGAACTAGACAAGTAAAGATGAGATTTTGAGAGGACCAGGATTTAAGTAATAGGTTTGCATTTGGCCACTATCTCACCAGATACTCGTAGTAAGCGATGATGTGATCAACGAAATGGCACGCTTGCTTAGAAGTAACCTGCCGGAGTCCGTGTTACCTGCCCCGCTAGCCATATTACTTTTCTATTATCGTTTACGCTAACGCTTGGTACAAAATGTATGGCAATGTCATTACCTGCGTAGATCAGTGTCACGTGACTTATCGCAGGTAGTGTCATCGCCATACATTTTGTTTCTAAGCGTTAGCTTAAACGATAATACAAAAGTAATATGGCTAAGGGGGCTGATAGCTACAACCTGGTGGTCTTTGAGACAATAGTTAATCGATTACTTCTAGGCAAGAGTTCGATGTTAAAAAAAAAAACCTACTTAAATACCCGTCGGTTAAAGCTATCAGAAAACACCTGAAAACAGACACTCCAGCAGGGTCCTAAATTTAGAGTAAAAAAGGGTCCCAAGATAGTGAAGGTAATTATGTAATTATCATTTTGTAGTATCTATACCTACCTATTAAAGGGTAAAAAGGTTTTCACCTACTTTCTAGGAATGCACCTATTTCTCGATGTCCACACTCATCAAGTCAATGGACTTGATAAGTGTCAATTAACTTTATAGACACCAATTTGCGCGATAGCTATTCGCCTAAAAGCTATTACAGATCTTATCAAAACTATTTTGCTATAATTATATTCTACTAAAGGCCAATTCGCAATATCCATCAACCTAAACAAAAATATGGTAATTCGACTTTTAGAAAATTACCTGAGGCCTCAGTCCCAACAGTGGGAACATTATAAAAGGCTTTTTTTTGGGGGGGGGGGGGGGGGGGGGAATCATCCAATGACTTCCGGGTGGGCGTGTCAGACTCTTACTGACTAAAACCCACTCCTGCTCCTTCCCTGCCTGAGTGCCCAGGGGTGCGGTGACTCATGTTGAGAATTTATCCACTACCCCTAGGCATGCAGGCACCGGCCACGATGGGCCCATCAAAGTCATAGAGCAAATTGTGAATTATTATAATATTATAAAAAATTAGTTAAAAATTAAGCTTATAAAAGAAACGGAAGAAATAGCGTGACAGTTGACAGGAAAGAATGGAAAAAGATAACATGTCGTGTCGACAACTCGACTGCACATAGGAACAACAAGACCAAGAAGATAATGACTGTATTTCGCTAAATACGAACATGTTTTGTAGGTATGATAGGGTCAACAAACATATCAAGTAATTGTTTTAAGTTCACGAGGGCAGTTGATTATGTACGCAAACAATTAACACTACACAGCGATAAAATTAATTAACTTAAATGAACCTATAACCTACACCTATTATCGTCATCATCAGCATTTCACCCGAAAGACGTCCACACCACCAAGTGTCGCCACAACGACTGACGACGGTCCATCGGATTCCTGCAACCCTCACCAGGAGGTGTATTCGGTAACTCAGTTGACATCAATTTGATAGGCACTATGCAGTACATGCTGCTTTGGTGTATAGGAGTACAAAAATGTACTACATAGTGCCTGTTATAATCGATGTCCACCGCGCAAAGCAGCAATGTACTGCAAAGTGCCTATCAAATTCATGTCAACTGAGTTAGTGAATACACCTGCAGGTCATCGGTTCGACCCCATCGACTATCAGTTCTGTGAGTTATGAGCACTGCCCACTGCCACCTACACCTATGTTTAATACAATATAAGTACACAGTATACAGTTTTAGTCATCCCATATACCCATAATGTAGATACTTCAGGATTGATATTACTTAGAAGACATCATTGATTGTAGACCCAGGTATCAGTCTTTATCGTTTATCTTCACCTGCCTTGTTTGCTTTCGGGGCGGAACCTTTATAAGGCGAAACACGAGAAATATTGCGAGGAAATTGTTGAGTAGTATTACGGATGGCTATAAGACTAAAGAGACGATTGATGTAACATCAATCAATCTGCCTAGCCTTTTTTCCAACTATCTTTTTTGTTTTGGGGGTGGTGGGAAATCATGCAATGACTTCGCCCGCTCTGGGTGGAGCGGGAGGATGTGTCACTCTTACTGACTAAAACCCACCCCTGTTCCTTCCCTGCCTGAGTGCCCAGGGGTGCGGTAACTCATTTTCAGAATATATGCGCTACCCCTAGGCATGCAGGCACCGGCCAAGATGGGCCCCGTCAGTGGTGGCTGACAATCATCTCTTTGAGGCGCGCGTGGAACACTACGCGCCGTCGCCGTCGACTCACGGGCCCGGTGCTGATCGGACGGCGAGCTACCCACTGCTCGCCGTCCGCAGGCCCGGGCCTACGGTGGCCGGAGATAGTCTCGCGACGTCCTACGCCCAGTACGCCCAGTACCTCTCCTGCGGTGGTAGCGGCCGGGGCCATGAGGGCCACTCCGTTGAGCTTCCTTCACGCGACCCGCCTCCGCCTTCGCGAACATTACTGCTTCGCAGAAGGCGGAGACTGCTTCCCATTCCCTCTCGCTCCGTACCATGGCCTGAACCAGGGCCGGGCGCGAGAGGTCGCCGCCACCTATCGCTCCACGAGGACACGGCGGTGCTCCGCCCAAGCGAGGCAGACCTCCACCGTATGCTCCACCGTGTCCTCTGGGCGATCCGCGCAGTGGTAACATCCGGGCGTTTCCTCCCGCCTGATCTGATGCAGGAACCTCCCGAAACAACCGTGTCCGGTGAGGACCTGCGTCAGGCGGAAGGTGAGGACACCGTGACGCCTCTCCAGCCGGTAGTGCTCCTCTTTGAGGAGTCTCAAAGAGGAGCACTACCGTCGCAATGTTGGCGTGCCCAGCGCTGGGATGCGACAGTCGCTGTCTCCATGTCGCCATGAGATCCTGCCGGAGCTCCGTCCGCCGAGCCACGAGGTGTCGTGGCAGCAGAGTTTTGCCCCGGCATTTGGCCTTCTCGCGCCACTCCCAGAGCAGTGCAAGGATCTTGGCCTCCAAATCCCACGGCGACAGTCCGGCAAGGAGGCTCGCCGCCTCACAGGCCGTGCAGTATCCTCGGATCAGCCGAATGGCCATGACCCTTTGGGACGCGTTCAACCGGCGAGCTGGTCGCCACCTCAGTGAACACGCCCACACCGGTGCCCCGTAAAGGGCCATGGACCGCACGATCCCCGCGTAGAGCCTTCGGCAGGAGGCGTTAGGACCCCCCAGATTGGGCAGGAGCCGCTTCAAAGCAGCACTGGCCCGCTCCAGTCTGGGAGCCTAACGTCGGAAATGCTCGACGAAGTTCCACCGGCTGTCGAGGACGAGACCCAGGTACCTCACTAGTCCTCTCGACGCCGATGTGAACCCCTCCTACCGTTATCCGGGAACCCGACGGTGCGCGGTGGTGCGTTCCGAGGACCATGAAAACACATGGCCTCGGACTTGTGCAATGCCACCTCGAGTCCCAGTTGCCGGATCCTCTCAACGACTGTCGCAACCCCGCGTGACATCAAGTTGGCCGCCGCCTGGTACAACCTCCCCTGCGCCAGGACCAGCATGTCGTCAGCGTAGCAAACCACGTTGACCCCGCTAGGGAGGTCGGCGCGCAGCACCCAGTCGTACCCGATGTTCCACAGAGGCGGTCCCAAGACCGATCCCTGTGGAACACCGCACGACATCTCTCGCCGGTTCCATTCTCCCTGGTGATCGGGGTAGATGACGGCTCTGTCCGTCAAGTAAGCCTCGACGCGACGAAGGTAGGGCGGCACCCGGTGATACCGGAGTGCCTCCACTATGCAACGCCAGGGCAGGGTGTTGAAGGCATTGGCGATGTCCAGAGACACCGCCAAGACGACCCCGGGCCACTGCATCCCCCGTCGTGAGGGCTCGTACGCGCATTATTACGTCCACCGTGGCGTGGAGCGCCCCCTGCGGAAGCCGTACTGGCTCTCCGCCAGATCCGGCCGCACCCGCACCAGCTGCCCGATGAGGCGGTCTGCAATTACTCTTTCGAAGAACTTGCCCACCTCGTCGAGCAGCACAATGGGCCGGTAAGCGGACGGAGAGTCCGCGGGGCGCCCTGGCTTTTTGATCAGGACCAGCTTCCCCGTCTTCCAACGAAGCGGAAACTGGCCGAGAGGGGCGCATGCATGCGCTTAGGAGCCCTCTCAGTCGAGGCCCGAGAGCCTCTTCCAAGGCCAGGACCCAGACTTTCCCATGAAAGCCATCGGGTCCTGGGGCGGTGCTTTTGGCATTCAGTCTACGCACCACCGCTCTCAGCTCTACCTCGCTCACCTCGGGAGCATCGTCGTCGTCGGGTTGGTAAGCGTCAGGCACCGCAGGAGGCGGAGCCATAGGCGAGGGAGTGTGTTCCCCTCGCGAAGGGAACAGAGCGCTCACCACGCCCTCCACGAGCTCAGGCCGGAGACTCTGCGTCAGCGGGCCCACCCATGAGCGGAGTTTATCCCGCACCACTTTGTATGGGCACCCCCACGGATCTCTGTTCAGTCCCCAGCGACTCCTCGCGGGCCAATTTCTTGGCCCGCCTGATCTCAGCTCGGAGGGCGGTCCTCGCTGCTCTGCACCCCTGGTACAGCTCCGCCTCGATGGCTTCCGTATCCGGCGGGCGGTTACGGAGCCGTCCCAACTATCTAGGAGTCGGCTTCCAGTCTAACCGGACGCAGCTGAATACCAGTATTTTACATGGACCGACTGCCTATCTGACCTCCACAACCCGGTTACTGGGTAATACGATACCACTTGGTAAGACTGGTTGTCAGACTTTCGGACTTCTGACACAACCAGTAACGACTGTCAAAATCGATCCGTGCAGCTGTTATTATTTTTGCCACGAGCTCCTTTCTCGTCTCAGACGATGGATGTACCTACTGTATGAAATATGATACTTTTATCCTCATCTTTATCTTTCATATCTCTTCTTTCATACTTTCTTTCATGCATGGTGTACAATAAAGAATATAATAATAATACTTTTTCTTTTGTTTTCGGGAGGAAACCTTCAAATACGCCTGGAGTTTACAGGAAAAAGACCAGGGCGTGTGGGATTTTTACCTCACTAAAACGGTGATCACCATCAGCATATGGAAGGGCCCTATACCTCTTTGTCTTTTCCGAACTATGTATGTTTGCGTTGGTTTCCAGTCTAACCCGATGCAACAGATTGGCGGATGGAGCGACCACTATACACGAGCAGTGGTGGCCCAGTGGTAACTGCCGCGACTCACAAGTTGTAGGTCGTGAGTTCAAACCCAGGCAGGCGCTTTACTTTGTGTAAATTATTTCATCACCACTGCTCTCAAAACGGTGAAGGAAAACATCGTGAGGAAACTGACATGTCCTAGAACCAAAAATTCGAAGACATGTGACATCCACCAACCCGCATTGGGACCGCGTGGTGGATTAAGGTCCACACCCTCTCACATAGAGGAAGCCTGTGCCCCAGCAGTGAGGACTTTAAAAGGATGATGATGATGACTACGCTAATACGATTAAATACCCCTTGGGGGGGGGGGCTGGGGAAACATCCAATGACTTCTCCCGCTCTGGGTGGAGCGGGAGGGCGTGTTAGACTCTTACTGACTAAAACCCACCCCTGTTCCTTCCCTGCCTGAGTGCCCAGGGGCGAGGTAACTCTTTCGAATTTATCCTCAACGCCTAGGCAGGCATCGGCCATGACGGGCCCCCTCATGAATGCTGACAACTCTTTCAGGCGCGCGTGGAACACTACGCGCCGTCGACTCTCGGGCCTAGTGCTGATCGGACGGCAAGTTACCCATTACTCGCCGTCCGCAGGCCCGGATCTACGGTGGCTGGAGATCGTCTTGCGGCGCCGGAAGCCCCTGGCGTCTCCTGCGGCGGTTGCTGCTGAGGGCGTTAGGGCAAGGCTGTCGTTGCAGCCTCTCCTTAACCCGTTCCGCCTCCTCCTTCGCGAGCATTACTGCTTCGCAGAAGGAGGAGACTGCTTCCCATTCCTTCTCGCTCAGTACTATGGACTGGACCAGGGCCGGGCGCGAGAGGTCGCTGCCGCCGATCGCCTGCACGAGGACACGGCGGGGCTCCGCCCAAGCGGGGCAGATCTCCACCGTGTGCTCCACCGTGTCCTCTGGGCGATCCTCACAGCGGGGACATCCGGGCTTTTCCCTCCGCCTTATCCTACACAGGAACCTCCCGAAACTTCCGTGTCCGGTCAGGACCTGCGTCAGGCGGAAGGTGATGACGCCGTGGCGCCTCTCCAGCCACTCCTTAAAGAGAGGCACTACCGCCGCAATGGTGTCATGCCCAGCGCTGGGTTAATACGAACCCCTTGGTAAGACTGGATGTCAGACTTTCGGGCTTCTGACGTCCCGTAATGCCTGTCAAATATCCACAATTGACAGCCAGGACCAACGGGATAACGTGCTTTCTGAGGCACGGAGGAGTCTTAGCATGTAAAAATGGTCACCCATCCATGGACTCACCCCGGCAAGCGTAGCTTAACCTGATGGATCGACCCGTGCGCCTGATATTACTTTAACCACGAGCTCCTCCAAAGAAAAAGACACCACCTAAGACATACATACAAATAACAATAATATAATCCACACAATACTTTTACTTATGCATCAGTTGGAGCTCAGAACGCGTCGTGGTTTTTTTTCATTGCCACAACGCGTCATGGCCGCTTTTTTAAATATCAAGACGAAATTCGCGATGTGGCAATTGAAAGAAGCCACGCGTTGTGAGCTATTTTTTCGCTCAAGTCTCTTTCGGTTTTTGAGTGTAACAGAATATACCATCAATTGATTGCTACATGGTCTTTTAGCACAATTCCATGCCAGCCAGTGTTGTGAATTCATAATTTTTAACAACAATACCGAACATAACATTGCTGCTAGGATAATAAACTAACAAGCCCTAGATTTATTATTCGCTGGGATCACAGACCTAACATAAAGTAATATAGAAAGACTGATAAAGCTTTTGTCAGTGAGGTCTCTGTCTAGATAGTGTTAGTAAGTAGGAAAGTGACCCATTTTCAATTAATGTGCTCTCTTATAAGGCTCTCGTAAATAGCTTGGGTGGTCTTTGGCTAGTTAGAAAATTAAAATTATTATAAAGGTGATTAGTTTTTATCGCACAATTGTATGGGCTACTCGTATGAGTTCAGCCAGATGAATGTCAGAACAAACCCAGTCAGTTGAAAATTTCTAACACACGCCTAAGATAGGACAGATTTACTTTGGATATACAAGAAGTTGCAAGGTGGCAGAAGGGCATAACAGTGCTTGTCTCAAGAAAAAACGTCTAGCTGGTTATGATAGCTTCTGTCGCCCTGGGCTATGGCCTTCTTGACCTTAGGCGTCCATTACACGCTAATGCAAGCGTCACTCAATTCCAAAAGTCATAACTGATGGTTACATGATGCAAACAGTAAAAACTATCATGGACCCCTTCTTTTTTTTTTTGTGGGGTGGGAACTCATCCAATGACATCTCCCGCTCTAGGGTGGAGCGGGAGGGCGTGTCAGACTCTTACTGACTAAAACCCGCCCCTGTTCCTTCTCCTCTTGCCCTGAGTGCCCAGGGGTGAGGTAACTCTGTTTTGAATTTATACTCAACCCCTGGGCAGTACCGTGGGCCCATAAGGGTAAATATGCTACTGGGTGTCGGCATATTCTTATTATTTATCTCAACATGTAGCAAACTATATGCATTTGGAGTGCCAAATATCATAGGCATGATGCTTGTCACTTACATTTAAAATTGAACAATACTTGTAGAACTGCCACATACTCCATCATCATGTCATATTTGAGCAGTGTCTGCAACAGTCTGACCACTGCATCTTCATTGTAGTCTTTTAACGCCATTATACTGAATGCGGTAGCTCTGGAACATAGCAACATGATTGTTTAAGTACTTATTGGTTAGTCTACATACCATCGTTGTCACAGGAGTTAAAAAAAATATCAATTGTACTGTGCCTTAGGCCAAATTTCACCAACAAAACTGAACACAATCATAACATCTAAACCAAGTCAAGGGTTGGTAATGTCACTATTTCATAGCAATGATGACCACTTTTGGACACGTCCAGGTTAGTAAAATCCAGTGATAAAAGATTTGCAAATTGGAGCTAGGGGGGTTCACTACGTTATAACATAATTTAATATGCTTCATCAATCATAGCATCAACTCAGCCTATCAAAACCAACTGTTAGATATGCTAGATATTGGGCACTTTTTAAGGCCATCGGGCCTTAAAAGGTGGCTGGGACAGACTGGATGCGGTAGCTAGTTTATCATAACTAATTTATGTAATACATAATGATATTTAATTCTTTGAAATAAATTTCCTTTCAATTAAAATATAGTTGTGAATACTTACTTTTCGCCCACAATTTCCAAAAGCACTCCAGACAATTCAAGAAGTTCATTACCCAACATCTGGTCAGAAAACCAAGAGCTGGCCCAGCAAATATGCCAGAAGCAGACCAGCGGGTAGTGGTCTGACAACTGTTCACTGAACTCCATTACATACTTCTTAAAAATAACTAACGAAGCCTCTGATCTGTGTAATACTGTGTCTTGTATTAATTCTCTGAATATTATCCTGTAAAAACTCCTTAGGCTCTCATATTTCTTATAACAACTCCTAAGTATTGATAGCCCTTTTTCAGAATTACCTTTAATACACTCTGCTTTCGCCAGATAGTGCATAAACTCTCCATTTCTCTTGTATGAGCTCGGATCAACTTTGAAACAATAGTTCTGTATTACAGCAACCATCTCGGGTCTTCCATTTATACTGTAATGTCTAAAGAGTTTCTTGATTGTAGCATAACTTAAGTACTTTTTACAGTTCTGACATTGTATGACTAGTTCTTCAATCTTTTTGTGTTTGTTTTTTGTAAGTAGTTCTGAAAATGTTTCTTCCAAGTCTGTTCTGCTCATTGTGGCAACGTTATTTGTGTCACTCGTGTACGTACAATGTTGTATACTCGACTCAGTAAGATCATTTCTCTGAATCTTTGAATTTCTATGTCTTTCAAATATCTCACTGGTAAATGCATCAATGGTTAGCGTTGAGTAGTAACCAGTGGTTGGAGCCATTTTTTGTATTCGTTGCACATTATTTATAAGCCTAGCGTAGTTCAGAAGTTGCTTCGTCATGTGTAATCTAGTTATGTTCATTGTTTACCTGAAAATCTGCACTCTTTCACAATCCACTATTTGAAAGTTTATTAGTAATCTGGCAGTAACTCAAGTCTTGTACTTCATTTTATTGTTCAATTTGACTTATACTAAATATAATAGCAGATTAGACTGTTAAAAATATAAAAATAAAACTGTAAACAGATTATTTACCATGACCAAGTTTATTATTATACTCTTTGTGACATAACCTTAATTTTTGACATTGAAATATTGAATGGTTGAAGTTGAAGAATATTAATGACAGATTGAGAATATTTAGCTGACAGTGACAGTGTTGAGGTATGACAGTTTTATGTTTTCCATTGAAATCAAGGTATTGAAAAAGTACGCGTGCTATGCATAATAAAAAACACTGAAATAATTTTTGCAATGCTTCTACATTTTGTTCAATAGTTCATGAAAAATTTAGTACTACTATGCTGCCATCTTGTGTTGAATAGCTAAACTATTGTTAGGAACGATTAAAATTTCTTCCGAAATAGTATTGCTACCCGTCAACAGAAAGCGTTAAATGATTCATAGAACTTTGTTTTTTTATTACTATTTTATTTCCAATCAATTAGTACTGTCTTGCAGTTATTTCTATCCTTTAATATTTACAAACGTTTTGCGGATTTGGTTGAAAAAAAATCACTTATACGTATCATTCTTTATCAATCACCAAACTTTACTTAACTGGTTAATATTGATGAATTTGATTACAAAACAGACACACAAAAAAAAACAAGTAACAATCGTGTTATGTCTATCCATCGATATTCAATACGTGGAACGGATTACGAATTTTATCTTTCGAGATATCGTATGACGCTCTAGTTTTTTATTTTCCGAAGTGATTGCCGACAATGATCGCCTGTCGATTAACATACAGCTATTAGTTGTTAATGCCAAGAGCTCGGCAGGGGTCCACGATAGACGCTAGTTCAAACTCACACGCCACGCCGTTTCGAAGCCAATTTTTTAGAGACATAAATTAGTCGGCTATTTTGTTAACCGAGTGGGAACGACACGTGCCTTATTAGATTATACTTAGATATTTACACTAACTTGCTATGTGGTGGTTGCTTTAATAATACCAACCTACGCTGTAACTTTAAACCTAAACATTTTTTTTTTAATAGGTATGTTATTAGGTACCTAGGTAGGGGAAGCAGGGGAATGACGTTAAGATAAGGAAAAAGCGCTGTATTTTTTAAAATATAATAAGTTTATATTAAGAATATGAAAAAGTTAACTAAGTATTTGTTACACAAGTCAACTCAAGTTTTGTTCTCGCTCGAAAGAAGAAAAAGGCCTAGCCCTTTTTAGGCTAGAATGCTAGTGTGAACACTAATATTTTCAGTGTCCAACATCTACTATTCTAGCTTCTAACTATAGTCGTTTTTCGATCTTTGACACTCGTTACGGGAACCTTGTCATAAGCCCAAACCTCTTTCACCAGTCTTTTCAATGGGTAGATAATTGTGTTATCAATTCCTCCTCCACCTCCGTAATAACAGCTGCACGGGTCGATCCATCAGGTTAAGCTACGCTTGCCGGGGTTGGTCCATGAATGGGTAACATATAAACAACATATCTTTACACACCGAGACTCCTCCGTACCTCGGCAAGCACGTTTAGCCGTTGGTCCCGGCTGTCAATCGTGGATCTTTGACAGCCGTTACGGGTCGTCAGAAGCCCAAAAGTCTGACATCCAGTCTTACCAAGGGGTATCGTATTACCCAGTAACTGGGTTATGGACTTCAGATAGGCAGTCGCTCCATGTAAAATACTTACTGGTGTTCAGCTGCATCGGGTTAGACTGGAAGCTGACCCCAAGATGGTTGGGAAAAGGCTAGGCAGATTGATTGAATTGCTATAAATAGGATGTGGTGGACAGATATAAAGTCACTACATGTAAAATACTGCGGTTGGATGCAGCTGAATACCAACCAGTAATTATTAGGGTGGATTCAAAAGTATTCGTCAAGAAAATAATAAAATTTAGTACTTACATTATATTATTATTTTTAAGTAATCGTAATCAAGTTCAATACACTGCTCCCATCAACTACCATTCATAGTCGCCCATTTACATTGCTAAGCGTTTAGACCGTTGAAAAAAAAACTGACCTCCAAGTCCTTAGAGTTTGATCAATTTTAATGCTCAATTTTCTTCATTTGTGGCAAATCGAGTCGGATTGCTTGACAAAGAAATTTGAATATGTAGGTTATCAGAATACCAGCGCTGCTTTATTTATTTATTTTTTAAATACTGCAGCGTAAGCTGAGATTGGAGCTTTTATGGCCTCGCACATGTCTTTTATAAATTGTTACTAGTAGAACAAACGTTGTTCTGTGATTAAAAATGGGGGGTGGGGGGTAGGAGGATGAAAAATACTTTACGACCTATTCTCATAGGTACTGTGACGATTGTAGACACAGCCTAATCTCAGCGGGCCTGCACCGGCCTTTAGCTGGCAGTTAAGAATGTTGGAGAGTCGATGGAATTATGATTAAAGATGTCAATTTTGTTTTATGGAGATGAGAGTTTTGCCCTTGCAAGTGGGCACATATGTTATTTCTTATTAAACCCAATATAGTTATTTAAAGTGCCCTCGGCTCTTTTCTTATTCGCCCGTAGCGAGTTACCCTTTTGTATACCGCACTCTCGCGTTGCCAGCGAGTGAAAAGTCTGACCTGAACTTACGAGAACGTCCCAGGATCCCTGCAGGCAGTAGTGGTGCCTTGGGGGAAAATCGGTCGAGCCGTTTCGGAAGAGTGCAACCAACAAACACTTATTATTACTTTGTTGTCATGCCTTGTAAATATTTTACCTAATTTGTGGTTTTCACAAAATAAACTTTTTTTTCTTTCTTTCTCAATCCACTTAATTAATTAGATATGCTAAGTTGATTGATTAACATTAGTCGAAGTAACCACAAAAAAGGTATATCGCTGACCAGGTACCATCGCGTCGCCGTTACAGTAGCAGCCATTTTTTTTTTTTAAGTGTGGAATTTTATCCAATGACATTTCCCGCTCTGGGTGGAGCGGGAGTGCGTGTCAGACTCTTACTGACTAAAACCCACACGTGTTCCTTCCTTGCCTCAGTGCCCAGGGGAGCGGTAACTCTGTTACGAATTTATCCGCTACCCCTTGGCATGCAGGCATCGGCCATGACGCGCCCCGTCATGTATTGCTGACAACTCTTTGAGACGCGCGTAGAACACTACGCGCCGTCGACTCTCGGGCCTGGTGCTGATCGGACGGCGAGCTACACAATACTCGCCGTCCGCAGGTCCGGGTCAACGGAGACCGGAGATCGTCTCGCGACGTCCTACGCCCAGGGCGTCTCCTGCGGCGGCTGCGGCTGGGAGCGTGAGGGCCACTCCGTTGAGCCTCCCTCACCCATTCCGCCTCCTCCTTCACGAGCGTTACTGCTTCGCAGAAGGAGGAGACTGCTTCATATTCCCTCTCGCTCCGTACCATGGCCTGAACCAGGGCCGAGCGCGAGAGGTCGCTACCGCCTATCGCATCCACGAGGACACGGCGTAGTAGCAACCAATACTTAGATCCAATTAGCAAAAAAACATAAAACTCAACATGACACCTACGGCAGATAAGGCTTTTACATAAGTCACGCATGGAATACATTCACTTTATTGATCGTCAGAATAATCATTGATCGATGGATCACGCACATTTTTATAATGCGATAGGAGTCAGTCGGTATATGTTAGTACCTCCGTCTGCTAAAGTTGACGCAAACAAAAAGTTATAGGTAGGTAGGTAACAGGCGGGACTTTGGGATCAGGTGGGACTTTGGAATCTGGCGGGACTTTGAAATCTCGGGTGCTCAGAGTCCCACTCTGATTGCCCACCGAGTGCTTCCAGGGAATACGGCGGCACTTTGATACCGCTCCAGAAACTCCTCTGTGCAAGGCCTACTGGGATGTGCCCTAGTAGGCATTGCATAGAAGGGTTTCTGGAGCGGTATTTTTAGAGGTAACAGTGCCGTTCCATATGCTAATGGTGATCACCAGTTTATAGGGACCACCCTATAAATCCCTGGTGAGGTAAGTGAGGTTAGTGAGGTAAGAATCCCACACTAATCAAAGAATCGTCTTTTCTCCAAAAGTCTGGGCGCCTATTGCAGGTTTCCCCCCAACATAAAACATTTTTTCAAATTTTCATCATTCTCCTGCCCTTCTATCAATTTATTTGGGGTCGTCGCAACATGTCTCTTTCTTCCATACTCCTCTATTGGTCGTCATCTCTGTCCAACCATCGTTTCTTTGGCCTTCCTCTACTCTTATAGCCATCCACATCCATACAAAAGACTTTCCTCACGACATCTTCTTCATACCTCCGCATCACATGCCCATACCACGACAACCGATTTCCACGTAACTTTTCAGACTTTTTTATTCAAACTTTGACATTGAATATTTTTTTTGCAGATATTTGATCGATGGGGATGGGAATTTTCACATTCAGCTCTATGCGCATTACTACAGCCTTGAATGTCTATTTTGACCGGACTAATATTTACGGATTTATGAAAAATTTGCTAGACTTTGTTCTAAAGATAAAACAATTTGTGTGTTGTCGCATTGTCGGGATAAACCTGTCCGCGGAAGCTTTGACTTCATAAAAGTGGAGCTGTGTTAGCACCCATCAGTCAAATTTTCCAACATACATAACATAACAACAACAAACGAGGACATATCTAGCCTTACAATATAACCCCGATACACCAAAACTTAAAAAAAAAAACCACGAAAACACCCAATAAATACACTCGAGCAACCAACCCATGCAGTGACAACATATTATAATTTACGACATTTATATGGTAATTCCGGAAAGGGCGCGCACCACACTTATTTGGTCTTATTAAACTTTTTATTAACATGTTTTCATTAATTACTATGTTGGTACGTTTTATTAATTAGTTATGACATTTTTGTGTGGTGAATATGTTAAGGTAATACCTATCAACTTGTCAGTTTTTTACATAAGAAATAGTACAAATTAAAGATGTGCGTTGATTGAGTAATTAGGGCCTTAGGGCGTAACTACACCATGTGTTTAGTCACCCGAGGCGTTGTATGTATTATATTTAATAAAATATTTATTTCAGACATTCTTATACCTACATAGTCCATATTATCATCATACATTTAAAGATAAGCATAGTAAATAGTATACAGTGTGTCCCTATATAAAGTGCACAAACGAAACGGGTGAAAGCACATTTAACGATAAAAATGTATGAAAAAATCTTTGATTTAATATCGCTTTATTTTAATTTTTTTTTTTTGGCTGTAATGACCTAGTGTATTAAAAAAAAATATAAAGTTTTAATAGTTGCATCTATTCCTTTAAAACAAAAATAATATCTAATGACAGCTATCAATACTTACATTAAGTAAAGACACAAAGTGTAAATAAAAAATAAATACAAACGGATAACAAAATTGTCACAAAATTATACATGACGCGTTTTCTTTGAAGACATTTTGAAATAATAATTTTAAAACTTAAAAATTCGATATTAATTTAAAGATTTTTTCACATTAAAAAAAAAAAAAAATTTTACTGTCAATATAATATTATGCTCTAGTTTCACCCGTTTTCGTTTGTGCACTATGTTCAGGGACAAGCTGTATAGAGATAGAAACTAAATGGACCTACACTTTTTAGTAAATAGGTACCAATACAAGTACCTCCAGATTTTTATCATTGATGTTTCTCCTTATCAAACTCCATGATTATTTTTATAATCAATAATAATAATATAAAAATAGTAGCCAAAATACATCACGAGATTCTACAATTTCCTGCAAAAACAATCTATTTACAGACATTACTTACATATCTACATTACTGATGTAATTGAAGTTTAATAGTCAAGTCACAAAATGATAACATGAAAGTTCAACTTAAGGTCGCCAGCCCTTATCAATAATTTTTACTTCCGACGTAAGTTATTACGTATTTCGTGTCTATTGTTTATTAGCACTGATTTATGTATATCCGCTTCCCATAAATTGGTTATGTAAGTAATATAATAACGGAGGAAAAAACACGATTCTTGTCTATACTTCATCATCAAAATTAATTATAATAATCCTCCCGACCGAATTTCGATCATGATGGCGATTGAGATTTCAGCGGCCAAATGCGCAAGAGATTTTATAGTGTACAAGTGTTGTGTTTGCGCACACACTTGCACATCTGCACTCTCTGTTGTTTTACTTACTCTCTTTTAATCCGATGATACTGTAATCCGACACGACCGGGGACAGATCAAGCGCAGGACCTACAGCTTTTTATGTGTTTTCTCGCACGGAATACATGAATGTCACACTACCAACTTACAACCTTCGAGTAAGAGCGGTTGCGCACTACGTCCAATACTTATCCAATACTTATCCGTCAAAATACAGATCTATAGAAAAGTCACCGAACTCGGATCGGTAGTGCGTAACCTACCATACAAATTATTCTATGACCACGCCGGACCGTCTTTTCACGGATAAGTATCGGACGTAGTGCGCAACCGCTCTATCAGAGTAATTCCTAATGGAAAAACTCAATAGCACTTTTTGCTCGACCCGGGAATTGAACCCAAAACCCCCTGAACAGTCGAGCTTGCAACCATGAGGCCAACGAGGCCAACGAGGCCATCATCATCATCATCATTTCAGCCGAAACACGTCCACTGCTGGACATAGGCCTCCCCCAAGTGTCGCCACAATGATCGGTCCTGTGCGTCTCGCATCCATCAGCTACCCACGACCCTCACCAGGTCATCAACATTAACTAAAATATCAAAGACAATAGCTTTCTTGAGCCAAGCTGACACACAATTCCCAAAACTGAAAGCAAGAATCAAAAGTGGTGATCGCTAGAAAAACGCCGAGGCAAAGAAGGCCAACGACTCCTTTTTTTTTTTTTTTCAAGTGCGGTTTTAACTCGCACACGAAGGGTAGGTACGTACGAATTTTATTATTTATTGTTATAGCGGCAAGAGAAATACAAATTCTGTGAAAATTTCAACTGTCTATTTACCTATTACGGATCAAGAGATACAGCCCGCTGATAGACAGACGGACAGCGGAGTCTTAGTAATAGGGTCCTGTTGGTTACCCTTTGGGTACGGAACCCTAAAAAGCAGAGCAGGAATTACAAAAACATAATTTTCAGTGACAAAAGATACCAAACCAGCCCACACTAGATCGTATCGATCTACCTTGTGGGATCGGGAGTCCACACCAGAATATTTCGACCAGAAGGCCGAAAGTAAGTTTCTAGCAAATAGAGGTGCACATTTTTTGACGTTTCGTGAGAGCTAGGCTCACGTGTGGGGTGTCAAAAGATGCGTCTCCGCACGGGCTAACGGATTTTATAAAAATAAAAATTTTACTAGAACGAAATTTTTTCAAAATGGGCCAAAAACAAGATTTTTTGAGAAAAATTTGGAAAATGTATACCAAAACCAGGACTCGGATACGTGAAATACGCACCGGGACACAGGTAAGGGTTGGTGGAGTCCTATAGAGTTTAAATCAAAAGAATCTAACGAGTAGAATTTAAGATAACTAAATTTGAAAATAAAATTTTTGAAAAAATTACAATTTGTGAGGTATTCGAAAAATAAAGCCGCGATGGTCTATTTCTATCGTCGGGATAGCAGGATACCTCTATGTGCCAGAAATTTTAAAATAAAGTTTATTCTCGTGCTTGACAAATAAAAACTCAACAAAATATACTTGCCAAGCACGAGGTTCTACTAATAGGTAATATTAATTGCACTTCCACCCACAAACATTGTTTAGTAAGTAGTCACCGTCAACTAGCACACAATTAGTCAAATTAAAATAGGATTAACACTTTCTCAACGTCACTAAGATCTGCTTAGCGTCGCCGAAGATTAACATAACCAGTCGAACCAGAACCGTGAAATTTGATCAAATGTTTTTGTGTTTGAAGTCGGTGAACTTTTTTAAAGCTCTCAGTAAAATGGCTAATATTCTTCGTAGTGTCACAATTAACCCGGCCCGCAGTCGGTAAACTCACAGTTTAATCGAATGAGTTATGCTTCGTTTCTCCCAGAATGCAGTTATCATTGTTAACAAGAGTTTCTGGGCAACTTTTATTAATGAAAATGTTTGGCGTCACTACCCCACTATTATGCTGTCCCCATCGACGTTAAAAGTCTAAATTGTCCGTTACGAATTGTATGGTGTTTGTGAAACAATGGAGAAATTATGGCGTTAACGTGGACGAGAAATTGTTGGCGCGTAGGCTTTTATTATAAACCTGACTATAAAATTAGTGTAATGTAAGGGAAAATATTATTATGTTATTAAATTAGAACTAAAGGCGTGTAGTTGTAAGCTACATGATGAAGATGTAACGTAATTTGAACATGTGGAAAACCATTATTATTCATCCATCACAAAATTGTGAATTGATTGTGAATGAATATAATAACAAAAAAAAAACAAGTAGTTGTTTTTAAATTTTAGGTGTATTTTCTTTTTTGGAAGTCGGTTGTATTTTTTGTAAATAAGTTTTTTATTTTTCAACTTTAGTTTTTCCCCAGAACTACAACTAAATAAAAAAAATAAAAATGTTACGTCCGAATTGATAACCCCAAAAAACATGGAACATGGAATTTGAACTTACCTACTCGTAATTGGAGGAGACCAAAACGTCACCTACGTATACACATTTTTTTGTTTTTGTTGATTTTTTTAAATAGCGCTTAAGCAATTTCGATAAAATGTATATAGGACTGGAGTATACTCTTTAGGGTAAAAAAATAATTTTGAAAATCGGTCTTCAACTGACACAGAAATCGGTGGACATGCATAAAAAAAAACATTCATACGAACATAGAACCTCCTCCTTATTGCGAAGTCGCTTAAAAATCAAACATGATCAATCGAAACGAGGAAAAGTGAAACATAAATGTCAAAAAATTTCATCCAGATATTCTAAAACAACAATCATCAAGCATCAACACTACTTTCCTACAGTCCAAATTAAACTATAGAACCATACCAGGAACAAGCAACAGTGACATAACATTATACCTTGTAATATAATACATTTCTAATTCACTAAGTTGGATCAAGTCTTAGACCCCGCCCAGGGTAAAGAGGTGGCGACAGCGGGCGCGAAGTACGAGTATTAAACGTAAAACGTATCAAAGGAACCATCGCATGCGTGCCAGTGGAGTGACTACCGAACGTCACAGCGCGCTGCACAATCCACATCACCAGCACAGAATGATTAGTTTATAGTGGCAGTTGTGCAGTTTTACGCGGACCAAGTCACGGGCAAAAGCTAAACACATTAAAATTAAAACATATCTCATGTCATTATAAGTCCCAGCTCGTAAATAGGAAATTTTCTCGTTTGAGCACTTATTTTTTGAGTACCTGGGAGTAAGACTATACTTTTGCGAAAGTTTGTATCTGGCGGGTGCTAGCGCCACGTGACGATAAAGCCTACCTAGTCAGCGATCGTCTATTGTTTTACTTAGAGGAAACGCGTCTAGCCTCTACGTGCGTACTACAAAAACTCGCGATGCACTATACAAACATTAAACACCCACCAACAAATTTACAAACTTAACTTTCATTAATGTTAATGCCTTAATTTAATTCTACTTAATTTAATTTATTTTTAAATGTTATATTCTAATTTTTATCATTGATGAGCTATGAGCGCTCCCTACTACAGTAATATAAATCTTTATTATGAATCTTTACATGCATTCGAGATAAGGAGACCAGGTGACCCATAGCACAGGTTTTACTTAGTATGGGCTCCTGTCTCCCATCTTCAAATTGTTCCCTTCATGAACTGTATATCACTTGTTACTTGTGGGAGAAAATAAAATAAAAATGTTATGTTATGTTATGCACTGTGGCCACCTTGGGCTCTCGATAGTGACATTTAGAAGTGATAACGTTTGGCGAAATGCCAAAAGTTGGGATTGACCGTGTCATTTCGGTAGGTATTGTATAATATTCCTATCCCTAGCAATCCCAGATTTTACGACAGTCGTTAGAGCTAATAGAATATCACTTGTCTTAGTCTAGAGGCTTTAATCGCGTACGCGACCGCGTCCGCATCACACGCTCGCTCAGGACCCTGGCCTTAAATTAAGTTACCAAAGATAAACCGGCAAGCGGTATCGGCATGAAATATTACGTTGTTACAATTTGATACTCATGGCGGTACCGTATCGGTAGTCACTCGTTCCTTTGTTGATCTTTATCTAACACAAGGATTTCTTGATGATTCAATAAATAAATAAATTCGGGAAGTATTGTGTTTCGTTAGTGGTCCGTGATTTAGTTATTGAAGGTACAATTATTTGATAGTTAAATCATGGGTTCATTTCATATATCGAGTGTAAAAAGACAGTTTCTAAAGCCGAAAGCCACATATTCTTCCCATTATTTGAATCATTTTTTTCCACTAGACTATTCCTGGAAATCCACTGGTTATGGAGATATTGACGGCCAAACTCGCAATTTTTTTTTATTACGAAAATGAATTCAAAGTGTTACTATTACTCAACTTTTTTCTAAACATTACCTGAATTTTCGATTTTTTTTTCGAAGTTTCTAAATTACGCATTTGAAATTACAAAAACGCAATGAATATCAAACGTATCTGACTAGTAAATACGTGGCTTAGAGCGAAGGGGCGGGGTTTAAATCCACTTGCCTTTGTTCGCGTTACATTGCGTGCAATAATAAAAAAAAATCATTTTATTATATAAAAATAAAAGTTGTTACCCAGCAATAATTTTTGCGCAAACCTACTTTGTTACATGTGTATTATGCGTAGTTGACAGCTATGTGATGTGTCTTTTTACACCCTGTATATTACTATTTACTAGCGGCTCGAACTGCCAGGATATGAGTATACCGTATGCTCCTATTCCAGGCCATGAGCTTTGTTCCTCCTAAATGCATTTAACTATTGAAGTACAGCTTGTTAACGCCACCGTAATTGCAAATACCGTTAGTTTATGAAAAATCACATAAAATCGTTTTTTTTTGTTTCTCAAAGACTGATACATTGTGAATTATCGAATTTGGATGAGATTGATTGTATTTGTAAAAATCTCCAAGCTCTATCTCTCTATCATCCGGTGATAACAAACATCTCAATTGTAAACATCTAGATATTCAAACAACGATCATACTGTATGTTCTGTATGGTCGTTGCATTCAAACAAACAGACTCTATAATATTAGAAAGAAAGTGGTATAACAGGAAATAAGATCATCTATAGTCTATTTATAGACTTGTGACAAGCACCCGTCAAATGCTTTGTGGTCTACTTTACTACCTTGAATGAAGTGACTTAGTTCATTTCTTCATTCATACACCAGTTAGCTAGCTGCGTGACCACAAACACAATCCAATACTAGATTTTCAAGTTTAAATTCGCATTTAACCGGATTCCCATTCCATTACTTCTATCTACCTGTTCCCGTTCCCAGTTTAGCTTAGAAACAGTGTTCTAGTGTTTAGGAGTTCAATAAACGTTAATTTTAGATGTCTACTTCAGTTTTACAATGTGTACATAACTAACACGCTCCTGCATACGCCCGTGTATTTACATTAGCTATTTGGATTTCTTTTATCGCTAAATTATGGTTCGCTCGTTAAATTGAGCTTGTAAATGTTTTAAGATTTTTGGAATTCTTCTAGTTATGTGTGAGGGATAATAGTTTTGTATACAATCATTTCCGGCCGTTTTGTGTTTCATCATTTCCGCGAGTGAAGGTCGTTTTCTTTAGGATAACCTAGAAAAAGTGTCTCATAAGACAGTCAGTGGCCGTGTTAGTGTATTTGCCAAACTGACCACGCTTCAAATCATGATCATTTTACCTCCACCCCTCAACCCCCGCGGCCAAATCCGGGTTGTCAAATTGAACCCCGACGACAACCCGGGTTGACAGCCGATTTTTTTTTTTCTCTTTAATTTTTTTTTTTTTGTCCGACTCACCAGTGAGTCGCGGGGCTTCACAGGACTATCCAGTCCTTATTTAAAGCAAACTTGTTTGTCCACAAAATAGATAGAGCATTCTATTCTTGTCAACGCCCATACAGCTTTTAACCAGTATTAGAGGTAATATTTGATAAAAGATAGCAGCTATTATCTATTACACCGGTATCGAGTGTCCTGTACATAAGGCCTCATTGAAATCGACACCAACTTCATCATCGATCATTTTCAAACTGCGCATAAACACTAGAGATTGAAATACTGTCCATTTATCTACTAGACAACACCTATTAAGGCTGACTGTCACAACTTTACCCACAATAGCTTGTCGATGTAATCGCAGCTTTTGAATATATCGATTAAAGATCTTATAGTCGATGGTACCCTTATTGTACTGTCTTCATCCCTATCATGGGAGGCTGGGAGACCGCTAAACTATGCCGCGTTGTAGATTGAACAAAAGGTTCTATAACATGCTTGTCTGCGGCGACATTATCCTATCTGGAGATTGTATTCAGATAAGCGTATCGGCTAGCTTTATTTGGTATCGATCAAGTTTATATTGGTTTATATTTGACTGGTTTCTTGGTCGCCCACGTGTTTATGTCGAGCATTTGAAGTAAAATGCTTACTTTCTTTTGTAAGTTGGAGGAAACTGATCAGTGGTCAAAAATCGATTGTAACCGTATATACATCAATAATCACAATTAATACATCTTTAACTACCAGACGAAACACAACGTGTTCTATTTGATCAAAGAAAGGGTATATGAATCGTGTGAAAAATAATATGAACAGAAAGGAGGTGACTAATATGGTGCCGACGAATAAATATATGGAAGAAAAAGACCAAAATACATTGATATTTTGGCAAGAGGATGATGATCAATGTTATACCTAACTAAACTTTCATACAAAAACTAACAAAATTAATATTTTCAAAAAACCCGACTTTTATTTTCTACATTGTGGTTCGATATATTTTTGGAATCGCTTCCTCAAGCACTTCATGCTTCTGCATGACGCAAAAATTACGACCTTACTGAACTTATGGCGGCAACCATTTTGTTTATTTTCAAAATTCATACAGCATAATCTTGTCACTTCGGCAGTTAAATCCAACCAAATGATACCTCATTTCATGATATACATCCAACCGTTTAGGCTACAGGGCGTGCCAAAGGTATATTATACATACAAGCATACATAATAAACTCTCTGAAAACGTTACTCTTCTTCTGAGTCCGTCGGATAAAAATAAGATTACTGACAGCAGCGATAGACAAACTCATATGTAAACTTTCTTACAAGACGGATATACTCAATACTAGTTTATTACTATATTACGAGTATATCGAAATTTGTAGAACCCCATACTCCTTCAATGCCCCTGGAGCTAGCATTTCCCTGGCAAGACACCTGACTCTATGCGTGGAGCATGATTCGTATGATTAGCCGATCTTATCACCGCATGATTGTCGTGTGTCTGCCACGCGTCTCAGTTGTTTGTTATCGGGTCTGAGATCGTACAGAGGAACGGGACCTTTTTGAGTTAGCATGTATAATGTTTGTGTTAATGCAAATTTGTATTTTTTTAAGGCTGTTTTCTGTTGTTGATATTTGATCGTGGTATTTGTAATGAACACTTATATTATAGTCCGCCAGATCTTTCATGTGAATTCGGTCTCGTAGTTTATACGAGAGGAACCGTTTTTTTATTTCATTCGGAGGTAGTGACCAAGTCTTTTATGTATATTGTAAGTACTAGATTAGTTTCCATTGTACTTCTTTGCCAATACGCGAAGTCACCTTTTTGAAACTATGAAACAGTTCTCATTTATAGAAATTCCAAAGCCATTACTATTATTGTAAAAATCATCTCTTACAAACCAAACGATCTTAACATTGTTTTACTTATAAAATCAAAGCTGACAGGTGAGAGTTATCAAGCGTTAATGGATACCAATCTATTTAATAATAGGGATGGCTACTGGCTAGTTAAAACAATGAATGGAATTATTAATAGATAATATTTAATAATAACTTGTTTAGTATGATTGTGCCTAGATATAAACCCAAACTTTATAATCAGTTACAGCTTGGCTAATCTCGTTATAAAAACTTAAAATTGAACACCGTGATCGCAATTTGATCACGAGGATATTTTCTTTTTATAATCCTTCTTAACAGTTCCCACAGTTGAAAAGTTAATTGGTTCAAAATAAATTCACTCTTGTCTCTCGCATTTAAAAAATCACTAAATACTCCGACCTTGGTCCTAGCATCTGGGACATTATCTCTAACTATTATAAATCTGTTTATCTGATCATAAATCTTTTTCGTTTTTATCTCAGTACAATGTGTGATCTTTTTTACTTTATTAGTTTGATAATGATAACTGAATAGCCTCGTTTTTAAGGGTGATATATATATATATATATCATGGTCCTCAACAGGCGGTTGAATTGGTTTTTAAATACACAGTTGGATTTGTGACTGTAAATTGCATGTTCAACGTAACTGTTTACGGAATAAGATTCAATTTGATGTGACTTGAATATCTGTTGGTATGCCCACTATATATCGCCTGATGATGCAACTAAAGGGTCCCGGAAGTGCAGATGTGAGGGTTTTTGTGTAAATTCAATGAATCGTGGACAATCGGCCCGCGAGCAATAATTTAAATCTTTTGCTGCAGCACTATGATAGTGGACAGCTCTATTTTGACTGTATGGTGTCACTACATTTTAAATTATTATTCGTCTGTAATTTATTAGTTTGCTTAGCAACATTGTCATGTTGTAGTTTAATGTTTGGACACTTTGAGTGTCCCCTACTGTGTTCATAAATTTTGGCAGTGTTTTTTTTAACCCACTTCAAAAAGGAGGAGGTTATCAATTCAGATGTTTCATTCTCCTGCCCTTTTCCCAATTTATTTGGGGTCGGCGCAACATGTCTTTTTCTTCCATACTCCTCTATTAGTCGTCATCTCTGTAGTCACCCCTTTTTTACCCATATCCTCTTTCACACAGTCCAACCATCGTTTCTTTGGCCTTCCCCTACTCTTATAGCCATCCACATCCATACACAAGACTTTCCTCATGACATTTTCTTCATTCCTCCGCATCACATGCCCATACCACGACAACCGATTTCCACACAACTTTTCAGTCAGCGGTGCCACTTTTAGACTTCCTCTTATATACTCATTCCTAATTCTATCCATGCGCGTAACACCACATATCGCTCTTAGCATTCTCATCTCAGCTACATGCAATTGCTTTTCATTTATCCCTTTTGTGGCCCAACATTCTGAACCATACAAGACAGCAGGTCTGACCATTGTTTTATAAATCTTCCCCTTAAGTTTTAGGGGAATGCGGGAGTCACAGATAGTCCCGGTGACCTGCCGCCATTTCATCCATCCAGTGTTAATTCTGTGCTTAACAGTCCGATCTATTTCGCCATCGCTTTGCACGAGTGAACCGAGATACCGAAAATCGGAGCAGACTGGGAGAAGCGCGCCATCTAGCACTACAGCTTCAGAACTGGAGAGACCGCCGAAATCGCAGAACATGTATTCAGTTTTGGTTCTGCTGATTTTCAAGCCAACTTTCTCCAGCTTCTGTTGCCATTTCTCCAATCTGCTCTGGATCTCAGGTCCATCTTCACCGACCAGAACAATGTCGTCGACAAACAGCATGCACCAGGGTGCCTCTTCCTGTATTTCCGACGTAAGAGCGTCAATTCAGATGTTTATAAATATAAATTAAAGCTTGCTGCTTCAATTATATATATGAGCCATTGTTTTCATATGTAAGTACTGCTTATATATAAACTGAAACTGATGAAATTTTTTATATATATATATTTTTTAATATTCGTTTTTGGCATGAATACTTGTATAGTATTATATTATATTTTTAAATATTTTTTTTTATTGACATTTTATTATTATTTTTTTTTTTTTGACTTGAATACTTTGTTATTATTTTTATTTTTTGATTGACGTATTATTATTAGTATTTTGTTCGACACGAATATTTACTTTGTAAAGTATTATGTTTTTATTTTTTTTTGATAACTTAATTATTGTAAATGTGAGGACTATGTGGGTTATTATTATTATTTTCTCCTCTTTTTTACAGTAATTTTTAACGTTGTCTGACAGTTTGAGTACTTTTGCGGCCTACCCAAATGTCTTTTCTTTGGTATTGTTCGTCAAGTCATTGAGCTCCTTAGTGGTTTTTAAGTTGAGCTATTCGACTATTGACAAATGCTTGCACTGACTGGACAGGTCCACTCAAATATGTGTGGTTCTTTCTTCAAAAGACCACTACAGACACTAAGCTGCATGGTCCTCATATAGAATAATGTGAATGCGAGAACTATGTATGTCGTTATATTCATGTAGATTTTATGATTGTCTGGCAGTTTGAGTATTTTTGCGGCCTACTCAAATGCCCTTACTTTGGTATTGTTCGTCGGTTCGTTGAGCTCCTCAAAGTTCTGAGTTGAGCTTCGCGATGACTGACAAATGCTTGCACTGTCTGGACAGGTCCACTCAAATTTGTGTGTTGCTTTCTTCAAACAGCTCATCCCAGACATAAACGTACATGGTTCTCATAAGATTTAACCAGTACACATTGTATGGATTTGAACACTTTAAAAGAAACTTTGACCTCTGAGTTTGTTTCGGTGTTTCTTCTCTGGGTAGTCAGCTAGGAAAGACCGGCCTGATCTAGCTTAAACTGACAAAAACATTGACGTGTAAAAGTGTTCCTTGTGACCTATTTACTGAATAAACATCATTTATATATATTATGTATGCTCGGGCATAACTCCGTCATGTATCGACGAATTTGCATAATTATTTTTTTGTTCGAAATGGGTTAATTTCGACATAACATAACGCTGATACGCTCTCTCTCTCTCTCACAGATTTAAATAGTTCACCCTGATACACCCTAATTTCGCCAATTATGTTCAAATGCCATGGTTTCGGGGCTATCATTTCGGGCATAACTTTACTATTTAGTTTTGGTTATAGGGTACAACTAAAAAGTGGAAAATAAAAACTTTTTTACATAAGAATACAACCAACTTCCAAAAAAAACCAAAAAAATGCAAAATAACTTTAATTTTGGAAGTCGATGTTTCTAGTTTTGTTTCTTCATTATTTGACACCAAGTTCCGAAATTAAAGTTATTATGTTTTTGTAACGTTAAACACTGGGTCACATTTTTGTTCCTCTCCAACTAATGATGATCGCTTTTCAAAAAACCTGTCACGCTTTTGATCATTGCTTTTAGAATGTACTACATTGTGTGGGTTGATCCAAAGTCTTTCAGGTCCTTTGTATAATTGGCAATTAGCGACTATTCATCATCATCATCATCATCAGCCTTTTAATGTCCCCACTGCTGGGGCACAGGCCTCCTCTCTGTGAGAGGATGTGCCCACCACGCGAGCCCAATGCGGATTGGTGGATGTCACATGTCTTCGAACTTTTGGTTCTAGGACATGTCGGTTTCCTCACGATGTTTTCCTTCGCCGTTTTGAGAGCAGTGGTGAAGAAATAACTTACCAAAAATAAAGCGCCTGCCTGAGTTTGACGTGAGTTCAAATCTACAACATGTAAGTCGCGGCTGTTACCACTGGGCCACCACTGCTCTCATTCTCATTAGCGACTGTTGTTCACTCTTAAACTTGCAAAATTCCTTCTACCCTATCTTAGCAATTGAACGAATTGATCGTATTCCCATTTTATTAAAAATCTCAAATGAACTCGTCACCTCTATACGAGTACCTGCGTTCATTTTCATTATCCACAAGCCATCCGTTTCTAGCTGTCGCTCGGAATGTAGAATTTTGTGGAGATCCAATATCTTAGGAATTGTGTGTTAGTATGTAAGTTACTGAGATATTTCATTTTAAATGTGTGTCTGTTGTTTCGACACAACTAAGTTTATTATTATTTGTATGCTCTCGAGTAAAATGTAGCGAACTGACCACCTTATTATAACGTCCTATTGTATTGAAACCTACATTTACGAAGAATTTTTTGATTTTTATGTAGCACCTTTACATTATATCCTATTAAAGCAACCACATCATTGATGTGTTGAGTATGTGTATTGTAAAGTTTACCCCATTTAAAATCATATTTGGACACTTCGCCTCAAATCATTACCTACTTGTGTCCACAGTACACAAGCCACCCGTCTCTAGTTTTCGCTTGGAATGTTCAACATTGTGTTGATCCCATGTCTTAAATAAGTTGCACATTTGCGTACCTTATAAGCAATTAAAGTAACCACACCATTGTTGTGTTTTGTGTGTGTATTTTGAAGTCTACCTCGTTTAAAATCTTATAGTTACAAACTCGTTACGTCATAATTATCATGACTTGTGTCGACTGTCCTCCAGCAAGTCATGTCTAGCGTCTAGCTGTCGCTAGGAATGTACAACATTGTGTTGATCCAATGTCTGAGGGGTCAAACCGCGGCGCTGTGGTCGCCGGGAATCGGGCGCAGCTAATAATAGATCTGATAGGCATGAGGCGACAACCAATTGATTGGAAAATAGCGAAAATTTATAACAGTTTATTTTTTTATTCTTTGTGGAAGATTTATACAGCAATTTAAAATTATTTTTGAATGAAACTGAAAAGCATAAGAGGCGAAGGAATGATGAACTGTTAAAAACAAAATGTTTGATTATGAATGTGGTTATGGAGGGTTATAAGAGGAAGGCAAGACCAAAAATCTTAGGGTAGACTGTGTGAAAGATGAAAGGAAACTGGCTACGAGATGATGATTAACCCTTAACTACGCCTAGCGATTTTTTTTTAAATACTGGTTTTGGTAGATTAGGTACAGGTTATAACAAATTTAATGAATTTCTTGTTTTATTTTTATTATTTCATTTCCTGAAAAAAAACCCTGTGTGTGTGCCCATGCAGACATGTGGTCTGTATGTGGCCACTTTCCTGCATGTTATCTACGCAGCTTTTAAGGGCTAGACTACTCACTGTAAATTAATCTTTGAGACTTAATAAAAACACACTACGTCTAAGAAAACAAGTTTTTATTAGTTTTAATGGTGATAATCATCAAAACAAGGTGCTGCACACAACGGTACTTGGCAGATCTTACACATTTGTGGTTTCTGTCTTGTACTGCAGTGCCAGCATCGTTTTCTGGTTCCCTCACAAGGCATGTGAACACCAATTTTATTTAGCCTTATATTATCAGACACTCCAAAACGATGATACATTCCTACATTTCTTCCAAAGCTCTTTTGATTTCATGATCTCGAACAATTCGATTTTTATGTGGTTTCTGCGTGTTCTGAAAATATCAAACAGTGTTTGCTAAGAGATTTTTGTTTGGTTTAGTGGCTTTAGTAGAGAGAGAAGAGAAGTACTTATGGAAGAAGAAGATATATTGTTGTACTAACAATAATGCTGACTTCAATATGATAATAGTTACTCACATGAGGCTGTATGTCAATCAATAAAAACCTATCCTATAGGTCTCTTTAGTTTAAAGCCGTAAATACGAATAACCAGAAGTTACGAACCTAAGATTTTCAGTTGACATTTCGAACACTTTTATCTTATACTAGTGCTCCGTCCGCGTGGATTTCAAAAATTTAGAGCCAATGACACTCACAAATAACGTGGCTTTCTATTGGTTATAAGAATTTTCAAAATCGGTTTAGTAGATCCAGAGATTACCTCCTACAAACTCACGAACTCACAAACTTTACCTCTTTTAAATATTAGTATAGATAAACCTATGCGGTATTGCGGTATCATCCGACACATGAAATATTATATAAAGTTTAAAAATTTTAAGAGTTGAAGACACAAATAATGGCAATAGCATGTATCTTGTTGATTTACCATGACAAGATACTCGACTAGAATAAGCCAAGCAATTAAGAAGTTAACCAAACTCTAAATGGATATCAAAAACTTAGATAATGATGGTTTACTTTAATTGTTCGTATAATAAGTAGTCAGAAACCACTTGATTTATTAGTCAGCTAAATGAATTACGACTGTACATGTACAATCACGGGACAGGAGCTGGTACCAATAAAAAATCTGTCTAATTATTTTTAATTACTGAAAATGTAGTCTCGTTTGTATTCATGAAATCTTCGGTCCACAGATTCCCGAATGGCGTCGGCAGTGTTGCCATTTTGCCACTTAAGCGAATCAGTGTTCTGATCATCATCGCAAATAGCATTTCTCAAATGGAGATAGCAGTCAATTATCAACGCCCATTACTTATTAGGCATCATTAACTGGCAACACATTGGGTACGTTGGTGCACGTTTCTGTTGGACATGCAGTTATTCCACTTTTAAGAATCCATTGATGATTTCTGACGACAAAACTCTTTACAGAATTTATTTTTGTATCTTAAAAACATAAAATAGTAATCAACCATCATAAATAGCAGTAATTGTCTGCAAACTACTAAAATTTATTCAGACCCTAAAAGGAGAAAGCTAGCTATCCATACATTGCAGACATAAACAGATTATCTTCATGATTGCTCCATCGATACTAAGGAAATCAGTTGTAAAGCTTTCTTTCCCAAAACACACTTTCCAACCGTGCAAACTTCATGAAAAAGGGGCCGTTAGTTCTCGAGATTAGCGGCATCTTACAGACGGACAGTATTTCACAGTGATTTGGTTAGCAAGTCGCCTGATACTCGGTCCAAAAGGCGCCGAGCGCATAAATTGTTTAAGCAAACAGACCGCCCGCAGCTTCGCAAATACATTGCCATTAAAATGACGCTGAAAACTGTTTGTATTGAACGGATACTAAAGTTTTATTGTAGTCCTTGAGACCTTTATGTCGTTGATGATTGGAAACCGAAATTGATTCCTGCTTTTAGAATCTGGTGTAGGTGGTGTAACTTATAACGCTTTGCAAATATCTAGTGTACAAGGCGTTATGAGTTCTAAATACATATATCACGAACTCACTACTAGATTTGTGATGCTTATCCATAGACTTTATTTAAAAACTTAACCTCTTAGTTTTCAACTGAATCGTAACGAACCTGTAGATAATTTTATAGCAGTTGTGGTTCTAATTTTAACTCTTTCTAAATCCACTTCACAAAAACTTTCACCGTCCTCCATATTGTTTTTGCGGACTCAAAGTGCAATTTTATGCACCCAATGCTCAATATAGGATGTCGAGTGTTGCCCACCGAATCGCAATTAATTTACCATATCAAATGATTGTGATTGCTACTGTGTGCTTTGTTTATGACGCGGCGCAATCAAAGAAGCCGATAAGATACACTTAAATGAACTTAATTAATCGATTTCCACTCAAAATAAGATTACATTGAGAACTGTGGCATATTGTTTCACAATGATCGAGGCTTATCGATCACTATCTGAGAATTCGCATTGATATCCGATACAATCGATGTATTCATCGGTGATGGCGGTTTATCAAGGAAAAGATCGGAGATCGGTAATTAATTACTTAAGAAACTTTCGGTCTTTTAAGGAGTGCCTCCTTGAGTAGAAGTTGAAACTGGAACTGACCACCTACCTTTCTATGTTGTTACAAGTAGCATAAGCATAAACAGAGCCGTTTAACTGTCAACAAGGGGTTAGACAGGTATTTAAAGAATTTGTGATCATTTCTTCATTTCAATTTGAACCTAGTATCTTTAAGCATTTATGAAGATATTAGTACTATATTACAGTCAGAAAATGAGATCTGCAAATAAACCAAGGTAACAAAAGGACGTCTGATGACCTGATGAGGGTGGTGCGATTACTAGATGCGAGAAACAAAGGACCAGTCGAGGTGGAGAAAGATAATCTAGGATATTAGGATTACATTCAGTATTCGATCCTTCCAACAACTGCGTATCATATTTATTTAATTATTTATTTATCCTTTATTTCAAGCAACTATGGCCCATAAAACACAATACATAATTATATAAGAATACACTATCAAATAACCCCTTTGTTATTTGCATTTATTGTATCTCAATAATTCGCCTAAAATCTCAAAATAAATGCGCGTTCTTTGTCGACGAATGTTCGAACCCTGACCATCGACAGGGCTCGTAAAATATTATTTTAAAACACATCGAAGCGTTTCTGCGAATAGACAATGAACAATGCGCACGACCGCCCCAAGCCGGCGAACAATAGCCTGCCTAACTTTCATACGATTGAGTTAGATCTACACAACGGGACAATTTATGTAGATATCTAGATTTCGTTGTTTATAATGTGCAGGGATCTTATGCCGGGCGTGTTAGACGTAGAACCGATGATGATAGACGTGTTCTTGAGTGGAGACCACGAGTCTGTAAACATAAGTTGGATGCCCAGGTGTTTTTTTTTAACTTAACTTTTTGGAGCGGAAAAACTCACCCATGTTTCTTCAGTTGCCTATGCCAGGGCCACGGTTACTCCTGTGAACACTCTCGCAATCCTGGCTGGTCGCAAGGTGGCTGGTGCTGGATGAGGGTTGCCGAGAATCGAGATAAATGGCATGCGATTGTGAGGCCTGTATCTAGCAGTGGAGTGCTGTAGCATGACGATGACCTCAGTAGTATAGGACGCTTTTCTATTAAACCTACATAGCCTCACGCCTTTTCCTCGAAAAGATTGACGTTGGAGAATCCGCGGATTACACCTCTGTTTTGCGAGCTGAAGTAGGTCTTGCTATAGGTCAACTAAAGTCTGATCGCAACAGGCACACTTCTGACTACTAAACCAATAGTCAAAGCTGTGAGTAAGTTATAGAATCATTGTTAGACAATCAATCTGCCTAGCCTTTTCTAACTATCTTGGGGTCGGCTTCCAGTCTAACTGGATGCAGCTGCAAATACCAGTATTTTACATGGAGCGACTGCCTATCTGACCTCCATAACCCAGTAACTGGGTAATAAGATACCCCTTGGTAAGACTGGATGTCAGACTTTCGGGCTTTTGACGACCCGTAACGACTGTCAAAGATCCACGATTGACAGCCGGGACCAATGGCTTAACGTGCTTTCCGAGGCACGATGGAGTCTAAGTATGTAAAGATAGTCACCCATCCACGGATCAACCCCGGCAAGCGTAGCCTTAACCTGATGGATCGACCAGTGCGGCTGTTATTACTTTATCCACGAGCTCCTCAATTGTGGTAGATAATGCTAATGAGATTTCTAAGACGTTATCGAGCTTTTCTCGTCATAATATTAGGGCCATTTTTGGGATATTGTACATGAAGGAAGAGTCTCTAATTCCATTCAAGATCCGAAATTGGTTTCACAAAATCTTACCAATGACGTAAGATGTGTCTGGAGCTGTGGAGTTTTAGACTTTACTTAGCAATAAGTCTTAATATTTCCTGCTTACTGACGGGTCAGAGGCTTCCTCCCATTGCGGCATGGACCGGCATGGTAGATGGTCCATGTATTCGGTTTTTTGTTTCTATTGGACATGCCGCTTTTCTCACAATGTTTTCCTTCACCGCATTGAGAGCAGTGGCGATCAAAATTACACATAGTGTAGACTTTATTGTATTAGTGCAAAACAGATTTAACGTTTAGTTTACGGAACGTAGAAATATAGATTTGTTTATGATCTAAAAAGACCCTTGAAGCGACAGGGCGTGGTAAAGGATAACTTTGTTGGCAAAGTCAACTGGCGTAAATTCGTGACCGTAGGGTTTCAAACAGAGTTCTGCTTGAGAGAGCTGTGCAGAATTGTGGTTAGGATACCGCCTCTGCTTCTGACCATATTCCATCAATATTAATTGAATTAATTATGCGGAAGATGAAATTGTCAATATTGAAATAGGTTCTGGCAGGAGTTGAATATTTGAAGTAGACATACCAAGTCTTCAAATAATAAACTTCTTAAAATGATGTTAATCCTATCGTATGTACAAAAGGGACTTAACTATAGGAAGGTACGAATAGCTACTGTTTTAACATATATTTTTTTATTCATTATATTTCCGGTTTGACTAACAATGTTTAATAGTAGGACACTAATGCCTAGACTAACCATCAGAGGACTGTGTTTCAGGACACAAAGAAATAAGGCATTGATGATGTAGATACTTACAAAGGGAGTTTTAGTTATAATTGGTTCTAGAATTTGGTACCTTATAATAACATGAACGTTACTGTACTATAAATGAAACTCGTCTATTAAATAATTCTACGCAGGTGCAAATGAAGTGCCTGCAACAAACAACATATTTACAGGCGCCATCTCCGACCTAGCTATTCATCTTTGCAACATATTGCAACCTTTACTCTCTACGTCATAAGTTACATTACTGTATCCATTACCTATCATAAACCATAGTGGTAAACTTATAGAGGTGGCGGCTTTTTAGTTGGAACTGAAACGTATCATTATAAAAACACTTTTTTACAAAAACACAACCGACTTCCAAAAAAAAATACACTTAAAATTAAAAAAATAACTTTAATTTCGGAAGTCGGTGTTTGAATTTTAATTCTTCGTTATTTGACACCGACTTCCGAAATTAAAGTTAATTTTTAATTTATAATGTATTTGGTTGTTTTTTTTGTAAAAAAGTTTTTTATTTTTTCCTTTTTAGTTGATATACCCCAGAACTAAAAACCCCAATAACATGGAACGTGGAATTTAAACATAGTCGTAATTGGAGAACACCAAAACGTCATTTATGTATATGTATTTTTCGTTTTTGTTCAGTTTTTCAAAAAGCGCTCAATAAATTTTGATAAAATTTATGTGGGGCTACCTCGGGAGTATATTCTATCGGATAAAAAAAAGAATTTTAAAAATCGGTTCTCAATTGACAGAGAAATCGGTGGACATACATAAAAAAAAAACGGGTGCGTACCATTTGACATAATAACAAAAGTTCTAACGATCACATGACCTAATTTCATTTAATATAATTTTTCATTAGTATAACGATGAAATTATGTAATGAATTATTGATATAATTTCAGTTTACCTAATTTTATATGGTTTAATAAACATTTTCTATAATGCACATTTGAAATAATATTCAGTTAGTATAAATATTTAGTTAGTATAATATTCAAATTCTATAAAACGTCATTATGGTTAACACCCCGACTCAGAGTACCCCGACTCGGATAGGTTAGGTTAGAATGGCATATATTACACACCCAAAAAAAAACATACATACAGTCGAACATAGAACCTCCTTCTTTTTCGAAGTCGGTTAAAAATACTTAGCTGGTGGTAGCAATACGCACAGCTGATTAATTTCGTGAGAGATGGCCTTGAAGTCTTAGTAGTTTTATCGGAAAAATTCTGTTTGTCCACAGGCCCTGGTAAATTCTCACAAAAATCAATTATAGTGGCAATAGCCTCGCTCCCTATAATGAGAGACCTAAACATACAGTACAACCTCACTTGGACAGTAACTTAATTTAAGTTACTGTCCAAGTGAGGTTGTATCCTTCCGCTCCTTTTCCGCCACCTCCTTTGCAACCATCACTTCCTCGCAGAAGGAGACGAGGGCGTCCCACGCGCTCTCGATAACGAGCATGGCCGGATGCGAGAGATTATCTGCAGCATCAACCACCGCGACGCCGTCACGGTGCTGCACAGCCCACGCTGAAGGTACCCCAATGCCTAACCCTTTTGGTACTATAGCCATGACGTTATGTAAAATACATAATACATCGGTAATACACCGCATGTTTTATACTTTGCAAGACTTTACCTTGGCGAAACATACCCAAGCCAAAGCCAAGCCAAGCCAAGTCCGCCTTTGTACAGTAATTTTTACTTGTGCATTAAGTTTAATAACTAAATACTCCCATGAAACCCATACAGTAACTCTTACAACTCAAAGAAAGATCCAAGAACGCTTCGTCAAAGTTTCAAAAGAGACAGTATAAAAGCTAGTAGAGGTATGTTATTTACTGGTTTTCCAGAATAACGTAATTGTGGGGTAGGTTCGTCAGTACGTGACATTGCATGCGAATGTTAATTCCATGCAGTGCCTTGTTGTGTTTATTGATTTCTTTGTGTTGAATGACCTATCATTTATTACTGGGTAATTTTTTCCAATACAAGCTGTATCAATGTAGGCCAAGGACAGAGTGATATACCGTGTTTTCAAGGAAAATCCTACTAATATTACAAATGTAAATGTTTGTGAGGCTGGCTGGATGTATGTATGGGTGGGTGTTTATTACTCTTTCACGCAAAAACTACTTTTGAAGAAAATTTACAGTAATAAATTATAATTTATAGTGGGGTAGTAGTACTAAAACCATGCGGGTGAAACTGCTGGCATTAGCTAGTACTATATACTATCGAAAAACATTTTCCTCCTTCTGGCGCAGTCGGGTAAATATGAAGGCTTTTCAAAAAGTCATAGAAAGGCTCTAAACTTCAAAGTATAGAGTGAAGTTAGTTATAGAATTCATTGTAATAAATTTTTACTTTAAGGTGAAAGCTCCAGGTTAGCCCGCGAAATACAAATTTTCTACGTTTTTTGAATTTTGCAGGTCACTATGAAGTTGTATGTTAGTCAAAATATGATTTGCGGCCGTAGCAAGTACGTATTTACAGAACCGTAATCATTAAAATCATCAATAATGAGAGAGTTGTCTCAGTTAGAATTGATGTCAAATGATGTTTCATGATTTCATGAAATACATACATTTGACATACATTCTAACTGAAAGAGTTGTATTGATGATTTTAATGATTGTAATTCTATAAATACATACTTGCTACGGCCGCGAATCAAATATTGACCAAGATACAACCATGGCGCTTGCACCTTAAGCAAAAAGTGCCTAAAACTTTTAGTAAAACATGTTCAAATAAACAAAGTTAAATTTTAATTCCAGCAGGAAACATAAAAGTATAACTTATCAAAATTATTATAGTTTATTGATAAAATTTATTGGGTTATTGATACAATTTAACCAAGCTCTTAAATAAAAATTATTCAAATACAGGATACGTCCTTATTAATTACTACTTAACATTTGACTTTTGATAATCACTATCTTTTGAACATTAAAATTAAAATATTTGAGTTCCACTTTTAAAGTAATTTTTTACCCTAATAAAAGGTTTATCGACTTCACATGGCTTTGAATATTTTTGTTTGTAATGCAAAATATGCCGCAGAAAGTTTTAATGTTAATTTGGTTAAAATTCTTTATGTACGATAAAATTTTAGTAGATCGATAACGTTATTTCTCTATCAAACTGAACCAGTCAAAATATTCCAAAGTATCAATAAATATAAAATTAATTATCCTATTAATAGCTTCATTATTGTAGGTTAGTTACTATATCCGCTATTTTGTAAGACAAGCCTGTATCAAAATATTTATTTTACGTTTTGTGCGACAAATCATAAAACAATTTCCGTGCCAGTTTTTAAGCGGTTGAGAATTTTCTCTAAAGCTTTTCTTATTCTCACATATGTTATTATTATTGAGTATGTTTGGACAGAACTTAATTAACTAATGCAAACTCTTTTCTAAATTGGTTTACTTTATTACTGTTCTGTAACATGATCACATACCTACTTCTTTATTATCGTCATTACGAACCGTAGGTACAATACCTTAGCACGTAATAGGGAATATGCATGAAAAAAATATCTGGTATCTAACCGCTTTATTGATGAATATACAAAACTAGAATACGAATAGTGAAAGCGGAATCAAAATTGATCGAAAATTAAACAAGATGTAACAATTTTAAACAATTATATCTGTCCCTCTCTCGAAAACACTGTTTTCTGTGGCAGTTGTATGGGCGTCATATCCTTTGACGTCAACAACACGTCGGACTTCTCTTTCTAATTATCAACTTCAGAGCTTTATAACTTAGTCGCTGATGAAGATATTTTGAGAATTCCTTCATATTTGTTCACTGGTAATAAGTTTCAATCTAACAAATAAAAAAATATCATGCATATAGGTATTTTAAAAAGTCTCTGTGTACAGCACATCTTAGGTATATGTAACTATTGGCCTTAGTTTTACATAATCGCCAATACAATTAAACCAGAAGAAAACTTCTCTGTACAAGCATCAGTTCCTCTATGACACAGGATATAGCATGTGCTCTTATTTATCCATCAATATTTCATCGCCATCTTAGATGATGAGGCCAGGAGACCTTATCCCAAGTTAGTTGGGGTCGGTGCAACTCGTTTACTCCTTCCATTCATATAGCATAATGTGAATGCGAGAACTATGTAATTCGTTATATTCACGTACATTTTATGATTGTCTGGCAGTTTGAGTACTTTTGCGGCCTACCGAAATGTCCTTACTTTGGTATTGTTCGTCGGTTCGTCGAGCTTCTCAAAGTTTTAAGTAGAGCTTCACGATAACCGACAAATGCTTAGACTCTCTGGACAGGTCCACTCAAATCTGCGTGTTGCTTTCCTCAAAAGCTGATCCCAGACATTAACGTGCATGGTTCTCATATGATTTGACCAGTACATATTGTATGGATTTGAACACTTTAAAAGAAACTTTGACCTCTGAGTTTGTTTCGCTGTTTCTTCTCAGGGTAGTCAGCTAGGAAACACCGCACCGGCCTCATTAAGCTAAAACTGACAAAAAAAAAATGTTGACGTGTAAAAATGTTGTGAAACCAATTTACATAAATAAAATCATTTATCATTTCATCCTATTAACGGCAGGCTGTTACTAACACTCTTTCCTTCCATATCATTCATCAGTTCCTCACACAATCTATCCTTCTTAAGGCCGCCCTCTTCCTATCCATCCATCCATCCCCATTCCCATATATCTTTTTGACACATGTGCTTTATCGCTCCTCTTCATATCACCGATTGTCCATATTAAGAAAAACCACCTCCCTTCTAACTTTTCTGTCACTGGTGCCAATTTTAAACTTAGTCATCAATATCCATAGCTTCTGTCAGCGGCTTCACCCGCACGGAATAAGTACTTCCCCTATTATAAGTGATAGCCTATGTACTATTCCAGACTATAATCTATCTGTGTGCCAAATTTCATTTAGATCCGTTCAGGCGTTCTGTCGTGATTAAATAATTTAACGTAATGTCCGTCATATTTTTTTTTGTGTGGGTGGGAAATCATCCAATGACTTCTCCCGCTCTGGGTGGAGCAGGGGGAGCGTGTCAGACTCTTACTGACTAAAACCCACCCCTGTTCCTCCCTGCCCTAAATGCCCAGGGGCGAGGTAAGTCTTTCGAATTTATCCTCAATCCCCTAGGCAGCAAAAAAAAAGTGGAACGCTTCACGATTTTGCGTGTCATCCTTGCGCAGGGACCATGCTAATCTTCTCTGTATCGTTCCAATTTTAGTATATGTACTGCCGAAGCAAGTACGTAATGCCTATCTATTCGTCCATCCCAACTTTCGCATTTATAATAGTGCATTTGTAATAGTAGGATTAACTTTTAGAAAAACTACCGTTTAAAACCAAGGTACCAACGACTTCTGTGTAGATTTTAATCTATCAATTTTTGCCAGATCTATTTCTGTGTCTAGATTCGCGACGTTCATCTCGCGTACGTCATATGGTAAGGGGAATGCATCGTAGCGGGACAGTCCGTGATCATGTAAAATGGATGCGCCGTGAACGGTTTTATGGTCACCCTCGTTATAGGACAATTAGCTGTCATCGTCGCTTCTCTCGCTGAGATCGGATCGAGATGCGAGAGCTGTGGAGTCGCCAAATTGATATAGAAAGTTTTAAATGGCTATCTTTTTTGATAGATCAACCAACATTAGATTACATTTTTTTTGCGTCGTGGCTTGGTCTTTGCAATTATACTAGACCAGACCAGTATCATCTGTATTGCTTTATAGGTAGGTACATCCGTTGATTAAAAAAATAAAAATATCGTGTGAAAATTTTGCATTTAGAGCTTCGCTCAAAACTAATGATTTCCTGTGATGATTTTATGCAGTTGACTCAAGTCAAGTCAAGGTCGATAAGAAAAATACCAAAGCTCCCTGGATTTTTTTTAATAAATTTAATTGGTATTGTAATTTGTGCTTTTAATTGTGTTGATTTCGTGCAGGTCGCAATTTGTTGGCATCAAGAAGCACAGGACCAGTCGATGTGGCGACGCTTGACTTTGTTCAGCAGTGGAAGTCTTTGGAAGTCTTGCATAATTTGATTCCGCCAAGCCCGTTCCATCAACGGACCACAAGACGTACGGCGATGAACGAGAACACATTCAGTGTGCGTACAGCTAGGGAGTGGAATTCCCTGCAGCAGTCTGTGTTTCCTGATAGCTATAACCTGGGAGTCTTTAAGTCAAGAGTGAATATGTTACTTCTAGGCAAGCGTGCTCGATCTTCAACCACACCATCGCTTACCATCAGGTGAGATAGACGCTTTGACCGGGCAGCATTTGTTAACTCACAAAAAATATTTGAAACAATGTTTTATTTTTTTTTATTAATGATAGGCTCGCAATTGACCACAATCTCACCTGATGGTAAGCGATGATGTGGGATGTGGTGATGTACTACTTTATGCATAATCGGTGTATGAACGTAAACGAGGCTAAAGAAGCATATAAGGATCGCAGAATGTAGCGTTCTCTAGCGTTCTCTACCTAAACCCACGAGAAAAATGCGAGTATTTAATTATGATTTTTAAAGTACGAATGTCTACTCCACTCCACTTCTATCCAGTCTTGCACGGGCGGACCCGGCGGGCGGCGGCGCTTGCTGGCGTCACCGCGGCGGCTCCTCAGATGCTGTTAGTGCGACTTTCGCGACATATCATCGTGACAGGACACTATAGAGGCTCTAGCTAATGAACTCGTACGCTAGCCGCTAGGAGGTCTGACAGCTCATTTACAGTGCCTAAATAGGAGATTGCTAGGAAGAACTTTATTGATTATTAGGCTGAACATTTATTTTGTCATAAGAAATAGTTTTCATTTAATGAATTGAGTTATCTACCACCTATGAGTGTTTGGCCAACGAATCAGTATTGCTATTCAACGTGGCAATGCAGCAGGCGTTCTGGGCACTTTTTCCATTGACACCGATGTGGTTGTTTTGTTTTTATGCCTAATGAATTCTTTTCATACGCGTTTGTACTTCGAGACGCCCTAGCTAATTCTGCCGTCGCAGTTCTGCTGGAAGAAATTTATTTTGAAATAAGCAGCTACTTTGTGCTCTTCTATCTGTACTTGCTCTTTTCTATTTTAAGTGTTTTGTGTGTACATAAATAAATAAACTCGTATGCTAGCCGCTAGGAGACTAAAAATTGTACATTTATGGTGCCTTAATAGAAGATTGCTATGAACAATTTCATTCAACTTTAAAAGCTCAAACTTGATACATTTTGTATTTCTTTTCAGGAAAGAGGCAGTAGGTACCTAATAATGATTTTTGTACGGAACTGCAAGCAGCGCAGCTCATACTGGGGGCAGAGACAAATACGTTTGTGTTTACAATTCGAAAAGATCATCAAGATCATCTAAGTACCTATTTAAGCATGAGAAGAAACCTTTGATGTTAATTCTGTTATTTTAATTCAATATAATTATTGTAGTAATGAGTAATGCCAATATCGTATTTTGGAGGTATGCAGATCCGAGATGCGTGTTGTGTCTGGGGGGTTAGACAAAATACTTTTCTGTTAACGTGAACGCTAACGCTTCGTGAAAAATGAATGGCAACGACATTACTGGGCGTGAGTCACGTGACAGTTCTCTCCGCAGGTAATGTCCTTGCCATACATTTTGCACGAAGCGTTAGCGTTAGCGCTATTATTAAAGTTATTTGGCTAAGGGGGCTGGTCCCGGCAACTGCCCGATGGTTGATTTCAGACTGTTGTATTTATCAAATCGCGCTGACAATTCTGTTTGCGCGATGCAGGATTTGTGTGAAACCTTTGTTCCGAGTAGAAAATTTCGAAAACACCTACCAAGGTGTGGGTGGTAAAGTACTGACTAAATCGTTTGAAGGAGTTTTTGTCCTATAGACAGCGGAATTTTATGGATGACACGTATGCCATCTTGAATTTAGGATCAGCTTGACAGTATTTAAACTAAGCATTTGTGTAGCGGGTTTCATACATGTATGTTCTTAACTAGTTAATAAAAGTTTTCGAAGCAATTAACTAAAATTAAAAGCATATTTCCGGCCGTGATTCCACCGAAAGCGTCGCTTTCACCATAAAACAAAGCTTGAGTGACACAAAACCCAGTAACTAAAAGCTTTTGACCTATTTTACCTCTAGCTGAATTTCCTTTGTCATAAACAATGGCAATTTGCAACGATTGTAAAACTTTCATCACTAAATTAATTAACTATAATTATGAAGTTCGTTTTAATAGGAACAAAGAGTGATGCTATCATGTTGCAGTCAAATTAATTTCCAGACTTCTCCTCTAGCAATAGGGAATATGCATGAATTTTTTTTTGTTATCTAACCGGTTTATCGATGAATGTACCAAAATAGAGTACGAACAGTGAAAGCAGAATCAAAATTGATCGAAAATTAAACGAGATATAACAATTTTAAACAAATGTATCTGTCCCTCTCTCGAAAACGCTGTTTTCTATGGCAGTTGTATTTGTATGGGCATCATGTCCTTTAACGTCAAAGAACACGTCGGACTTCTCTTTCTAATGATCAATTTTAAAGCTTTATAACTTCGTCGCTGATGATGATATTTTGAAAATTCCTTCATATTTGTTTCAAAGACTTCAATTGAACAATTAAAAAAACATCAAGCATATTCCCTATTCTACTCATTTAAAATAATATTATCCTATTAATATTATTTATAATATTAACTATTTTAAATGAGTGAAGATTGTGACGATGTATGTTTGTTACTCTTTCACGTAAAAGCTACTGAACGGATTTTGATGAAACTTTAGTAATATTGCTTGTACATCAGAATAACACATAAGTTATAATTCATAATGGGGGAAAAACTAAAACCACACGGGCGAAGCCACTGGTAAACCTAGTAAAGAATATCTTTTTCTGTTTGTTTATAATAATAATATGTTTTTGTAAAAGGTTATCTCTGAGCGTACTGATTCGATTACGCCTAAAGCCTTTGATATTCAGCGGTAGTGTACCACTAAATGTTAAATCTTACTTTTACGTTTCAGTAGGATTGATCACAAGAGTGAAGCTGGCGGTAAAAAGCTAGTCTCCAATGTATATACAGAGGGTAACGGAAATGCGTGGCCATCTTTTAGATACTGCGTCTGCCTATGGAGATGAAAAACATTCCTCAAAGAAGTCATAGACAATTTCCAAAAAAAATATTAAAGGACATAAATTTTACCTCCTTGCAAAATTAATTTCTTAGCGAACGAATTCGGTCGTTACGCGATCGTTAGCTATATAAAGATTGCAAGCCCGACTGCCTGAATCAGATGCGACATAGTAAGCACTTAGAGCGGTTGCGCACTACGTCCGATACTTATCCGGTACTTACCCGTGAAAATACGGTCCGGCGTGGTCATAGAACAATTTATATGGTAGGTTACGCACTACCGATCCGAGTTCGGTCCGAGTTTTCTATAGATCTGTATTTTGACGGATAAGTATCGGACGTAGTGCGCAACCGTTCTTACTCGAATCGAATTTTTCAGACGAAACTTTTAAGTAGGTGCATTTTCACTGTTAATACATTTCCTTCCTTCCATCTGTACATTTTGTGTTTTTGTTTTCTTATAATATGCCACATAGTGTTTGGATCACCAAGATACAGGCTGCGCCTAGTTTGGGACCCGTTGCTAACTTGTCAAGGGTAACTTAGAAAGAAATTTAAACAAACAGTTTTAATTTATTTCTAAGTTAATGTGACATAATTTGTAAAACTGTGTATGTTAAATTAATGAGTAAATATAGCTAAGTTCTTACTTTGATTCCAATAATAACAGTTTATACAGGATGTAACTGAAAGGTGTGGTTATATTTTAAGATCTGCTTCTGCCCATGGTAATGAACAACTTTATCTAAGGAAGTCATGGACAGTTCCCAAAAAAATTGAACTTTCCATACAAAGTTATCAACAGCTGATCAAAATTAGAATGGGAGGTGTAACTTTTTTTTCGGCATTGTTTACGATTTTCTTAAAGAAAGTTGTTTATTATCATCGGCGGAAGCAGTTCTTAAAATATGACCACACCTTTCCGTTACACCCTGTATATAAAACATCGCTACTTTTTCTTTTGAGTTATTTATGTCAAATAATAACCTTTTCAAGGAAACGTAACATTATACATTACAATTACACTATCAGTAACGATATTATTCCGCGAGCATCACAGGTCAAGGATTTAGGTGTGATTCTGGACGACAAAGTAAAGCATACAAGTTCCTAGGATTCGTTATACGTAACAGCAAGCAGTTTAATACTCCACTATGTTTAAAAACTTTGTACTATTGCTATGTAAGGAGCATATTAGAATCCGCAAGCGTTATATGGCGTCCATTTTATAAGAAATATATTGAGCTTATCGAGTCTATACAACGGAAATTTATCAAGCATTTAAATTACAAAGCTAAAGCTGGCATCTTAAATTACCCGGACTCCTGTCGATACCACAAACTAAATGCTCTGGAAAAGAGACGACAGATAAATGACATGGTGTTAATATGCGATATACTTAATAATAAATTTGACTGCCCACAATTATTGCTCTGCAAAGTTAACTTTAACGTCCCACTTAAACGTACTAGATATACCAATCTGTTAGCTGTTCCTTCGGCTTCCACTAATTATATGAAGATGTCACCTTTCTTGCGACTACTAGCATTATATAATGACAAGTTTCCAACACTGGACCTCTTCAATATCACTCGGAACCGTCTTAAAAAAGAGATCATCCTTATGGTAGACCAAACGCGAGAGGCCCAGTTACGCCTGTAGTGCCAGTTAGTCATACATACACACATCATCACACACATCCACAGAAACCCACACCGTACAAATACACACGCACACACTATACATACTTCATGTCACTCTTTTCTATGCTTATTGTTTTATCTGTGTACTTCGTAATTGGCGTATTGTTTAGAATTACCAAATTTATGATTACTTATTGTCAGCTGTGAAGCTACCTTTTATAAATAAATAAATAAATATTTGCTTTTGACTCTAGTCTAGGTCAAAGGTGACAAATACAGAGTCGACGATGGAGCGAGCTTCCCCAGAATTAGCCTGTTCACTCTAACTTTGAAGAGATTGGGGTTGTTATATGCGTTCGGAAACACAGACGCAGGCAGAGAGTTCTACTCCTTTGCTGTGCGCATTATAAAAGACGCTGCAATACTCCATGCAGGATCGGACTTGAACTTTGTAAAGTGTTAAAAGCTGTCCAGGCGTGAAGTGTCACCTCACTCTATTTATAATGACTAGCTTTTTTTCAGCAGTTTGGGATCTGTACTCAATAGTGGCGCCGAAGTTGAGACTGTTTGTCAACTCCATGCCTAAAAGCTCGAGCCAATCAGTTACACAAACAGATGTACCCCGAAAAGTACGAGTTTGGACGAACGACTCCTTTTTGCGGTAAAAAGACACGCGTGTATTTTGGTGGCGTTAAAAAAAAAGAGACCAGATTCATCACTCCACTGGGAGACAAGGCTTAAGGTCGAATTTGTCCGCTCTATCATGGCCTCTCACAAGGAACGAACTTCAAGCCCGCCGGTTTTATACTCTTCATTCAATACGTCTACCTCCTCTTAATTTTTAAGCTTGCCACCACAAACCGCAGCTAATGGTTATATTTAGCGATCAAAGCACTAATAAGGTGTTAGAGAATTCGGTAACGAATGTGATAAATGATACCGCTCAGTGTACGATTACCCGACGACGACGCGCCGACCGCGGGGCGTGAGAAACATCACGTCTTTGGGCGATATCTCGTGTTTCAACCTACTCGTGTTGGTGTTGGAGTGTTCTGCTTTGATCCTGTGGGTTGGTACCAAGTTTACTAAGTTTTCTTAAATATCTGTAAGAAACTTTCATATACTCATCGATCTGGAAATGTAGATAATAATCATAAATATTGTTCCTCTGACCATCGCAGATTCAATTTACAGAACTTTATTAAAAGCTCATTTTAATAATTTGATTGGTTAGATATTGAGTTTATGTCCTATAAATTATTTTTTGTGCGTCACGAATATTTGATATTTTTCTTCCAATCGATGAGCTTTTGTATAGCTCTAAGTTGAGCCACACTATAACTGCAATCTGCGGCAAGCATTTGCACTGTCTAGACAGGTCCACTTAAATTTTTGTGGTCCTTTCCTCAAAAGAGCTCCTCAGACATTAACCTACATGGTTCTCATATTTGGCCATGTTTATCATTATATTATTATGGACATTCGGAGAGACTGTGACCTCTGTTACAAACCTGAGTTAGTTTCGGTTTTACCTCTCAAGGTATTCAGCTAGGATACACAGGCCTCATGTTGTTTATAGTAACGTAAAGATTAACGTGTAAAAGTGTTACTTACGTATAACCAATTTACAAAATAAATATCATTTATCATTATTCTAGGATAGTCAATTTACATCATGCCTACATTAAAAAACGAAGCTAATATTTTGCTTGTTGTCTTCGTTTTATTAACAATATGGACCACCAGTTAAGGCAAAAACTCTATCTAGGCATATCGGGGCCGATAAAATCTTTATTACGTATTGTCTATAAGATTATCCCAATAAATATCATAAACAATATTTTTTTTCAAAGTAGGCTCTAGTGCATAAGCTATTATTTAGAGCAATCAATCAGCCACCGATAGATTGCCAATATGATAATACTGCTCAGGTAACAAGAAAAAGGTATAAACAATATAACTAATCTGACATGCTATCAAGTCCTAGGCGAATTCTATGAATTGAGACTGTATCTAGTGATATCAATAAATAAGAATTACGATATGGAAAAAAAGATAATGGTATACCTAGCCTTGATCATAGATATGATCACCTGGATGAAAGTGGTCGGTAAGTAACTAGCTCGCCATACTTTTCCAACCACTACAACTCCTGAAAGCACACACAATATTACATAAATAGCTATGTGAGGAATATCTCGTATAACTTTAAGATATGTAGTTTCTGTCTTGTTTAACTGAGTTGAGATTTTAAACTCTAGTCTTCCAGGCCTACCACTTTATTGAAACTATGCCTGAGGTTGCTAAGTGGTGCGGCTGGTATGATGACGCCTGTCAGCAAGTTCTGGCCGATTGAGCTCTCGTACCACGTCACTATACTCTTCCGCTCTGCGCCTCTACCTCAGACACAGTAAAGGGACAGGCCTGAAGGACAAGAGTTCAGTACAAAGTGGAACAAACCCTTATATCCACAGAAACGCCAGTGACTCTCGCCGCTCACGTGTCCAGTGACGATCAATTATTGTGGCCAAGTAAAGCCGACTGAAAACAACTTGGCCGAACAACAAAGGGATTAGTTTACCGAACAACCAACAAGAAGGAATCGGCTGTGTTGACACACTGACCGCTCTAGTTTCATGTTCTTGCTAAGGTTTGTTTTTAAGAGCTGGTATTTGCGCGTGAATTATTCCAGACAAGAATTTGCTTTGCGTTGCATAAACGAAATATGAGTGTTGACGATGATACACAACCCAGCTATCGAAGGACCAAATTGTACACGATCCGCGCTCTGCCAACTGAGTTGTATATCGAAGCTTTTCGCGATAGGCGCGAGGGTTGATGGATTTGTGTGTGACTGGCGTATTGTAGTCTTGCGACACGCACGTGTGATGAATTGAGCAAGTGGGTCAATCAATTGATACACAGATTAAATAAAAATGGTATATTGGTACATAAAATAAAGAGGTAAAATGGTAAAAAGTCAAATGAAGCACAGGTTTACACAGAATTACAGTTGAAACACAATTTAGAATTACTGCCCCAATAGTGGACAGTAACTACAGTCTGTACAAGGAGTGGTACAAGACAACAAACCGCCGTACAAGGTGTGGTACTAGGCGATAGGAGCGAAGCCAGAGGCCTTCGAGCTCACTTGAGTCACTAACGCTGAGAGACTAATTTTGACTGCCAGGGGTGCCTATATATATTACCCAAATACTGTGGGGCACGTAGTGCAGCAAATGCAGACCCGGACAGCCAATACATTTCGTTAATTCTACAAATTAACTTGAACATTAACTTTCGACCAATCACAGGCATTCTGACATTCTAACGATAACCAATCAGAGAAGTCTTACTTATCTCTTATGTAATGAACACCTGCATATTTACTTTTACATATTTACTGGTCTTACTAACAACAAAACTGACATTTATACATAATACAAAGTATGTATTCTAAGGACAAACTGAATCTACGTTATACTTTAATATTAGATTCTAAATTCACATTCTCACAAATCTACAAACTACAATAAAAACAAAGGAACTTTACATATGTATTTCAATATGTACATAAAACAACATGGTGGACTCCGAAAACTTTCCACTGTCTGTAGCCAATCATGAGAAGCATGAATATGATCAACCAATCGCTGACTAGCCGAAATTCCTTACTACGGACTTTAACACAATTGGTCAATTTTAGCGCTGTGGCATGCACTACTTGCGCTATACAAAAAAGTTACCTCATAAACCTTGACATGGAACATATTTTTACCTTTATTCTTAGGATATTTAAAACATAATATTACGTAGTTAAAACATAATAAGACATACTTAGGACATAATAAGGCATACTTAGGACATAATAAGGCATACTTTAAACATTATAAAACGAACTTATGCTAGCTATATATAGCTATGGTCAGAGTGATGGCGCCATTTTCAACACCGGGGTGATGGTGGATCCTCTACATACCACCCCCCGTGAAAGGTTTCAACCGATCACGCTACCGTCGGTAGGAAGCACAATCACCCTGACCGCAGGTCTACGTAAGACCCCCGAAGTCGTTTCCACGTCGACTACCCTAACTATAGAGTCCATCCCGGGACTTACATTTTTGACTACCCCTTTTACCCACTGATTACGCGGCCTATTTTGATCTGTCACCAGCACGACGTCGCCGACCTTGACGTTGGGCACGTCGCTCGTCCACTTCTGTCGCCGCTGCAGAGCCGGAAGAAACTCACGCAGCCACCGACGCCAGAAGAGGTCAGCCAACGCGTTGACACGACGCCACATGCGTCGCGAGTCGATGTCGCCCGGATCAGGGCGCACGTACGGAGCATCTCCCGCGGCTGAGCCCAGCAGGAGATGATTGGGTGTCAAAACGACGGGATGGCTCACGTCGTCAGAGACATAACACAGAGGCCGGCTGTTGACAATCAGCTCGGCCTCGGTGAGGAGGGTGTAAAGGACCTCCTCACGTGGGGCGCGCTCTCGCAGCGTTGAGGGCGTTCTTCACTGAACGCACTAGACGCTCCCAGCAGCCACCCATGTGTGGGGCCGCGGGAGGGTTGAAGTGCCAGGCAATACCCCGGCTGACGGCTTCTTCTTGGACCCGAGTGTGGTCCAGGTCCCGCAGCGCAGCACGAAGCTCGGAGTTGGCCCCGACAAAGTTGGTACCTTTGTCAGAGTACATGTGGGCGGGCCGGCCCCGGCGCGCCACTAGGCGCCGCAGGGCGAGGATGGCTGAGTCGGCGCTCAGCGAGGCCGCCAACTCCACGTGGACAGCGCGTGTGGTGAGGCACGTGAACAGCGCCCCCCACCTCTTCTCCCGGCGCCTCCCGATGGTGACCTCCATTGGGCCGAAATAATCGACCCCGCAGTGCATGAACGCTCGACGCGTCACCTCCAACCTTGCGGCCGGCAGGTTACCCATCTTGGGTGCCGCTGTCTTAGCTCGAGACAGCCGGCACACTTGACATTGTGATATTACGGCCTTTACTGTGGACCGTATGTTAGTGACCCAAAACCTTTCCCTTATTAGGTTCACTATGGCCTCTTGATTGGCATGTAAGGCAGACATATGATATTGCAGAACTAATTTACGGGTTAGCGGATGGCGCCCGTCTAAAATAATAGGATGGCGCTCGTCAAAAGAGAGCGCTTCACAAGCCCCCAGCCTACCCCTCACTCTAATGAGACTTTCATATAACATAGGGTCAAGAGATTTTAACCTGCTTGTCTGTGGCAGCTGCTTTCCATCTGAGAGTGCTGTCACCTCGGCTGGGTAACTTTCCTTCTGCATCTGGCGCAGGAGACGTATCTCGGCGTCGTGCAGGTCTTCTATGGAGAGTGTGGCAGTCGGTCTCTGCTTGCGGCATCTACTGATAAATGCCAGCACGCGTGCTAGTACTCGCTGTGTGCGTCTCCATGTTGACGCTCTGGTGTGGTCAACTACTGGCTCCTCTACTACCACCAGGTTGTGGGTGCGCTGGATCCTCTCGGCGTCAGTACCTTCCGACCTCAAGTCGGAACACACCGGCCACCGCTCCTGTGAACTCAGAAGAAAAGCGGGACCCGACAGCCACGCACCACTGTTTATCGGCCACGACAACCTGGTCGCTACGTCAGCTGGGTTCTCCGCCGATGGAACCCAGCGCCAGTCACATCTCTCAGAACGCGAGTCTATTTCACCTAATCTATGAGACACAAACTTTTGAAAATCTTTGGCATCAGAGTTAATCCAATTCAAAACTGTTTTGCTGTCGGTCCACAAGTACTTTCGTGTAATATCTATACCTACTTCCTTGACGACTGTGTCTGCCACTCGACATGCAAGCACAGCCGCCTGTAACTCTAGTCGCGGTATCGATACAACCTTTTGGGGTGCCACTCTTGCCTTGCCTAGTACCATGGCAACATGTTTCTTGCCATCCTTGGTGGTACCTACTAGGTAAGCGACTGCTGCATACGCTAACTCGCTAGCGTCACCAAAAACATGCAGCTTTACTTTACCTAAACTTAGCCCATACCACCTAGGTATTTCTAGGTTACCTAGGCACTGCAAATTATTGAGCCATGTGAACCATGCGTCCACCTCATTTGCAGGCAGCGGCTCGTCCCAGTCTATCCCAGACTTCCACACACGTTGCATCAATATCCGCGACTGAATTACACACGGATACAACAGGCCTAACGGGTCGAAAATCGACATGATAAAACGTAAGAATTCCCTCTTTGTAGGGATAGACTTACCCGATTTTATCTCGTCAGGCAATCGCTTAAATGACAGATCGAACGCGAGATGATCGTTGCTAGGCGACCATATCATACCTAGCGTTCTCTCTGTCGCGGACTCACCCTTGTCCAGCGATACTTTTTCAGGCATCTCCAGCTGTAGGCGCTCCCGTAAATCCGATGAATTTGTAATCCACCCCCGTATCATGAAGCCCCCCTGGGCGTGTATGTGGGTGACTTGCTCGACCAGCTGACTAGCTTGTTCCACAGACCATACACTATCTAGATAGTCGTCCATGTAATGACGACTATGTATGGCCTCCACAGCCTGGGGGTACTCTCCTGAAAACCTATCTGCATTCTTGTTAAGAATGAAGATCGCGGTTGCCGGGGAGGACACTGCACCAAATATCATCGAATTCATAACATACGTTTCGGGTTCATTGACCTTATCTCGGCCTCTCCACAAAAACAGCTGGGCACCCTGATCTTCCTTCCTGATACGAATTCTCATGAACATATCAGCTATGTCCTCGCTGAAGGCTACTGGTCCCAGTCTAAACCTAATCAAAATTCCTAACAAAGAATTTAACATATCTGGGCCAGTTAAAAGGTTGTCATTAAGTGACGTGCCCCCATATGCAGCAGCAGCATCATAAACCAGTCTCAACTTACCTGGTTTATTGGGATTGACCACCCCAAAGTGAGGCAGGTACCAGATAGGGTGACTACTTATGCCACCCTGGACCCTGGAGGCATACCCCTCCTCTAGTAACCTGTCCACCTGATTACAGTATGCTGCTGCATACTCGACATTACGGTGTAGCTTACGCTCCACGCCACCTAATCTTTGCAACGCTTGCCTTCTATTATCAGGAAGTTGAACATTGTCATGCTTCCATAGCAGACCTACTTCCCACTGCTTGCCATCTGCCGTCATCTTGCTGGTAGATTCCAAGATGGCAGTGGCTCGCTCATCCTCTCAATGTTTGCGTGGGGCCTCTCTGACACCGATGGCCTCCAGGTCAAACTGATGTTTGACCATGTCATGCAACATGGGTAGGCTAGACATAAAATGAACTTTACATGACCTGTCAGCGGAATACAATTTTCTAATAGGCCCGTGAACTACCCTCCCTAGCTTAGTGAGAGAGGCACGCCATGGAAAGTCTGGTAAGCCAGTTGGCTTACCAGACTTTCCATGGCGTGTCTCCTCACTGGCGAGCAGCTCCCAGTTGTCCTGCCCGATCAGCAGCAGCGGCTTGGCTCCCAACATTTCCTCGCAGCCCAAGTCACGGAGGTGGCGATGCTCCTCCATGATGCCAGCAGGCACCGACTGCGCCGGCAGGTCCAGGTCCTGTAACGTGCGACACATAATTTTGTAAGTTTTGTTTGTAGCTCCGCGTACTGACAGTTTTATTTCCTTCGAACTGGAATCATGTAATTCTATGCCACGTGCACTTTGGATTCTTATAGGTTTTTGGACGCCTTTTACATTTCCAATAAGATTACTATCTACCAAAGATACAGTAGCACCGTCGTCCAATAGGGCGTAACAACTTTTAATCTTATTACCAACTTTAATTGTTACTGGCATAATTTTTAGAAGAGCACTGCCTACGTTTACTCTCATGTTAGTTACAGACTCATGCTTTTTTTTTTCTTGATGTAACATCACATGATGTGCCGCGTTACATTTTTCACATCTTTTGCCCCGACAGTGGATACGCGGGTGATCTTTACTGAGACACTTGAAACAAACTCGCGTATTTCTGACATGACCCCACCTTTCTTCACTATTTAATTTCGCGAATTTCTCGCATTGCAGTAATGTGTGCGTTTTCTGACATAATGAACATTTAATCTCATTTTTAACATCAGCTGCTTGTTTGTCAGCATCAGCTGTTTTTCCAGTGTCAGCTTCAGCTTGTACGAACAACTTTTGTTTATTATAATTTTGATTATTATTTTTACTGGGCACAGCAGATCTGGATTTTATATTAACAGCTGGGCCAGGGCTAGGCAAGTCTAGTTGTACATAAAATGAAGTAGCCCTGGCTAGGTGCACTAGGAATTCTGATAATAGCTCTAAGCTAGGCGACACTCTGACGTCGATGCCTTGCGACGATGCCACCCCCATTGCGAAATCCCCGTACTGAGCACGTTGTATAGGTGTAAGTTTTGAAAGCAATTCACTTACCAGCTGTGGGTTGTTGAGATATCCATTTGCGTTAATATTTCTTAGCAACGACACACAATTACGTACCGTGGTGGAGAATGTACGTAACTCACGTCCACTGTCGGTGACTTTTGGTAATGCACGCACTTTTTTGATGGCACATTCTAATAACAGGTTCGGATGGCCGAACTCCTCGTCGAGCGCCCTCATGATGTCGGCTGGATTGATGCACGTGCGCAGCAGGTCTTCCACTGCCCGCCGTGCGTCGCCTTGCAATGATGTTCGCAGCCGAGCTAGGTTCTCGTACGACTTGAAGTTGTACTGGGCCGTCGTCTCCCAAAACATATTTTTGTAGGCGAGCCAGTCTGCCGGGTTGCCACCAAACATGGGCAGCTCGTAAGCCTGCCTTGGCACCGGGCGTGGCCGAGCTATGCTTGCAATAGCGTCGGCCAACTGGTCAAAACGGTTGTCCCTCGGTTTGCGCTCCGTGTCCTCGTGCTCGTGCCCCCAGTTCACTCCCCCCCTTGCTGATGTCTGCGGACCAGCAACCTCACGAGTTGGCGCCGCCAACACTGGATCCGTAAACTGCACTGACATATTGGGTGGTCGTCTGTCCTCACTGGGTTCACGCGCGAACCTTAGCACTGGCGCTTTCGGAGCGCAGGAACTAACAGTCGCCATCGCGGCACTTGGCGTCGCGTCGCGCGTAACGTACGTCGCGGGCGCACCGGTGTATGTAACGGGCGCGGTCGCGGGCGCTCCGCTGTACGAAGCGGGCGCTAACACGGTCACTTCTACGCGCGCGTTACTGTGTGTAGGTACGGCGAGTGTGGACGGTACACGATACTCCGATGACTCTTGACGTCCATCTTCTTGTGGAGTCGTGTCCATCCACTGTTCAACACGTCGGGTTGTAGTCCCCTCCTCGTCCGTACCCGATGAGTTCTCAGCGTCTATTTCTGCAAGATCGACCTCCAGCTTCTTCCTCACCAGCCCCTCTCTGAGGCGCACCAACTCCCGTTGTGCCTCGTACTCCGCCTTCCTCCTCAGGTACGTGGAGTGGCTCTGCCCGCTCCTGGATGAGGCGGCGACACTGGGCTCTTTCGACTCTCCCCTTCCACGGCCTCTTCGTGGCGTTACCTCTGGTGCTTTCACATTACGGTGATCTACTATTCGACCACCCACCAGAGGTATTGCCGGCGTGGGGAATGACGACGTCGTTGGTGCCATTGACGGTGAAGCGGGCGCCCTCTCACTGGGCACGCCCGAGTCTGACTCTGGATGTCTTGTACTGGCCATTCTTCTCGACATACTTCTTGTCGTGACCGCACTATGCTCACTCATAATACCCAGTCACAACACACAATCCGGCGAACGAAGGACCAAATTGTTGACGATGATACACAACCCAGCTATCGAAGGACCAAATTGTACACGATCCGCGCTCTGCCAACTGAGTTGTATATCGAAGCTTTTCGCGATAGGCGCGAGGGTTGATGGATTTGTGTGTGACTGGCGTATTGTAGTCTTGCGACACGCACGTGTGATGAATTGAGCAAGTGGGTCAATCAATTGATACACAGATTAAATAAAAATGGTATATTGGTACATAAAATAAAGAGGTAAAATGGTAAAAAGTCAAATGAAGCACAGGTTTACACAGAATTACAGTTGAAACACAATTTAGAATTACTGCCCCAATAGTGGACAGTAACTACAGTCTGTACAAGGAGTGGTACAAGACAACAAACCGCCGTACAAGGTGTGGTACTAGGCGATAGGAGCGAAGCCAGAGGCCTTCGAGCTCACTTGAGTCACTAACGCTGAGAGACTAATTTTGACTTTTTTTTTTTTTTTTTTTTTTTTGTGTGACGTCTTGCAGGTCAGCCTAGGAGGCTGTCGTCTGCTTAACCGAGCTTGCCTGTGAAGGCTCTAAATTATTAAAGCCTCCAGCCAGGACTTATTTTTCTTATAAACTAAGTGACTACGCTAAGGGCACTCCCTGCGGAGTACGGGCCTCGGCTTAGGGCGTCACTGGGGGGGACAGCAAGGGAAGGCTGGATCAAGTTTCCATTATTTGGGGAATCAGTTGGCTCAGCGGCGCGTGCTGGCAAGAGACTGGGAGGGCATTGACTGGGTCTTCGCGACGGACCTCGACGGCGAGGGCGGAACGACGGCGGTCTGCGTTTGCGTAGTGTGCTGGTTTCCCTACGGCTCTCCTGGAGCAGAGTGGTGGGGTCATCAGGTATGAGTAGGGTATGTCTGGGCCGGCGCACCTTGGAGATGCGGGAGGGTACGTATCGGGCGGCCGATACAATTAGGGGGTTTCGATGTTTCTCAGCAGTATCCATGAAACGCTTGGTGAGTCGTTTCAGGAACTGCTGGATAGTAGGGAGTCGGAAGTCAACATGCAGCTCTTCATTACGGACAAAGTAAGGAGCTCCCGCCGCGTTGCGGAGGAAGCGGTTTTGAAGAGTCTGCATTTTGTGTAAGAGGTAGGGCTTGGCGTGTGCGAAGACAGGGCCAGCGTACGTCATGATTGGTCGAATGACCGTGGTGAACGTACGCATTTTGCACTTGAATGACATAGTGCTATTTTTGTTTAGGATGCTGTGAAGCCTACCTTGCGCAAAAGCGGCCCGCGAGCGGGCCTCTCTTATGTGCTGCGCGAAAGTTAGGTGTTGGTCGAGTACGACACCCAAGTACTTAGCCTTTTTCTCCCAAGGAATAGGTTTATCGTACATGGTGATCGGGGGGGGTGGGGGTATTTTGTGTCGGGGTCTCGAGTAGAGGACAGCCTGACTTTTATCGGGATTTACCTCGATTCGCCACTTCCGAAACCACTCGCCCAGTGTAGTTGCGGAGGATTGGAGAATGCGAGCTATTCGATTTGGTGCACGGCCAGTATAGTAGATGGCCGTGTCATCAGCAAATAATGCCAGATGTGTCATTTTACTTTTTGGGATATCGCTGGTGAACAGCGTGAAAGCTATGGGGGATATTACGGAGCCTTGAGGGACTCCTGCTCTTATGGGGTGAGGGGAGGAGAGTGCTCCCTCAATACGATAGCGGAAAGTACGATTCGACAGAAAGTCTCGTAAGATGAGTACGAGACGGTCTGGCACTCCTAGTTGATACAGCTTGTAAATTAAGCCATTGTGCCAGACTTTGTCGAACGCTTTCGCTATGTCGAAGTACAAGACACCGGTCGTCATACTGCGCTGGAACCCAGCGCTCATATGTTCTACGATCCGATGTACTTGTTGGACGCACGAGTGTTCGGTACGGAAGCCGAACTGCTCGTTTGGAATGAGATTATTAGCCTCGGCATAATCCCTGAGCCGCTTATTAATAAGCCTTTCATAGATCTTGCCGAAGCCACTAAGGAGACTAATGGGTCGGTAGCTGGAAGGGTTGGATCTGGGCTTGCCAGGTTTGGGAATACCTATGACAGTGGCCTGCTTCCATGCTTGGGGGAAAATATTATTGCTTAAAGCGCCATTGAAGATGGCGGTCATAAGCAAAATTAATTGGGCGGGGAAGAGTTGGATAACTCTGTTGGTGATGCCGTCAGCGCCGGGGGCCTTCCGGGCCTGGAGCTTTTTGATGATGTCCTCCACCTCGTCTGGAGTGACGGGGGGTAGAGGATCATCTGGGTCTTCGACGGGGGGGAGGGAAGCTCTCCTTTCAACCTCAGCGTCCACCCTGTCAAGGTGGGCCTGGTCAGCTGGTTGGAGGCTGGGTGAGCACTGGGACTCTAGGCTGTCGGCTAGGCACTCCGCCTTTTCAGAGTTATCGAAGGCGATACTCTTGTCTGGACGTATGAGAGGAGGCATGGTAGCCTCAGTCTTGGACCGCATCTTCTTCTGGAGTTTCCAGAAGGCCTGATGGGTGGGCTCAAGTTCGCTCAGCATCTTTCCCCAGCTCGCAGAACGATGCTCACTAATGCGACTCTTTACAGCTCGCTGTAATTTGCGCATGTGAGCCTTGTTTGCGTCGCAGGGGAAAGCGCTGTACGCACGGATGGCTGCGTTCTTCTCGGTTATCAGAGCCCGCACGTCGCCCGGCAGCACCCAGCGACGATCTTCTGTCACCGGTACCACCTTTGAACAATCGTTCAAGACAGACTGTACGTGCTCTGTAAGCGAGTCGATCGCTGCCGTCGTGTCAGCGACTGAGTTGATATGGTCGGGAATGGCGTCCAGGTGAACCGACGTGGTAGATTTCAGCCTATCGCTTACTTTCTTCCATTCGGTAATCACCTGGGTCATGGGAGGTTCACCGGGGTCGGGTTGACCCGAGCGGGAGCCCAGGTGCATGATCACTGGGCGGTGATCAGAGGAGAGTTCGTGTATTGCCTCTATCGAATGCAACCGGAGGTTAACATTCTTCAGAAGCGCCACATCGAGAACATCGGGCGTGTGAGTGGGGTTATGGGGGAAGTGAGTTTGACTCATCGGAGCGATGACGTCAAAGTTTATGGACGAGCTCAAATTAAAGATGAGCCTGCCCCTAGAATTTGTAAGGCTGCTGTTCCAAGCTGGATGTTTGGCATTGAGATCACCCGCCATAATGACGGAGTCACTCAGGCCGAAGAGGTTATTAAAGTCGCTGGTGATAGCGACGGGATCATCCGGTGGCGCTGAATTTTGAACCGGTGGGAAGTAGGCGGAGATGATGGTAATCGATTGATGACCAGTCATGCCCAGCCGACAGGCAGAGAACTCGATCTCGGAGAGGGGAGCGGGGGGGTCTAGAGGGATACAATACAGTTCTTTTCTGTAGTAAATAAGGGTGCCTCCTTTATGACAGCGCGACCTATCGTTGCGAACTATTCTATAGTTGGCAATTCTAGGGTCGCTGCGGTGAGGCTTAAGGAATGTCTCTTGCACGAGGAAAATGTCTAATCGATGGTCGCGTAGGAATTCAGCGATCTCATCTCGTTGGCCTGCGATTCCGTTAGCATTGAAATATCCAATTCTAAGGGATCGTGGTTTTTGGGAATTTACGCTAGTTTTTGTATCCATTACTGGGTTTTAAAACTAGTCTAGTTGGTCAAGCATCTTAGCGATGCCGTTGAAGTTGGCCCATATTTCTCGGGCCGTCTCTGGAGTGTAGTTGCCGGCCTTTTTGGTCTGCTTTAAGATAGCAGCCAAGGCACGGGCTTCTGGGGTTCTAAAGATTTGGTAGGCCTCGAGAATGGTGAGGGCTACACTCTTTTCCTCTTCATTAGCTGAGGGCTGGTTCACTGGCGTCGCAGCTGGGGCTGCAACGCGACGTGCTCCAGTTGGTGGGGCTAATGGGGCTGATGGCGCGGGGGAGGGCGCTGGTATGGTCGAGGCCATAGGCGCTGGCGCTTGGGGTTTGGGGGCCGCAAGAGCTGGAAAGGCTTTGATGTGGTTAAGCCTATTCCAGGGGGAGGGTCTTTGCGGCGCAAGACGGTTGGGATTTTGGGAGGAGGGCGCCTTAACAGTGGGGCTTTCCCTTTGAAGACGGGCGTTGGCCCGTTTTGCCAGCTTTGGGGCCAGCTTGGGGGCTTTAGGACAACCTCGGTAGTTAGCCGGGTGTCCAGACTGACCGCACAGTACGCAGCTAGGCGGCTCTGTGCATAGTGACAGGTCTTTAGGGCGGGGGCATTCAGCCGTCCCGTGGGCCCCCAGACACTTGACGCATCTGGCGGGGGCAAAGCAGTTGCTTTGCGCATGCCCATATAGTTGGCAACGGTGACATTGTCCAACTACAGTGGCCTTGTATGGCTTCTCAATAGAGATGCCAGTAAGGGAGCAAACTGATTTTATTTTGAAAATGGGGTGAAGCCCCTGGGTTGGCTCGCAGACTACCAACACCATGTCGAAAGTTTCCCCGCTACGAGCTTTATGTAGGCGGTGGACGGCCGTGACAGGGACTTGCTGAGCCAGCAAGTCCTCTTTTATCTCCGAAGTGGAGATTTCTTTGGGGATACGTCTTATCACCACACGGGTGGGCGTATCCTCAGGGAGAGAGTAGGTGTGGAAGGCTACCTTCCTCTCCTTAAGAGATCGGGTGAGGGCACGGTAGTCGTTTGCTGAGTCTACCTTAACCCGGATACCGCTCGTGCAAGCGAGAGCGTTTGTGTAGAGAATTTTCTTCTCTACACACATTTTTGACACCTCTGTCCATTTGGATTTGTCCTGAATGTACAGAGGGGGCGGGCGAGTCTGCTTCCTTGGGAGGGAAGCGGCTGGCTTGGGGGAGCTACGGCCGGTCTGCGACGCAGCGGTCGTGGGCGCAGCTTTAATCGGGGCTGGGGGGGGTGAGGGGGCTGCGGCCTTCTTTACCTTTCTGGCCTGGGAGGAGTTTGAAGGTTTACCCTTCTTCCTCTTCCCGCCAGGAACTATCTTGAATTCCTCGTCATCAGATGATGACGAGGCGTCGCTGGAGGACTCCTCCGAGCTTACTGGGCTAAAACTTGCCTGGGGGGTCGGGCTACGAATAGGGGCGGGGGGGGTGGCCTGAGGACCGGACGTGTCCATGACCTCTCCCTCCGAGTCCGAGCATTGCTGGACATCGGGAGGGGAGAGGGGACCTAGGGGCGTAGCGAGCTGAGGGCTGGCTAGGGCGTCGCTGAAGTCCAAGACTTCAGCGGGAGGGGGGGGCGCCTGAAGCGCTTCGAAAACTTGACCATATTTGGCCAAGAATTCAGGGTCCTTGAGGAGGACCTCCTTGAAAAATTTCGCTATAAGCGAATCCGTCATTTTAATACTTAAAATAAAGTATTTATCTTATAATTGGGGCCTAACTTACGGGAGGGGTCGGCGATTCCTAAAGACTCACCCTGAGAAGAATGCCGGAACAAACTCAGGGGTCACTGTCTTTTTGAACGGGAGTTAATAAACTCCAATAAGAGTGTACAACAACAACAAAACAACAGAATTACTGTTTATATTAACTATGAATTTACTTTATTCCTACTAATTAATTGAGTCCCCAGGTGGACAGGCCTGGGGTTGAGTAACCCTCCCAGCCGGGATCAGCTGGGAGGTGTGTGCCTATTGTGTACCCTAAGCTTGTTGTTTGCCGGCTGCCAATCTTAATGTGCAACCGGGTCCTAACGGGTCTGGCGTGTAGGGGTAGAAACACCCAACCAACACCAGGTGTGTTAGCTGAAAAAGATGTAGCGGCTAACCGGTTGGCTAGGGGAGCCCCCAAGGCCAAGCCCCGGCGCCCGAATCCAAGTTACTGCCTTACCCTGAAGGGGCTCGGCAGGGTGTCTTGGGTCAACACCCACTTAGCTTCGTTGGCACCGTGAGGTATCCCGCTAAGTACCACGAAACTGTGGATTTTCCCTGAGGGGGCACGGGTGTTTTGAACAATTACTGCAAAGAAACAATATCGTCCGCTACCTTTAAAAAGGCCGCTTCGGATAAGTGGCGCGGCGGCCAAGAAATAGGAATACCTCTGCTACCTTGAAAAAGGCCGCTTCGGTTGTGACGTCACACGGCGGACGACTCGGCTACACGGCGACGCGACGCGACGCGACCGTAGCTCGGTGACTCGGCGGCTCGAGTGATGACACGCTGACGATGACCCACGTTTTGACCTTGTTTTAGAAACAAACGGAACTATCCTCAGCTACCTTAAAAAAGGCTACGTCGGATAGGCCTTGGCTGGTTGCTAGGCAACCGAGGGCTACGTTACTAGTGAACTAGTAACGAGAAGGGCTCACGAGTCACAATCTGTTATAGATGGCACAGAGCTTTTCAGCGTCCGTCTCCAACCACGATCGAGACCGTAATGTTACTAATTTTGACTGCCAGGGGTGCCTATATATATTACCCAAATACTATGGGGCACGTAGTGCAGCAAATGCAGACCCGGACAGCCAATACATTTCGTTAATTCTACAAATTAACTTGAACATTAACTTTCGACCAATCACAGGCATTCTGACATTCTAACGATAACCAATCAGAGAAGTCTTACTTATCTCTTATGTAATGAACACCTGCATATTTACTTTTACATATTTACTGGTCTTACTAACAACAAAACTGACATTTATACATAATACAAAGTATGTATTCTAAGGACAAACTGAATCTACGTTATACTTTAATATTAGATTCTAAATTCACATTCTCACAAATCTACAAACTACAATAAAAACAAAGGAACTTTACATATGTATTTCAATATGTACATAAAACAACATGGTGGACTCCGAAAACTTTCCACTGTCTGTAGCCAATCATGAGAAGCATGAATATGATCAACCAATCGCTGACTAGCCGAAATTCCTTACTACGGACTTTAACACAATTGGTCAATTTTAGCGCTGTGGCATGCACTACTTGCGCTATACAAAAAAGTTACCTCATAAACCTTGACATGGAACATATTTTTACCTTTATTCTTAGGATATTTAAAACATAATATTACGTAGTTAAAACATAATAAGACATACTTAGGACATAATAAGGCATACTTAGGACATAATAAGGCATACTTTAAACATTATAAAACGAACTTATGCTAGCTATATTTAGCTATGGTCAGAGTGATGGCGCCATTTTCAACACCGGGGTGATGGTGGATCCTCTACAATGAGGCTTGTGGCAAACTGATTCATCTTCTTCGTAAGGTAATATTATTTAACAAGCTGTCATTCGCAGATCTTTTAAAATCGTTACGGGTAGTTAGAAACCCAAAAGTTTCAGAACTAGTCTGGCAAAGTAGTATCGATTTTGTAACCAAGTACTGGGATCCTAGATAGATAAGCTGTGGCTCTAGGATAAATGCTGGTTAATATAAACAGTATGGAAGCTGACCCAAAAGCTGAGACAACGGTGAAGGAAAACTTCGTGACGAACCAAAAATTCGAAGACATGTGACATCTACCAATCCGCACGGGGCCCGCGTGGTGGATTACAATCAGCCCTCTCGCAGAGAGAAGGCCTATGTCTCAACAATGGGAACATTAAAAGGCTGATTATGCTATAACCAAAACAGTTGGGAAAGGTTCAACAGACGCTGGTGATAATGAAAAGATAGAAAATAACAGCAACGATGCGAATGCATGCCGATTTGAAGGCACTTGGTGAAATTGGTTTCTACCATGTTTCTACAGTGCAATGGGAAAAAAGGAGGTTAGGTACCCGTGATTGTCACCAGGCAGCGCTTATACAGTTTTAGTAAAAATTGACGTTTACTTTAAAGCGATCGAGTACCTACGTTAAAAAACCCATATCATGGGAATGCCCATAACATAGGTTACTTCTAGGCAAGCGTGCTCCATCTTCGACCACATCATCGCTTACCATCAGGTGAGATAGTGGTCAAACGCGTGCCTAATAACCATCCCATCCAACCACACCATCCATCCATACATCTCTATGTACATGGAATTTGAGAACTTGCAACCTGAAATTTCCAAACTTTCGAATTTATAATGTTAGTAGGAAGTAGGATAGGATGGACGTTTATGCGTAAGTACGTTTAAAAATTCGTATAAGGCCACAGAGCATTCATCTTTTTTTTTTTGGCGGGGTGGGAAATCATCCAATGACATCTCCCGCTCTGGGTGGAGCGGGAGGGCATGTCAGACTCTTATTGACTAAAACCTAGCCCTGTTCCTTCAGTTGCTTGTGTCAGGGCTGCGGTAAATCTGTTAAGTATTTATCCACTACCCCTAGGCATGCAGGCACCGGCCACCGGCCACGATGGGCCCCGTTAATGGTGGCTGACAATTATCTCTTTGAGGCACGCGTGGAACACTACGCGCCGTCGATCACGGGCCTGGTGCTGATCTGACGGCGAGCTACCCACTGCTCGCCGTCCGCAGGCCCAGATCTACGGTGGCCGGAGATCGTCTCGCGACGTCCTACGCCCAATGCGTCCCCTGCGGCGGTAGCGGCCGGGGACGTCGTCCACTCTGTACTACTCTAGTCTCCCTCACCCATCCTGCCTCCGCCTTCGCGAGCATTACTGCTTCACAGAAGGAGGAGACAGAGCATTCCTGAGCGTTAAGGTTAAATTTGAAGACGAATTAACGTGTGGTGCGGGAGGGCGTGTTTAGAGTCACTCTTATTGAAGAAAACCGACCCCTGTTCCTTCCCCGCCCTGAGTGCCCAGGGTTTGAATTTATCCACGACCCCTGGGCAGACTAACAGTTACCCTGAAAGCTAAAAATCCTATACTTATCACTTTATGTATTAGAAAACAGGAAAGCACAGAAACTTTACCTCCTCACTTTTATAGTTAAATTAAACTAATCAGTGCATGATTTCCGTTTAAGATTTAACTACCTTAGTAATTGGTTGTATGGATCTATTTTTAAACAACCTAAAGCAGGTCAGTATGAAGTCATAAACGATTGCGGCGAATTTTTGCATTTTTAGCAGCTGATAAAATTTCGCATGAACATAAAGCATATTATAATTGACTTCATAGATTACTTTACTAGACAAGAAACAATAGACAATCAATGGAATGAGGTCGAAGATCTTTCTACTAGACTTGTGTCTAAGGCAATGAGTGCAATGCCCTACATTTTTAACGTCTACATTTTCAGACACGATTTTTCATAGTTTTGAAGTAAATATTTTGAGGTGTGAAATATTAAGTGTTAATGTATCTTATCCAGTACTGGAAATCGTTGTTTGTATCCGGTTTCTTTTTTATAAAATGGGAAGTTTTCCCGTAGTTAGTTTACATACATATCCGGTACTGAAGCAACGCTGAAATGGTTATAATTTATAAGTAATACGGTTAAGGCTTTACAACCCGCCAAGTGGTGCCCTCATTGTATAAAAATTTGTAACATACCATAAAAAATAAAGATTAAAGGATCCTACGTTGCGTTTGTTACGAGAGGATAAAGTATTTTTAAGTTGTTAAAACAGGACTCAAAATGTTTCGTATCCAAAGTAGTAAGCAAAAGTGTCAAAAACGGCCGTTCTTGGTACTTTTGCTTACTACAAATGGGATTCTTTAATCTTTATTTTCTATGCTATGCTACGATTTCTTATTCAACGAGGGCGCCATTTGGCGGGTAGTAGACCCTTAAAGGGTTTTATCCAGCCCGTTCCATTCGTTTTATGGTCCGGTTAGATGAAAAAATAAGCCTAATGTTGTGATGGCAATAGCCTGATTGACCGTTTGGTCATCAAGCGTCATAAGTTGAGATCGATTGAGAAGACGCTCCGAAGGGATTCCTATCACATAGCCAAGCAAGTGACGGATTTTAATCCTCATTGAATGTGTGACCGTCCCCGTCAAACGTGTTAACGCTCTGCATTGGCACAAGCGACGAACATTGCTAAGATGAAGCGCTCGTAGCTCAAGATCGTTTGCGATGGAGGTCTATACTGAGAATGTCCCATATCAACAACATCTAGGAGACATGGGATATTTAGTCAAGTAAGGTAGCAGATCATCATTTGCTGAACGGATGGTCGATAGGTCCGAAAAGGTCTGGAAGACGCAGTGTTGGAAGGCCTTCCATAAGGAGGACCAAGGACCTGGTGAGGGTCGAGGGAATCCAATGTATGCGAGACGCATTGGACCGGCCGTCGTGGCGACACTTTGGGGAGGCCCATTTCCTGCAGCAGCGTTCAGCTGAATGGTAAGTCAGAAGATTGCAAAACCTTACCGAAGGTCAGAAAAAAAATTCTACATATAGAGAATAACAGGACTTCCCATGTTCTTTTAAACTATGTGAATAATACTGAAGCAAATTATAATTCGGATTATGTTTGTACATTTTGTTTTACTTTACCTGATTGTGCCCCACTCCTCGGCAAAGATCCTTATATCTTCCACAAGCCAGTGCTTCTTTCTTCCAATTTTTCAAGTTTCAATTATGTAGTTACATCTAATGTACTCATTTCTTAAAAATATGTATAATATATATGTTATTATTCTGTTACTTGACTTTTCTCCAACTTTAAAAAATATTCCTGTTTAGTTTTGTTATCCGGGCGTAAAAATATGGTCATATGGCCCCCCGAAAGAGCATGTCAGTAATAAATTCTTAAAGTGAATACCTCAATGGAACTGCTACCTGTTGTGTTATATTGTTTCTTGATGTATCAATAAGTGCTAAGTTTACATAGGCACATAAAATCACGCCTACGATTCGGCGAAGATCTTTCCATAAAAAAATATTGCCTACATTTTTTAACCGACGACAAAAAAAAGGAGGAGGTTCTCAATTCGACCGTATATATATTTTTTCTTTTATTTTATTTTTTTTTTGTTTATGTTCAGCCCTCACTCCGTCACATATGAACCGATCTTAATTTTTTTTTTTGTTAGATAGAGTATACTTCAAGGGTGGTCCCATGTTAAGGAAATCAGGATCTGATACTGGAATCCTGATAAAATTGAGAGAAAACCTCGAAAATTGTGGGCACGTTCAGCGTTTCTGTACGTATGTTCGGCCCTCACTCCGTTGTTTATGAACCGATTTTGATGATTCTTTTTTTTTTAGATAGGGTATACCTCAAGGGTGGTCCCATGTCAAGGACATCAGGATCTGATCATGGAATCCTGATAAAATTGACAGAAAACCTCGAAAATTGGGCACAAATATTGTTTCTGATTACTTTCCATAACGTAATCAGGTATTTGCATTTAGGAATCATCACATCATGAAACTGAGCTGATGATGGAAACCATACCTTTCCAAAACAATAGAAGTTAGTTATAAAAAACTGGTTTTAGTGACAGATACCACTTAATATGCTTTGAGAAAAAACGTCTTTAGAATATTGGAGGTAACCTCAACTGGTCAATATCCTGGAAACCTCAGTGCCAAGAGGAACTATGAAGGATTAGAAATTAGCCTCAGAGTATTAAAAGATGATGCGAGTCACAAAAAATCATAAAATAAAAAACTTTTTAACAAAAAATTCAACCGACGAAAAAGAACTAAAAAGCAAAAAATAAATAAACCTTTTAAGTCTTGAGTATTGAGCTTATTTACCTACATAAAATATCAAATTTTATGTAAACTAATTTTGAGTCGCTTATTTCTATTTTTTTTTATCGCATTTATTTGTCTGTCCGTCTGTCCGTCTGTCCGTCTGTCTGTCTGTCGTCTGACATAATTTTTTTTTCTAATTTTTAACTTCCCATTGACGTTTGATATTGGTTGAATTGAATTTTTGAATTATGGTGATATTGTTTTATTGTGATATTATTTTACTAACAAATACTAATATATTGATAAATCTGATTTTCCCTTTGATAATTCCCTTATTTCGTACGGAACCCTAAATGTGCGAAGTCCAACACGCACTTGACCGGTTTTATTAAAATTTGATTACTATCATATCTTCAGTGACATTCAATCGGCCCATGCATTATATGCGTTGATCTTAGCGCCACAAAGGAACGTAACATACATAATACTAGGTAGAGACGACAAATGGGCACGCTGCAATTGCGGCGGTAAGGCCCCTCCCTCTTTGAGGTGTGGCTGGAGAGGCGCCACGGCGTCCTCACCTTCTGCCTGAAGCAGATCCTCACCGGACACGGAAGTTTCGAGAGGTTCCTGTGTAGGATAAGGCGGAGGGAAACGGCCGTTTATCACCACTGTGAGGATCACCCAGAGGACACGGTGGAGCATACGGTGGAGATCTGCCCCGCTTGGGCGGAGCCCCGCCGTGTCCTCGTGGAGGTGATCGGCGGCAGACACCTCTCGCGCCCGGCACTAGTCCAGGACATGGTACAGAGCGAGAGGGAATGGGAAGCATTCGCTTCCTTCTGCGAAAAGCAGTAATGCTCGCGAAGGAGGAGGCGGAACGGTTGAGGGAGGCTCAACAGAGTCGCCCTCACGGCTTTCGGCGCCGACGCTCGACTCTTTGCCAGTGTGCCCATCATTTATTGCCGTCTCCATCTTGTATAAGTGGGAGTCTTAAAGTGGTTCCTTGGACTGAAGTGATATGCGAAATTGGTGATCATGTATTGGCATGTGATGCAAGGGAATGAAAGAAATGATAATAAATCAGCATAATGATGAGTATTGTCAGTGTTTTCATTTTGTTGTCTTTGGATTGACTGATAAACACACTAACCTTGTGTTAGTGTACTATGTACGCACGAACGAGTTTTTGGCGGGCTTTGATCGAGTGAAGTTCAGTGGCTGTTTTAATTATTCGTTTATTGATTCCTAGTAGATATTGTGATGTAAAATTGGTGTAGTTTTGTGTCTCAAGTGTCAACACAAATGGACAATATGTGGAATCATTGAAACAGGCGCGATCTCGGTAAAATGGAGCTGAGAATTTTATTGTAGTATTGACTACCTCAGCGAAGTTTTCCGAGAAGGCTGACTCGACACATTTGTTGCCAAATACAGCAAAAAACATTAGAATATGTTACATCTGCATTCTAATGGAAAAAAAAGTAAAAATACACTACGTAAGACTAGGCAATATGGTCGAAAGACTAACCTTCCCTTCGGGTAAATAAAAAAAAAATATGTAGGTACACACGTAAGAAGTTATACTTCTTTGGCGTAATAAGATAAAAAACCAATCTGTCACAAAGTTTAAAAAAGGAAAACAATCATTCTTCATGAACCACAGACCCTATCTAACTTCAGGGTGTCGGTTCTAGCTAACTTCAGGCTGTAGGTTTTTTGTGACGGTGTGCGCGTGCATCGTAAAAATTTACTCTTATCATTTTTCCCTAACGGGCCAAAAGAAGAATAACTTCAAAAAAAAAACACATTACCCTCCCTTGCGTCACGCAGTCGAGTAAAATTAAACTGAATCTCGGCTTCGTTAATCGTAACTTTACACCCTTTTGATATGATATGACTCTCTTTTGTCCAAAGCTCTCCTATAATAAGGAATTTATGCTGACACATTCCGGACAGCATAGTATTTATGACACGTGCCCACTGTCGATGTGTGAAAGTTATGGCATGTGTAACAATCGTGTACTATTAATTGACACGTGTTTACGCTTCTTCTTTGAATCGAAGGTGTTAAGGAAATGTGTTCGTTAGTGTTGTGCTTTGGTCATTGACGGGAGGAGTGGTTTAATTGGGTGAGTTTATTAACTTATTACTTGTTTTTAGGGTACCGTATGAAAAGGACAAAATTGTTCCGGATGCTTATTATTTTTTATTTTTTTTTGATATGCCGTCACCAAGCATAAACCGACCGTTATGTTTTTAGGGTGCCGTAATCCTAGCAAGGACATGGAACCCTTATATTTTCGGTCTGTCTGTCTGTCCGTCCAGGCATAGCGTAGAGACTGTTAGTAGCTAGAAAGGTGAAATTTTGCATGGGGAAATATTATATTATTCACGTCAAGAAAACGAAACAAAACGTAAAACGTATATTCTTTCTTTCTTTTTCTTTTTTTTAAACAATAAAATTATGTTTTTTTTTTACGGTAGCTCCCGGACCTAAAGTGGGGGACGATCTTTTTTTCTCGGTTATCCTATAGTGTGGTGTATTGTTGGATAGGTCTTTTTAAATCATTGTTTTGGGTTGTGAAGACTATTCTTCGATTCAGTGATTCGTTTGCGAAGTATTAAACTTTTAAGTGACATTTTTTGTTCGTGTCTGACAAAAATTTGGATAATACTATCACGGCTAAGTTAGCTCTGTTAGATTAAGAACAATAGTCGGCCAACTTATAAAATGTAGCTACTTGGAAAATTTCGTACAAAACAAAAAAAAATAAAAAAAATGCTGAGGTGAAGTTGTTACTTCTTGTAGAACGGGTAGTAAACATATAATTTTTTTTTTTTTTTTTTTTTTTCATTTTTAATTTAAGCGTTCTGTCCGTAAAACCGTGAACTCAATATTACTAAGTTAATAGTAATAAACATAAAGCTCCCTTCTAAGTCCGCGTGTTATAACGGGTGACTACGGAACCCTACACTGCGCAGGGCCCGATACGCACTTGGCCGGTTTTTTTTTATTATAGGTACCTACGTAAGAAAAAAAGTCCACAAACGCAGTAAAAACCATTTCGTTTCTTTTGAAGCATTATTTTTCTATATTCGTTCAAATTTTTTTTTTGTATTTGCTACAAAATATTTTGAACCACTGTCATGGTCTTGACACGGCAGTTACTTTTCTATACATTTCTTTGATTACATTAATTAATCATCTGAAATTCCAATGACCAATGGGTAATAGTTTTTCTTATGTTTAAGTGATAGATAAGCTTGATTTTTCAGTACCCAACAAAAGCTAATCAGTTGGTTATCCCTGAAAAACCCTAGGAAACAAAAGACAACAAAAAAAGTGTGTGTGTACTTATGTACGCACGTAAGAAGTTATACTTTTTTGGCGTAACAAGATAAAAAACCAAACTGTCACAAAGTTTACAAAAGGAAAACACTCATTCTTCATGAACCACAGACTATAGCTAACTTCAGGGTGTCGGTTTTTTGTGACGGTTTGCGCGCATCCTAAAAATTTAGTCTCATCATTATTCCCTAAGGCGCCAAAAGAAGTATAACTTCAAAAAAATAAAGAGCTGCACGGTCCCGGCTTCAATCTACGCATAAACTGCTACTGAACTGCTAGCTGAACAGTCTGAAGTGAAGTGCATGCAGCAAAAATATAAGAAAACGTAACAGCAATTAAAACGAAAAAGATCTTTGAGAGGAAATTAATGAAGACATTGACGGATTGACGGGAAACGAAACACTTGATGCGACGCGACACGAATTGCGAAATGACTCTCTATTGGCACTTGTGTGTTTAAACAGTAATATTGAATTTCAGTGTTCTGTCTATTACATTGTCATTGCCAATGACATAATAATTGAAGGTGAAATTCAGATCTTCAATTATTATTATCTTCAATTTTTTTTAGATGCGGAACTCTTTTGTTTAACAATATCCTAATTCTAACTCATATTATAGGTATTCTAAATTTGAATTTGCTGTTCCGTTTAGTAGATGTTTTTTTGTTTGTAGATTATGTTTAAGTAGTGAGGATGACATTCTATTTACTAATATTTACGCTACAAGGCAGTGCCATTTTCATTTTACTTCGAAAATTGATGAAGTATGCATATTTTAAATTAGGAATTTCGTTGGTAGGTACTAGACTAGGTACATACATAGGTGTGCGTCGCGTACCAAAGTAAAATTCTAGTAGAATTTATGCCGGTTCATACGAGAAGCGGCCATAGTCGACGACAAGGCGCGTTAGTGTTAGGACGCGCGCTCGACAACCCGACGCGAAGCGCACGCGGAAGGCAACTTGCACGCATTCGATCTAGTGATAAACATAACAGTCCCAAAACACAATAAATACTTTTTTTGATTTTTTTTTTGTTGTTCGGAACTCAAACACGACAGTCTGTCTGGTTTTTTTTAGTTAGTGAATGAAACAGTGAATGATTTTTCCAGTGACCCGTAATTGAAAGGTTAGTATTTTTTCAATAAATTAACATTGTTACAAAAAATACGCTGTTGAAAATTATCAATGGAAATGCGTTCCGATCGCTAGCTAGACATGTGCAGAGTTCAACGTATAACCTTAACCCTCTAACGAACACAATACGACGTCGGAGAATGTATTTACATTTTCTCGTAGTTATGAATTAAAATTAATTGACAAATGAAATTTTTAGTGGCGAATTTTACTAACCATAGAAAAGTGATGGCTTCAAATTGAAATCTCACGGGAAGTGGCGTGTAATTAGCATGAAATAATAATCTATAAAGCTGTGAACTGTAGCGTAGAGACGATTAAAGTCTATCATATTTAATTAGTTAATGGGATTCATTGATTAAAATGTAAATTTATTCAAACGACTTATCAGCGAATTGACATGTGGTGGGTATCGATAATTCCAATCGATAGTTTTTATCGGATAGTTTTTTATCGATCAGCTGTGTGATCGATAATGTTTACGTCAATTTCCCTTGCTATAATTTTCATATAGTTTTTTCTTACGGTCATTTGCCTTTTATTGAGTTCTATTGGTCCTTAATGAATGTTCATCGGGTTTTTTGCGGTTAGCCATCATAAATGAGATGTCATGACTTTATAAGTCTAAATTGATATAGTTATCAGTGACATTGTCATTTCTGATGACTTGAAGTATTTCTGGCCAGGACTCAGGACAATGACCATTCACGATTTCAGGCAAAAAAAAGTATCTAACAATGTTACATTTTTTTGTTGTGTTAATAATTCATAATAGTGTGTCTATGACGTATGTATTGTGTTGTGGTATTTCATTGAATGCGACTTTCAACATATTATAGACGCGGTATGTACTTCCTACTTAGTAACCATTTAGTTTTTTTCCGAACTTTTTTTGCTGATACATAAGCGCAGACATTTCATGCGGTGATCTGAATGAGTTGACCAAATTGAAAGACTGTGTTTTTTACGCATAACTTTATGACATCAGTTTGGTAGGTAGGTAAGCAAGATGGGTAACTAACTAACGGTTCTCAACATGGGCTAGCCAGAGAAACTTTGGGGCATATCTATATTATTCAATCAATTATGTAGAGACAATAAACGTTATTATATTCTTCTATTCTATTCTATGTAGATTTCTAGGGATTCGACATAGATAGAGCACCCACAGCATCAGTTGATTGAGAATTTGGTAACGATAGGTACATGTATTTTCTAGTGCACTGTTAATAAAAAAAAACTGGCAAAGTATGAGTCAGACTCGCGCGCAAAGGGTTCCGAACGAATCATATTTTTATAACATATTTCTTATTACACCATAGTACTTATATACTTTCCTCTAATCTATAAGTATAGAACTATTTAGTGTATTTATTTCAAAATTGTAGGCTCAGTAGTTTCGGAGATACGGGGATATTGTCGTTTTCATCTATTTTCTTAAATAATTTAAAAATCATTAATAAAATTATGGAAAAAAAATTTGACATCCTTAGAGAAAGTTTTATTTTCATGTGTTTCCCCAAAAAGAGACCCCGTAATGAAAATCTATTTATTTACATTACACGTCCTTGCTTACGTCATATAAACTCCTGTGTATAGGTACAAAATTTCAACTGAATCGTTCCAGTATATTCGGAGTAAATTGGCCGTGACAGACAGATACACGTGTACCATTTTTACATTCGGATGTTCGGAATCCTAGAAAAATTGGCAAATGCATTTCCTTAAAAAATTGCAGTTGGCTAAATATGAAATAGGTATTATGAATGACTTACAATACTTAGGTAACTTCTAGCTAGTCTTCTACATAAAAACATTATAGTATCTAATGTTTTATGTTAGAACACACCACGTTTTATGTTAGTATCTACAGTTGCAAATGCAATACAAGTATCATCGTAAACAAAAGCTTGTTTATATTTCCTTTTCTTCCGTTCCCCATTACTGGTAGTAGTTGTTAAATAATTTCTTAGCTCTCACAATTAACACCACACTCGATGACGTCACGCTGCTACCAGTATGAATCATAAATGTAAGCATTTCTTTGCTTAATTAACATACTTCGATAAAACTCGACTAACAGAACTGTACTTAAACTTAGGTACTACTGTTTTTAGTAATCCTATAATGATGTTTTTTAAAAGTAAGTTTTTCACTTTATGTGTTTGGATACATGGGAAGGTATTCTACCTGTCTCCTCTTACGCGTATTGGAGGTGAAGTTGTGATCGAAGAGCGGAAGGGAAACTCCAACTTGCAGTTAGTTTCCCTTCCGCTCTTCTTATATTTGCCACACACATATTGTAGTTTATAATTAGGTAAACTATTTGATACAGTCATTAAACTAGGAGGGACAAAATAAAATAATGACTTAAAATCTAGTCGTGTCCCGCGACGGTTGACAAGCAAGAAGCGATGCTTCTTGTAGAACGCTATAGGTCGCGTAGCGCCTTGGCGGATTATGGCTAACAGTGCGTTCCTGAGTAAGGGTGGTATAACATTTATCCTAGATCTTTGTCCAATGTGAGTTTGATCAAAGAATTAGGACGACTTCATCAAATGTGTCAGCAACACCGATATTTAATCAAAGATTTTTTGACATTTAAATCAAAATGGCTGCAACCAAGATTTTGCCTTTCTATTAATATCCGGTGATATTTTCATAACAATAAACGCTTTTAGGAATGTTTGTCCTCGACTTGTAATTATTTAATTTATCTTGAATGCTTTTTTCTCTTCGCCTTTCAATTCATGGCTTCACCCAAAGCTTTTTCTTGTTTTCTTTTTTAATTATATAACTAATGATCCAGCACATAAAGTTGCTCCACGTTCCTTCATTTTCTCAGAGTACGTAAAATCTTGGACAAAGATATTGGACAAGTGTAATGGGCATCCGTCAAAGAAATTTGATCAAATACAGGACATAGATATTGGACAAAGATATAGGATAAATGTAATACCACCCTAACTTATAAATACCTAAAAACATAATACATGCGCCACGTATGCTAAGGTGCGTTCACAAATGATCAATACGTGACGCCACAGGTACATAATTTTATAATGACTTTATTTCTAAATAGTATAAATTAATCAAAGTAGCTTTTCGCGTCTGTTTTTATCGTAGCTGACTCCTCCTAAACCACACAACGTATTCTAATGCGGTTTTCTTTAAAATAAAAAGCGATAAACGAGGAATGTTTGTGTGTATAATTTGTACCCATGCGGAGCCGGGACGGTACGCTAGTTTCAGATATAATACAGTCATGAATCGATACTTTTGATAGTAACTAAGTTCCTAACCGTCAAACCCCTCATTAGCAGATACAATTAAAACCTATTGTCGCGTCTCCTTAAGGGTCTAATACCGGCCAAGTGGCGCCCTCATTGAATAAAAAATCGTAGCATAGCTCAGAAAATAAATATTAAAGAAGCCAACGTCACGTTTGTTACAAAGAGGATAAAGTATTTTTACGTTGTTAAAACAGGTCTTAGAATGTTTCATATCCAAAGTAGTAGGTAAAAGTGTCAGAGACAGCCGTTTTTGCTACTTTTTCCTACTACTTTGGATACGAAACATTCTGAGACCTGTTTTACGACGCTACGATTTTTTATTCAATGAGGGCGCCACTTGGCCGTTAGTAGGACCTTAAGGAGACGCGAGGGGCCTGACGGATTAAGGCGCTATTAACTGCTAATGACTTTAAGTGGTTAGCTTGCGTGTTCTGTGCTGAGCTCACGTAACGCGTCATACGTCCATCCAGTAATAGGACTCGCCCATCAAGGAGCGCTGTAACAAAATTAGACGCATTATTAATTCATTACACATAAAACAACAGGTATTTAATTAAAACACTCAGACTAAATTATAAATAATTAAATAATCTTTAAAATGGTGAAGGTTTCCTATAATACGCTTTATAATTTTTGCGTGATTCTCAATTTTTTATCCGCGTTAGACATAACTTTACAAATTAGTTACACTATGTTATAAAAATATAATTTCAAATATTCTCAGATCAAATTACGACGAAAATTGTCTAAAGTAACATATATTTGTTTCAAAGAAATAAAACTAGTCGTTTAGACGTGATGTTAAATTAAAAACCATTAAAAGTCGTATAACTGCGCTTTAAGAACTGTGTTAGTAAACAACAAAAACTAATAGAGACGTTGTTTTAATTATTCTGATTAAACTAAGGTTAACGTATTATTATACCAATCCACCAGGATTGCGGCCCATCCCCTCTTCTAAAGAGCAGGCCTGAGTCCCAGCAGTGGGAACATTATAAGGCTAATTATGTTAACGTATTTTTAGCTACCTTATAATAAAATATGCTACCTTATAATAATATAACCACAAAAAAAACGTAAGATGTGGTTTTAGTGATCCTAATGAAGTAATAAAAATTAAGGTTAACGCACTAGTATTATTTATTACTTTTATAGGGTTCCGTACCAGAAAGTCCAAACGGAGCCCTGTTGCTTATCCATCTGTCCGTCTAGCTGTCTGTCTGTCGTCTGTCACACAGGTTTAATAGCCAAACGGTTGGAATTACAGTCATAAAATTTTCACAGTATAAGCATCTTGTTGACCCAAAGCCATACAAATAGTCAAAAATATATTTGGTACGGAACCCTAAATGTGCTAAGTCGACACGCTCTTGGCCGGTTTTTTTTATATAAATCCATATTTTGTTAGTAACTACCTATATAAGTAACCAGCAAATAAAAAACTAATTGAGACGTGGTTTCAGTCGTCCTAATGAAGTTGTTAAAACTAAGGTGTATTAGACCGAAGCTGTAAATTATTTAGCTAATAAGATAAGCATTGAATAAATGTTTACAATTAAGTCATTATATATAGCCTTATCTTGCGCTGAGATTATTATTTAATATCACTGGCGATTTAGGGAAGTCAAAGAACAGATTACCTAAACATTTCCCTCGGTAAAGTGGCTGTAACTCATGTTTGTAGGGTTGTGGGTGACAGAGCTCGGAACGCCGCACTGGCAAAAACAAAGACAAATCCATTTTTAACCGACTTCAAAAAGAAGGAGGTTAAAAATGGAATGGAATTTCGGAAGTCGGTGTTCCTGGTTTTGTGTCTTCGTTAATTGACACCGACTTCCGAAATTGAAGTTATTTTGCACTTTTTTTTGGAAGTCGGTTCTATTTTTTTTGTAAAAAAGTTTAAAGCAGACCATGAAAAAACAAAATAATCAAAATGAAAAATGTATACTAAATGTTCTAAAAATAACACATCCGCACAAAACGCCCATGAGACCGTTTTCGGCAGTGGCAGTATCGGAGACTAGGAGACTAGAGACGCCACTGGTAATGAAATATTCGTGGCTGCGAAATTGCGCTGAGCACAGTCATAGAGCCGTGATGAAAATCCCACGCAAAAAAAGGTTTTGGAAAAACTTTCATTGTGCGTACAGTTAACGAGTGGAATTCCCTTTCTGTATCTGTTTCCTGATGATAACAGACAGATGTAGCTATCAAGTTACAACCAGGGGGACTGTATGTCAGGAGTGAATAGGTTACTTCTACGCAAGCGAACTCCATCGTCGACCACATCGTCGCTTACCATCAGGTGAGGCGTTGGTCAAACGCGAGCTTATCAATAGTAAAAAAATAGTCGGAATTACCCGTCAATTTTTATGAGTATACGGTGACAGTTACTGACACGCTTGGTTTTTTTTTTCGTTTCCTTGTGGCTTCGCAAGGTTTGTGCATTTAGCCAATGTCACGTCAAGCACGTTTATTTGGAAAGTTTATACAATGACGTCATTACCATTGGCTACCAAGGAGTTTCCTTGCTCTGTGAGATAAAGTATCACGCTGGCGAGTGTTCGAAACAAATGTTTTCGATTCGTCAGCGTTCGTGCAGCGAGTGAGCCTCCTGGCAATGTATGCAATCACATTTATCTCCGGCACAGCCCTACAGCTTGTATGGATGGGAATGCATACCTAATTTTTGCTGTGACTTTGTCCGCCTTGATTTTAAGTTTGGCCCTACAAATTTCAAAATCTCGTTGTATCCTTACAAATAAAGCTTTGGTTTTAGAAATCTAATTTTGTAAAAAGTTTATTTTTAGAAAATGAAACGGAGAACGGGCTGATTTCAGAAAAAAAAAAACAATTGACAATTGACAAAGTGCTGATTTTAGAAATTTTCTAGTCACATTTTAACAAAATGTGTGGTACATTTTGTTAAAATGTGACTAGAAAATTTCGTCTAGTAGATATGGATTTTTTCAAATAGAATCGTGTCCTTAGTGATTTTAGCTCTCTCAGTTCTGTCTGCTAATTAGTCACCAATATTATTCTGTTAGATATTCGTAATTGGTTCCAGCAGACGTTTGCGCTGCAGTGTCCTGTGACATGTTTTAGGGCCAGCCGATAACGCTATCGTCGGATGGTTTAACGGGCCCGATCGTGTGATTTTTCTATTGGACTCGCTTTGCATTTAGGTCGTTCGGTTACGATGTGACGCGATAAGCTGCAGTAACTGTGGTATGAAAGGGCAGGTTGCGTCTGCGCATTCACGCGTGCCATTGTTGATTCTGTTTTAATGTTTTCAAGGTTGACGAGTTGAATTTATAAAGTATTTCTTGAGGGACTCATGACTAAAAACAGTCGCACAGATCTTCAATATTTAGCAACGTTAGCCACTGTCGATCCGTAGATGGGAGAGCAAATAGTGAGCATCCTTTACAAGTATAAACCCTTCCGTCTTGGAAAGCATGTTTAGTAAAATAATGTATATTTCCGTAAAGTCCATATACTTAGGTTAGTAAACAAGAAAGAAAACTTCTACCTTGATTAGTAAACTTATTATCTACTTATTTTGTAATAAGGTTGTTGTATGTTTGTAAGTCGGGCTAGTGTCCGCAACTCCACGTCCAAAGCGCGTATTTTGCGTACGGGTGGGACAAATAGGTTTTTTTTTTTGGGACAAGCCCTCCACACTATTCCCAAACCACTGTAACTTCTGTAAGCCGGAATCAACAGTGGCGACCACCAGAAAAAACGCCGAGGCAATAAAGCTCGACGAGTCCCAGAGAATCGAATAAACTGTCTTGTGTCCCGCAATGAAATTAATCAGAAAAGACAGCGGAGGAGTAAGAAATAAAACATAATTTCCACTTCCCTCCTAATCAAGCGGGAGACAGAACAAAACTAGGCCATTAGGCACAAAGGGGGTTTTTACAACTAGGGTAAGCCCAGTTGCCAAGCACCACTGGTTAAAAACACTAATATTAAATATTAATGGGTCCTAAAATTGTGAGCTGTTACACTTGATTCCAATTACAGGTACCTACCTATGGCAAAAAAAAATGGGACATATAGGTTATTCGATCCATCCCAGCTCCTCAAGGAAGGCCATCAGTGCCCTGCTGTTAATAACTATCTCGCAGAGAGTACCTAAGTAATTTGCCCTGTATTCAGCGACCACTGCCAGCTTAGAAGCAGATGAGTTGCTGTCTCGTCTACCTCCACGCAGATTCTGCAGAGTAGGCTATCTGTAACTTCTATGACAGAGAATTGCTTATTAAATGACCCGTGGCCAAGGTTGCTATTCCGAACAAAATCATCTAATACCTAAAGTTGCCAAATGTTAAGCCATTGATCTTTTCTGTCATTTGTAGATCTTTGACAGTCGTTACGGTAGGACACCCAAAGGGTATCGTGTTTCTTAGTCATTGGTTTGTGGAGATCACACAGGCAATCGCTCCATTTAAAATACTGATATTGAGCTTCAATCACTGAAACTAGAAGTCTCACAAGATCGTTGAGGAAAGGCTAAGTAGATTCATTGTTTTCTAGGTTGACGAGTTTCTTCCTCCTCCTCCTCTATATTCTATTTTTCTTTTCCCCATATGTATATGGGGAAAAGAAAAGTGTAACAGAAAGGTGTGGTCATATTTTAAGAACCGGTTCTGCCCATCGATATGAACAACTTTCTTCAAGAAAACCTGAGGAAATACTCAAATTTTCTTTTTACCTTCCATACAAATATTGATCAGCTGATGATAACTTTGTATGTAAAGTCCAATTTAATTTTTGGGAATTTGCTATTATTTCTTAGAGAAAGGTGTACATACCGATGGGCAGATCCAGTTCTTAAGATATGACCACACCTTTCCGTTACACCCTGTATACATGCGGCTGTCTTATTAACTCATTAATGCAATTGTTATTGGAGCTTAATTACAATATTTGTCATAAATCACAAATATCCTTAGGCTGAATACACTACAAGCTGTCCGATTTAGACATGCTACTTTGAACCTGTCTCTCCATAAGTGAACTTTTTATTTATAAACTCTTTAAAGTTAGTGATTAATGGTTCTCGTCCTGCTGTAAGGCAAATACGTTAATTAGTAACAATATGTTAACGTTTAGTTGACAGCGTTTAGGTTTCCTTTCCTTGTTTGGACTTGAATATTAGGAAATAGAGATACTTCATTAATCAGAGATTATTAAATTGTCTGTAGGTAATCAAACCAAATAAATTATAGTAGGTATTTTATTTTAGTAGGTACTAATGACCGGCCAAGGCTTTGCACGGTTGCAAATGATATACACAAACCTTCCACGTTCATCGCTCTTTTTATTAATGAAAATCATTATCAAAATCCGTTGCGTAGTAAGCGGAGAAATAGACAAACGCGAAAAGTACTTTTTATTTTATGTAGTGTTTTGCCGGAACAATTTTTTTCGAATACAATAATGCCATATTAAAATGAAACTCGAAAACCGAAAACAAAATTCGGTTGATCTCAAAGTCTACGAAAAACGATTAACTTTTTTAGTTATTCCTGTAAACATAACCACTGTCACCAACAGCAACATGACACCAAAAGTGCGTTGACGTTACGCAACTGACATACGTCTATATTTCACACAAGAATGTAATTTTAATTAACGCAATGTCTTCAGTTATTTGTGTCCTGAATTATTTTTAGATGAACCAGTTGAAGATTAAAATGGTCAAATTGGACACGAGCAGATTACGTAACCAATGCGAAGAGTTTATAAGTATAACAGTGCTAACGACATTGAACTCTGGAGAGGAAACGCTGAACGGTTTTATTTCTTGTAAACTGTCAATATTTTTTTACGCTTATAAAAACTTTTTAGTGTAGTATCGCGACACTGACACTTTGACACTGGCCGGAAAATGTTTTTTTTTCTTTTCCCGACGGTTATTTTATAATTCTGTAGTATTAAAAAGTTAAAGAGTTTGTTCACCGTTTTTTATTTAGGAGCCGAGCAAAAACAATGGGAAAGAATCTTATAGGAAAACGAAGTGTTCGCGCGGGTGGGTTTGGTAATGAAATACACTTTAATTTTAAAACAAAAATAAGTCTTAATTTAAAGATCAACAAAATATAAAAAATTACAATTACACAATAAGATTGAAGGTGGACCGATGACCTGAGTCTTATTATAAAGAAACAAATCAACAAAATATTTAATTATGTATTTTTAATGTAAATTTTGAAAAAAAAATATAATTATAAACAATTAACTTAAACAATATGTAATTGTGATTTTGAAATCACTTTATCGGTACTTTGGAAAGTAGACGATTTTTGGTTACTGTCGAATGGCCGCTCGTTTTGGGCCGTTCGGACTAAATACCCTTAGACCGTGGGGCCCAGATAGTACCTACATAAATATTTCTATATTTATTTATTTTCTTTCTTATTTGACTATTGCTACTAACTTGATATGTGCGCTCCGTTAGAATACCAGTAACCAGTTGTCATTTATTTATCTGAAACCAGCATCGATCGGCTATTGAAATGCAATGTCAAAAATCACTGATCTATCGATAACCAATTACTCACTCATTGCTATCTTTTCACGCTATTTTTATTACTTAGAAATCTTACTGTGCGTGTAGGCTGCGTTAATTCGAAAATTATGATTGCATTCAAATCTTGCATCTATTTCATAACGCACGTGTGTGAAAAACAACTTTTTAAACGTCTCCATGTGCGGTCACTCAATGACTTTCAATCGAAGGATAGAAACCACAATTTCATTCAAAGCATTATGAACTGTACGACTCAAATTTTAAGGTTTTTTTTTTTGTAAACAGAAGTAAAAGTATCGATGCTGACAGTAATTGAAAGGTGGACAGCTAGTGTAATTAGAAAAAAATCCTGTAAAACGTCGAATCAATAAAGATTCCACTTATAGACCACTTTCATCAGGACTGCGCGTTTTTGCTTGGAACGACATAATTGCTTTGAGCAAGTCAACGTTACCATTAGACAGTTTATAATTATTATTGAAAACATATCTGAACCGATTTTATTAATATTTAGTTGGCAAGATTTTTTTTTATGAGTTCGCACAAACAATAATTTTGGAATATGTACATCAATGATGTAATGATTTCCAACACAAAAAAAAACGAAGTGATGTGCATATTCCAAAATTTGTTAAGAAATTTCTCCAGTGACTACTTATATTATTACAAAATCAAAAAGTGACACAAGATTTTTACAAGTCAGAGTATTTCTTGTTCAGTTCCGGCCTTTAATAAGATTATCTCATGTTTTGCTACCTCCTATTTAACATTATCACCTTTTAAACGTACCTACCTACTTTTTCCGTTTGTGACAAAAAATCTAAACCGTTTTAAATTCCAGCTACCTATGGCGAGCCGCAAAAATTTCAACAATAGAACGGCGTTTTTTTACAAATCAAACTAGAGATGTTCTACGTTCAATATTTTAAGTATTCTCCATTTTATAATCATCATCTACTCAGCCATGTCGCAACTGTGTTGGGATCGGCTTCTAGTCTAACCACATGCAGTTGAGTACCAGTATTTTACATGGAGCAACTGCTTATCGGAGCTCGCTCGCTGCTCGGAGTTTCCTTGCGTGATTGAATCAAGAATGATGACATCCGGAAGAGAACCAAGGTTACCGACGCAGCCCGAAGAATTGCTATACTGAAGTGTACACATTGCTCGCAGAACGGACAGTCGACGGGGCCGAAAACTTCTGGTGTGGCGACCGCGTAAGGGAAGACGCAGCGTTGTAAGGCCTCCAACAAAGTGGACCGATGACCTGTTGAGGGTCGCGGGTAGCCGATGAATGCGAGATGCACAGGACCGGGTATCGTGGCGACACTTGGAGGAGGCCTATGTCCAGCAGTGAACGTCTTTCGGTTAAAGTGATGATGATTTTGATGAACTGCCTATCTGATCTCTACAGCCCAGTAACCGGCTTTTTATTTCTAAATCGAACCAGAGATGTTCGTTCAATATTTTACGAGTAAGTATACTTCGGTTTAGAATCATCATTTACTCAGCCATTTCCCAATTCTGTTGGGGCTTCCAGTCTAAGCGCATGCAGCTGAGTAGGTATTATATACCAATATTTTACATGGAGCGACTGCATATCTGACCTCCACAGCCCAGTAACTGGGTAACACGATACTCAACAACCTACAAATGACAGCCAGGACTGAGGGCTTGACGTGTGTTCCGAGGCACGGAGTAGTCTCGGTATGTAATGAGTGCGGACCCAGGTTGGTCGCTGTAGAGTTAATCTGGCGAAATGGGGTATCCTTGACCCATCCTAAACTCAGCGCCATATGCATCATCTTCTTGGCAGCCCAGCATGTATAACCCCTGAACCTTGAACGATATAATCGAAGCCAATGACAAAGCTATCCAGGTGGCTATACATACTGGTCGGACAAAATTTGAATCATAATTTACACGAAAATAAACAGATATAGAAGATGAATGGTCACCCATCCACGGTTACTCACGACAAGCGTTGCTTTACGCCGAAGATCGACTCATGTGTCTGTTATTATTTTGCTACGAACTCGCATAATATCACTGTACTATGCACGGTCTACGTTTCGAAACCGCGTGCTCTCCGTTGAGTATATTTTTCTAACAATCTATTTGTTTACGAGATGGGTACTACATAGATAACCCAATTACGTTCGCTTATCGCACAATGTATTAGAATATTTTCTTCAGTGCGTTCTTACGACAGACCATGAATGAGATGTTTATTTTCTGATCGCTTATTCATGCTCTTAATTTTACTTTTATTATTAATAAGTTAAACATATTGGTAATTATACTCGGATTGAGTTATTGTTGTAAGTAAAACAATGATAATTATATTTTACGTACTGTTGTAGTTGAAAATAAATCAGAAATGTTATTTATGCATGTCAAGTTGTCAACACACTATGATTCTTATGTTATTTGTGATTGTTTTGAGGAAAACAATAAACGCCTTCGCTACTAGACTAAATAGGGCAGGATTAAAACGGAATATGGAACTCAAGGATAAATTTAAAATTAGAATGGATTACTCATAATTTATTACATTTTTGATTTGATGAATAAGCGAACTCCTAATTTGAAAACCTTATAAAATAAAAAGTTGGGACCAAGATTAAATTTTTTATTTTGGCCAGAATTCTTGAACAATGCACTTGAATGTGAATTTAAAATTTGAATTCTATAAACTATCAAACAATAGAGATCCATTCTTGATCGTCGTTCCACAATACAATTTATGGTCTACAAAAAAAAAAATGTCGCAGCCAACACGGCTTTTGTTACCCGTAGTCAAACAGTGACGTCACGTCTTTACATGAACAGTTACAAAAGGTAAGTTATTTCACTTGACGACTCGTGCAAAGATTACGTGAAATAACGCAATCGCATATTTACTCACGCTAAGACCGTCAAAAGGAACATCAACAGAGGAGATAACGAGTTACCTAACACTGTGTAATCTGCATAATCGGTCAGTGATACCAACTAAATGAATCATAAAATTGTCTATGAAAATATTCGCAAAATATTCCAAGGAGTTTTTTATGACGTGTTACTTTTGGATACAATAATTTGAATAAGTAGATTTAACGGTCACATTAAATTAGAATTAAGAGCATAAAATTGATAGAGATCATGTAAAGAAATTCTATGTTTATATTAACATTTTTTTCCATAAAAAGATTAAATGTGACAACGTTAAATGCTGTTTTTTTGCAGTTATTGAATGAGTTCAATGTCTTATCGATATTTTTTTGTGATTATCCTTGTAAAAATCTAAAAACATAAACAGTTATCTACCTATGTTTTTAGATATTTACAAGGTATATTGGTCATGTTCAGTTTTTATAATAACTTTACAAGAAAGCTTTCCTAAGTACTGGCATGAATTTTCTGGAAAAGAGACTCAAATCCTTTTCCAAACCTATTCATGGGAAAAAAACAATCGTAAATATCTTAAACTTCTTCAATAAAATTAAAATATTGCGTGTCGACGGTCGATATTTCCATCTGTGCCTCTGTCAACTCAATCGGATTCAAGAAACTGCACACATTACATTAAAATAGACAAGGATATTATAAAAACATACGCGACTCTATTAGCATTTGACCTGCTTATTTATTTTATTTATAGATAAATAAAAGTTGTAATATTTTTTATTATAATAATATCTTTCTTTAATTATTTTAAAAAGACAACGCGCAAGCTTTCCAAAAAACAAGATATGGAAATATTAGAATGCAGGCAGTAAATTTTTATTCGGTTTTAGCTAAACACACTTGTAAAATTTAAATAATAAATGCTGCTGGCGCCTTAACTGTGACAATCATTTAAATTAAATAACACTTTATTTTTTTTTACATTTAAACAATTCAACACTAATTTTAATAGGTAGACTTTATAATCGATTTCTCCAAATAAATTTATAGATTTGTAAATTCAATCATTAATCTTGTGATGAGAATAAAAAGAAAATTTGATGTTATTATAAACTACATTTGGCGCTTCTTCGTTTCGGCGGGCTATTCCAAAGGAACGGTGATTTTTTTCAGGACTAAGATAATAGGTTACTTTTAATCAAGCTGGCTCCATCTTCGACCATAATCAGGTGAGATAGTGGTCAAGCGCGAGCCTATCGATGTTATAAAAAACCGGTCAAGTGCGTGTCGGGCCACGCGCATGGTAGGGTTCCGTAGCCGCCCGTTGTAATAATAATAAGCAGACTTAAAAGGGGGCTTTATTATTAAGATTAATAGTAATTTATTTCGAGATACAACGAGACTCATAGGGTTAGTAACAATAAATATACTTATAATTATGTCAGTAAGACATCAGACCGTACAAAATCAACAGCGACGTACACACATAAACAAATCATTAGTAAATAAATTATTAATTGCTTCAGCATTCCAGTCGAAATACTGGAGCAACGATTAATGACACAACAGTCCAGTCTGTCAGCAATCATGCCCAGGATGCTGTTGGAACTGGCTAGCACCCTGCGCAACAAGGATGCGCATCTTTTACGCATTAATGCATAAAAGCAATTAATATGTATCATAGTTTGTTACTATGAACATATTAATTGTTTCGCAGTTTTACTGACAATAACGTTTATTTTAAAAACGAAAAGAAGATTTATTTTTCCAAAATATTACATGTTTACTTTATTTAAAACGCGTTTAAATAATAAATAAGTAAAAACTTTACCTTATTAGTTATTTTCTAAGAATTTTGTATTTTGTATGAAAGGGAAATGCACATCAGCCATACAAAAAATGCCTGAAATGGAGAGAAACTACTAATGGCCCTTAATTCTATTTATAATAAAATATGTATCTAAGTGAAGTGATTCCTAAGTTTGTTTAACTAGGATAAATTTATAACGATCACTAAAATATTTAAATACGCCTAAAAAAGCCAAAGATGAATCGTTTAATAATCCATAACGTACTATTTTACACAGTACAGTACACAGTTTTTTTTTTACTTTTGATAAACCTGCGTTTTACCACTATCTCACCTTTAACCCTGCAATTATTTTGATTTTTTTTTTCAAAATAATTGCAGGGTTAAAGGTGAGATAGTGGTAAAACAGGGTTACCATCCCCAGTTTACATGTACGGGAGCTACCATAAAAAAATCTTTATCAAGATTTTATGATTTCGTTATCGTCTCGTAACTAATATACAACGTGTAACAAAATAAACGCAATACCTCTTATGGGGTCATTGTACTCATCATACCAACAACTTTTAAATTCAGTTGTTCAGTACATTTATGAGCGAATAACTCGACAAAATGTACTGAACAGCTGGTTTTTTTTTCGCGACTTCGGGGTTGGTCCCATAGTAAAAGTTGTTGTTGTTGTTTGTTGTTGTTGTTGTTTTGTTGTTGTTTGTTGTTGTTGTTGTTGTTTGCACCCATGACAATTGTTTGTGCAATGAGCACGATCATTTGTTCTGTGTCTGGGTGTAATTTATCTATAATATGTATGTATTTAGAAATATATAAGTATGTTTATCAGTTGTCTAGTACCCATAACACAAGCTCTGCTTAGCTTGGGACTAGATGGCGTTGTGTGATAGTTGTGGAATATATATTATTAATGACCCCTTTTTTTTGTGGAGTGGAAAAGCATCCAATGACTTCTCCCGCTCTGGGTAGAGCGGGAGAGCGTGCAGACTCTTACTGACTAAAACCCACCCCTGTTCCTCCCTGCCCTGAATGCCCAAGGTCGAGGTAACTCTTTCGAATTTATCCTCAACCCCTGACAATGACCCCTTAAGAGGTATTGCGTTTATTCAGTTACAAGTTGTATATATCCATGCAAAATTGCAGCTTTTTAATACTAACAGTCTCCTAGCTATGCCTCGGACAGACAGACAGAAACTATAAGGGTTTTTTGTCCTTGTTAGGACTACGAAACCCTAAAAAAGAGTAATTTACGACATTTGGGGATAGAGTATATAGCTTTCTAAAACTGAAAGAACATTCGGAATCAGATCACGGCTACCAGAGATGACTTTTTACCAAAGTAAATAAATCCGTCTTTACAATATTAGTTTAGAAAAGAAGATACGAAATAGTTTAAAGAAATAACATGTCAATGAACGATTACAGAATTTCTAAAGAATAGTTTCTGTAAGTTCGTATTGTCGTCTCTAAATGGTCGTATATTTGTCGTGTAAATTGGTTCATGGCTCGTATTTGTGCAGTTGTTACATTGCTTAGACAATTGCTGTAACTATAATGATTTGACACCATTTCTTCCAATTCCGGTCAGGGATAGACATTTCAATAGAGATATAATGTCGAAATGTAATATAACTTTAGCTAGGATATTATTAGAATGGAAATTAGACAAACACTTTTACAAGTCAAACTATTTTTTTAAACGTAGGTTTGAAGGGGTTCAAGAAAAAAAAATCGGAAAGGATATGGGGAGGCTTTAGCACAGCAGTAGAAAATTGATGGCTGGGAAAAACCAAGGTGAAACGCTGTATCATATTCGACTACACAGTCTCTTCTATAGTCCAGATATTATCTTTTCCAGATCGTTCATGTGAGGAACACACTGATTAGTCTCAAAGGGAGAAACAACACAGATTTGAGTGAACCTCTACAGTCAGTGTACGCAATTGACACTCAATTATCTGCTCATTTTGAATTCTTTATACCTACTGTAACGTTAGTGAATTAAATAAAAACCTCTCCTGTAAGAACTCACAGATAAACTTCATAAATTTAAAAATCTAATCGCAAGTCATTTATAAAAACAAAAACCGACTAGCATCACGGTTCCACAAGATTAATACGTGTAATAGGACGTCTCGTTGATATACACATCAAAGTCAAAAGAAAAAGATACAGTGAAAGACAGGTGAAGATTTATAGTCATTACTGTACTGTGGAGGCCGCGCGCGCGCATTATCTTCAACGCCGAACTATGAGAGAAATTTATTAAGACAAACTCGACACAGCTTCCGAACACATAAACAATAAGAGAAGATTAAAAACGTGTCAATATACAAATTGAAACGTCAGATATATTGATTTGTTATCGCCAGAGGTCAAATTTCGGGAGTGAAATTCCTTGACCCAATATCTAGTTAAATGTATGTAAATAAATAAGTTATCAGCCGTTTGATCTGAAAAGAAAGCACCTTGTTTGACTTGGAAGATTAATATTCCGTTATTATCACATGCAAATTGGACGGTTGTTGATTAAGCTGTTAACAAAATCATTGCTCGAAAAGTCGTCAACACCACACATTTGATTAATAAAATCAATATACCTAATGCAAATTCGTGTTTACTTAGAGGAATTAGACAGGTTCAGTATTTAAATTTTTAGATAAAAGAAGATAAAATTCGTAGTAGTCCATCTAAAATTACAAACCGCTGCGCTTCATAGCACCTCGCTGTATCGTTCGAATGACAAAACCCAAACTTTATTATCTTATTATATAATATTATATGGGCGTTCAAGCAAAAAGGGTCCAGTAATGGGATATTGGGTTAAGACTAGGTCTAGAATAGTCATTGGATAATAAGTTGAGACTCTGAAAAAGGTTGATTTGAGAAAAATCACAAAAAAAGCAAAAAGGAAATTTGTGGTATTTAGTAAACATCATATCAAGTCATTACTTTATTAGGAAGTTATAGATAATTAAGAGCATTAATTAATAATCTATTAAAATAGCGAAATGGTTTTTGTCACCCGACTTCACGTAACTGCGTTTATCTCGGAAACTAAATGCCGAGATCTGAACCCTTTTTGCTTGGACGCCCACATATTATGACGTTTTCGCGTGTAGGAGGATTTTTATATCACCCAACTGAATACTTGTTATATGGAGTCACAATGATGAAGACAAAACCAGTCATGGCATAGGGCTCATTAGATAAGCAATAAATTGTGTGCCTTTAAAAGATAATGATGTTCGATGGCCACCATTAAATTTGACAACAGGCTATTTGCGTCAGAATGTTTGAAAATGTGTGACATTTATAAACAACAAAATGCTTAGAATATTGCAATGTTGACCACCCAGACGATTATAGAAAGTGAAAACGCTGTCTTGTCTTATAATGAAAGTGTAATAAATTTAGAGCTAAAAGGCGTCAAATTAATCCTGCTTGTTAAATTTTATACATTTAAGATGATATAATCATTAGTATATAACACCTATGTAATATTATCCTTAGGATGACCACCTATTAAACTACGCTATAAATAAATTTTAATATTTCATCAAGAGTTTTAATTCCATAGTCGTTGAGCATATCTCTTCTGATCAGGGTGTTTATTATAGAGAGGCTACTAGATATAAACAGTTACATTAAAAATAAATAAAATAATAAGTTACACTAAATTAACAATTACATTCTAGACATGGAACATAAAAAGATAAAATAAATAAATCAATAGCAGGTTTCCAAACTTAGTTATATAAAATAAAACTTTGCTATGAAATCCCGAACATCTGCGAAGCTTCATGAAAAGCTATCATAGTTTACAATCTTAATAAATACATATTTTTTGTTTTCATTGTCGCCCTCGAATATAAGTAATAAGCTTTGTCTGGTGGTTTTTATTACTTTAAACAAAAACTACGCTGCAACGATCGTGTTTCGGACCGCCAAGCTGTCTTTTCGTAGATGATGCTTACTGCTATTAGGTACTTGTCATTTAAGGGTGCCCTAGTCAAATTAATTGATATAATTTTTTTTTTAGTTAAGTAATCGCCATACTACGTTTGTATGGAAGAATGACCGACTAGGGCTCCATTAACAAAGATATACATTATGGTTCCATTAACTATTTATTTACTCACTCTCTCTTGTGGTATTATTTATCTTGACTTCGCTTCATTGCAGGGCTAAATGAAGAATCAGAATTGATCTACAGCTTGTTCACGACATTATATTCAAGCTTGTTCGAGGTGGTGTAGTCGCAAAAGCCACACTAATACTTGTACTAACCAAATAGGCCCCGCAAACCGGGAGCTTAACCACTCAATCAAACTCTCAATCCACCACCCAACTCGATGCTCCGATATTTTGTCCACACATCTTCGTCTAAGAGCATTAAAATTTCATCCAAGAATAGAATGCTTCACATTGCTATTAGTTGGCGAGACTCACCTGTCAGGTCGCATCGTCTGGAAGTTGTCGGGAACCCGACAGGATCGGGTATCGGCCAAAAATGAACATTGCGATATTAAACTGATCATGTGAATTGGTTGAGGTATATTTATCCGGAAAATAGTTCCATATTTTAACGATAAATTTTACTAATTTTGTGGATATCATTATTCTTATCATGAGCTTCTAGTTTCCCACTGCAGGGTCACCTAAGTTATTTTCACTTTTCTCTGTCTTTGGTCATCTTATCCAGTTTAGGTTTGAGTCCAACGCTCATTTTATTTTCGTAGATGCTTTCAATATTATCTCGTCCTCTTAAAGTCTTTGTTAATCGGAGGTTCTGACTATATATCTTAAGCAAACTATACAATGGTGCCTATTCAGTTGGGCATCTTTCTCTCTCTAATAAAACAAGAAAGAGACGAACGTAAATTATAGCTGTCAAATTTAGTCGAACTAATATTTCTATACAAATTTAGGTACACCTAAAAACATGTCGACTAAAAACACGGTAAAGCGCAAGGCGTAAACTAGTTTGACATGTCTAACTTAGTTTGTAGCTATATCCGTCCTTTTCTGGCACTAACTTTTAGTAAAAGATAGCGATTCTCTAATTTTAGTTTAGTTATTGGATAAGAGAATCGGCACCAGTGACTGATTAGCTAATCATCTAATATTTTTGCTTGTATATTCACTTGCTTTATTGACAACAAAAACTATAAGGTGCTCAACTGCATTTTGCCAGAGTGAAACTAATTTCATGGCTGAAAACATTTGCCAAAGTACTAAGAAGATACATTATTTTGTTTCTGTCTGTTGCGGACTTGCGGCATCTTACTTTCAGTGCTTTCTTCGCATATATTCTCTAAAGAATTATGTCGATTATTATACTCGGTTAAAAATTGATAACCTTGGTTTCTTTGTTTTCTAATATCTTAATAAACGGGAAACTAAGAAAATCATTGTCTAATTCCAAAAACAGCGAAAACAAACGACAAATATGCGTTAGGTCAACTCATAATGCTATATTTTATCGTTATAGCATCATTTATGTTAAAATAACTCATAATAAATGGTTTATATGCCTATTGGCTAACAAAAGAATCATTATAATATATGGTGTTATGTTAACCAAAGGTTTATGATAGGTAGGTAGTTGGTAGTTATATAAATGGGCGAAACTTAATAGGTTCAATGGATTTGGTCATCACAAAATTCATTTGAGTTCGTAAAGTAAGTAAATAGAACAGTTATAAACATGAGAAGGAGTATATTTTTTAAAAATTTCTATTGATGACTGTGACGAGTTACCATCAGGTAGTCTGCTGGCTTGTTCCACTGAGTAATTTAAAAAAGTCCAATACTCGTTTATTTTCTTATGACAATCATCGTGCCTTTGTAGGCGATGTTGTCATCGATTTATTCGAATTGGACTCTCTCAACTCACCATGAAAAATTTGATGAAATAGGTAAAAAAATTGTTAATTACCTATATTTTTTTTCGCAGTTACGTGTAACAGCTATTTGCTATCTCTTATAAGATCACGTCCCATAACAATGTACTGTGAATCATTGCCAGGTCTGTCGTTGATACTCGTATTTTAATTTTCAATGACTACCTACCTATTCATAGCGGACTTTTTGTTATTACCTGCATATATACAATACACATCGATGAGATTTTTGAACTGTGTTATTTCGATTGGTTTTATTTATTTTTTCTGCTTGTTTAAGTTGAAGTACCTACCTACTTATCTAGTTTAGTGCGAAAATCGTTTCTACGTTTTGCGCCATCTTCGACCACATCATCGCTTACCATTAGGTGAGATAGTGGTCAAACGCGTGCCTATCAACAATAAAAAAATAATAATAATAAAAAAAATGTTGGCCAGGCAATGAACTTTTCTCAAAGTATTTTCCTGTAACTGTATTTTTATAAGGCCTTTCAATTAATACTTATGTAAACTAAAATAAAATCCTTTATTAAATTAAGTGAATATGTTCGTCATGCATTTGAAAATCTTATAAAATATTTTCCTGTTCAACCTACTATTATTTTCAAAGGCCTACAAAACAGTACATAAGTAACATAAATTAATTTATTTCCTTGATTATAAGGTAAATAATGATGTCAAAGCCGCTAAATTTAGTAGTAGCGACATAAAAATTTGTTAATAACATGTCGTGTCCGTTTATAGTATGAACTATGGGAGCATGTGCTTAGTCCAAAATGATCACTACTGTGGCGCGCGGCAAACTAAGGAACTACAATATTCTTAATTTGACAGCTAATTGACATTTACATTTGTAAGCAGGGCCATAAAGTATCAAGACATATTGGTCACTCACTTCGCGGTGACAAAATGAGTTTTGTCGCATCTGTCATACAAAAAGACCAAATGAAGTGTGAGACTAGTCTTAGTGCGTGTCTTGCCTGCTATTTTCTTGTATAATGTTGTAAGGGAAGTCATGCCCTTCAGATATACAGGATTTATAGACCGAGTTATTGGTTTTGCGTCAGAAAGTGATCGATCATTGAATGTTGTGAATGTTTTCTCTATTTTTAAAACACCAGTCGATATAACACGCTCACATACTTCATGTCTTATCCTTGGTGTAATTATAGTCACGAGTGAAGTCGGGAATGGCTGCGTAGAAAATGTATATTTGATGTAGAGTACTACGAGCTTGAGAAATAGTTGTTTGACACTAACCTTGACTTGCTGTAGGCGTAAAAAAGTTAATGTTTTAAGGGCAATAGAAGCCGGATATACCAGTCCACTTTATCACAAACACTCAGGCAAACGTTTTCCATATTTGGTAGTAATAATGTTTAATATCTGTCTACTGGCGCCGCCCGAGTCGCAGTCGGTGACAGCAAACGCTTAATATTTACGTTATTTTTGCATTCGGTGTCAGATATGAATAATTTACTCATTTCCTCTCTTCGCAGGTCTTTGACGCTCCCTCGAGCCTGCGAGATGGCCGGCGTCACGTGAGCACGGAAAATGAATCTTTTGTCTACAACACAAGCAATCTATGTACAGTTCTTCGAATTTCAATCAAGTGGAATTTTTCAATCTAATGCTAAATCGGTGGCGTGACTCAGTGGTATCATTTCACTATAGACACTCGCTTTTAATAAGTGATATTTCGTTACGGTGATCGTGTGTGAATCGATACAGTGCCGCCATGATGCTTCAAGGGCCTCTTCTGTTCTACATTTTGATAATGTGAGTATTGAACAACATCTGCTACGAGTGCGATTATATCACTTGCTTTAAACGTATCTTTAGTAATAAATCCTTATAAAGCAATGTTTTATTGCCGTTTATTGACTTATCTTAACATAATAGGCAGGGCTATCAAAATGTTCTGGTACAGGGTTTGAGTGTCCAATCAGCTTCAGACAGCTATAAAAGTCTCGGAGATTTAATTATGATTTACAAATCGCTATAAAATCGACGGACTATTGTAAATAGTCGCAGAGCTGTCGACCAACGCCTTAGCTTATTGTCTTTTAAGATTTATTTTATGACTCCACTACTTATGATCGAATTTATGCGGCATCTCATGCTCGTAAATAATATTTATGTTTGTAATAAGTTCTAGTGTAATTCTAACACAAATGTATCGGAGATATGATCTTGTTTAACTAGTTTAACACTCGTTTCTATAGAGATAGCAAAATATCAATTATTTTATGTAAATACAATGTCATGCGTGCCTTAGGCTTGTGTTCGTATTTAGAAATATTTTCCATTTGAATGAAACTGTTGAATGAGTGTCTAATCGAAGCTCGAGTAAACCAACGCCTCGGGTTGTGAAGATTAATTTAGATAATCTAATAAGATAATATATTGATAACTATGTGATATGTCCATCTTTAATCAACAATAACAATAGAACTTAAAAATAACAGTACTGATAAGCTTTTCTATAGTTAATTAAGATTCGAAGGAAGAGCAATATTAAAAAATTCTTACTATTGCTAATGGAGTGTGTCTCATTAAACTTACTAGCTCTATCATTGGTACCTACCATGGGTTTCTTCCGAAACTTTTCACTGTAAAAATCCCTTTGTGGCGTAGAGATATATATATATGTTCATTATTCAATTCAATAAGTGCGTTTCTATATACTCTTACTTAGTTTGTTTAACGTCATATTACATTGTTATAGCACTTGGAAATTATTGAACTATTAAAATAGAGTGTTACATAAATCGCTGTATTTAAAAAAGCTGTTAACAGCAATTCAACGTAATTAATGTATCTCCCGTTTTAGTAATCAACCCGAAAATAACTTGCGAATTCACTAGTAAACATACCTGGGTTGGCCATAGCCATTCCTAGAATGCATGCGACCTTAGTACCTGTTATGTTTTAAGGCTCAGACACTTAAAACCATTACTCAAATAAAACTAGTTCTAGCTAATTGTTCCATTTATACCAAGATTTGTGCAGACAGAGTTAAACGGAGCAATGTAGAAAATACTTACCTACATTTCTCGCAGAACGTATGGTCGATTGGGCGGAAAGCTTCTAGAGTAGCGATCGCGTCCAGAAGATGCAGCGTAAGAAGGCATCTATCATAAGGATCAATAACCTGGTAGAGGTTGGGTGAGCATAATATGTCCAGCAGTGCACGTCATTCTGCTGAAATGATGATGACTTATAAAACATCATCTAGTGCAGTAGTCACTACCATACTGAACTTTGGTACTAAGCAGTGTTTCTGTGCTTCAGATCTTGAGCGCTTGCTCTTTGTCAAAATTACAAAACTTTTAAAGATAAATTTGTCTCTAACACAACGCATCACCAATCTACCTGGTGTTGAACAGATCTCTAAATGCAGTGGTAAACCAATAGCTGAATGCTGTTAGCTACAGCCAACTACCTATATTATAAAATAATCTCACCATAACTTATCAAAGTTATCTTTCCTCCACAGTTCAACCCCAAGAATAAAACCTACTTCCAACACTTTAGACTACGTTTTATACAATTTGTTGCTTATACTTTCTGTAATGGGTAAAACGAAACCACTATCAAGTGCAGGCAATAATCTACGCGATTCATTTGCCATACAATTGTATGTTTTATTCACACTACAATAAACGTCAGGGGCTGTGACTGCGCAGGAGTTTCTTAACCTTCATCCAGAAATATTCCCGCGCAATCTCTTATCTCTATTAAACGCGTTTTAATTCAGTACACCATTACTAAAGTGTTAATCTAAATTGCGTAATTGCGTGGTCGATATTTATGAATGGTGCGGTCGCCGGCCGGTGGGCGATCCGGTCCGGTCCGACGAATTCTGTGTCACCGCCTCACCAGCAACCGGAGCAGCCAGCCTCTTTCCCAACTTACTAGAGAAATGCTCGGGGGATGTCAAATGTACGTGTTATTTATTACCACTACCTGAATGAGTGGGCATAATCCAGAATATTAATGTGGAAGACTTCGTTAGCTAACGATGACTGGTTTGGTCTTAATTTGATAATAAAGATGCCTGTGGATTTTCTCCAGACCTAAGCTTGTGATGGAAGAGAATTCGTCTACAAATGTTATGTCCACCTAAAGTTTTTAAAGGTACCGGCTAAATTTGGAGGTTCTACACGCGATAGGAGTGTAACAAACAGTATATTCTCAGTCGAAAAAAGTATAGTAATAGGTTTCGCAAACAGTATGATTCAGAGTAACCTTACTAAAGCGTAAAAACCTTTCGCGCCTGCCTTAAATGTGCTGATTGAGAGAAATGGTCAACATTATTCTACGACCTCTCATGTGAAGATAAAGTTAGGTTGTTGAATACGCATTCGGTTTTTGGGATATGTACTTCAAAAAGTTAACTGACAAATGCTTATTTATAACCTAACACAAATATCCCTTTTATAACGGAAACAGATTTTGTCAGACACATCCAAAGCCTCAATGCATGATTTATTAGGCTTGCAGGCTCCACTTACCACGAAAAGAAATAAACTCAAACACAAATCAATTTATTCGCTATCCGTTAGGTATGTAACAATGATTGAAATGTCAAAACATATGTCAATGTTGCCTTGCCCGCTCACCTCAATACCTCTAATTGAAATCCCTACTTTAAAACTACAATGCTTGACAAATGTGGATCTATTATAAAAGTAGTATTACAGTACATAATTGATTACATTTCCTGTACAACTAATGGTAGGTATATGTTGTATTGTTGTAGCTATTTATGTACTACTGTTGAATGAAGTTAGTTCATTGAGCAGTAAGCACACTATTGTTGAATTGAAGTGGATGAATTACTAAGAAGCTGTAGCGGATATGTCGTTCCTATATCAGAAAGTAGAAAGAAAATTCTTTGGAAGTCGTCAATATAGAAATCGTTTTATTATAATTCCTATTTTGCTAGTATTAGTCAACTAACTGTTACTGATGTGATAGGTACGTAATTTAGGTAGGTATAAATGTGAGATGTGTTGATTTATTTGTCTGTAAAGTCTTATGTTAAGAAGAAAATGGAGGTATTCCAACTGCATCTATATACTATACCTAAACAAGCAAACAAACGATCCTCTAATAATATTTGCCTTCCAAAATGATAGACAAATTAACCTAATTTTACTATCAACTATTACAAGCCTTTCCAAACAATAGTTAATGAAATAACTCAAACCCTTTGATGACCTACTCCCGCCAAAGAATAAATAACCAAGCCTTCTAACATCATAAAAGAAATCACTTCTAATATGAGCCGCTAATTTTACTACGTTCAAAGAGCTCATACGATTTGAACTTGAACCAAATTTTAGATAAAAGTGCGCATATTTAGGCCAAGCGCCTTTTAACATAACATGTCTGTATCCCTTGATTGGATTGGCAGAGGTGTTACCTACATGTTTTACCAGTAAAAGAGATTAATGAAAGGTGCATGCATGACAGATGAGAATGATAAGATGGATGGGTGTAGTTATGTAAATGGATAAAATCAGAAATTAATAACTGAAAGTCTTAAAGTGGTTCTGTGGACTAAAGAGTTGTGCAAAATTGGTGATCATTATATGGAAATGCGATGCGGAGGAATTATCGAGAAAAGGTTTTTAGCATCAATGTGAATGGCTATAAGATATTAAGGAAAGACCAAAAAAACTGTGAATTGACTGCGAGTAAAACGATTATATCTAGAAAGATGCTAACTATTAAGATGACGACTAATAAAGAAATACGGAAGAAGAAAACACGTTGAGCTGACCTCTAATAGATAAATAATATATAAATAAATAATAACTAAATAAAAATAAAAATACAAAAAATAAATAAATAATAACGGGCGGAATTATAATAATTTATTAGTCCAAAAAGGTATGAATTTATCCTATCAGGGTCATGGGAGTGATCGAAAGAGTCATCGCAGCCCTTTTTTTTTGTGGCGTGGGAAATCATCCAATGACATCTCCCACTCTAGGGTGGAGCGGGAGGGCGTGACTCTTACTGACTAAAACCCACCCCTGTTCCTTCCCTGCCCTGAATGCCCAGGGGCGAGGTAACTCTGTTTCGAATCTATCCTCAATCTCTGAGCAGAATCACCGCAGACCCTGGCACAGGCAACTGGAACACGGGTGGGTTTTAGTCAGTAAGAGTCTGACACACCCTCTCGCTCCACCCAGAGCGGAAGAAGTTATTTGATGGTTTCCCACCGTATATCTAATAAAATATAGCGAGGCTTAGGACAGAAGATGGACCTATAGCACAACCATATGGAGAGGACCTCAAGGAAGAAGAAAAAGAGGAAGGCCCTCTACACAAAGTCGCTGGCCCATTGTGGTGGCAAATAGCACAGGATAGAGAGAAGTGGACATCATTGGAGGAGGCCTTTACCTAACCTGGGGACCTTGCTAATAATTTATCAGTGATATAGTATATAATTAGTAAATTGAGAAGTAATGTAGCAGGATCAAATAAAGGCTTTTTTATTTTTATTTTATTTTATTTATTTATCTAATAAAAGGTATTAACTTATGGTCATCGAATCGGGGATTTTGCTATGGAACTGAAAACGTGCGGTACTGAAAAAAATAATAATTCTTAGACCAACTGAGGCATCGGACTCAGGACCTCAATATTAACAGTACCAAGTGACGTCATTTCTGACCAACTAGGCAAACTCATTATAATAATCGAGAAAGCAGGTCTAAATATTAAGTCTCAGTTACGAAATACCACCTACATCATATTTGTTGACATTATACCTGGATGGTATAATCAGAATTGGTTTATTCTAAACATCAAGTTTGGTTCAACTTCTAGGTACTGTTTCCGGATATTTAGTAGTTAAATATTCATTGATATTATATTAATGTCGACGGAAACATTGTGCGGTGTTACTGTCGCGTTTGTTACTTAGATATGAGGTTGATGAAAGCAGAATTATTGTTGGTAATTAGTTTGTTTGAAACAGGACGATTGTGTCTCAGGAACGGCTATCAAAACGCACATTTAACACAACATAAATTGTTGTTTAGAAATGAAATGCACTATTATTGTCTGATTTGTAAATAAGATTCAATTCTATGTTTGTGAATGTGTGACCACCGGTTTTTGAATTAAGAATTTGAAGTTACACTCTTCTCAAACTTTACTGTAATGTTAAAATTTGACAAGTTCTTATGCTAAAGCAGAGTTTGCCAAGGTCTGAACTTCGAATGCTCAATTTAGAAACCGAGGGAGAGTGTATGAGCTTTGCACTTTTATTCCAATATATTAAAACTGAAACATTACAATAGTATGGCAGTTCTCCTGTCATCAATTCAGATACAGCAACAAAAGCCTGGACCATAAAGTGATATGATAATCGCGGATTGTGTAACACTGGTACTGTTATGTTCTAAATCCCGTAAGACACTGGCCAGTAACACTGGCTAAAAGCCAGACTACTGCTTTCTGTACAGTCAATGACAAACCATCTACCTATGCAATAATGAAATCTTAGCGAAGTCAATATTGTACATTGAATATTTTTGAAAAAATAAATTAATTGATACGGAGTTAAGAAACGATACTGTCGTCAATTTTTAATTTATATATGGTTTCGAAAAAAATCTTAATCGTCCAGAACATTAAGATTCCTAGATAGATTTCATTAAGATTCCCGTTTAGGCTAATGCTATTATAACGCTTTTTGGGAGATGAGTAATGTTACAATATGTGTGTATTTTAACTACTGTTTAGATCGGCATCTTGGCTGCTTCTATCTGTTTCTCCGCTTACTTCTTCTAAACCAGGCCACCGTTTTTGATACGGTTCTCACTAATAGAAAGAGCGATAAATAAGGAAGTGTATAAAATTTTATTATTCAGAGTTCGGGCGTGTTGCTAGTTATCAAATAAAATGAATCAATTTATTTCCTAGAACGTAAATATATAATAACAGTCGAGCCTTACGTTCTGGCCAAGATTTGGCAATTAAAATTAAAATTAATTGAAATTGGCACTAAGACAACCATAGAAGTCTGAGACATGATACACTAGAGTCATTAATATAAATCTGCATGAAAGAGCCCACCTCTTTCATGTACGCCATCAATGAAAAATAAAAATATATTAAAACTAGATGAAAACATAATTTTCATAAATTAACAAATTATGATAAAGCCTAGCGTTTCTTGAAAAATACAGAAATTAAAAAGTTTCATGTTTCCTCAATTCGATGGTAAAAGTGCGGACAAAACAGCTTTGTAAAAAAATTAAATAACCTAAAATCTTTTCCTTACAGATAAATGATATTGATTTTGTAAATTGATTAAAAATTAAACTTAAGCACATCAATCTTTTTTTCGATTTAAACTAGATGAAGCCACTCTTTCCTTTTGACTGCTCTGAGTAGAAACACCGAAACAAACCCAGCATGCGTAGCATGACCACCATAGAAACGGTTTTTGTCGACGGAAGAATAGACAAAATGACAGATTACAGAAAGATTTCTAACGTTCTAAGCAAGCGATTTTAAAACTGAAAAGAAGAAATCTTTCTATTCTTCAGTCGACAAAAGTCTACAATGTAAAACATGATGCTCGGGCAGAAAAGATGTCAAGTTAGATTAAGAGAACTTTGTCTATTCTTGGTAGAATAGAGATAGAATTGGTCATGCTACGCCTGCAGAACTCTGATTAGTACCGAAACAAAAAAGATTTTTTAGAAAGAAAGAAACAAAGTTAAAATATTGAGAAAACATGTTAACTAACTAATATTAAAAACAAAACATCGTAATCTATATAAATAAAAATAAATCCCTATTTCCCTTGGTCACGTCATCACGCGTGAACGGTTTGACCGATGCCGCATTTTTTTTTTTTTGTTGTTTTTGTTATTGTCAGAAGAAGGTTCATATGAAAGAAGAAAATAAGAACGTTGCGCGAAAAATCAGAAAATTTCAGAAAACTTAATGACTATTTCAACTTCGCGCGTCTGACAGTTCATAGCTAAGACAGGACGTCTGTCGGCTCAGCTAATAACAATATAGACAAGACCTGTGCGAGGCCAAAAAGGCTCCTATCGCAGCTTATGCTGCGATATTTTAAAAACCGGTCAAGAGAGAGTCGGACCCGCGCACCGAGGCGGGGGTTCCATGCCATCATAATTATAACACTGTGGTGTAGAATATTGCAGTTCTAGGTCAGCGCCATCACTTGACCGATAGTAGAACTAATGTAACTTTTCTTAATGATTTCTGATAAAGTGTGCTATTTAGAGACATCGTTTTATTTTTCCTGTAATCTTTACATAAACTTCTATCACATAGAATAATTTCAGATTTTTCTCTATGCAAACTTCGGAGATAAGCGGGAACGGTATTTTTTTTTAATTTTTCATCAAAAGTCGAAAATTATGCGGCCAAAAAAAGAAAAACGATTTGAGAATGTGCAAACAGCACTCTTTCATAATTATGATACCCCATATGCCCTAGTAGCCCCACTTTGAATTTTTAAGAACCCCTTTCAGTCACCGTTGCAAAAAAATATAGGTAGGTACATATTTTTATTTATTTTTTATTTGTAAAATAGTTGGGTTTGCCCAACTGTCTGTCATCTAAAACTATTCCAAATTTCAAGTTGATAGCATTAGTAGTTCTTGAGATGAGCTGTGACAGACGGACAGACAGTTAGACTGAGTCGCACCATAAGGGTTCCTTTTTACCATTTTGGTACGAAACCCTAAAAATATATCAATCCAGTTTCCTAACTCTGTCAATAAAGGAGTAAAGATATTCATTGCGTAATAATATTATAATAAGCAAGAATATCAGTCTAATTCGAAAGCAGGAATCTAAACAGGACTGGTTACTTCGTAAGATTTATTGCTAAGACATAGAGCTGATTTCTTGTACCGAGTTGCGTCGATCTAAATCTAGTGTGTTATCGAAAATCTTTTAACGTATTTATGTCTTCGAAGTGACAATTAGAAATAGCAGTGATGAAGTACCATGTTTACAATGTTTCAATGTAATTTGATAGCGATTCTTGTTAATAAGGGTTGGGTACACCAGATAAATAATTTGTTTTTGGAAAAAAAAAATTGCGGTGATTTATTATGAGTGCGTTTTAGATTAATATAGCTGAAAGACATAGACCAGACATTTTTTTTTGTTTTTAATAGGTACTGTTAAGGAAGAAAATCTAAATATAAAATAAAACTTCCGTTCTAATAATACGACGTTCCCGGGTGTAGTACCTACCTAAATAATAATAGAAAAATAATGTTACGGTGATGGTGGTGATAATATGTATACGTTCAATATGTTCCTTCAAATAAATGATCGAATTCCGTACATTTCTTAGGAATGGCCGCATGACTACACTCAAAGTTAATGATTGTTAAATAACTTATCAAAACCAAATTATCATTATCTTATAATAGATCGGTAACTATTACCGCATATGAGCCCTGTCAAGTGGCAAGCTTGGACATGCCCCAGCTGAATAGGTGATAAAATTATTAATTATAATTATTAAAGGCTAAGTGTGAGACTTGATTAATGACTGTACGATAAAGCAAGTTAACTTGCCCGCTGCGCACGAGTTGATCAGTGGCGTCCACGAGCGAAGCAAGCACAACTATTTACGGAAATTATTTTTAGTTCCAATTAAAACTCAAGATGACAGCTGTAACGTGAAAAATAGAATTTCAAAAAAGCTCATTTAAAAATAGCGGCCGAATCAAATAAAAAAATCGTGATAAAAACTTTATAAATGTCGTCATTGTAAGGCTAATATGTAATTTATAGACCGTGCTGATTAAAATTACATTAATATTAATTTAGAAGGTATTTCGCCCACACAATACATATGTTAAGTTTTATTAAGTAGTTTTAATTTACAGTGTTGCGTTGTAAACTGGTTATCTTTGCCATAAAGTCGTCCAAAGTTGTCGGAGGAGATAATGGCGTTAATTAAGTAAACTCCAGGGCTGTTTAATAGGAACTAAGCACAAAGCTTTTTAAGTGAGCGGAACTTGTAAAATGTAAGCTTTCTATGTGCCGATCGACTGTTTATTGAAGGCGAATCATTAAAATGTTGCTTTAAAATATTGAAACAATTAAAAATGACTTTAATTCTTAATTCTTTATTGTACACCAAACAACTAACATAGTTCACAGTGATTAAATAGTTAATGCACAAAGGCGAGCTTAACTCAATGTTGAGTTTTCTCCCAGCAAACTTTTGAGTAATAAAGAGAGATCACATTTGAGGGTTTGATCAAGTGTACAACAATAACTTAGATAAATAAATATAACCATGCGAAAATATAGAAATACATACTAATATATACCACTGGAGTAATATTATAAAAACCAGCCAAGTGCGAGTTGGACAAGCTCACGAAGGGTTCCATACAAGCTTGAAATTGTTCGGGAATTGAGTTTCGAATATTTTTGCCCAAAAATAAATTAGAAAAACTTTTTATTTTTCGGTGTAAATCAAAAATTAGACGTCCTTAATTATATTATTATTAATAATTTAAAATCTGTTTTGGCTTGTGCTAATAAAGTCCTTTCATACGATACCCTACATGATACGGTCGCCTCACTTTAAAATTTAGAACCTAATGCCTTGTGTCTCTAGGACCCTATTTTTGTGATGTAATTTAAAAAATACGGTTTTCGGACTTTTCCCATAACTTATGTTACAAGACATTGCTTCTTGTCAAATTTCATAGTTCCAAGTCAACGGAAAACACCCAATAAATTTTGATTCCGTTGAGTGTTGAAATATACGTTTTTTGCTACATAAATGTATCTTTTTTTACGTTAACTTAGAAGTTTAATTTTGCACAGCTTCAAGGGACTGTAAACCTGAGTATACGGTTTTAATTTCAACTCGATATCTCTCCACGCGTTCCTGAGATAAAGGATCTTGACAGACAGACAGACAGATGTACAACAAAGTGATCCTATAAGGGCTCCGTTTTTTCCTTTTGAGGTATAAAACCCTGAAAAGAGTGCAATATTAAAAATATTTTTTACAAAGAAATAGAACCGACTTCCAAAAAAGTGCAAAATAACATTATCATTTCGGAAGTCGGTGTTTCTGGTTTTGTTTCTTCGTTTTTTTTGACACCGACTTCCGAAATTAAAGTTATTTTGGACTTTTTTTGAAAGTCGGTTTTATTTTTTTGTAGAAAAGTTTTTATTTTTCACTTTTCAGTTTTGGTTCCCCATTAAATTGTGTTAACACTACATTAATAATAATTATAAAATAATATAATTCATAATAATTCCTTCGCCTCCTATTCCTCCTCCAAGCCTCCTCTCTGCGAGAGCGTCTCTCTGATCCTATTACGATAATTATTTCACTGGTAGAAAGCTAACATAATCCTTGAGTGTCATAATTATGATACTTATGACTTTTTATATCGGAAATATGCAGCTTTACGTACCTTGAATTTTCATCTAACTAAGAAAAATTCGGAAACTAATAAAAGAAAGATTTGAATCTGCATGCAACAGACTTTAATATTATTCACAATTTACCAACCATAATTTGAAGTACTCGTAATTTAAGATTATTATTGCAATTTCTTACTTACTATTTACATGGAGACGCAGTAAAATTCTTCTCTACGAGTCGTTATTACAGACATCGCGGTATTAAATTATTAATGTGTAATCCCATCTTTATATAACTATAAAATGAGAAGAAAATTGGTAATTTTCTTAGAAAGTTTAAGGAGCTATATGTACCTCAATCTCATAAAAACGAATGTAGTGATTTTCTGTGAAACTGATATTGTTACTACCCTGGTAATGCTGGAGTAATGTAAAGACTGGTATTTCCATAACTCTGTAAGGGCTCTAGATGAAGTTACATTTTAGGATAGCATAGCATAATCTGTGCCTGCAAGGGCTGCCCGGGGGGCAGATTTTTTGCGAGGCCCCGGGCGGCAGGTCTTTGCGAGGCCCTTGTACTTTTTGTAAAGTATAACAATCAAAAGTGGGTATTTCTGATGATAGACGAGAAATTCAAAAGTATAACTGCTAAATAAATTTCACTAATTAAAAAAAAAGTAGTAGGCAAAAGTGTCAGAAACGGCCGTTTTTGGTACTTTTGCCTACTACTTTGGATACGAAACATTCTGAGACCTGTTTTAACAACGTAAAAATACTTTATCCTCTTTGCAACAAACGAGACGTTGGATTCTTTAATATTTATTTTCTATGCTATGCTACGATTTTTTATTCAATGAGGGTGCCACTTGGCCCGTAGTAAGGCCTTAAGTGCTTGCCTAGATTCGAATCCACATACCGAAAGATACGTAAGAGGGAGCTGATACCACTGAGCCACTACTGCTCGCATATTTTAGTAGATCATGTTAATCCCAACCATATTGAACTTCTGACTATGGTTAGGTAGAGCTGATAGAATGTCACTCTATATAGGTCCTTTTTACCTTTGTTCTTAACCCTTAACTTTGTATAAGATCAGAGGACCTAGTGTGTGTGTTTTTAACGCACTCGAACGCATTTGCGTAAACGTTCGCTTATGTCAAATCGCGTAGAAAAAAAGAGGTTACCCATTATTGTCACTAGATGGCGCTTGTACAGTTTTAGCACAAACTGAGGCCATGCCAAAAATATAGGTAATTCTATCCTTTAGCCGATTCATGACAAGAAAGTGCTCCAAAACTAATATCAGAAAATTCAGATTGGAGAGAATATGCACCATCAATCATAATACCTAGTAGGTATACACAGTGTTATAAACAAGTCAGTGTGCCCTAGTTTAAATAAAGGTTTTCGTCTTTAGAAGACAAATACCATTAAAGTCACTATAATACAATAGCGTGCTGGGATTGGACAATGCCGTAATGTTGGTAAGTCCCCTGTTAAAGTACATTTAGCTTACTGCAATAATAATTTCAGCATAAATTTTCATTCCAACTGGAATCCCAATGGCAAAGGTGAAGTGCGCTATGAACGGTATTTAGATCTGTAACAGAAGATTTATTTTCTAGTAAAGGAAGATAATGCCTTAGTAATCTATCCATTGCTTTGAAAATTGACATAGTGAATAGCAGACCCTATTTTGCCAAGTTTTAATTTTGCAGAATTAAGAGGGTCTACCAAAGAGCAGTGGGTAGACGTGTTCTCTCTACAGGGTGTAACGGAAAGGTGTGTTCATATTTTAAGAACTGTATCTATCCATCGATATGCGTTAAGAAAATATGAGTAAATTCTCTCTCTATATCTCTATAAAAAATGTTTATCAGCTGATGATAACTTTGTATGGGAAGTCCAATTTTTTTCGAGAATTTTCTTTGAATGGGAATCGGCAAACGTAAAATAAGAAAACTCTTTAAGATTAGTGAATAGTAGGAGGATGGATGAGAGTTGACGGGAATAGAGGGAGGCTTATGAACAGCAGTGGACTGCTGTAGTAGTATGATGACTGGGTCTAGGTGCTTAAACCTGCATATGGTCACATAAAACGCGAACCTTTTTTGTGTCATAATAGAAATGGAGGCCGAGGCCAGCCCAGAAAGCGGTGGCGAGTTGACTTGGATGCGCACCACGAAGCCTGGTTTGAGGTAGCGCAAGAAAAGAGTATCTGAAAGGATATAGGGGAGGCCTTTACCCAGCTATGGGGCACTGTAAAAAAATGGAAATGGAAAACTAGAAACCAAAAGGAGTGGAATTCCCTGCCAGACTCTGTGTTTCCTGATAGCTACAACCAGGGAGTCTTTACGTCAAGAGTGAATAGGTTACTTCTAGGCAAGCGTGCTCCATCATCGACCATATCATTGCTTACCATCAGGTGAGATAGCGGCAAAACTTGTGCCTATAGATGATAAAAAAAAACCAATGGCACTGCAATGGCATTTTAATTACCTTCAATCATAAAAGGTAAATCAGTAACATCATCATTTGAGAGTGCCATTGGTCCAGCCATGTTTGCAGAAGGGCTGATAACCAGTGCAGAAGACAAGTCCCACTGTGGAGGCTGCGTTCTGGCAAGCGTAACTCGTGGTGCATCCAGCAAGGTAGACCAACGACCTTAAAAAGGTGACCGAGACAAACTGGATGCGGAAAACGGAGAACCTGATTTTTCAGCGCAGCTTGGCATATGCCTATCCGCAGCGGTTGACTGCGATAGACTGAATTTTATTGATTGATGAGATTTTTGACAGTATATAGGTTTCATCATTTATCATCATTATTTCAGCCGAAAACCGTCCACTGCTGGACAGTAACGACCGGTCCATCGCATTCCAACGTAGCGTATTCCGGTACGCGGTCGCCATTCAAGAATTTTTCGGCCCCTGTTATGTGAGCAATATACCCTGCCCACTGCCACTTAAGTTTGGTGATTCTTTGGGTCATGTCGGTAACCTAGGTTATACTGCGGATATCTTCATTCGTGATTCGATCACGCTAGGAAACTTTGAGCATTGCCACTCCATTGCTCTTTGGGTGACTCTGCCTTGGGGTTGAGGATAAATTCGAACTCGTAACTCGCCCCTGGGCATTCAGGGCAGGGAGGAACAGGGGTGGGTTTTAGCCAGTAAGAGTCTGACACGCCCTTCCGCTCCACCCTAGAGTGGGAGAAGTCATTGGATAATATCCCAGCCCCCAAAAAAAAAAAAAGCCTTCTGATGAGAGTATTTGTGAGCTAACACGATCACAACAGTAGGTTTATTGACTGGAAACTTAGACGACCTTATTATAGGTACCTTATACCTATCTGTACTCTGTAAAATAATGGGGTCGTACCATCATATGATTTATAACACAGTGGCATTTAGTTGTTGCAATAATAAAACTTGTTACCAAAGTTTCTTGCTAAGTTAAAGCGAATAAATCACTAATTAATAAGATGTGTACGGCACTAAATCTTGGTGATTTATTACTGATATAAATGTTTTTATTGACGTTACAGGTTGGGTTATTAAATTATTAAACAGTTTAGCAGTTTTTTTTCGTTACAAAGCGTTGCAATAATGATCGGGATTTAACAGTTAAATTTTAATGAGCGTTAAACATGTATCTCTTTTGTTTCCTTTATTTTTATACGTATAGTATATTAACACATTTAACCTTCGTGGTATTTATGTAAATCTACTACCTACTAGTTTTGTCTTCTTGATCCGGGATGCCGACTGTCATTCACTAAAAGTCTTCATCACTATCTACTGAAATCCTCTATCGAGCGCCATCTCTAAATTTTCTCTCAAAACAGCATCTTAACTAATTTACCAAAATTATAATCATCCTTCTTCATAGCAAATCAACTATACTCACAAAAAAAAAAGTCACAAGTGCCATTATATCGACGAAAATGTCCAAAATTAATGACATTGACATGCAGTTTCAAAATTTCACGTGGTCTATCTTTATGTTCTTAATTCAAAAATTTCTAAGGTGAATTCGAAAATAAAGACGATAGATAAGACTTTGTGAGAGTTTTTGGCGGGATTTTGTCGAGTGAAGTTCAGTGGCTGTTTTAATTATTCGTTTATTGATTCCTAGTGGATATTGTGATGTAAAATTGGTGTAGTTTTGTGTCTCAAGTGTCAACGCAAATGGACAATATGTGGAATCATTGAAACAGGCGCGATCTCGGGAAAATGGAGCTGAGAATTTTATTGTAGTATTGACTACCTCAGCGAAGTTTGCCGAGAAGGCTGACTCGACACATTTGTTGCCAAATACTGCAAAAAACATTAGAATGTGTTACATCTGCATTCTAATGGGAAAAAGTGACAGTATTATGTATCTAAAACTAAATACTTTCTTAACTTGACACTGGCTGAATGCACAAACCGTGCGAAGCCAAAATTAAAGAAAAAAAAAAAAAGACTTTGTGAGTGTGGAAACTGTTGATTACACTAAGACATAGAGATGAGAAGTAGGAGATAGAGGTGACAACACGGTTGGCGCAGTGGTTGAGCGTTCGGCTGCTGCCTACAGATAATTGTTCCGGGTCTGGGTGTCTTGTGTATGTGAGTATACATGTTTGTAAACGCACCCACGATACAGGAGTAATTCCTAGTGAGGAGCAACGTCTGTTATAGAGAAAAAAGAGAAAGAGAGACAGAAGGCTTCTAGGCAAGCGTACTCCACCGTCGACCACATCGTGTTTTACCATCATGTGTTATAATGGACAGACGCAAGCTTATTAATAATAAAAAAGCTATACTAGTACTGGCACGAGGGAAGGAAATACACGAAGCCAGTATTATATCAACAAGTGTCCTTCCAATCATATCGGTTGTACCCGTGCCTCATAATAGTCGTAATATTATGCGGTTACGATACGATAACCTTTAGACTCGAAATGATACTACTCGAACCGATTCGTTACGGTAACAGTCTGCTCATAATATTTTATAACAGGCTGCTGCTCCGTTTAAGGGGCTGTTTACATGTGTCGGTACGCTATGATTTTATTTTGTGTGTAGTAGGGTATTTTTGATTGAAATGTGATTTATTTGTATATTTTTTTTGAAAAATAATAATAGTAAGGCCCATTTATTGAGTTGCACACTCACTCGTGTGCAAGTCACCCCCTGCCTTTTTTCCAAAGTATTATAATAACATTGTTCAGACAGGGCCATAGTCTACATAGTTCTTGGTAACCAGTCCACTTTAGCCTTCTCAAACCATAGTCTGATATCTTTGTTTTCTTTATCTCGCAATAGTCTCACAGCAACCAGGGGTTGTCCTTGGGTGCACTTGTAGAGCGCGTATAGGGATAATCACCGGTTGGTGCCTCATTTCATAAAAAGCGTCCAAAGGGGCCTCTGCAAGTTGGATTTGGCTCCTCGTACGCCTTTCAAAGGTCCGGTACCTCAGGGTCCCGAGAAATCTAATCAAATGATAATAGTTTATTGGTAAAACAAGTTATAGCAAAATTGTTGATTGGATCCTCCTTTTAGGCTGATAGTGCCTGTATTAAGAGTTCTGAAAATGACTTGAGGAATTTAAATGTCTGTGGCTATATCATCTTCCCCTACGGAGAAGATATGCATAGTAAGGAGGTAACTGCTGGCTGTTAGAAAAATGGGGATGAAGACACGTTGTGCTGACCACAAATAAATTGGGATATGATAAGAATGATGTGGTAGTTTTTGAAGGTAATACTGGGAGGTTTCATAATTAAAAGTGCCAAACTCAGATGTAAGCAACTCAAAATTTAAAAAAAATGTTTTTCAAACAAACATTATCTAACAGATATTTTTTATGATTATATTATTCAGGCTTTACAATTTTGTATGGATAATATTGTCTAAATGTTCACCTTTTTGCTAGCTAGAAACGTTTGCTGCTAAAAATTTTCTGAATTCAATTGATTAGACATTAGAACATCAACATAAATTTACTGTTATATAATCGGGAAATGTTATAAATAGAAATCAGATAATAAAATTAATGAATTTCCGGCCCTCAGTTTACTTCGGTTAACGACTGAAGAAAATTATTACCTACCATAAATAGTTGCCAAAGACGATATCACAAATTCATACACACCTTTTCTTATGTAACACAAAAAGCATTGTCTGAAACATGATTCCATTATTATCATACACATGCAAATTATTATGCAGTCAACGATTTGCGCAGACACGTCTGAAGAAGCCTTAAAGCATGGCATAATTCTTTGTTGTGACATTAAAGTCTCTCCGGGTACGAATAAATTCAGCTGTAACAATAAAAGTTGACGGTTTTGTGATGGTTGTCCGGTTTTTTGGAAAAAATCCTAGAATTTTTACAAAAAACCGGATATAATGGAAACTAAGTCGGTTTTCATAATCATACGAGCGTATATTTGGAAAAACAGTTAATTTTAGACTTTTCGCGCACAACGACGATAAGTACGCTGACTGATATAAATTTGAACGTTGTATACCCTGACGGATGCGCTGCATTGGTTAAGAACTACATACTTTCGAGCCCTAACTGACATAGATTTGCTAATCAGTAAGTCAAGTTTCAATCGTCCTAAACATACTAGCTTTTTTTCGTAAAAATCCTGATAATACAAAAATCGTTGTTACTTTCCAATAATCCGGTATTTTACAAGAATTCTAGGCTGTTCGTGAAACATCGATTTTTCTGATCATCCAGCGACATACATAAGGTGTGTTTCGCGAATATTTTGTGTTACACAATGGGTGGTCTATTCCGTCATAGATAACTATTGAACTAAACGCCTGAACGGTCTGCCTAAGATAAGATAAATATAGCCGTATTTAAAACAGTGACGATGAAAATAGATCTTGGTAATGTTACTGTTTAAGTTTTAATGTTATTGTTTACTTTGGTAATAGGAGTCTTCTTCGTATAAACTTTAGGAACGCTGAGTTGAACAACAGCTTTTGCTAGTCTAACTTAGAATGTACAGGCTGGCCAATTCCAATGTAGGTATACAATTTTTTTCGCCTATTCGATGTGAGGCTTATTTTTTACTGCCATTGGTATCCATTACTTAAACACTTGCATTTTCATTTTGAATAGTTTTTAGACCTTAATTAAAAACTATAGTCTTAGCATGAATTGAAAAATGACAAAAATTTTATGAACAATTTTCTTGCGTAACGGATCAACTGACCCCCTTTTTTTGTTCTAACTCGCGAAATTCGACAAATCGTAGTTTTTTCGCATAGAAAAAAAATAGAGATTTATAAATTTAAAGTTGTATACCTACTTCCAAATTGGTCACCCTGTTAAACTGCTTTACATCAATTGGTTAATCAATTGGTTAATAATACTGTTGCTAATTTTACGACCTGCTATTTTGGTAAAGAAAATTATCGACATCGCCAAAATTGACCAATAATAGCCCAAAATGTAGCAAAAACACTATCTCTATGTTTTAGCAAAAATAGGTTTCGCTAATGGGTTTTGACGATAAAGACTTATCAGTGGCGCCACGCATAAACGTAACACACAGTCAAGATATTTATACCTTTGCCGTAAAAGTTTTGAATTTTTTCCTTTATCTAGTCAGGACTTTTGAAGCAAGGGAATACAACAGACTACTATAAAGACAATATAAATATCATAAACCTTCTTCCAATGCCTAGTTGACATGAAAATTAAATCTTTTTTTAATGGACTTTGCCATTTCATGAAATATAAGTCAGTCGTTTTTGTTCAATTGTCAATATCACATTTTTAATTAGCACCGTCTTTCATTCTGTAACATTGATATTCTGACAATACTGAACTTGGAAAAGAAAATTCTAACGTGAACGAAGCAAATTAAAACAAAACTGGTGACGGACTTATTTTTACAAGCTTTTATTTAATTTACAATGTTCATAAGTAAGATGTCCGCATCAAAATTTGCAAACCATTTTTCGACCATTTGTTGGTTGCCGAAGGAGTTGACATTTCACTAATGTAAGTCTGATGACAATGCAATATTATGATACCAACGAGCTGATCTGATGATGACGCTGGCATATAGGAACTTGAACTCCCTGATGTCAAATGCTAGGACAGTTGAATTTGGGCTAGTTCATAAATGTTTTTATCAGGAGTACTTTCCCTTACACATGATGACGAGGGTCTAGCTTTGACTTTGACTTTGAGCTTGTTATTTAAAACATCTTTTAATTTATTATTAACAAACTTTTTTACTATGACCTTACGAAAGTAAAGCGTTGTCACTACATTGCATTTCCCGCGTCATCGCCCGGGGCGTTCAACATAAATAGCGCCTACCATCATTGCCACACTCACGATACGTCTTGTGAGGCCAAGTGTAACTCAATAACTAAAATTTGCATGGCAATAAGGAAGTACGGGGTGAATCTGATCTGTATTATATTGTATCAAATGTTGGTGCTAGAAATAAATTAGTAGACGGGCCCGATGAGGCGTGCGAATATGGCGTCTCGATTGGTTTTATTGCGTGCGCTGTTGGCTGCTACGCCTAGGGTTGCCAGAGGCGATTGGCAAATAACATTCTAACAGCCATAATCATCGTCAAATAATGTTTAAAATGTATGAGATTGACATGAGCTACTCGTACCTTAATGTCAAATTGCTATTGCCGATAGAATGTAATTTTGAAAGCCGAACAAACCAGCCAGATAAGCGCGATTTTTGGGTAAATAGGCCGTATATTAAAACACTTATTAAAAGTTTACGTATTAGTTTTCAAATGAAAAAAAAAATGTTTGTTACAAAACACAATTATTTTTGAAACTTTATATCATAAAATCTCGAAAGGGTTTCTAGTACATACCGCTGTCAGAGTCGTGTTTCAGTGTACAATAAAGTATATTCCATCTATATTCATAAGTAAATTTATCCAATTTGTCCAATTTTATTCGGATACCTGACAACCCTAGCTACTGCTAGCAAATTAGATTTAACTAATGTGATGGAGATCAAACGAGACGAAATGCTGTATTTCTGTTATTTGTTGAATTAGATTGGTCTTGTTGATTAGGTAGGTCTTATTTTCACTGAATTACTGTTTGTTTTGCATGTAAATAGGACACTTCATGGAAATAGGACCCGTAAGAATAGCAGCAGAGTTACAAACAGGTACCTACAGATTTTCAAATTGGTTTAGTAGGAAGACTAAGACATACATTAATTATGTTAAGCTGAAATGTGCCTCATTTTTGGGGGTCTATTTAAGTTTCGGCGTTCAATTATCAAAATACCGTTTTATTTCTTATTCATTGGTGTTGATTCTCTTGTTAAATAACTAAACTAAAATTAGAGAATCGCTATCTTTTACTTAAAGGCTGTGCGAGAAAAAGACGCAAAGAGCTATGAACTAATTTAGGGATGCAAACTAAGTTTACGCCTTGCGTTTTACCGTGTATTTAGGCGACATGTTTTTACGTGTAGGTACCCTTAATTTGTATGGAAATATTAGTTCTCTTTCTTGTTTTATTAGAGAGAAAAAGATAGCAATAGCCTAAATTAAGTTTAGTTTGTGCATAACAGAATTGGCGTCATCCTTTACGAATACTAAGTAGTCTAATAAAAGGTATTATATCGATTTTTTCTCTAGAGGTGTAATATTGCATAACAGTTTATGAATTATGTCAAGCTGCTAACTACTTCTTAGATTTCCAAGCGATAGTTTTATGATGGTTATGTGTAGATCCTAAGATAGCGTGTCGTCATCTCAAGTTAAGGTAATATTACCATCCGGTTGCAGCGCAAAAATGGTAATACAAAATGCTTTAGTGTAATGTCAAAGAAACAGGTTCTTTCAATTAACTTTATACTCACCAAGATTCACACATTTGTTTTAATTTGCAGGAAACTATAAAGAAACGTTGTGATTGGTCGTTGATAACTTAGTATTTTAATTTGTGTTAAAACATCGCACCCGCGCTTTTTATAATTACATTAATATAACTAATAAAATTAAATTGTTGATAAAAAATTTAAATTATTAAAGATTCCAACGTTTATCATAATTAGATATCATCATTTCTGAATATAATATCCTGGGATATAATTAAAAAGTTGACAGTTAAACTTATTAGAAAACTAAATTTATGTGAAATTATATGGACAATAAATTGCAAATGGCTTCATTATTTATATCCCTCTTGCCAGTTTTAGAGCCTAATTTGACTTGATTATTTAATAGAGTAAATAACACCACGGTTCTCGTAATGTTCCATAATTGGTGGGTTTGTCTAGTTATAGGCAATTTGCTAGTTACCCAGGGAAGTAGCCCTTCATTAATTTTATTATAACGCTGAAGTAAATGTTGGTTTGTTTGTTTATAAATCAATATTTGGGTAATTCTAAATTCTATGAACTTTCGTCTAATCAAATATTGGTCATGATAATAGGTTATAAGAGTTATGGCAAATAAAAATTGTTGACGTAACTCTATTAAGCTGAGAGGCGGTACTTTGACATAATTTTTGCCCAATCATAAAATTTTCTATATGCGTAGGCTTCATGTTGTTATTAATGTATGCATAATACATACAAAGTAAATTTCACTGCTATTTTATACGTAGGCAGCTTTTAATAATAACTATAATTTTACAGATTATAATTTTGCGAAAACTGTGTTACACTTTATGCGAATATTATGCGAATGCTATTAATATACGATATAATTTTAGCATATTATTTGTTTAATCTGGTCTTTAAAAGTAGCGTCACACATCGATGATAAAAACATTAGTATTCTGGTGTCGCGCCTTTTAATATTAATAAAATATTTTAAAAGATAAAATGTGAAATAGTTGGCGCCAAATTTTGGAATATGGCGAATTAATCATGGCGGACGTTGACATGTCAACTTGACATAGAGTTGTGTCCGCGCCGGTTCAACGACTTTCACAAAACATGTCAACGCAATAAAAAAAGAACTTTAAAAATATTTCCTCATCACCATACCTATTATTGTGTATGACTCAATATTTTCTCACAGAGCTTTTTTCTTGATTTGTTTAACACTTTTATAAGTACATATTAGAAATTATATTGTGATGTAGGCAACTATTTTGTTTCCTAATAGGTAAAAATAAGTGCTATAATAGTTCGGTTAACGTCAATGTTAAAATAAATATTCTTTGTGAACTGCTTTGACGGTACTCGACTAGTAATTATTAAAACCACAGGGGTAACTGTAACGAAACAGAGTTACCTCGCCTCTGGGCACTCTGGGCAGGGAATGAACAGGGGTGGATTTTAGTCAGTAAGAGTCTGACACGCCCTCCCGCTCCACCCTAGAGCGGGAGATGTCATTGGGAGATTTACCACCACACAAAAAAAAAACAATTAGGGGTAACTGTAAAGGGGTAACTGTGGATTAATACCAACTAGTTTCCTTATCTACTGATGTAAGAAATCCCCACTTTTGTAGGAATTTCGGAACGAGACTGGTGTCTATTTTCAAACAGGTACCTAATTATCCATTTGAACAATTCGTCCAATCCTCAAATTTAATCGAACTCCGATTTACGTAATGATTTTAAAACTCATCAACCCAATATAAAACACTAGTGCTCTAAACAAAACAATTGTCTAATAAACCCTAAGAAATTTACTTCTTTACATTAAACGGCACTTACACTATTTGTAAATTAATGCTAAATACAATTTTATGTGTGCTTCGTTGCCGCACGGCTGTAACTCGCAATTAACTGTGTAGGGGGCTCATTTATATGAAATTATAGCAAATTGAAAAGCAAGACCCAGTACTAGTTTGTTGTAAATAAAACTGCCCATAATTTGTATAAACCCGCCGATGAAAGAGGATGTAGGTAAGAGGATTATAAATAGAAAACATTTTGCTATTAAAGTCAATGGCGGGTTTTCAGCTTTGAAAAAGTTACAGAAACAATTATTTGAAAAGCTTCTTCTGTGTTTATTGTAGGTATTGGCGTGTCGATTGGCTTTAAAGTGGATTTGAATTATTTTCTGGGAACTGAAAATGTGTGTTGATTTTCTAAAAACTAAAATGGCTCAGGGTTTTTTTTTTTTGGCGGTGGGAAATCATCCTATGACTTCTTCCGCAGGGTCACGTCTCCATTTTACCCAAAACAACATTTAAATATCATTGTCCCATTGTCATGTCACACTTTTCTGTGGAAGCCTTCACAAGGCACTAAAATGCAACGTTTTTGTAAAAACAGCTTGGGTTCTACAAAAACATTCCATAAAATGCAATTTTTTTATCCCAAGTTGGTTCCAAGAGCCAAAACAGAGTCAAGTAGACTAGTAGGCCTTAAAACTTGGTCAAAACTTACAAACGCTACTTTTCAGAAAACCGATTCAAAGCTACACACTTGCATAGTACAAGTGAAGTACCGTGTACACTTGACACTGCATCTTGTAAACAAGCGTCACTCAGCGCTGAACTCTCGGCACTTGAATGCAAGTACTCGCCACCAGTAGCTCGCAACTAGTGTGACAGTTGACGGGCAACTCGACTCCGTTTACTGTCGTTCTCACGACCTTAATGTGCGTATACAATGTCTTTTAAGTGTCCCGATGTGTTTGCGAAAGGTAAGGGTCAGTTTTGGAAAATATTGGTAGGTCTCTACATTTTTCTGATCTTGAGATAAAACGTGTGGCTTCTTCCGTACCTCTTGGAAATATTATAAGGTTTGATTTAGTGGCAATTAAAATAAATCTTATATAGTTTAAAACAAAGTTGTTGTATGCCTCTGTCTGTTTCTCCTTAGGAGGAGAAACAGACAGAGGCAGACAACGACTTTAGTTAAAAGTAGGCTTCTTCTAAACCACGGAACGCATTTTGATGTGGATTTTACTAATAAACGAGGAAGGTTTGTGTTATATAATTTGCACAAGAGGAAAACCGGGTCAGCATATTTTTTTTGCCACTAGATCAACTTAACGAAATCGCAGTGTCTAAGAACCATCAAGCACCTTTATTTTTGTTGTGCAAGTGTTTTTAATATCGGTGCCTAATAAAATTATTTCTGTTGTGCGCAATGTTGTAAGGTAGAAACCTAAACAGTAATAATAACGTAATAAAAACAAATAGCAACTTATCTCATTTCTTTATTATACATTTTGACTTTCACAAAGCACACAAATAAATTCTTTCACCTTTGAACGATCGCGTTGTAGTGAAATTGTTAAACAGCTCGCGTGCAGCCGTACTTAGGACCATAAGTGTAAAGTTGTAAACTACTCCAATATGAGTTTTATCACGAAAAGTCCTTTTAATGTGTAAACGGGTGTAACACGAGTTGTTACAATTATTGGAGCAAACGTTACCAGGAAAAACAATAAAAGTAGGAATTTGTTTTAAACTTACAAACAAGCCACATGCAGTCTTTCATAAATAATCAAAAGGTCAAAAGTTCACGGATCTACTATACCTACTATATTAAATTTCCTAAAATACCTTCAGTAAAATTGACTGTAAATTAAATATTAAATAAGTACCTAAATAAAAAATTTAATAAATTGAATTGAATTATATAATTAGCTTTGTTGAATGCTAATCGAATAATTGTAAAACTGCATTAAAAATGAGAAATAATAAAAGGCTTAATTATATTTTCTTATTATTAATAAATACTTATTGTTACTGGTATAAAAATGGTAGGTATCTGGTATGGTATCAATTACAGCTTTATTATACATAAAACAACATATATTATACGAAAAAAACGTATACTAAAATTTAAATAATTAAATGATCTTTAAAATGGTGAAGGTTTCATAAAAATACGCTTCATAGTTTTTGCGTGATTCGCAATTTTTTTCCACGTTAGACATAACTTTACAAATTAATTACACTATGTTACAAAAATAAAATTTAATTAGATTAATAATTAGATATTTAATTACAAATATTCAGATATCAAATTACGAAGGAAATTATCTAGAGTAACATATATTTTGTTCAAAGAAATAAGACTAGTCATTTAGACGTGATGTTCAATTAAAAAAAGAATAAAAAAGTAGGTATAGGTAGTGCCCATAAATGTTACAATTTTTCAACCTCGATCGTGACATTGCTAACTAAAACAGATGTTTGGCAATCATAATTAGAATGAAGCGATATCAACAGAAACCTTCGCTGCTTCAACTAACACAGGAAGATTGTCGTAAAATTATATTAAGACGTCTGTTTATACTGTTAAGGTCCGTGGGACTATGGGACAGGAACCATTACTCACAGCGGAGTTAGCGCCAATTTGTCAACAAGTAATTATAATTCTGGTAATAATAATTACAATTACTCAAAACGGCCACACAGCTCGACGGTCGGATGTCGTGTTTATACTTTGAAGACGTTACTTAGATTAATTAAACAATGCTGCAATGGAATGTGCTTCCTAGAAGGACGAAGGCGCCGTACTATGAAATGTACGCATTTCTAGTCACGTTGTCAATGGATCTTAAATATTATTTAGGGCACCGTGGGTTCCCGTTACGTTAACATATGGGGCAGTAGGAAATTCTGTCACGCATACAATTTATTTAAGGCTTTTAAGGCATTAGATGTGTGTGCATTTGTTTTATCATTATAGCGACATAAGCTATTTTACCTCGCGTTTGACCAATATTTCTCCTGATGGTAAGCGATTATGTATGTGGTCGACGATGAAGCATGCTTGTCTAGAAGAAACCTTTTCCCTAATGCCTTAAACAAAGGCCACCAAATTATATCTGGCTTTCCACCTTTCCTTAGCTGTACTCACAATGAAATTATCTGTAGGTATTTTAACCAACTTCAAAAAAAGGAGGAGATTCTCAATTCGACAGACAACAACAAAACATTTTTTTTTGGAAGTCTGTTGTATTTTTTTGGTAAAACGGTTTTGTTCGTATGGCTGGTGACGTTTTCAGCAACAGCAAACAACTGTGTTATTTTGGCTGGCCTGAATGACGGATCTGACAGCCATGAAACAATGGTACCCGTTAGTTCAAACACAATACACTCCTTACATAAATGTTGTTACAGCTGGTATTGACATATAATTATAAATTATTTGCTAAGTTATGGTCTATTTTTGACACTTAAGACAGTCTATATTTGCTACTTTCAAAATACGTGTGAACTATGCGTTTTCTGTTAAACCTTTTAAAATAGATATAAAACTTAAAGATTATACATCCCAGAAGAATCGTGCGTTTTTCTGGGATAAAAAATAGCCATAGGTATATGGTACGCATAGATGGTGTAGGTCTGTATCTGTGAAAAAAAAATCCGCTCACTAGGTACCTACTTCCATAGATTATCTCTTAGAAACAAACAAACAATTTAACCTTTTCAGATAATTTCAGTTTCGCTTTAATTTTTTTGGTGCTTCTACCTACGCAGTCACCATTGTTTTATGTCACCGGATAATATTGCAAACACCGTTAGATTATAATAAATCATGCGGGCGTGTAAGTAAACTCTCGATAATTATGAATAGAACACTTCAATTAAACGAAATGTAACCCAAATTTAACAATTTATAATGTATCATGTCTATGCCTTTTAGAAAATATAAAGTTTACAAATTTTACGTGACTTCATAATAAACTAACAATATTTGCAATTTTACACATCCGTAAACAGACATCCATAAACCCACACAACGATCGTATGACATAAACATAATAAACATACCTATAGATTCAAGTATATAGCGCATACAAGTCGTCGGTTAGTGCCTTATTTCATAAAAAGCGCCTAAAGGAGCCTTTGCGAGTTGGCTTCGGCCCCTCGTATGCCTTTCAAAGGTCCGGGACCACAGGGTCCCGAGAAATCTAAGAAATTTTAAACATATGTATTTTTATTTTTTTCATTTTTGTGTTACATTTCAGATTTCCCCAACAGAAATACCTCTCTACCTATCTAATGAAGTAATGATACAAAAAATAGCAGGTACGAAACTTAATAGTCACTTAAGAACAATATATTCCATACTTGCTTTTTTCAATCCAAACTCATCGATATTAATGATGACCAATGTATTTCCAATAGGAATGATTACCGATGAATCTGTTCCTCCCAACAAATCTATCTTGTTACAATGAACGTTGTAAATCTAACCGTTTTCTCTTGAAATGTGACTTTAATGGTCTTTAAAGATCGAATTAAACAAGTTAATGGTTCCGTTTGGGACCAAGGTTGTACCATTTGGCCACAAATCGAGATACTGACCTTCATTTTGACTTTAATCAATCACAAATTCGTTGATTTGATCTAGTCACTTCTTTAATTTTTCATTTGACGAGCAAATTAAATGATTAACTGGATTTAAACAAAATTCATTTCCAGAATGTAATATTTCGTCTTGTTAGTTTTCAGTATTTTCTTTATGATTATGAGCATCTGGTTCTTCGAAAACAATAACAGAGAGAGTTATGATTTTAGGAGGCAATTAAAATATTATAGCGTTCTAGTTTCCTAATTTAATTATTAGGAAAACAGCTTTAGAAAAGCTTTGTTTCCCATCAGGAACAAGAAATCCTTCCTCTTTGTTCTGATGTCCTATTTTCTCCTTTAAATTACCATTACTGTTAGTATGACCAGGATCTTTCCCGTCACATTTATTTATACCTACATGAATATGCTTACAAGCGCCTACATGCATCAAGATATTCCATTAATTTCCATCTCCAGTCCCCAAGTTAACGGTTACACATTACGCAAGAATACAAACAGCTGATAAACGGTTTCCCATCTCCAGTTCTGTTATCTTAGGACGTTTAACCGTGTTGCTGAGGAAACTGTATTACGATTCAAATATAGGGCACATTGTTTCTTCCATCATCTATTAATTTCGTTTCCTAACGTTCAACCTTTTCGCTGGTTAAACTTTTCTACCAACGACAGTAGAACCAAAAAAATAGAACTGTCATCGAGCTTCAAAATTCGAACCTTAAATTCAAACGCATTCGATTTCGTCCACACTCCAACAGTAGGTCCTGAAAGTACAAAGAGACAGTGTGCCTTTGTTCAGTGTCGCAACTCGGCTGACGGGCGCGACGATTCGGATCATCGGCCACAAATATGGGACGCGTGTCATTCATGGCACATCCTGATTGAGATTTTTGGCCCGAGATATAATTAAAGCTGCGCTCCGTGTAATTTTTGGCCAACGATGCGAGTTATTCGAAGTATTGCGGTCCAGTAATTTGTGTTGCAAATTACAGCCGCGAGTCGGACGTGGAAAGGGAATCACAGAGCAGGCTCGTAGATGATTTGATGTGGTTATGTCGTAATCATTTTACTTTTATCAGTGTACAGTCGCATTGATGGGTTTGTAGTTTCTGCATATAATGTTGTTGAGGTTGTTTTATGAAAGCTTGACTCGTTTATTGCCTCGGTGATTTCACCAAATTACCCTGTCGTTATGATTGTTGGTAAAAATTGGCATCAATACCGAATTTTGGAATCTTGTCTTGATGGCCCAAAGATATTAATTTTAGTTCTGAAATGTTAAGGTGTGCATACTCGTGTGTTTGTAGTCCGGTGTTTCTCTGCGTAATTTGACTGATAGATTATTTTTCTTCTCCGGTCGGAATTCCATTGAACTCATCTTGCTTGTATGCATCATTGGTGCCAATTCTCTTGTTCAATAACTTTGCTAAAATTAGAGAATAGCTATCTTTTACTAAAAGGCAGTGCGAGAAAAGGACGGCTATTAGCTATGAACTAAGTTAGAGATGTCAAACTAGTTTACGCCTTGTGCTTCACCGTGTTTTTAATCGACATGTTTTTACGTGTACCTACCCTTAATTTGTATGGAAAAATTAATTCAACTAAATTGGAAAGCTCTAATTTACTTCCGTCTCTTTCTTGTTTTATAGAGAAAAAGATACGAATAACCTAAATTAAGTTTAGTTTGTGCACAACAGAATCCGCACCATTATCTACCACTTACTGCTGTAACCTGACCTTCGCAAGACAGAGTTAGGCAACTAGCATGTCAAACCCAGGTCAGTTCTAACATAGTTTTCGTCTTTGTACCATTGTTAATTATAATTAACAAGTCGTGTACAGATCGTCTGCATACAATGAACATTCGGTCACATTCCGGCTTGAATACAGGTATTTGGTCCGAACAATTATTAGGAGACATTTGCTTGGAGTAGTTTCTCGATGTTAAGAGCTACTGTTTTGCGTTAATCTTGTAATAACTTGAAGTATAAATTATAAATATAGACTATAGAAGGTAATTGTTAAATGCTTTGTGTCTAATTGAGTAGCTACCGCCAATAGCTTTTGTAGTAAAATAGTCATAACAACCCTGATATTTTGGTATTCACATCATGTCTTCTTTTTCTATACTTACTTCTTTATAAGTCCTCAACTCAGTCGTCACAAATGATTCTAGATATATCATCTTTCACATCCTCTGAAGACAGCTGCGGGGCAGACGTGAGATGCGAACTGTGGAGAAACAGAAATCCCGCCCATCCACACTTCATCACTCCAGTAGAACATCTGCCGCCTGGACAGGAACAGTGGCCAATCTGAAAACCGATTGCGGACCCAAGCTGGTCACTGTCTTCCCAGGGGTCACGGATAAATTCGAATCAGAGTTACCCAGGGCACTCAAGCAACTGAAGGAACAGGGGTGGGTTTTATTCAGTAAAAGTCTGACACGCCCTCCCGCTCCACCCAGAGCGGGAGAAGTCATTGGATGATTACCCACCCCTACTAAAAAAAAGGCTTGTTGCTGTGAAAATAATCTGGCCAAATGGGATATCCTTGACCCATCCCAAACTCAGTGCCTGGCACTGGTCGGACAAAATTTGAGTCAAAATCGACACGAAAATAAGAATAATCTTTCACATAGTTCCTCTACAGTTCCTTTGGTTTACCAAACCCTCCTACCCCACCCTCCACAATTATAGCTTATCTACAGTCACATTCAAAATTTTATTGACGTCTTTTTTCTCATGCCACGTATACGTATAGTATTTCCGACTACGCCAATTTTTACCTAGCATCATTCTATCGCCAATATTAGCCCTACGATTCTAAAACTTGATCGTAAGAAACTATAGAGCATATTTCGTAAATGAATTTGAAAAATATGTTTTGATTGGTAAGCAGAGCGATGAGTTTCTCACTTTTGGACCGGCCATACCATGATTTTTATTTGTAGCTGATCAAGTGATCATACGCACACTAAAAGTTGAGTGTACTCAAAAAGCGGTTTGTATTTTCAACGAGAGGTCGAAACTACTCGTAACGGAAACATATTGGAGACGATGTGAATTGCCACTTACACGGCACTCGATTAACGACTCCCAATCCACTATCAGCAAGCGTAGCAATTGGCATAAACACGATTCCATTACTTAATTTGCGGTGTTTTGTTTGTGCTTTTTTTCCTTAACTAGATAATGAAAATGCTCACAAATTCAACAGTAGAATAAACTTAATAGTAAGATATAAATTCACATAGGTAGTCCATTATAAAGCTCGGAGCAGTCAGTGTCATAGAAAATAGCTTACACACGCAGAAACAATGTGCACGACTGCACGTGGATCTACACACTCAACTAAAACCGACCCGCCTTCGTAAGATAGAACAACTGTACAAGCAAATGATAGCGAAGCTGTAAAAAATAATTTCTCCATAAAACATTTTCCCAAATAACGGACACCAGAATTGCATAGTTTTATTCCGCCGAGCCCGCGCGTGCCATCATCAGACAGATCAGACCACTAGACGTACGGTGATGCGCCACCGGTACATGGCAGACATCACACCCATACGCACAAGACGTTTGGGGAACACATTCATTGTGCGTACATCTAGGTGTGGAATTTCCTGCCGGAGTCTGTATTACCAGATATCTACAGCCTGGGGGTCTTTAGGTCAAGAGTGAGGCCAAGAGTGAATAGGTTACTTCTAGGTACAATGGACTTTGTAAGAGTCGCGGGTAGCCGATGGATGCGAGATCCACAGGACCGATCATTGTGGCGACACTTGGGGGAGGCCTATGTCTAGCAGTAGACGTCCTTCGGCTGAAATGATGATGATGATGATGACAATGGACTTGTGTTCCATTGTCGACCACATCATTTTGCTTACCATCAGGTGAGATAGTGGTTAAGAGCGAACCTATCAATGAAAAAAATAACAGATTTTTAAATGTAGGTACCTAAATGTATTCGAAAAGTTTGCGAAAAATATGCTCTTATCTTTTTTGCTAGCTTCTGATTTATCTATCACATGAATTTTGTTCCATAAACACAAAATGTTGAATATTGATAGCCAAAATCGTGACGACGTGCTTAACCTAGTCATCGATCTAAACTCTAAACAGAAACCCACTCATGATCTATAACAAAAGGCACGTGCTCACTCGAACTCAACACTTACTGTATAATCAGCTTACCTAAATCACAATGTAAAGACAGATTACACGTGTAGACTAAACACATAGAGCACAGAGATGCCTCAGCGGCTGCTGATAGAGATGGAATACGACATTTGTCACAATTTTTTTTTAAATTATTGTTATCAAAAAGTAACAAGTTTTTTACAAATCCGTTAAATAATAAGTAAATTATAATCCTTTCAAATCTGGTGGAAGGGGAAATTGTCAAGTAACAGAAAAAGGGTGCACATACTGACATAATTATGACGTCATACCGATTTCGATTACGCGCGTACAAAAGAGATACCGAGATGTTCCCATTACGCTGGGGGCTCTTCCCTATACTAATATTTAAATTGCTGCTGCATTTAAAAACCAATGGATGGCGACGTGGAGGATGTCCAAGAAAGAGAAAGTAAGACCTGAAAGAAGAAAATTACCTGGACGAGTACTACTAGGCCCGTTTGAGGCAGCAAGGAAGACCAGTTCCTGAAAGGACTTGGGGGAGGCCTTTGCCCAGCATTGGGATAGTAACAGCTAAAAAATAATAATAAGTATGTCTAGATGACATTATGTCTATAGTCGCTGTCAGCACGCAAGTTCTGTGCTCTATGACTAAAAGCAATGATTGATCGACTAGTCTGACAGTTTAGTCGAATATTGCACAAACGTTCAAATGTTTCGTGCATGTGGTAATTGACTAATTGCACAGTTTATTTGGTAAGCAAATTCGATGATTGATGATGTGTGAAACTGGTAATAGCATGTGAAGGCAAAGCGTTTAGTGTGATTTGCCATTCTTGTGTCGTTAATGTGCTACCAGTTAGTTATTAATAATGAAAAATTAATTTGTTATTATTTTATTTTAATATTGTTTGACTGAATAAGCTATTCACTAAAACTAGTGGCTTTACCAGTGGCTTTGCCCGCCACACTATTCCCAAACCGCTGTAACTTCTAGAAAAAACGCCGAGGCAATGAAGCTCGACGAGTCCCAGAGAAACGATATAACTGTCTTGGGTAGCGCAACGAAATTAATCAGAAAATACAGCGGAGAAGTAAGAACGCCGCGTGAATTGCGAAAATTTTTCAATGGGAACGTAGATTTCCCCGGGATAAAAAGAATGTTCTACTCGCATGTCCTAATCCAGCCCATGATCTACCCTTGCTGAACGGTTCAGCTTTAAAGACGCGATTTATTTACAAACATTCAAACATACAGAATATAACATTAATAATCACACTGACCAACACCTTTATTTCATAAAACAAGTAACAGTAAAGTCAAATTTTATTGGTAAATAAATACAGAGCAATTCACCTCTGTTACACCACAGAATGCCCTCAACATTCAAACTACCAAGTATTTGAAATGTAGTAGTAGCTATAAAACATGATACTTACCTACGTGTGAATATAAACATCAAAGGGTCGCGTTTGTCCTTATTCGGCTTAATAGTCGCATTGCAGCACTTAAACTAACATTTACAAGCTACCGTTGGCAATATCGTAAAAAGTTTATAGGTAAAATCTAGCGATACAGGCCGATTACAAATGATCGAATCTGTATTTCAAAATCGTTACATAGGGTAATCAAGTGATCCATTGACTAGTGACTAGTGGTCCGTCCCAGCTTCGCACGGGTACAAATTATACACTTAAGGGCCTACCTCCGCATAAGTGGCGCCCTCATTTAATAAAAAATCATATCTTAGCATGGAAAATAAAGATTAAAGAATCCTATGTTGCGTTTGTTACAAAGAGGATAAGGTATTTTAACGTTGTTAAAACAGAACTCAAAATGTTTGGCATCCAAAGTAGTAGGCAAAAGTGTCAAAAACGGCCGTTTTTGGTACTTTTGGACGTCGCGAGATGATCTCCGGCCACAGTAGACCCGGGCCTGCGGACCGCGAGTAGTTAGCTCGCCGTCCTTTAAAGAGTTGTCAGCAAACCATGACGGGGCCCGTCATGGCCGATGCCTGCCCAGGGGTTGTGGATAAATTCGAAACAGAGTTACCGCGCCCCTGGGTATTCAGGGCAGGGAAGAAACAGGGGTGGGTTTTAGTCAGTAAGAGTCTGACACGCCCTCCCGCTCCACCCAGAGCGGAAGATGTCATTGCGTGATTTACCATTTACCACCCCAAAAAAAAAAAGGGTAATCAAGTGATCCATTGACTAGTGACTAGTGGTCCGCCCCAGCTTCGCACGGGTACCTATTATACATTTATACCTTCCTCATTAAGAGTCTATGTTACCTCAAATGGCTTAGCATGATCCTCCGTTATGTCGATAATACTGCAGCATTAATTTTGAAATAAATATATGGCAAGGTTGAGGATCAATGTTAAGTATTATAAACCTCAAAAACACGATTCCATAAAATTTTCTCGATAGAAAAAAAATCCAAAGTTACCTCTAAACCGAAAACAATAAACCGCTAGCATTAAAAAAATGCTTAAAATTAGATCATGAAACTTTGCATACTAACTGAACTTACTATAAAGCAGGTCCTACAAGTTTTTTTATTTTTTAATTACCATTATTTTCACAGTAAAAATAAAATACCTAAACTATCACCTAAACTATGCCGTCTTGAAGCTTGTTCCCTGGCGCCCGACGCCCCCGTTCAGTCTCGCTTCGGCTTTCGAACGGGAGGGCTGTGTCGCTTGCGCTCAGAGCACACATTACGCAACAAGACTACGTAAAATACAAATCTTGTAGTACTTATACTTATAGTGTTGGTGCAATGGGAAATAACCGTAATAAAAATAAGAAACGAAAGGGTTGGCGCAAAGAAACTGGAAAACATGATAAACGTAATGAAGTAAGTATATAGCTACCTATCTACTTACAGTATTAGTGATTACAAACATGTCACGTTTGGTGCAGTGGCAGGTGATTGGCTGCTGCGTTAGGAGTTGCAGGTGTTTCTGCATGTGAAGATTTGTGTTTGTAAACGCACCTTTCACGATTCAGGCGAAATCCAGGTGTACACTTTTTTTTTTGATAAAAAATGTGAAAAATGGGTGTCCAATTTTGTAAAAAGTTAAAAAGTTCCCTAAATAGGTTTGTTATTGTTTTGACAATATACAACAAATAGGTATCTATGTAGTACCTAATTGTTTATTTTTATAATGTTGCCGACTCCAGGATTTCAACTGAATCGGAGACGGTGCGATTACAAACACAAATCTTCACATTCACAAACGCGCAGATCCGACAAAACTATCTGTAGGCCATAAAACACTGATCTGTTATTATTATTACTACATATGGCTATATAATTTTAACGGCACGGTTGGCGCAGTGGTTGAGCGTTCGGCTGCTACGCTGCGTGTCACGGGTTCGATCCCCGCACGGAACAAATATTTGTATGACCTGCAGATAGTTGTTCCGGGTCTGGGTGTCTTGTGTATGTGAATTTACATGTTTGTGAACGCACCCACGATACAGGAATATTCCTAGTGTGGGGCAACATTTTTTTAAAAGACAAACAAAAATCAAAAAAAAAATTATCAATCTATAAATTTCCAGTATAAGCTGATCTCACATTGTATAGGAATTCCGTACAATGAGAGGTCAGCTTGTACTGGAAAATTATCCCTCCACCATCAAATACCAATTCACCAAATTTGTATTTCAATAAAAAATGTAGGGTGGGTAATTGTTATTTGTTATTCATAGGGCAAGTCTGCTTCTATGGACGATTTAGTCTTCTTTTGTATATTTTTAGGGTTCCATAGCCAAATCATAAATAAAAATATGTGAGGTCTAGGTAGGTATTTATTTGTCCCGTGTGATTGTTACAGGACCGGACGGACGGAGGTATGACCTCCGAAAACTGTAGAAATAAATTCGGACGAAACAAATCTTCATGTGTTACAAAATATATAATTGTAAGTACCTATCTATCATACGTGTGTGATAATCACGAAATTTGCTGTTCCCCCATGGCACTACCGCTTGGTACTAACGCGTAACGGTACTATCACGAAATTGGCGAATTCATAATAAAATTTTCATAATGTTGGACTTTTTAGGGTTCCGTATTATTTATTCATGTTGACAAAATTATGCTGCCGGGGTCGCGAGTATATTTGAAAGAGAGTTACCGCGGCACTTGGCACAGGCAACTGAAGGAACAGGGGTGGGTTTTAGTTAGTAAAAGTCTGAGATGCCCTCCCGCTCCGCCCAGAGCGGGAGGTATTTTTTTATTTTTTTTTTTATTATAATCGTTTATTAGGAACAGAACAACAAATACAGGCAGATAAAAAAACAATGTACAACGATGGTAGCTGCAAAAGTTTAAAACTTTGGCGCAGCCACCAACGCCCATCACGCCAGTCATTGAATGATAACATAACATACCCCAAAAAAAGTGTTTTATAATGAATGTTGTGTTTTCTTGCAGATCACCTGAGAACATGAGCTGTTCACTGAATATACACAATCATTGAAATCAAGCGTCCCATTGCAGCATTCTAAACATCTTTTGACGAAGCTAAGATATAGATAAGATAGAAGTAAATTTTTGGAGAAAAACTCAAAACGGACTTGTCGTAAATAAAAAACATCCTTGGTATATACAAGTGCAAGGACAATTACATATTATCGGTACAAAAAAAAATGTATTTTCGGAATAAGGTCTGGATGCGACAAAAACATCAAAGTCGAAATTATAGAAAGATGACCAATATTTCTGAAATGGAACTAAAATTAGAACATTTTTATAAAACATGCATGTTACCTGAGCTATGCAATTCCAGACATGTTCTAACTATGTAAATTAGAAATTTAAGCGATTAAAAATAAATGTTATTTAATTTTGACTATTTTTAATTACTTTGAAAAAAACTTATGGTATTTATCATACCTACCTACATACCTACCTGCATACTTACCTACTTATCCTACCTATACCTACCTATCTTATATTTATACAAACCTTGTCCTGAGAATCACGAACACAACAAAAAAAGAATTATGCAATTTGGTGAAGTCCTTCGAAAGATATACGCATACCTACATTTCGGCGATTCATTCTTATATAGATGCATAATAACTAAGAAAGTGGTAATACAAGGAGAAAGCTACCTATTATAAGATTTTAAAATGGCACAGCGTAAACTTACTACCAAGCCAATGTACCTACAGAACCCTCAGTGCAAAGGTGACTCGCACTTGACTAGTTTTTTGTAGCTCTACTGCTACTAAACCGACTCTAAACCACTGCATAAATTCTACAATTTATGTAGTGGTTTAGAATCGATTTTTCTAACCTATGTATACCATATGTATGTATACCTAGGTACTTGCATATACCTACAACCTACATAATTACCTACATGCGCAAACGGCTGTCACATAACATACATACACTAAAACTATAAAACGCAAACTTACTACAAAACTAATTGGCGGAACCCACAGCGCAAAGTTGGCTCGCATTTGACTAGTATTTTATAGAAGTAGGTAGGTAAAATAAAATAGTGTGCACGGCTAGACATCACCTATACCGTCCAGTATAAGCTGATCTCGCATTTTATAGGCTTTCCGCACACTGAGAGGTCAGCTTATACTGGAAACTGATCGTTTATAGATACATTGAAATTGTATTTGCGATATAATATATAATTTTATATTCATAAAATGACAAGTTAAAATTAAATTAGATTGATAATTTTATTTCTTAGTACTCGTCCGATAATAGTGTAGTTTACTCTAACGAAATCGCTTCGACCTCAAGGCCGCGCGTGTCGCGTCTCTGCGAGCAAAAGTGTGCGAGCGAGATAAAGAGTGCAGTGGCACGCGGGGAAGTGGGGGCGAAATTAGAATTTGAGCTGAGATGGTGTAGGCTCTTAAACACTCTGCCTATTGGTGAAAACCGTATGAAAGCCCGTTTAGCAGATTTTTAGTTGATCACGTACAGACGCGGTGAGAGTTTTATAATATGTAGTGATAGTGATGTCACCGTCTAATTTCAAACACCGTAAGTTTATAAAAAATCACGTAAACACGAACTCGAACTCGAACTCGAACGTCGTCGTGTGAACTCGATGAAAAAGACTCAGATACATTGTAATTTATCAGATTTCAATGAGATTTAAATATGTCGATAGTTTACACTTACGGTGTTTACAATCATCCAGTGAGAACATGACAATAGTCCTGTAGTTGTCTTTACGACAAAAACTTTCATTGTTAAATTTGATAACCATGAAGTCAACGTGCGGTTGATAGTCCCAATCATCATCATCCACAGCTCGCCTTTGCCCACTACTGGGCTGGTCTAGGCCTCTAATTGCCTGTGTCAGTCCTCACACTTCTGCGACAACCTCATCTAGGTTCTGCGCGATTTGACAACAATGGCATCTCTTTCAATTTTTTCCATTCCATTGCCTTTCTCCATTCCATTCAATTCAGCTTACATTATTACACTGCTGGACATTGGCCTTTCCCAAGTTTTACCTAAATACCCGGTTTTTGCCTATCGCATCCAGGTTGTGAAAATGGGCTGGGAGCAACCACTTTTTTAAATTTAAAGTTCTACATAGGGACAGCTGGCCAAAACGCCCCCTGTCACCACTTCCCAGCTTCTGCTCGTGGCTTCGCCCGCGACTATGGTTTACCTGATGATTCTGCCACCCAGCCTCCGATTTCAACCGCGTTTAGGTATATCGGAAATATTACTTCTTCATGATTCGGATCTCCTGGTAATTTGTGAATATCTAACTGTCTTGATTCCAGAATCGAAATACTTTTTGTGATTCTGATCTCCTGCTAGTTCTTGAATCGATACCGCTCAGGATTCCAGCCCCGAAAATACTTCTTCATGATTCTGGTCTCCTCAAACTCACAAAGTATTGTGAGTCTTTACCGCTCGGCCAGCCCGTCCTTGAATTTCTACTTCCACCTCTGTCTCCGCTAAACTTTATTATTTATGCGGATTAAAAGTAGCCTATGGTTTAATCCAGGTTATAAACTGTTGTTTGCAAAATTTCATCTAAATCCCTTCAGCCGTTTTTGCGTGAATGACAGCTAAACATACACAATTCCGCATTTATAATATTATTAGGTTTATTTCGGATCATCCTAGGGGAATCTACCTAAAAGTAATGAAAGAGGTTTTTAATTCCACACTCGTCTTTAGCCCCGTACCGCCACTCTAATTATAGGCTTCCACTTTTGTGGAAATTCTCTGTTAACCCATAAATTTAATAAAAAGTAAAAAATAAGTAAATTACATTACTTACAAAGGCGCTGATTGATTGAATGAAATAGTATTAATTTGGCTGACATAAAGAAGTTCACGACACAGATTCTTGATTGCTCCTCAATCAGCGCACCCTTAATTGGTGTCAAACACCACGCTGTTTCATTTTCTTTCCTTCAGAAAACCCTATCTTTGTAAAATTAATGTGATGTAAAAGACAAAGACTGGATTTTGTAAATGAATGACGCATAGATCTATCATTCACAATTCTCTTTTGTTCTAATAGAGCTGGTTGTAGACTAGGAGCTAAGCTAGCTAGAAGCTCCGATAGATGAGATATTTTTTTATACTATTCGGATGCTTTGTTTCTTTACAGGGTAAAACTAAAGTAGGAATACATAAAAGTAAACAATTATATATAATAACAATAATAAAGCCATTTATTCCAAATCTCACTTTCGATATAGATAACAATGTCTGTTAGTAAGTTGTTGCTTAAATATATGAAGGGTTACTTATAATTAATGTTAGGATTATTTATGAGATTTGGACCCCTGTTTGTGTAAAGGCCTCCTCCATCCTTTTCCATGACTCCCTGTCCTTGCCTGATTGTATCCAGTCGTTTCCTGCAACTTGTGTTATGTCGTCAGCCCACCGTCTCATTGTCGACCAACATTCCTTTCCCCATTGGTCCTTTCCATCGTGTTGCTTCAATGGTCCATCTTCTGTCTGGGTATCGTAAGATGTGTCCGGCCATTGCGTGCCTGAGAGCATCGGTGAGTTTAGTTTTTTGACGAATTTTTTCGCTCTTAATTTTATGTATTCTTCTAATCTTCAACATACTCCTACCCTATGTTGAAATAGGTATATATACAAACTGATAATAGTAATATGTATAAACACGTATGAAAACAACTCATTAAAGGCATAAAAAAAAAAACAACCACCACGTTGTCAATGGGAAAAGTGCCACGAGCGCTGGCAGCATTGCCACATTGAATAGCATTGCCTGATTCGTTGTCCAACGAAAAACCCAGCTTCAGTAGCCACAACATAGTTTACGATCTGCTTCGTCGCTTAGCTTGGCTCGCATAGCTTTGTCAATTGTTCACACTTGTTTACATAGTCCGCGTAAGTATCTATTTCTACACAAGTACCTATTAGTGTGCAGGCCATAAAGTATGTAGATAACTTAAGCTAATGTGACTTATCTAAGCTAAGCTAAACCATCTTAGCTTTGCTTTGGTCTACAATTGGCTTCAGCCGGCAGAAAAATATATGAAACAACTTTTAAGTAAGTTAACTTAGCATTTATACTATGGGGGATATTATGTCATACATTCCTTGTATGGCAAACTTAGTTGATTTATCAGATCTGACGTTGTTAGATAGCGGTAGACACAATGTAGATATGGGACAAAACGCCCACATAGCGGAGACATTTTACATTCAACTTAAATATCAGGCTGATCAGTCATTTGTCCAAACTCCATTTTTACTGGACATCTGGCTTCACACTTTCGGCCATCTCCAGATCGGCTAGATGCACCTTGAAGAAATGCTGGCCAAGGTTGGGCCGAAGAAATCAGGGACGTCCAAAAGCGCGTTGGGTTGATGATATCGTTAAAGACGCGGGCAACGCCTGTATGAAGAACGCACGGAACCGAGAAGTATGACAGAAGATGAGGACAGGAGGCTTATACCCAGCAGTGGGTTATAGGATGTTTAGAAACGACATAACTGCGTGTCAGCTTCTGTGTAGGGAGCAATAAAATTCGTCACTTTAGTGCAATCAACTTTAAACCCACGACCAATAAACTTTCTAAAAATAAGAAGATCGGATATTAATCATTCTTATCCCATACTCACCTCAGTAGCAGTTCAGCTACTTGTTTGCCACTTAGCACTTTTTTGCGGAGCTTATAAATTGTAAAATTTCATCGGCAGCTAATCCTAGAACCAGTTGGCTGTGTCTGATTGCCCAGCGGTCACTTTTGACGCAAATACGTCAGCCAATTGATGTGCCAACTTGTACTACAGCAGCTTTAACTAGTATAATACATTGATTAATTTGTTGTGCATGTTTCTAGCTAGTCGTTTAAGTCTGTAAGCAAAACAACGTTGGTTTGCTTTGGCACGCAAACTCGACAAGTTTAATGCCAATTTGTTTGCGAAAACGACACGTCCCAAAAGACGTGATCCTTTCTTGAATGTATCCTCATTTAATAGTGTGACAATTGGGGCATTGTTCCTGCTTAAGAGGTTTTTTAAGGTCAAGCTTTTATAAATCGGTAGGTAAGTCCAACGCTGCTCAAAATCTATATATGTATAAATAAAAATCAATTGCCAAATGTATATAAGCGCATCAATTCAGAACGGCTGCACCTATTAAAGAATTAGCGATAATTCATTTTTTTCTTGTGTTCGTAATTGTTAGGATAAAGTTTGTATGAAATAAAATTTTAGGAAATTGAAAGAAAAAATATAGCACGCGTGCAAAGCCGGGACAGGTTGCTATTATTATACATCATCATCATCATTTCAGCCGAAAGACGTCCACTGCTGGACATAGGTCTCCCCCAAGTGTCGCCACAACGACCGATCCTGTGTCATTTGTATTGTATATGTATACAAATTCTTATTTTTCTCTAAGTGATATTCAAACATTAAAAAAAAATACACTCTTGTTACAGTAAACGACATGACACGACACGACACACGACACAGGACACACATACACACGACGCGACACACGACACGACACACAACACACACGCACACACGATACGCAGTGTTATTTTTTTCGGTGTGCTTACACCGAAAAAAAACAGTTTTTATAACGAATTGCATACCTCTTTCCATCATTCGTCAGTAATGGTTTTCCTAACACCTAAACCCGTGAACAAAAACATCAACACCTCGACATAGCTCGAAACGCTGTACTAGTTTTCTCAGCAAACAGCCCTTGGTCTCGCTAATGCAAACTACAAGCTTCGCTCGTGTTTACAGTGTTTTGACATGGCGTCGGCCTTGTCGGAAATGTTCCAAGTCTGCTCTCACTGATTTTGAGTGAGAAAATTGGGCTACGTTTAACATAATGGACAGATGGACGAAAGTTTTGGTGTAAATTCGGGAATATTTTGAAGAGATTTGAAGATTTCTGGGTCATTGGGATAAGATTTTGACGAAAAAGCCACAGTCTGGGAAATTAGATAGTTAAATCACATAGATGTATCGAAGTTACCAAAAAGCATAGTAGAATGGATTGCAACCCTTTCGTACCCTAACAGGCGATGTACCATCAACAACCGGCAAAACACCCTACTCTTTTTGTTCCAATTTCATGTTACCCACTTTTTTTTTGTGCGGTGGGTAATCATCCAATGACATCGCCCGCTCTGGGTGGAGTTAGGGCGTGTCTGACTCTTACTGACTAAAACCTACCCCTGTTCCTTCCCTGCCTGTTACGAATTTATCTGCTACCCCAATAGGCATGCAGGCACCGGCCACCATGGGCCCCGTCAGTGGTGGCTGACAATCATCTCTTTCGTGGAACACTACGCGCCGTCGACTCACGGGCCTGGTGCTGATCGGACGGCAAGCTACCCACTGCTCGCCGTCCCACTGGGATGGGTTTCCACACTCCGCGGTCTTTTTCTCAAAGTTGCTAAGTACCTAAGCCTTTTATGGGGTTTACTCCGAAAAAAAGGGGTCACCTACACGGCCTTCATAAATTACCGCTGCCACATTTCCAGCCTATGAAAGGAAGCCAGAACCTCTGACTTCAAGGTCACTAACTGAAAACTTTCTAATGGGAATATTCAATAACGCAGTAGCTGGGCAGAAGATTAGTACTTTAGCTCACTGGCCAATTAAGTTTTTGGTCGGTGAGCATGATTGTTTGTGATATTGATTGAATTTGACAAACATCACTGATTAGTTATCATAAACTGACCTTAAGTACAATTTGGGTCGGGTCATGCGGTACTTAGGTAACAAAGATTACAGAATTTGATTATTATTGAATCGGCTCAGTTACAATGTTAATGACTGTTTGGCGGATTTTCCTTGCCTTCTTTATAGACTCGCGTTTGACCATCTATCTCACCTGCACATGATTATTATATTTATGACGTTACAGCACCATAGATAAAATTTCGGTATCCTTTTACCTGAAAGCTGTGTAGTCTGGACGGATATTGGGTCCAGAACTTTTCGGCCCTATCGGCCGATGGACTTATTGAGGGCCGCAGAAGTTCGCTGAATGTGATCTGAAAGCACAGGGCTGGCCGACGCTTGAGGACTTCTATCATCAATGGACATGATGATAATTATTGTAATTATTCTGAAAACCGCTCGAACAACATTATCTACTTTTCCTCACGTCTTGTGTAAGATAAATCTGTGGCCACGGATACTGGCGAAACGATCTAACATAAGCGTTGACACTGCTTTCACCACACGCTCCAGATAATTAATTCGTACTATTATAATAATCGTGGTACAACAAACAATAATTCCCTCCATAAATTTAGCATTCCACCATTTCCATACACATATAAGGAAGTGAACTAAACTTGGTTAAAGCCGATCACGATTTATATCTTCCTGCAACGAATATTTTATATATTGGATAACGTAAACATTTGGGCCAAATGGCCAATGTTTGTCGTATGCTGCTCCAGCGGCCATTTGATCTTAATAACTGTGCAAACATACAAAGTGGCCGTAACGAGACACATCTCAATTATACAACGTTGCCAGTGCCGTATTTATTTTCATATTAAAATGTAGAGTATTGAATGATTAGAAGCTGCTGCAAAAACCTATGTAATATTTATTAGGATTTTTTTTTCTTACAAATTTTTGAAATCCGTATTTAATTTAAGACTGTCTAAGCCCCGTTTTTTTTAAAAAAATCTCTGATTCAACTGTCAAACGCATTACTTGACATGCGTTTAATTTGTGAAGCGTTGAATCCAAAAATCGGATGCTACTTGTGAGACTGAAAAATGAATATAAAACTCATAAATTAACTCCTTAAATTGTAACAATAAGAAAAAAAATCTTGATAACTAGCTAACTGTATCAACTTTTGTTTAGTTGTTATCAGCTAGTTTATCTCCCGTATCTGGCTATCTTAGTTTCTTAACAATCGCCTAGTTTGCGGTGTCACCGTCTTTAGAATTGGGTAATGTGTACATTTTTGGTTCATGTCCACTTTTGTAACAGTGAGAATGGATACGTATTTGTGACAATTCTAGTATATCTTTCAGTTCTAAACTTTTAAAACTGAAATAAACTGAAAGATACGACAACGTGTTTTCATAGAAATCGTTCTTAAATGTCATTGTTCTACAGATAAAATATTATATATACGAGAACGCCTTACACCGACGCTGTTGTGTTGTCGCGCCGCGCCTGTCTGTGGAAGCCTTAACTTCAAGAGGCCGTCGCGCCAGCATTGTTCATAGGCAAAGTTTTATAAAATAATATCTTTCTATCCCTTCACACCCAGACTGAATCAAGCGTGAGTTTTAATTTCAATAAATTCCGAGGCCCACAGGACACTTGATCCGCCGTACAGCGTACTGGCCCCGCGATTTTTTTGTAGTGATGCGAGACACCCTCACGGTCGAGCGACACCTTTTTGCTTTCGCAAAAATTAAACAGTTTGACGCTAGAATTTATTGAAAGTTAAACTCATCGTTTCAGTCCGGGTGTAAAAGCGTATGTTAAGAGGTTACAGCAAAGCAAATCTGTCAAACAAGCATGGAACTCCATATTTGTATAGATTAGTCGCGGCAATAAAACGCATGCTCATAAAAATGTCATTACCACCATCAATAAGTCTGTTCAATTCTGTTAGTAAACGGAACTTCACAAGCCGCGTACCTACTCGCACATTGACCTAATAACTGTCCAATGTTTACTTTCCGACGCTATGATGTAGACAAACATAACAAGTTAATGGATTTGAGTATTATCAGATATTGAAGATGATGTCAGTGTCACTGACCGTAATCTATTAATTTTGGGTCTATCGCGAGTTCACTTGGGTTAAATGGACCTAAAAATAACCGAGGCACTTGTGGTTTTTTTGCAACAAGTGTGCGAACAACCTCTGTCTGTTTCATTGCTCTGTGTCTATCAGATTCTGCTAAATGGAAGCAAGTCATTAATTTTGTCAAATCACTTTTTCGTCTCCTTGGCCGGCGCCGATGGCCGCCTGAAGCTAGACTCGTTGTAAAACAATTACGTGGCCTCATATTTCATTAAACTATTCAAATTTTATGGGTGACGCTCTAGTCTGATTGTTAATTCTAACTAGGAAAAACGTTTCAAGTACAAGGCTATTACATATCTAACGTCAAAATATTTGCAATATTAACCGTCTTAATATATTACCACAATTTGTAATACAAGCTTAGGAATAGTCGCAATAAACTACAGCTTTGTAGAGAACTATAAACTTTATTGAACATAGCGAATTTATGGATTTATCGGTCCAATATATATTGAAAAAGTTAAGTGGGAACATTTTTATTCCATGAACGGTCAATGTTTTTATATTGACTTGCGAAAATTATGAACATACTCAATAAAATATTCAAGAGCAATAAATCTTGTTCTAAACGTCAAGAATTGGAAACAAAAAATTAATGATGACAAATTGTTAGAATATTAACTCTTGCATTAATTTCATTTCCGTAGAAGAAAAATATGCTGTCAACATTTTTGTCGCAAGTAAAGAACGAGTGGCAGTGGGCAGGGCACACTTCTTGCAGAACAAATGGTCAATAGAGCCAAAACGTATTAGAGTGGCGACCGCGTACCGGAAGATGGATCTTTGGAAGGCCTCCTCCACAAGGTGGACCAATGACCTGGTGAAGGTCACAGGAATGCGATGGATGCGAGACACACAGGACCGGACATTCTGGCGACACTTGGGGGAAGCCTATGCCTTAGCAGTGGACGTCTTTCGGCTGAAATGATAATGATGATAAACGAACGATTTATAGTAACTTTCAAACAAAGGTCTCTAACTGAACTGTTCAACTGCTTATGAGCAAAGCATCATTAAATTCAACTCAACTTTGAAAAGTGTGATTTTAATACATAGTACCTTGAAAAAACAAACAAGCACAGGAAATCGCTTTAAGTGAAACTAACCAGAAGGTAAACACCATTTAATTAACCGAGCACTAGCTTATGACCCGATTTCACTCGCCCGAACAAACATATCAATCCTAATAAACTTTTATGATACGATATACAGCGGCTATCAGATTTATTTGATTGTTAACAGTACAGTTCGCGAGTACAATATAGAGGTTGGTTTTAATCAGACAGACTTCCATTCACGAAATGTACCAGAGATTAGCATTACTGGGTCAAACGGTCGGCGTGCACAATTCGCAACACGTGGAGGCGATATAACGTGTAACAAACGCCAGAATATGCCGATGACAGCATGCATCTATGACATAAACCTTACTGTTCTCTATGGTCTCTGGCGCCATAGACGAACACGCCGTGAATGCCCAAAGCCGCATAAACCCATTGATTTATGATTAAAATTCTATGCATCTATCTATGACTGCAATAATTGCATTTGCCTCAACCTGTTTTGCATAGTCCGACGGCTATGCACCTCCTATGGTGTTATGATAAACTAACTAAGGTACTGCGAACTTATTGTACTCGTGATGTTGTTCGCAGAAAGCTATCAATTTATCGTATTCCTTCCTATTTGGAGTTCCGCAACTAAGGTGAAAATTGGGTTCGAGATTATCGTGATCTTATCTTGTCTATTCTCTATCTTGTAGTTAGACAAGAACATTATATTATAATTATGACTTTGATACGAATAGAAAACGAGTCTCGATTTCCTAGGCGACATTAAATTAATAACATAGTCATAAAAAGATATCAGCAATTAATAAAAATATAAAACCTTCTGCTTATTAATCTACAAATTCGCACTCAACCAGTTTATTAACAAGTAGGTATTTCAATTATTTTAATTGAATATCAGCAACTAGTTGTCAAGCGTAATATAATTAAAGCAAGTTGCTCGACTCTAAAATACCGTGTATTATTTTAGAATTAAACATCCCCATTTAGATGAAACTATTAATCTATATTCTGTATTTATGTTAATTTAATCACTGTATGAGGTTAATACGTGGGTTAATACTCGAACTATATAGTTATAAACCTGCAGGGTGAGGCGGGTAATGATTGTGGAATCCCGTGAGCGTGCAAGTGAACATTATGTACGTACATAGGTTCATTATAAAGTATTCGCTTATAAAGTAGTGCCTACATGTGCTTATGCCCCTCATCTCGTCTCATTCTGAACCAGACCTTGTTAATTGCGGGCCCACTCCGGAACACACCGTTATTTAGTTTGCGCACACGCACGAGGCTTGAAAACCGCCACACGGAGACACGGTTATAATAGAGGCTGCCAAAATCTCTTAATAAGTACTGTTTATTAATGTTCATGGTTTGAGAAATAAGTTTCAAACTCGAAGGAAACCTTTTGTCATGATCCTGCGGCACTTAGTTCTTGTGAGACTCGCGATCTTGAGTGCTTTGATTGACACCAGGGGTTCGTAAACCCCTGGTGTCTGATTTGAGATTGTTAAAAACTTGTTAAATTCAACTATGCAATTTAATTTTCTTTTAATTAATTGCTACTGTAGAGTTACACTATTTCTCAATTCAGAAACTGTGTGTAAGATCTGTAATGAAGTTCAAAACTAAACTCGGGATATGTGAGCAAAACCGTAAACTGTCTCAAGTAAGTTTTTTTTTTGTCAGTCTTTAAAACTCAACACAACGGCTCATAGTAAATGAGAGCAATATACAATTACGAGCCTACTAATTAGAAGCATAAAAGCATTGCCTACTAATTAGAAGCATAAAAGCATGTGTAATTATTATTACTGCCTTGTCTTATTTCAAAGGGTTAACCTACGTATGTATGTAATATGCGTACAAACGTTCGTAATTATTATACCGCTAAAATAATAACAGAGTGGGCTCGTGGGCTGTTTTCGTAACATCTCTTAAGAGGGAGGGATTATGTGGGAGAAAGAGCAGTAGCCTCCACTTGTATACAAATAAACAATCTAATTGCGAACACAGATTGGGTATGTTATACAATTCAAACATAACAATGTAAGGAATGTAAGTCAGTAACAATGTTAGTAAAAGAAATATCCCAATTTATTTGGAGTCGGCACAACTTGTCTCTTCTTCCTCTTGTCTATTCTTCTTCATCTAAGTAGTCACTCTCTTTCTAGCCATACAGAGTCTACAAAAGTCCATCCATCGTTTTTTTGGTCTTCCTTTGCTTTCCTATTTATCCACAAAATTTCTTGCTTAGTCAGTGCAGACATAACTTCAGTTTTACAGCCACTTAATACCCAGAGGGTACCAAAAGCCATTTAATACCCAGAGGGATAGCGAAGTCGATAATCGGAAGACAACAATCAGAAGCACATTCACGTAAACTCGGAAGCAAATGAATAACGCGAGTCGAGGATATCTGTCACTGTCAATATCAAAAAACGGCTGCCTTACGATTCATTTTACGTATTTTGACAGACGCAACTTAAAAAACGTAAGAATTTAATAAGAATTTAGTGAAATTTACGTTCCCTTTCAGCATTGGTTAGTGATTTACCAATTTAAAAAAATGTATATTTCGACGCAGCTTCGGCGGCTGCGCTGCTCTGGGAGTGGCGCGAGGAGGCCAAACGCCGGGGACATCTCGCGGCTCGGCATACGGAGCTCCAGCAGGATCTCATGGCAACTTGAAGACAGCGACTATCGCAACACAGCGCTGGGCACGCCACCATCGCGGTGGTAGTGCCCCTCTTTGAGGAGTGGCTGTAGAGGAGTCACGGCGTCCTCACCTTCCGCCTGACGCAGGTTCTCACCGGACACGGTTGTTTCGGTGGGTTCCTGTTTCGTATAAGGCGGGAGGAAACGCCCGGGTGCTACCCCTGCGCGGATCACCCAGAGGACACGGTGGAGCATACGGTGGAGGTCTGCCCCGCTTGGGTGGAGCACCGCCGTTTCCTCGTGGATGCGATAGGCGGTAGTGACCTCTCGCGCCCTGCCCTGGTTCAGGCCATGGTACGGGGTGAGAGGGAATGGGATGCCATCTCCTCCTTCTGCGAAGCAGTAATGCTCGCGAAGGCGGGAGGTGGAACGGGTGTCTCTCACACCCACAGCTGCTACCGCCGCAGGAGAAGCACTGGGCGTAGGACGTCGAGAAACGATCTCCGGCCACCGTAGACCCGGGCCTGCGGACGGCGAGTAGTACTAGCTTGCCATCCGATCAGCACCAGGCCCGTGAGTCGACGGCGCGTTGTGTTCCACGCGCGCCTCAAAGAGATGATTGTCAGCCACCACTGACGGGGTCTATCGTGGGCGGTGCCTGCATGCCAAGGGGTAGCGGATAAATTCTTAACAGAGTTACCGCTCCCCTGGGCGTTCAGGCAGGGAAGGAACAGGGGTGGGTTTTAATCAGTAAGAGTCTGACACAAGAGAGCAGGAGATGTCATTGGATGATTTCGCATCACGCCAAAAAAAAAAAGCTTCGGCAGCTAAAATAGTTAAACAACCAAAAAATATTGCACACGATTTTTTTCTTTTGTCACGTAAATAAGGGCGATACAGTGCGTTGAAATGGCTCTTGTTACCAACAAAGTGACATTTACGAGCCCCCACTCCTGAACTTTGATGCGTTTTATCTTTGTCATTTTTTATTGGTTTAATAATACGTGTCCAATATTTTTTGATAATCTAATTTACAGACTAAACAGAATTATTATTTTCATACCCAGTAAAATAACCTATTGCTTTTTTTGTTTTTTGTGGGGTGGGAAATCATCCAATGACATCTCCCGCTCTAGGGTGGAGCGGAAGGGCGTGTCAGACTCTTACTGACTAAAACCCACCCCTGTTCCTTCCCTGCCCTGAGTGCCCAGGGGCGAGGTAACTCTTTCGAATTTATCCTCAACCCCTGGGCAGGCATCGACCAGGACGGGCCCCGTCATGAATGAGGCGCGCGTGGAACACTACGCGCTGTCGACTCTCGGGCCTGGTGCTGATCGGACGGCGAGTTACCCATTACTCGCCGTCCGCAGGCCCGGGTCTACGGTGGCCGCAGATCGTCACGTGGCGCTGGAAGCCCCTGGTGTCTCCTGCGGCGGCTGCTGCTGAGGGTGTGAGGGCCACTCTGTTGTTGAGTCTCCCTGTCACCCATGCCGCCTCCTTTTCTTCTCGCTGAAGGAGGAGACGGCTTCCGATCGCTTGGGGGCGATTGAAATAAATTTATTTTTTAATTTGATGATTCTGTCACTGTAGGGACACAGAATCATCAAAAGGCGACTGAATTATAAACCCAACCCCCCATGTCTTTCCAGCTCTCCTTATATCTTGTCTTCTCCAGCCAACCTGTCAGGAACGAGTTCAGATCGCGCCAGCGTTTTTAAGGCCTGCCTACAAACTATCTATTTTTAGGTGTATTATTGTAATTATTCTTTTTCAAATCTGATACATACAACTCTAACCAAATCACCATAAAAAACGCAGCGTTTATAGTACATAGTGCGAATAAATCGTTTGCGGTCGGTGCGATCCAAGAATCGGTAAATCCATCCGTGCTATCCCTTATTATTGCCCAGAAATTAGTTGTTTGAATTACTGGGTCAGCCGATTAAACTACTCTTCTAGTAAAATGGACTTGTATAATACCGCCAAGTAATTTAGATAAATGGAATTGCTGTTTTAGTATCGGGATCACTTCATTTAATGCAACTGTATTAGTAATTTGCTTTTGCTATTGGTTATTTAATTAATGGCGGAGAAATTATTGGCTTAGCAAGTTTAACCTGTAATTTTTTGTGAAGTTGATTCATTGTTATCATAATTTCATCTTCGTTGCACTAGAATATCATTTTGCTGATTGGTATTTTAAGGTTAATAATTATTATCTAGGAAAATAAAGAGAAAATAACTAAATAGAAATGGTTCTTTTATATTCCGGAAAGAAAACAAATGACTGCTGAAAATGGAATCAGTACACAGCTTTCTGACACGAATAGGGTTTATCAGGCTCGGCTCTAATAACCGTTTTCTTTCAAAGACAACGGAAAACTGAACAAAGAATTTCACTAGTTCAATGAAACCCTAAACTTATTAACGGTTATTTCATTCTTCTTCTTCGTCGTATCGATGATTCCAAAATTAAATTTCTTTTGACCAAAATTATGCCACGTTGCCAGTCTTTCTTTCATGCTCTTTGTGCAACATCACCTGCACTTTGAAAGCTAATCCAATAATAAAGAGTATTCTATTCTATTCTATTATATATTAAAGAAACCGAATCGAAATAGGTTCGATATATGGGCAAACATGCAGAGATCACAAAACGTGTACATTACTCGTAGATATAAAGATGTAGCTGCAGACAGCGGCGGACGTCAACATATCCGGGTTGGGCCATATTTATCGTATGGACGGCATTCGCCAGATTATGGCAAGTTATTTTGACACGGAGCATACGGTCAACAAGTAAGATCGGAATAGATCGAGAAATAAGCGTTTTACTGCGGCATAGTTTGCTATGTGACGTAGGATGCAGACACAGAATAGTGCAAAGGTTTTTTTTCTTTTCAAAGCTTTTACTTAAGCTTTTACTGCAAGAGAATCAAGGCTACCGACATAGCCCAAATGAATTGCCAAACTGAAGTGGCAGTGGACAGCACATTGCTTGCAGAACGGGGTCGAAAATTTCTGGAGTGGCGACGGCGTACCAGAAGATGCAATGTTGGAAGGCTTCCCACAAGGTATACCGATGACCTAGTGAGGGTCGCGGGTAGCCGATGGAGGCGAGACGCACAGGACCTGTCGTTGTGGTGACACTTGGGGGAGGCCTATGTCCAGCAGTGGATGTCTTTCGGCTGAAATGAAGATGATGATGAATGATAATTATTTTCAAAAGAGTTCAGTTCAAATAATTTCAGTTCAGGCTAAATAATTAAATCCGGACGGTTCAATCTTTGAGGTAAAGCATCGCTTGCCGTGGTCGGTCCTCGGATGGGTGACCATCTATAACATACTCCATCGTGACTCGGAAAGCACGTTAAACCGTTGATCTAAGCTGTCATTTGTAGATCTTTGACAGTCGTTACGAATAGTCAGATGCCAGAAAATCTGATCTGGAAATCTGACTGTCCGGTTAGACTCCAGTCTAAGGCTCTAAGCGAAAGAATGCGGTCGATGCTAACATACGAGTAGTTGGCCAAAGGCTAGGCAGATTGATTGATACATAATCATCTTCAGTCATTTACAAGACAGAAGAAAAATAAAACCAAAGATACAGCGTTAATAGCCTCATTGTTTTATTGTTCCTCATAATTAGCTTTCAATAAAGACGTGAATACATCACGTCTATCATCGTATTCTCTGGCTTATTTTCAAGAAGCTCTTAAAAATGTTCAGAATCAATAAATTTTCATAGTAAATACTGTCCGTATCCAGTTTTATCCTCACGTATTAATATTCGGTGGTCTACAATCAGTTTTCTTGTTTTCCCATTTAGTGCCGATATTCAATCGTCAGGTAACTTTTCAGCGGACTCCGTCTGGATACACATTATACTTACCTACACACAAACCTTCCCCGTTTATCGCTTTTTCTATTAGTGAAAATGCATTAAAATCCGGTGCGTGGTTTAGGAGGACTTAGCGAAGAAACAGACAGACGCGGAAAGCGACTTTGATTTACACTACCGCCACATTTATTATTCCGATAAAAGCTACTAGCTAAGGGCTAATTTTTAGGGTTCTGTACCCGAAGGGTAACCAACGGGACCCTATTACTAAGTCTCCGCTGTCCGTCTGTCTGTCTGCCAGCGGGTTGTATCTCATGATCCGTAATAGGCAGACAGTTGAAACTTTCACAGAATGTGTATTTCTATTGCCGCTATAATAAAAAATAGTAAAAATAAATTAAAAATTAAAGGGGGCTCCCCTACTAGAAACGTATTTTTTTTGCCTTTTTTTGCTCGCTTTTAATAATGGCAACAAGTCATCATCAATATCATCATCAGTCTTTTAATTTCCCCACTGCTGGGGCACAGACCTCCTCTCTGAGAGAGGGTGTGGGCCGTAATCCACCACGCAGGCTCAATGCGGATTGGTGGATATCACATATCTTCGAATTTTTGGTACTGGGACATGCATGCCGGTTTCCTCACGATGTTTTCCTTCACCATTTTGAGAGCAGTGCCAGTAAAGCACCTGCCTGGGTTTGAACTCACGACCTACAGCTTGTAAGTCACAGCCAATACCACTGAGCCACCACTGCTGCAAGCAACAAGTAGACGCGTATAATCTTGTACGATGGTATCGAACCCTTCTTGCGCGAGTCCGACTCGCACTTGGCCGGTTTTTTTCAATAGACATTAAAAAATCTGCCCTTAAAAATGCCCTTGTCAACCACGACTACTGACATTACAATATGCAAACAATTTAATAGTAATTGTATAACAATCACAGTAATTAGTCAGCACAAAGACAATGGCTGACATTGTCGGTCTGACCGACTTCCAGTCGGTTATTATTCCATAGGAGTGGTTCTGAGATTCGCCAGTACATTGGGTACGGGAGACCACATGATGACAATGATGTCATGTTGTCACGTAAGGTTGTGTCATACTTGTCATGTCATAATGGAAAGAAAACATTCCGACTGTAGTATGTTAATTTAAGGGTTTAGTGTTTGGTTAGGTGAGATTTGTGTGTAAACGCCCACGATTTGGTAGAATTTTCAAGAGGTACAAAGTTTAAAAGAAAAAAAATGTTGGATCTTTCAAACTGTGAGTTTCTTCAAGTGAGATTACTTTATGTTCTTACAACAACCGTGGGTCAAACATTAACATAAAAAAAATAATGTATTTTTTTTACACCATATTTTACTAAAACTAATTAGTAAAATTCTGCCCGAATTGATAGCCCCTAAAACATGTAATTTGAAAAAATAGGGTGTATCAGGCTTAACTGTGCAAATCTGTGTACCCCATCAGAGCGTATCAGCATGATGTTATGTTATGAAGTGGTGTAAACAATAAACAGACATGCGATTGCAGCAATTCTGGAAGGTTTACTATCATTTAGGTACTGAAGAGTTCCATTGACTATAATCAAAGTTGTTCATCAGATCTTCATCAAATTTAAATGGGACCACTTGGGAAGTGCATGTGTTTCAAACGAAAAAAGAATTTTTCAAATCTGTCCAGGCATCATCGAGTAATCGAGGACCATACACAAAAAATAAAATCTTTCGACGAATTATTAACCTCCTCCTTTTTGCAGTTCGGTTAAAAAGTAAAACGCGAAACAAGTCGTAAATAATAAATAATATGTTTAATATACCAATTTATTTGAGGTCGGCGTACATTTTTTCTTCCATCCTCTTTTTTTTCCGGGACTTTTTTCCTTCCATACTTTTTTTTCTTCTATTAGTCGTCATCTCAATGTAGTCGTCATTTTTCACTCAGTTTTTTCGCCTTTTCCTATTTTTGTAGACTTTTATATAAGGTGTTAAAAAATGAACTCTTGAAACTTTAAGGAGTGCTTTGGACCATCGAACTAAATAACTTTTACTATGGGACCAACTTTGGAATCGCGAAAAAAAAATCAGCTGTTCCGTACATTTTGACGAGTTTTGCGAACAGAAATGTAGGCAACAGCTGATTTTTATTTAGCGATTTCAAAGTTTGTCCCTTATTAAAAGTTATTCAGTTCGATGGTCCAAAGCACTCCTTAAAGTTTCGAGAGTTAATTTTTTAACACCCTATGTAACTGAGAAAAAATTCACTTTCTTTTACATTACTACAATACTCCTTTAGTATCAAGGCAATCATAGATCTTCTTGCGTCTCGTTATCGTGTCTATGATATTTCTAATCCCTGATACCTTATCAATGATTTAGATGGGAACGGATGGGATAAATTCTACGCTGTCTATCCTATCTTAACACAACATTTATGTACTATTTCCCATCAATGTTAGGCCTGTTTAATTATACTTTGTCTATTCAAAACATCTTATAAATTATTATGAGTATTGTTGTAGCCATTGGTACCGAAAGGCGTCCTTTTGTGTAGAAAAGTCATAATCGGCAGTTCGTGGGTGGTAAACTAGTCACCTCTTCTTTTTAAATCATGCCTGACATAACCAACACTCCTGCAATTAAAACCAAAACCACAATTTTTAACTAAATTATCAATTCTCCACCAACTAACCCATCAATCATGGCCATAAAAATTACGAAGAAATCCAGGTGCGGTCTGCGGTGCACCCTGAGACTTAACCGTATAATGGTCACGTGCTCGGCACTCTGGTCCCGCGTTATACCCCAATTTTACAACATAAGCTATTGAGATGAATTACACCAATTACTTTTATGGCCGTTTACACAAAGGGCCTCTGTTATCAGAATTGTAAACATATTAATAATTCTGAGTCAGTGCTACCGTGCGGGCTTCAATGGCCGACACATTTGCATATTTCACTCGTAAATTAAAGTCACATTTATGTTGATAAGTTAATCTAATTAATGTTTTGGTGTAAATTATAATTTTAATTTGGTGAGAATGCGTTGTGACTTGTGGTGTCGGTTATAAATGCGTCTATTTACTTCGTTAAATGTCACTTTTTTATAATTTGAGATGTTAACTGTGTAATTTAATTAGGTTATCGGATTATAACCGTCACCATTAAGGCCGTACTATCGGCCAAGTGGCGCCCTCATTGAATAAAAAATCGTAGCATAGCATAGAAAATAAATATTAAAGAATCCAACGTCACATTTGTTGCAAAAAAAAAGGAAAAAGTAGTAGGCAAAAGTACCAAAAACGTCCCTTTCTGACACTTTTTCCTACTACTTTGGATACGAAACATTCTGAGACCTGTTTTAACAACGTAAAAATACTTTGCTTTGCTTTACTTTTACTTTGTCCTAATTGTAACAAACGTGACGTCGGATTCTTTAATTTTTATTTTCTAGGCTATGCTACGATTTTTTATTCAGTGAGGGCGCCACTTGGCCGGTAGTAGACTCTTAATATTTATTTTCATAACAACTTTAGTAACTAGACCAGCGTTAATTTGAAGCCCTTACCAGTAAACTTAAACCAATAAACCATAAAGTTTACAAGTGTAAAGTTGTAGCTGCTCACTCTGTAACAAATTAACGAAATAATTTACTATGTAACAAAGAACACATCATAAACAATACACACATCGAAGAACACAAATTGATACCATAAACTATACAAACATATTGACAGGCGCAACAGGTACCTAACCCCTAAACTTAGAGCAGTAGTATTTAGATAATATAACCCGGAACCGTACGAGGGCGCCGGAAAAGATTTTATCACCGCAGTAACTAATGCCACCGCATCTATCGCCCGGTAACACACTTCATATAAATAAATACGAGCAGCGTTTTAGGGTTGTTTCAACGCCAGGTGGTTGAGAAATTAGTTTTTTTTTTTTTGTTTTAAGTCAGTGTTTTTAGGGTTTAATGCGATTTTTTTAAATTTAATTTAGGTGGCTGTAATTTTTTATGTTTTCTTTCATTCGAAATGGTGATCAAGTAGGTCCTGTGGTGCCCACTAGCGTACCATCTTACGAAACTCCTAAGAATTTCACGAGACGATTTAATTCAACCGTTTGACCTCTGCGATCCTAGGAAGAAGAATCATGAGATTGCATGGGAGTATCGTCATTGACACGAAACGAAACTTCATAATTTTTAGTTAAGCCCGAGGTGCAGAAAGGTGCTCGTCATCTTTTGACCTGTTAAAATACGTCCACACGATACAGACCTACGTAGTAATACACCGACATTTTTGTTTGCACTGCTATGTTGCACAGACAAAATTCTATAGAAATTTACGTAAGTCTGTATTGGGACTGTATCGTGTGGATCTTTATTCTGATTAAGAGGCCTCTTACAGTCCACTAGCGCCGCCAATCGAAAAAATGTCATAACTCGTAAATAGAATCAAAAATACAAAATATGTTCTATTATTAGTGTGGAAAAGGCAATAACGTAATTGTATAACACCTTATCAACACTTGAAATATAGCTGTTTAGCTAAATCGTGCATTCAAAACATAAACGGCCGTTTTTGTTACAAATGCACGATTTAGCTAAACAGCTATATTTCAAGTGTTGACAATGTGTTATAAAATTACGTTATTGCCTTTTCTACACTAATAATAGACCACATTTTGTATTTTTGATTCTATTTACGAGTTATGACATTTTTTCGATTGGCGGCGCTAGTGGACTGTAAAAGGCCCCTTAAGTTATATTTTTAACCGACTTCGAAAAAGGAGGAGGTTCTATGTTCGACTGTATGTATGTTTTTTTTTATGTATGTCCACCGATTTCTCCGTCAGTTGTGGACCGATTTCCAAAATTATTTTTTTATCCGAAAGAATATACTCTCGAGGTGAATTAAAAATTAATTAAATTTTCCCATATAAATTTTATCGGAATTGCTTCACTGAACAAAAACGATAAATATGTATACACAGACGACGTTTTGGTTTCCTCCAATAACGAGTATGTTTAAATTCTACGTTCCACGTTATTGGGGTTTTGAGTTCTGGGGTATAACAACTAAAAAGTGAAAAATAAAAAAACAACCGACATCCAAAAAAGAACATACACTAAAAATTTAAAAATAACTTTAATTTCGGAAGTCGGTGTCAATAACGAAGAAATAAAATACAAACACCGACTTCCGAAATTAAAGTTATTTTTAAATTTTTAGTGTATGTTCTTTTTTGGAATTCGGTTGTTTTTTTTTTTTTGTAAAAAAGTTTTTTTTATTCTTCAACTCAGTACCTATGTACATTTTATTTGTGCACTTATTAGACGCCTCCAATAACTCTTTAACTATGCCACAAAACATAAGTAAAAAGCCACAAACCATAGTATCAAGTACAGATTTACATTTACTGGTAACCCTCAAACTAATCGTGTGTGGTTCAAATCGTAGGTATTTATCTGCAGTTAAAGCCGCGAGCATTTACCTATGAACCAGATGAGGTGAACTTGAACTAGTCCTAATTATAGATACGGGAAACCATTCAGTTACTGAAATAAACATGGTTTGAGGATAAATGATGTGGGTAAAGCAAGTAACACTTGTGTAAAACACATTAATTAATAATTACTTTAACCTAATTCGGAACATAACCTTTAAATTAAACCACAGTTGGAAACATCGGCATTGAAAAAAATAAGGCATACTATAACTTCTGCCATCGGCTTCGTCCGCGTGTAATCAGTACTTCCCCTATAATAAATTATTTTTATGTGCTATACTTCAGATTATAATCTATCTCTGTGCTTAGTTTCATCCAGATCCATTCAGCCGTTCTGGCGTGATTGAGTTACAAACATCCATCCGTGAATCAAAACTTCGATCTTCTCTCTTCTTCGTTCGTTTCTTCGTTTTCTTTCTTCTTTTTATCTCTTCTCTTTTTTTTCTCTTTTTTTCTTCTTCGAACTTTGATTCGTCTTGTAATGTTTTTTTTTAATTATTTACAATAGGTGAATGGATTGTGTGAGGAATGGTATGAAAACGGTAGTAAATAATAGCAACGGTTGACATAACAGAATAGAAGAAGAAAAGGTGTTGCGTCAGCCTCAAGTAACATAAGATAAAGGACATGATGATGACAGTAAATAAGTACCTAATCTTTTCAAGTACAAATCTTGTTACAACAAATCAACCATTAAACCCTCTCACGATAAAAGGCCAAGAGAAAGCAACAAAACCCCATTAATCATTATTTGCAGAAATTGCACCAGCCAATTAACCACTTGCAGCAACACAATGCAGACAAAGGACATCACTAACAATACAGATTTAAAACAACAAAAGAACTAACAAAATAAATCGTGCACGAACGACTGGTTTACTCCAATTAAACTCGTCTCTCATTTAGTATCGATTTGGACCCGTGATCTCATTCCGATCCAGAAACCGAGTGATTTATCGTCAGATTAGGCCGTGTCGATCGCTGACGCAACCGGCCACCCATCCGTGACCGTCGAACACTCCCTGATGACTGCTACTCTTGTACCTAATGTGTCCTATTTTTACACATGGCAATGTGAACTGAAAAATGCCATTGAATGACGCCATGCGACTGTTTACTTAAGATTTGTAAACGTTATTCTGTCAAGAGACGTCATTATTGACAGTGGTGATGGCTGTCTGGGTTGTTCAAGGATTTAGCCTTTATTTATGAGTCTCAAAGAGGAAAAAGGTAACACAGAACCGAGAACCGTGGAAGGAAATTGAGGGAGAGCTATGCCCGGAGTGGGGCAGTACAGGCTAGATATAATAATAATAGTGGACTTCGATATTGACAGTAGTGATGGCAGTCTGGGTCTATAGGCTTTATTTATGAGATAACAGTCTTAACGCCTGCATTCTTCTCTAATTCTTGACAATATCATTTGGACCGAAAGAGACTATACTTCACGCAGGGGATCCTAATATGGGATCTAGGGTGTCAATTTACCTATAAATTCACATTATATGTAGCACAATCATGATCAAAGCGTTCATTTGAAAATAAACCACCTTATGAAGGGATAGGCAAATGTTTAGTAACACACCAACGTTTCCCCAGTTAGGCCACAAATCCAGACTGGAGCCTTAAAATCAACGAGGCATGTTGATTTTATTGAAGTCCCATAAAATAGTAGACAAATATTCTTCCCCATAAATTGTTATTGGAGTGATAATGGTTCGGTCACGTCGTCTGTCGGGAAACGTCGGGTGTAATGGATTACCTTAGTCTAAGTAAATGCTCGTTCTCCAACAGTCGAATGCATTGAGTTGGGTCACTCGGTCCTACTCTGTGAGACTGCACGCCAAAATTAGACTTATTTATATTAAATGTGATGTGCATTTTGTATACTTCTATTGAAAGTGTGCTGTAACTAGGCTACAATCTAATTCGACTATCTTAACTTCTACCTTCATCTGGTCCCTAAAGGCTTTTGCATCGATCACCCTTCTTAGTAGTTCTTAGTGTAGAAAAATCTACAATTTCCCATGACGCTTCAAAGTTATATCAACCTTAAACCAATTTACCATCCAAACGGATGTTTTTGCAAACTCAAAGTTGTAAAGACGTAAAGTCCATAAATTTTAATCAACAACAGGTCCCTTTATGCCCTGGATAACAGTATATTTTACTGCAGGTATAATTTTAATCGAGAGGAACCGATGGGTTGCCATTGCCATGATTTATTGTTTAAACTGTAGATTTACTTTTTTTTATAAATAATCCAAAGTTTATTTTCTATTTTCAATAAATATTATTATTTTAAATAATATTATTTTCAATAAAAAAAATAAAAAAGCGGCCACGTGCGTGTCGGACGTCGCACATTTAGGGTTCCGTACCAAATGTATTTTTGACTATTTGTATGGCTTTGGGTTAACAAGATGCTTATACTGTGAAAATTTGAAGACTGTAACTCCATCCATTTGGCTGTAAAACCTGTGTGAAGGACGATGGACAGGCAGACAGACGGACAGTTGGACACATGAGTTACAGTAAGAGGTCTCCGTTTGGACCCTTCGGGTACGGAACCCTAAAAACTTGATTTGGAGGCCCCAACATCTAGTTTTTTTAATTTAAGGTACTAGCACCATCTTTTGGTTGTAGCTGGTGGTAATCCTAAATACTCGTACATAAAGAATTTGTTAATAATTATGAATTATGAATTTGTTTGTTAATTATTGTTAAGTGATTTATTGAGTTCTTTTTTTATTAATATTTTTAAAAGTTACTGCTAATAAAAACGCAAAATAAGCAAATAAAAAAAATCTGTAGAAAATTTATATTTAATAGATTACTACGGTTTTTTTAGCTTGCCTGTGTTTTTCTCTAGTCTAGGTTGACAACACCGATTCTTATCTCATCGGTATCGAATCTCCGGAGATACAAACTACGCGGAAGTTGTGGGACGTTTCAAATATTCAAATGCGAGTAAGATAAGGACAAACTTAATGATACAACAGGACAAAGACTGGAGTTATGGTACTAGGAATGCTTGGAAGTTTATGCTTAGTTAATATTTTGTGGGGTATTGGATCGCGGTTGGATTTGTTTTGCGAATGTTTTTCTCTTGAACTTCAGTGTTCTACACTTTCATTTTCTTTCAGCTGAGGAGAGTCTTTTGTGTTGTTATATATTGTCTGGTGTTTGTATTTTATTTCTTCGTTATTTGACACCAACTGCCGAAATTAAAGTTCTTTCTAAATTTTAGTGTATTTTCTTTTTTGGAAGTCGGTTGTTTTTTTTGTATTTTTTTTTTATTTTTCACTTTTTCGTTGTTATACCCCAGAACTAAAAACCCCAATAACATGGAACGTGGAACCAAAACGTCATCTATGTATACGTATTTTTCGTTTTTGTTCAGTTTTTCAAAAAGCGCTGAAGCAATTTCGATAAAACTTATATGGGACCACCTCGGGAGTATATTCTTTCGGATAAAAAAAGAATTTTGAAAACCGGTCTACAACTGGCAGAGAAATCAGTGGACATACATAAAAAAAAACATACATACAGTCGATCATAGGAGCTCCTCCTTTTTCGAAGTCGGATATAAATAAAAACCGTGCATTTTCCGTGATGAATGTAGCTTTCAGCACTCATGAATGAGTACATGAATAGTGAAACTATATTTGAACACTACTATCAATGAAACAGTGTTCGTGAGTGAAATAGTTGAGATTGATTTATGTCGTAAGTTCTACCTGTCAATTATTTTTAACTGACTTCAAAAAAGAAGGTTCTGTATTCGACCCGTATGTATGCATGCAAGTAATATGTATGTATGCATGTATGTTTGAGTGTCCGCGAGTTTCTTGAAAACTATAGATCCTATTTGGATGGGGTTTTCGTTATTAAAATGCAACTTTTTTTAGGAAAGTTTATAATACATAGATTAGTATATAATACATTAGGATCTGATGTAGATCTTCGGAAATAGACAGTGGAGCTCTCCAATAACTAACAGCAAGTGACTCGCGATTACTAGGCACAATTTAATGGGGAACCACAACTAAACAATGAAAAATAAAAAAAAGGTTTTTTTACAGAAAATAGAACCGACTTCCAAAAAAAAAAAGTTTTATCGCTTCAACTAACTAACTACCTTCTACTAATCAATGAAAACGCAAATCAAATTCAAACTAATTCACACTAAAACTGTTTCAAAATACATGATTAGCAAAACTATTTCCTTTAAGCTAAAGTATGAATGGGTTATTTTAATAAGCATTAGCCAGCGATCTTATCGCTCACTTAGTATTCAGAGGCGCCCTCTATCGGCGACATAAAGTACTAGCGCCGTTTGTGATGGAAATTATAATTATCATTTGACACTTCCATGGGATATTAAGAGCCCTTTGTATTAATATTATATTTGTAATGTATGTATTGTTTTGTTAGTTCAATATGGTGGCGTTCTTGGTATTGGATTGCCGAATATTTGTAGCCCTTTAGAACTGGTGACTCATATGTAAGCAGTGGTGGCCCAGTGGTATTTTATATAGTTTATGTAAATTATTTAATCACCACAGCTCTCAAAACGGTGAAGGAAAACATCGTGAGGAAACCGGCATGTCCTAGAACCAAAAATTCGAAGACATGTGACATTCACCAATCTGCATTGGGCCCGCGCCCAAGAGGAGGCCTGTGCCCCAGCAGTTGGTACAGACTGTTGTCAGCATTACCTGACCCACCCTAAAATCAAACGACTTTGGACCCTCTGCATGTAACATTAAGGTTTATTTAATTTATATGAGCTTATCAGACAAGTGCTCGAGCACTCGATGAACAAAAATACAATAATAATACAGACACGCAAATTTGATCTTTAACACGTAACGTTAAGGTAAACCCACCCAACAAAGTCGGAGCCGCCGGCATTATATATGTTTTTGTTAAGCTATTTTGATCATTATCTCGTTAACATTAAAGTTGAAAAGCTTTTAAGTCACACTACATAATTACAACCCAATCTTTAATTTCGCGTATTACCAACAAGTTCTTGTGGCTTAGCGGTTTGATGCTGGATTGACGTCGAACAGCATGTGGGTTCGAAAACACAGTCCACCTATACATCAGTTTCTTTTTTAATTTGTTTTCATTTCTACAATATTGCTTGCAATATTAAAGAACGACCAATATGATTTTCGCCTAATAACTTATCTTGTAAACGGGTGGGTAATTTAAAAAACTTTAAGTTCACAGAATTTATATTTATCAAGAATGGTTGAATACGAAGTAAAACATATTTACTTCGTGAGGTAGATCATAAATTCATCTAAGTAACAAAATTTACACTACGCCTAATAGCAGTGACTGCGCACACACATTTGTAAATCGTTTAACTAGTTAAGTATTTTTAAGCAATTTGCTGTAATATAGCATCATGTCGCAACTTGACGACTATACCAAACATAAAATAATATTTTTACATGAGCAGAATGTTGGAATTAGAGAGATTGGTCGCCGACTTAATATAACAGTAAGTGTTTTTTTATACCTATTTTATTTTATTGATTGTGATGAATGAACGCCTAGTTGGCTATTTTACCATTACATTCACTCCTTACAGGTTACATACACGGTTACAAAAATGTTTATTTTTGTTTTAGAGAAATACGGTCAGGCTATGGCTAAGACGTTATGGAGACAATGGAAATATTCAGCGGATTCGTCCAGGAGCAAAAGCCATTAAGTATAGTCCCGAATTCGAACGCCACCGGGCTATTGTTTCAAGCCACGTTGAAAATCCATTTTTGCCCATTCGTGCAACCGCAATAAACCACAATATTTCAGTGGAAACAGTGAGAAGGCTTTTACACGTTGCTGGGATAAAGAATTATAAACCGGCACAGAAAATTGCATTGACACCTGCTCATCGTGCAGAAAGGGTCCGTTTTGCCCAGGAATATTTAAATTTTAATTGGGAAGAAAATGTTGTGATCTTCACTGATGAAAAATCATTTAAATCGGACAAAGATGGACGTAAAATCTTATGGCGGAGGAAAGGAGAACGTTACAACGAGAAGTGCTTGCTACCTTGTAGAACCAGCGGTAGAATAACCCTGGGCTACTGGGGCTGGATGTCGTCCATGGGACCTGGTGAATTGGTGGAAGTTGGTGGTAGGTTTAATAGCAGTTTGTATTTGGAGATTCTGCGTGACGTCATGCTGCCGATTGTGCGAATTGCCTATCCAACGTCACATATTTATTTCATGCACGATAACCGCTCCATCCATCGTGCAGGCATTGTGCAGGAATGGTTAGCTGCTCAAGAAGGTGTGACAGTTATTAATTGGCCATCTAAAAGTCCTGATTTGAACCCTTAAAAAAATCTATGGGGTCAAATGGTTTTAAATTAGGACACAACGGAAGTGCGAAACAAACACAACTTGACTGAGGTCGTGACATCGACTTGGGAGCACATGAGAGGCAAAGATTTGTGTTGGAACATGGTGCGCGGTATGCGTAGCCGCTTACAACAAGTTATAGCAGGGGACGGTGCGCCACTCCGCTACTAGTTCATCTAGTAGGTATATTTAAATACACCATATAAGTAAATGCTCAATGGATTGATTGTTCAACCATTAAAATGTTGCAGATTATGTGGTGATGTTATTGTTATAAACAGATTTTTTCTGTTTAAATAACATGTTTATTCACTACATATAGGCAACTATAAATTTGTAAAGCATTTCACAGATGAATTCATTTTCTCGATAACAAACTTTTAAGCATAAGCATGCCTTTTTTAATGTTTATATGGCATACTAATATAAAAAGTATATTAATTTGGAAATATATGAGCATTTAATTACTTTATCTTACTTATGTGTTTTAATGAAATAATAAACATTTTAAACTTGCAATTTTTTAGTTTTATTTCTATACAAACTGCCCATTTAAAAAGACAATACCCTACGTCGTAAAGAAATGTAAAAAAGTGTAATAAAATATCTAAATTTAGGTTAAACTTGGTTTCGAACGTAGACAACGATGAACATCGCACTACCTTAGTGACCACAAGACCAACACAACTCTTATAAGCCGCATTGAAATTTGATCTTAGTTGTAATGCTAGACGCACTATTCAAAAAAAATTTAACCATATAGTATACTATCATAAAGTTTATTTTTGCACAGCACGAGCAGCCATCTTCTCCTCGTGCAAATTATTTTGTATTTTAAATCACGCATTTGAATACCAGCTTTATAATGAATACGAATATTTATTTTTCAACTACCCACTTATTACAAATTATGTCAAAATATTACCATTTTAAAAAGTTTATGTATACCTAGTCTGTAGTTCTTTACAATAATACAAGAAATAGTTTTGGAATATAAATTTTATATTGAAAGCAAAACAATATCTTTGTCGAAGGATTTGATCTCGAACCTCGTTTTTCTCAGTCTTACATACAGACCACGAGACCAGAATTACTTGAACTCAATCATTAAAATAAGCTATTACACTTATCATATTATAACAAATAGTTATAAAATATAACCTAATACTAACGTTTTAAAGATCAAATTTGCGTGTCTATATTATTATTGTATTTGTTCATCAAATCCTCGAGCAGTTGTCTGATAAGCTCATATAAATTAAATAAACCTTAATGTTACATGCAGAGGGTCCAAAGTCGTTTGATTTTAGGGTGGGTCAGGTAATGCTGACAACAGTCTGTACAAGGCTGATGATGATGATGACTCATATCATAAGTTATAGTCATACTTGATTTTCTAAATTCGATGTATTACAAGAAATTACAAGAAATAGTCAAATACTTTATACATAGGGTGCTTTTTTTTTTGGGGCGGTGGGAAATCATCCAATGACATCCCACTCTGGGTGGAGAGGGAGGGCGTGTTAGACTCTTACTGACTAAAACCCACCCCTGTTCCTTTACTGCCTGAATGCCCAGGGGTGCGGTAACTCATTTTCAAAATATTGGGTCCTTACATATGAAATTAGCGTGTTTTTTTTACAAATGGAGAAACTCGTCCCTTCTATGAATTAAAATATTCATCAATTGCTTGATATTATATCGAATAATGACCGTCATAGACAATTAGTGCCAATAGTAAAAAAACCTAATTACTTATAGTTTTATGAACAAAAAAAATGCCTTAAAATGACTCCTCTTTTTGTTAGTAGAAATGACCACTATATTTGTTTTAACTTAGCAAAAACTTATTTTTGTTGCTTAATCTAAGTGGCATACGTTATCTTAAATTTTAAACATTATTGCATAAAAGTTTTAAAACATTTGTGTTCATAGTTGTTAAATAAATTAATAAAATGCGAGGATTAAAAATTCAACTTCTTTAAAATTCTCCATACTTAACGTTGATTTCATAGGTGGGGGACCTAATATAATGTATTTATGTTACAGTTAATTATAGTTTTAATAGCTTCATTCTTTTCAGCTAAAATAAAAAGTCGGTTAAAAATGTTTTTTCTTTTACCATATCAATTGTGACGCATAGGAAACAAACCATTTTTTTTTTGGGGTGGGAAATCATCAAATAACTTCTACCGCTCTGGATGGAGCGGGAGGGCGTTTCAGACTTTTACTGACTAAAACCCACCCGTTTTCCTTCAGTTGAATGTGCCAGGGCTGCGGTGACTCTTTCAATGTCTCCCGTAACCTTGGCAGATAGGAAACAAGCCTCCGATATAAAAAAAAAACAAAACGTATATTTCTACGTTTTGGCATAAAGTGACGTTCTGTGGTAAAAAAAAAAAAAACCATTGCCAAATATCCAAATTCAAAATATTTGGTAGCGCATATCAGTCCCTTACATTTTAATGAGCTCAAGATTTTAATTGCAAGCAAGAATACCTATTATCTCACCTATCATAACTTAACAACATTGACGTGTAAAAGTGTTCCTTGTAACCTATTTACTGAATAAACATCATTTATCATTTATAACTCTAACATAACATAACTTAGACAATGGTGCCGATTCTGTTGTGCACAAACTAAACTTAATTTAGGCTATTGCTATTTTCTTCACTCTAATAAAACAAGAAAGAGATGGGCTTAAATTAGAGCTGTCAAATTTAGTTGAACTAACATTTCCATACAAATTAAGGGTACACAACAAGGCGTAAACTAGTTTGACATCTCTAACTTAGTTCATAGCTATAGCCGTCCTTTTCTCGCACTGCCTTTTAGTAAAAGATAACGATTCTCTAATTTTAGTTCAGTTAACAAGAGAATCAGCGCCAATAACGGTCATTATGACCTGGAATTAAACCAATCTGTTCTCAGTAGTAACCAATTTAAATGCTGAAGGGATACACAGCGGGGAAAATAACGTACAAAATATAAATTCTGAACGCGCGGAATGCTTGAGAACGACCACCTATCATGTTGGGTATAAACTGGTGCAATCTGATGCTGTTGCCAACTTACTGTTAAGTATTAGGAATTTTGCGTTCTAACTGTAGCAGATTTTAAATTTCCCATAGATTACTAATGATTTTTTTCTCAAAGATTGCACCACGCTTGCTCAGTGCGAGAGTTGGTAATTTCCGACTATCATACTTCTGAGATTTTGTCAAAATATTGACAAAAGGAGAACTCAAATATTACACTCTGCAAGAGAAAATTCTAATTCTATTCGAAATAATTTATTTTGCACAAACCTTAACTTTTGAAACCTTACAAGCTAGTGCACGGTTTGAATAAGTAATGAAGTCTATGGAGAAGAACCAGCATGAAGCTCCATCATGGCAATAGTAATGTAATTGAAACAGTATATTAATGAAACGAAAGTAAATCTAGAAGACCGGTATTTATACCTGATAGTTTTTATTAATTATAGTTTGTTAAAACGATACGATCGACACAAGGAATGACATTTTGTTTTTATTTCGTTTTTAAAAAAAAACTCCATAGCAACGATCACGGCAAAGAGATTATGCTCTGTGATGCAAACTCTAACAATACCGAAAAGATATAACGCCATGTCTCGTTTTGTTAATTTACTGAAAACCAAAGAAACAAACCTGCACCTTGAAAAACACAATATAACAAAAGGAAATATACCTTTTTTTGTGGGGGTGGGCAATCATCCAATGACTTCTGCCACTAAAATAAAACGCAATAATTTTAACTATCAGTTTTGAAAGTCCGACTGGTCGCAGATTCAAATTAATATAATTCTATAGGTTTACGACACTCGAGTCTTAAGATGAAAGGCCTATACTTAGCCAGCGCAAAGCCTTTGTTTTTCCTCATTTAATATCCAAGCCGACTACAAATGAACGTATGATTACAGAAAAGCGAAGTATTTAAAGCTAAGAACTAAAGACAGCTCGCAATAAAACCTGTAACGTTGTTGTCAAAGATTTTCGAAGTGAAAGCGTTTCTTTGTTCCACAGAGATGAGTCGACAATCACACCCGTTGAATTATTTCCTTGAGCAACATTTTCGTCACTCCGTAAATTCGTACAAAGCATTCCCAAGCTGAATAAATGTAATAAATCATGTGAGTAATACCACCACAAAACAGGGTGTTTACAATTGAAGATGCTGAGTTGAAATTGTTTTTGTTGCAGGTTCCTCGCCTGTTCGCGAGACCCACTCATATACGCACAAACCACGAGCACAGAGGTTGGACGACCGGTGAGTTATGACGTCATCAATTATTACCCTTTGATGTTGACTTACACTGATCTCAGAGAAAGCTTTCTTTACAAATTGCCTGTTCCAGTGTATTGCAACATTGATAGCCCCTTTGGCTTTAATCATTTGTTTTTGTATGCTTCTGTAAATAAGCAATGGAATAATATCGAATGTAAAGGTATGCTGTACATTTGAATGTATGTGTGTCACTTGATATGATACAGCTGTATTCAAAACGACGTGACTGAAATTCGTTTCACCGCTGTCCACCACATAACAATTCAAACAATGTAGCCTATAATACTGAACATCTGGGCCAATTTAGGTACAATTTCGACAATGATATGGTCAAGTGGAACATTTTCACAACGTCAATGACCCATCAATCTATCCGCCATTCATTTAATATAAATGGGTATCAGCTGAATCAATGTTTCCTTGACTGCTGTTGTGATTTCAAAATGTAATACACTAGAACAATTGGCATAATTCAGAAATATTTATGAGAGGACTTCTCTAATAATGTTATTTCAGCGATGCCTGGATTTGTTGTTAAATTAAGCTTCTAACCTTGATATAATAACGGATTTCAAACGAAAACAGTTTCAAAATTATGTTTACAAACACAAATCAATAACCACATCAAAGAATTCAATCAAATCACGCAATACGAGGAATCTTAAAAATGTTGTTAGCATTTTTGAAATTTAGCTTTTGAGCTTGTGAGTTATTAGTTCGATAGAAAAAATATCGAAAACAAGGTAACGGACATACAATTTTGTGAATAGTAGTCCAGGAATTAGATCTTCAATCACAAGGTTAAATTTCATACAAGAACATTGCCGTAGGCTATAAATTCCAGAACACCACCATGGGTACCGATGACCATAGGAGCTGCTAAAAACTTCTTGCTCCATTCGTACCTTATTCTAAGCCAATGATAAAGGATTCGCTATATGGTATATGAGATTTATTTCTCATAAGAGAATATACATATTCGCTTACGATGAGAAACACTAGTTGTATACATTGTTAACGTTCGTAAGGAACGAGTAGCGGAAAGGCATGCAATTTTGTACAATATTTTAAAGTTAGAAAAAAAAAATCTATGGCTGCTATAAACTAAATTACATTTGCTGTGATCCTTTTTATGGCTTAATTAACCAAGTCAACGTTCTGGCAAGAAAATGCTGGGATAGGAAGGTAGGGATGGAAAAATTGGAGGCCATAATCTCAAAGTTAGGCCTCTATTTAAGCTTCCGTCTCTTGATTGAAACGCAAAACGCTGCGTTATGCGGTGACGGACACATAGTCTTCCTCACCGCTGACACATAAGACGGAACAGACCATTCTTGACTTTATTCCTACGATTATTTGTCCGGCACCGCGTATCGCAGCGTTGTGCGTGCCGATCAAGACACTGAAGCCGTACAAAACCTTAAACAATATCTTCCAGGTGCAAAGAACGACGGAAGCGATTCGAACGAACGCGACGATGTACGCGTGGAGCTCATGGGGCACCTGGAGCCCTTGCTCCAAGACCTGTGGGGGTGGAGTGGCGGTGCAGGAGCGGCACTGCCTGCCCAGGGATCCTGCTAGGTAAGAACTGTCTTAATATCGAAGCCCGTAATTGGACATAAACCTTTTCATGTATCGCCATACACAATATAGGTACCACAGTTGTCTGGTTTTCTAAGTCAGTTCAAAGTAGCTTATAGATGAAGGTCTGCGCTGTACATCTATACATCTATATATAAATAAACTAGTTTCTGTCAGTGGCTTCGCCTACTTGGAATTAATACTTCCCCTATTATAAATCATCCAGACTATAATCTATCTCTGTTCCAAATTTCATCCAGTTCCGTTCAGCTGTTCTGGCATGATTGAGTGACACACATCCATCCGTCGATCCAAACATTCGCATTTATAAAATTAGTAGGATAATGTTAGAAAGTCTATATTCAAGATTCTAACTTGCGGAACTAATTACTTGTTTTAAATATTATGTTTGATCAAACAAAAATATCTAAAAACAAGTAATCAGTTCCGGAAGTTAGACTCTTGAACATACAGTTTCTAACAATAGGATAGGTCAGTTTGCTTTGACGCGCAATCAAATTGATGACGAGAAATTAAGATGACGAATCAACTTGTAGAAATCAACTCAGCCTACAATAAACTTAAATGATGTAAAACTCGCTTTCGTCGAAATGGAAACATATTTCTAAATGCAATTCAATTAATATCAGAAAGGGGACGCTTTTTACTAAATTGTCAATGTTAATACAAAGGGTATAATTTTCAGGCCTTTTTTTTGTAAAAAGCTGCACTTTGCAATAAAATTTTAAATCAAATTTAATGAGCTTACCTGTTAAGTGAGGTCTTGATTCTAATGTTATGAGCAGCAAACTGGAACGCAATTAGGTACACGAAATCTTAGTTCAAGGCAGCGTCCCTAGAGTCGCGAGAGTATTAGAAATAGTCACCCTGGAACGCAAAAGATAACTGAATGAAGGGACACGGGTGGATTTTAGTCAGTAATAGTTTGGCACACCCTCTCGTTCCACCCAGAGCGACATATATCACCTGATGATTTCCCACACTCAAAAAACAAAAAAAAAGCAGCATATCTAGAAAGGCGAATTATTAAAGAAAAATAAACTCAAAAAAAGAGTGTCAAGAAATCAAAAACTATTATAAACCCATTACAATCTGTCCAAAAATAACAACACCAACCAAATCGAAGTGACGATAAAATTCGAATTTAAAATAAATACGTCACTATTCCAATTTCTCAAAGGTCTTAAAAACCGTATTCGTGTTGAACAATATAAAACAAACAAACAGACGCGTGAGTAAGATTAATGTGTTGAGTTTTTTGTATTGTTCGTGAGGTTTTGTATTAATTGTTTCATTATGAAGCCGCTATTAAGATACGGGGGCTTGTCGTTTGATTGTGAGGGTGGGTACTAATTCTTTTAGGAACATGCTGTAGGAGTGGTTGTGTAGGTCAGGGTTTTGCTTTTTTTTAACCGCAAACAATGAGACCGCATGTAAGCAATAGCAAAATAAGTTATATTTTCATTTTAAAAAGATTACTATGTAAAACACAAATAAAACTAATTCGTTAGCATACCAACCTATACATATTATTCTAGATTATTCTTATCATATTTTTCTATATTTTAAAGATATTATTATTACTTTTTTTGTTCCGTTTATTAATTTTTATAAATATAAATTCATGTATAAATAATAATTATTAATTTTTATAAATATAAATAATTTTTTTTGTATGACAAAACATTTTTGCTTAAAGGTATATTATTTTATTTTAATTATTGTTTTTTTGTCATTTTTCATAATTATTCATAATATAAATAAAAATAATACCCAAAAATCCTTATCATTGTCACCTAAAGAAACAAATAAACGAAAGAACACCAAATCAATAGCAGCGCCAACCCTATCGCGTCGCGGGCGCATTGATCATAGATCACAATGATATCTAATGATAGGGCGCGTGATCGATAAAGGAGCGAGGAATGGCCACCGCGGGAGAGCCTTCCAACCTGCGCCCGCGCCGAACAAGCACAGTTACCTACTAGATAGGGTACGCAGGAAAGTCAAATGAGTCCTTTTTAAATAAGATTGATTTGCTTTGTTTGCGACGTCCATTTTGCATGCTTGTAATAAAACGCCTACTATTTTTTTAAATAAACTTATTTTTCTGCAATAGTCGTATTGCAGAAAAAATAAGTAATCCCGCTGCTTCACTCACATCGCATATTTCACATATACCGCCTTTTTGTTTCGGGACAAATATTAGTCTATGGTGGCCACTCCGCTACACTGCGTAGTTTTCATCAGTGAAAGAAAATCAAATTAAAGACAATTTTTACCTTTTAATTTTAGATTAAAGGTTTAGATAGGTTAAATGAGCTAGGGCTGGCCACTGCGGGAGAGCTTCCTACCCGCACCGAATAAGTACAGTTATCTACTAGATACGGTAGGTACTCAGGAAAGTCGATTGAGTCATATTTTATTTTAGATTGAAATTATATAATTAATGCGTCGATTTTCATGTGTTTGCGAGGTGTGTTTGGCGAAGTACTAACCAAGAAAACTAATAATTAAAGTTGCTCTTGTTGTTAACCCTCATACAGGCCGAATTCTGTAGGTAAATAGTTCAACTGGTTACCTAATATGTTTGTAAACATAACAGCCTGGGACAGTTTCACGGCCTTTTTAGCGCTTTGGGTGTCATAATTTACTATTTGATGTTTAGTTGTTTCCTAAACTTCTAAACTACTAGGCATCGGGCGTAGACTACCCCTATTATTTTAAAATTACATAAAATAAGAAATGTTATAGCTGCAAAGTTGGAGAGAGTTACAAAGCAAAAAAAAACCAACCACGGGCACGGGTTCCAAACGAATCACATTTTTTTAATATGTTTTTTTAACATAGACTTTTTAAAAGTACTGTAAAGAAATATATTCTGGATTTATTTTTTTAATTTTAGACTCATTGTGTCACTTTTTACGCGTCGATTGCACATCAGGTGCGCAGATAACAATTAAAATGTATTGTGTCTGCTAATTGGGCGTGCGATGCGTGTACCAATTTTCAAATGAATCGGTAGATTCGGAACAAATTGGCTGTGACAGACACACGAGTGATCCTATAAGGGTGTCGTTTTTTTTATTCTCGTACGTTTGGAACCCTAAAAAGTGATAATCCGATTTCAATAAAATCGTCTATCACTTAACAATTCAATTACAAACACACGCGCATCAAAACCTCCTTTCACTCCGTATCTCTATACCCATTACCCTCTCAGTCCATCAATCTTCAACATTCAGATTAGCCCTGTCTTCCCACATCACGGCCAAGTCATCAACCCTCAGATGTAATAGAGGATCAAGCGGTACTGAGACAAACGATGGCCCATGACTGGCCATGACTAATGGCCCATTGGACGCCAGGCACTTGCGAAACGTATCGTTTCCTTACCATCGAGGGATGCGACAGAAATGATAATGAAATGCTGTCTTGAATGGGAAATCTCGAATCATTTGTTTTGACGGTAATGGAAAGTTTAGAACTTAAGATTAATTGGTGGATAGAATCAAGGTTTTGAGGTAAACTGTGGTTGAAACTGTATCGCAATGACATTGTGCTCCAGTTTTCCAAGATTACAGATTAAGAGCAACAGCAATACTCTGTGGTTAAAAAGCTACTACTCGGCCTACTTAACTACATTTGCTTTAATGTTCACAGCAACTATGGATATTGGGTTTTGGTTTTTTAACTATACTAAATAGGAGCAAGCTTGATGACATCAGACGTCATTATCATCCTGCCCTTGTGTAGCCCAATTTACTTGGAGTCGTCGTCGCAACAACTTCTTCTACTATACATTTCTAGAGGCTCTAGACAAAATAACATTTTATCAGCGATAACAGGGTAAAAATTTAAAAAAAAAACTCATATGAAAAAAAATCATTATGTACCTACCATGTGATCATGGCACGAAAATTTCGACTAGACTTACCTAATGGCGGTCACCATTTTGTTTTTTTTTTTTAAACAATTGTGGCTACGCCACTGGCTTGGTTAGAAGACCTTTAAGCCAAGTCTTAATTTTATCACTATCACTTTCTTTTGCCCCATTAGAATGTAGATGTAACTTTTAATGGATTTTAATTGAACATCACGTCTAAACGACTAGTCTTATTTCTTTGAAAAAAATATATGTTACTCTAGACTATTTCCGTCGTAATTTTTCACAGAATATTTCCAATTATATTTTTATAACATTGTGTAATTAATTTGTGAAGTTATGTCTAACGCGGATAAAAAATTGAGAATCACGCAAAAACTATAAAGCGTATTTTTATGAAACCTTCACCATTTTAAAGATCATGTAATTATTTATAATTTAAAAAAAAAGGGGAGATCATTTTACCGAGATCGCGCCTGTTTCAATGATTTTACACATTGTCCAGTTGCGTAGACACTTGAGACACAAAACTACACCAATTTTACATCACAATATCCACTAGGAATCAATAAACGAATAATTAAAACAGCCACTGAACTTCACTCGAGAAAATCCCGCCTTAAGCTCCCCATTTTGTTTTTTTATTGACAATTCATATAGCCTATATATATTAAATAGCTACTTCAGCAGTCAAGACCAATATAATAAGACCTCATTTGTTAAAATCCATGCAGCCGTTCCGGTTACAGGGCGTGCCAAAGAAATAGACTTACATTCATACACTCGAAAAACATTACCCTCCTTCTCGCCAGTCGGGCAAAAATGTATGGGATCGACATGCGCTATCAAACTGTCACGAAGTAAATATCAAACATTTTGGCATTTCCACAATCGCTAAATCCGAAAGAATGCCAGTTTGCTTGAGCGCTACGTAAAAAAAAAAATGAGCCTTCATCTCAATAGTCAAGTCCTTCCTGGCCTTACCTTCGATTCAAATCTAAACAAAACTCTATCAAACCTCTTTTCCAAAATGACCCAAAGTTCAACGAGTTCCCATTTCAAATCGGGATATTTTACTTTTATTAATAAACCGTCCTAATGCCAGTACACACGATGGGTTCGAGTGAGATGTGACGAGATGTGACTTGATTAGAACATCGATTGGACACGTGAATTTCGTCCGCCCATCATACAACATTAGCGACGGATTATCAACACTTTCACATTTTTATATCGACCATGCTGTTCCACCGTGTTATGTGTACGGGCTTTAATAACACTCCTTTTCAATAAAGCAAATATAACAGTTGTAAATGATTGTAGAGGATTAGTTACGCCATTGAAATAAAACCGACATGGGATCTTTCTTTGTAGGTACCTATCTAAAACAATTCTGCAACCTAGGCCTGCAGTCTTGACATGGTTAACGATCGCGTAATGACCGAATTCGTTCGCTAAGTAATTAATGTTGCAAGGAGGCAAACTTTTATTTCCTTTAATATTTTGACAAAGCTAAGTAATCACATTGTTAGAAATTAAATAAATTATAAGTTTTCATGAAAAATAGTGCTTTTAAGTTCAAATTTACGCCGTCTCTGTATATATTTCAAGAAAAACAATTATTTTTCAAGTTATTATCAAAAAAAAATCCTCACAAATGAGGGGTTTTTTTAAAGGCTAGTAATTTGGCGATCGGTAGCTTACGTAAGTTTCGCTATCAATGTCGAGACTGCAGGCCCTGGTAACCCTAGTCGTAGAGATTCAATCAATAAAGATAATGCATAATTACATCAACTTACTATAATCTAGATACATTACCAGCATTATTTATAAAACTCGTTAAACATAATATACTAATTAGCCAATCCTAAATTCCAGATATTAAATGTCTTATCCATCAAATTCAACCGTCTAGAGGACAAACCTTCCTTTAAATGATTATTCAGTACTTTAGCACCCACATCTCTCCTTGTGGGTAGTAAATGTTGAAATAGGAACCTGCTAATCAGCGGTTTTTTTAGGGTTCCGTACCTAAAAAGCAAAAAAGGAACCCTTATAGGATCACTTTTTTGTCCGTCTGTCAAGACCCTTTTTCTCAGGAATGCGTGGAGGTATCAAGGTGAAATTAATACCTATCAAATACTCAGACCTGCAATCCCTTGGAGCAGTGAAAAATCAAATTTCTAAGTCAACTCAAACAATAGTTACGTATATGCTCCGTTTATGCCGCATATTTAGACACTCTCAAGGGAATCAAAACCTATAGGGTAGTTTCCGTTAACCTAGAATCATGAAGGCAAGAAGCTTATAGCACAAGTAAAGGAAAAAATTCGAAAACTGTAAATTTGTAGTTACATCACAAAAAAAAAATGTGACTACAAACTTAATTGCAGTTGGGAAACTAACCGCGACCTATGTCGATGTATGGGCATAACAGTTTTCTAAGCACAACGTTAAGTTTGTTCGAAATTCGATTCCCATGATGGATGAACTATATAACATACATACCGTACATACCTTCAAGTTTGTACGGAACCCTCGGTGCACGAGTCCGACTCGTACTTGGCTGATTTATTTATAAATAAGGCCAATTCACAAGGGACTTAATGATAAGCTAATTTTAGACAGTCGTGTACCACCATCTTCCCCAACATCTAACTATCAGTTCTATAATTTAATCCAATTTGTGGCCAAGTAAAGACAATGTCAATACGACGATTGTTTATTCAACTTCAGTCCAAGATCCGTTTTCCCAGAGCCACATAGCAAAACATTTGGTTAACATCTCGTCCATTTTTCTCTAGATAGAACATTGATTTCAAATGTCAAAGGCTAACAAAACGTTCAGCGACCCTGTTGCCCTGATCACATTGAACATGCCAAATTAAGGCAATATAGAACAGAATGGGACAAGCGAACAACGAGTAACAAGTCTCAACTCTTCTACAAACATTTTGATTGACGGACAAAATGGTCTTTACGAGATACACGATTGTAATAATTTTATTTGCATTCAATAATTTTGTACATTGTAATGTTCATGAAATGCTAATTCCTATTTGAAGATTTATTATCACGTGGCGATCGAACCGAATTTCTCAAGCTTGGCGTTTGTCGATACATATTTAATCAACTAAATGGCCATGTTAACTAGAGGCAAGCAAAAACGCATTGTATGTACTTTCCAATCTGTTTTTACAAGTATTTAACGAGCGGAACCGACGAGACCCAAAGCTTTACGATGATGCCTTGAACAGAGACGGCGTATACGACGGTATACTCAAATTCACATCAAAGTTTTCTTATTGACTGTGCAACTCAACGAGAACAGTAGATCAATATTTGAAGTGTTAAATAAGAGTGTGTGCGATAATATTACTAACAAATACCCGTGTGATGCAATCCCCCAAGTTTTTTTTGTCGTCATAATTGTCCATAAATATTGATTTCACACTTACCAAAGTCAAATACTAATGAAATCTTGACACCACTTTTATTTTATGTAAAACCAGAATATCTTCAATATCAAAAATAACATCTTGCCCTTATCCTAAATTATTTGGAGTCGGCGCAGCATATATATTATCTTCTTTTAAAGTTAGACTAGCGACCCGCCCCAGCTTTGCACGGGTGTAAATTATATACACAAATCTTCCTCGTTTATCCCTCTCTCTATTAAATAAAATCTCTATCAAAGTCCGTTGCGTGGTTAAAAAGGAGTAAACAGAGAAACTGACAGACGCGGCAAGTAACTTTGTTATATACTATTTTTATTTTGGGACAAGCCCCGGCACACTATTCTCAAACCACTGTAACTCCTGTAAGCCAGAATCAACAGTGGCGACCACCAGAAAAAACGCGCGCGAGGCAATAAAAAAAAAGAAAGAAAGAAAGAGAGAGAAGAGAAGCTCGACGAGTCCCAGAGAAACGATTAAACTGTCTTGGGTCCCGCAACGAAATTAATCAGAAAACACAGCGGAGGAGTAAGAAAAAAATAATTTCCACCTAATCAAGCGGGCGACAGAATAAAGCAGGCACAAAGGGGGTGTTTACAACTGGGGTAAGCCCAGTTGCCAAGCACCACTGGTTAAAAACACTAATATTAATGTGCTCAATACTATGTATGAGATAGATTACTTTAGTTTTCGTCTTCATATCAATAATCACCCCATTTTTAGCCATATTATCTTTAACTAGCGACTCACCCCTTGAATCACTTTGTTTATTGCTGATAACCGCATGAACATTCGTTCAGTAGTTTTGAGTTTATCGCGTACAGACGCAGCGGGTTACTTAAATTTATAATAAATGTGTAGTGACACAGTCCACCCATCGCGATCGTTTCTTTGGTCTTCGTAAGTCCAATACCTGCATACGAATCATACGATAAACAATAAACATTCCTAGATATCACTCCCGAGTAGAAAATAATAAACAAATGACTGGCGCGGGCGGCGCGAACAACTAATTAAAACATATCATCAAAAGAATGAAGTATCAATATCTGTAGCCATTACTTGTAGGCGTATTATAAGGCGAGGCAGTTTCATAATTTTTAATTACGAAACAAAAGTCGTGTGTGGCGCCCCGTCGCGGTGGATTCCTGTACTAATGATGAGCTGAAACAATGAGGTTTCATTACGTGAAGACACGTGCCGAAGTATATTAACCTAACCATTTATATGTATACTTCTACTATGTACATATATGTAGTTTTTTGGGGGTTGAGACATCCACGGCCGTAGGAGAATACCCATAGAGAGTCCCTAGACGTTGCCCCCGGGTGGTGCTAATCGGGTGACACTAACTGGTGGTAGGTTTCGACCGATGGCTTGCGACCACTCACTTGGCAAAGACGTACCGCCAAGCGGCCTAGCTGTGTTCTGGTACGATGCTCAGTGTACCCAATCTAAAGGAGTTAGGTTGAAATAGTTGCTCCAATGCGGGCAACCAACCAGGTTCGCGCTAATATGGGCATATCGGGAGACTAGTCGCGGAGGGTGGCGGGATCCGAGGCACATTGCCCCGCTGGCCAACCGCAGGTAGTTGGGAGCGCAAGTAGTGTGCTAGCCACTCATGAAAGGCTGCCCCGCCAACTATCGAAAAATCCCGGAATGCATCATCGTGCTGGTTAGCGACCAGATGAGAGGGCCCGATGGTCATCCCTGAGGGAGCCTCGGGCGTCCTCGCGGTCTCCAGACTAGTCCCTCAATGATACCATCCTGTCAGAGCGTGCCTGAAGGTAGTCTGCATGGTACCTCATTTCACTTCTTTCTCCGCTCATTCTTTCACTCTAAAAAAAAAGAAAATGTAGTTATGTGTACAAGAACAATAAGGTCACATATTTATCGAAGTGGAATAATCTATTCAAAGGCGCATTTCCTTTGCGATTCTTTAGATATGAAAATTCTATTCATTCAACCAAATAAAGATTTCTGTCTCGAACTATCTTATTTTTTTTGGATACAAAGGAAATTACATACTTCTGCTGCTACTGTGACGCGGAGTAACTAGGAAAATGTCGTGCGAAAAGTTTCGAGCATGGATGTGGATAGTATGCCTTTTAAATGAAGTTAATTTGAAATTAGACTGCCACCAACTGCTTTAATAAGCCACTGTGGGCAGCCTTATCAAGTCAATCCGAAGTTATCACAGTTCAAAGTGAGCAGTTTCATAAAACTGCAAATTCATAGGTAAAGATCTAATATTTTATGCCGGACCCAAATAAATTGGGATAAACACAAGAAAATAACGCTTGTGCTACTTTTTTTTAGCTGAAGAATCTGCTCATCAACAGATCTGAGATGTTAAAATATCGTCTTGTTTTTCACACCGAATCGCAAGGATGAACTCATGCAGCAACAATTCCAAAAACAATGTCACATACTCACAATGCATTATTATCTACCAGTATCTATATTTTATGTATTGACAATTTAAAGACTTCGTTCCGTTTCTGTCTTGATTAATTTATAGCGAGGTTTTAATTGATTATACTCTTTACATAAGGATTTTAATTATCTATTTAGTTCTGCATATAGCTTCGTCTGTGACGAATCAATCGTTGTCAATGGTTGATTGATACTTACTCCTAAAGAGATAACTATTGATTAGGTGAGCTGGTCTAGGACGTACGTGTTTTAATCTAAATAATAATGTAACTAATTAATAGAGATACCGCGAATAGTTGTTATAGCGAGATTAATCGCCAATCTCTATGGCGAATAGTCGAATAACTCGCCATTATTATTCGGTTTAGTCCCATCTCTTCCCCTATGCGTTTATATCTACAAAAATTTCCTATCTCTTCTCCTTGATATAAATCACTCAACAATTTTAAGTTTCTGTTGTTAAAAGTACAGTCTCATTGATATTTGGTTTGAGCCGCTTATTTAGAACATAAACTAATTTAAATTGACATTGCCTATCGATTCACCCTCAAGACGACGGAGCCCAGTAAAGACTCACAAAGTACCAGGAGATCAGAATCATGAAGAAAAATTTGTAAAAAAGTATTTTCGAAGCTGAAATCATGAGCGGTAAAGACTCACGAACTACCGGGATATCAGAAATATGAGAAGTATTTCGAGGGCAGAAATCATGAGTGATAAAGACTGCAAACTGCCAGGAGATCAGAATCACGAAAATGTAGTTCCTGGGCTGGAATCATGAGCAGTATAGATTCTCAATCTACCAGGAGATCAGAATCACGAAAATGTAGTTCCAGCGCTATCATGAGCCGGTAAACGAAAACTAGTAAACTAATAATCATGTTTAATTTCTCTCTGAACCCAATTTTGACGTCTACGCAGATGACGAAGTCACGGGCAGAAGCTGGCAGGAAGTGGTGACGGGTGCGTTTCGGGGGACTATGTAAAAATTGAAGTTTAAAATTATTCTCGTCCCAATTTAAATAAATGGCTTTCGATTTTAATTTTAAGACTGGTTTTTTTAACGTGCTTACTCTCTCTCTCTCTGGCAATATCAGTCGAATTTATAAATACACTTCTAACGCGTAGTTTTCAATATTTATTAATTTCACTACTTGATTTTTTTTTCGTCCGTGACTGTACCGTTGAGTGATTTATGCCACGGGGTAGAAATGGGAAGAGGAAGAGATGGGACTAAACCTATTATTCGACTTAAAAAAGGAACATATTTTTTTTATTATAAAATACTGTAATCTAAAATAAACTAAGGTTTTAGGAAAAGAAAACAATTAAGTTAAAGAAATCAGTCTCATATTACACCGATTTTTCATTTTTAAATGCTGGCAACTGAAATTAAAATTAATACTAAGTGTACTATGTTTTGATTTTAAGGAAAAACAAAGTTGGATTATTTTTAAGTTTTAGTTCATTCAAAGTTTATTTTAGACAACTATTCGCTGCATGTCGTATAATATGAACTGTCGAAACTTTTGCTCAGAGCAATGGCATCTTTAGTCACGCCCGGCACGGCATTCCGTGCTCTGTTGACCAGACCAAAGTCAAGAAGTTAAGACGAAATTCCTTCTTCTAAAAATAATTTTATTAAAAAATAAAATGAAAGATGATAAGTTTACTTTGAAAAATAACACACCATTTTAAAAGACATGGCATATTAAGGATCACATATGTCAATATGTATAAACATGCATATTTTAAAATTTCTTGCAAAAAAACTTCGACCAGCTGAATAAAGTAAACACTTCACGCCGTTTTATTTTCTTAACTTATTATTCATCAAATAATAGGTACCTATTTATTTAAAAAATCTTCAAGTAAATATTCGTACTAAATAACTTTAATATGCTCAACTTAACAGACAATAGGAACCGCTAATATATTTTCTGTGTTGCGGCGTTAAAATGTTATGATTGGCTGTTTGAACAAATATTTTAAAACGTTTATTTAATATACTTACACCTTAATTGTCTGTTTATTCAGCGACTATTAGGTGACCCTAAGTTTTGTGGAAAAAACATAAAGCTGTCCAAAAAAAAACCGGCCAAGTGCATGTCGGACTTCGCACAGTTAGGGTTCCGTACCAAATGAAGGAATTATCAACTAAAAAATCTGTTTTATCAATGTATTTTTTTTTTGGTGGGGTGGGAAATCATCCAATAACTTGGGCAAGCCGTCTCTAACGTCGACCATCAGGTGAGATAGTGGTCAAACGCCAGCTTATCAATAGTAAAAAAAAAACAATATACCCAATACATTTTTTTTTTGTTTTCTGGGGTGTTAAATCATCCAATGACTTCTCCCGCTCTGGGTGGAGCGGGAGGGCGTGTCAGACTCTTACTGACTAAAACCCACCCCTGTTCCTTCCCTGCCTGAGTGCCCAGGGGTGCAGTAACTCATTTTCAGAATTTATCCGCTACCACTAGGCATGCAGGCACCGGCCACGATGGGCCCCGTCAGTGGTGGCTGACACTAATTTCTTTGAGGCGCGCGTGGAACACTACGCGCCGTCGACTCACGGGCTTGCTGCTGATCGGACGGCGAGCTACCCACAGCTCGCCGTCCGCAGGCCCGTATTGGTATTTGTTAGTAAAATATACGTAATATCAAACATTATCACCAAATTTCAAGTTCATAGGTCAATGGGAAGTTAAAAAATTCGACGGAACAAAATTTTGTGACAAACAAACGGACAGACAGACAGACGGACACGTGAGTGACAGCGGACTCCTTTTGGACCCTTCGGGTACGGAACCCTTAAAAAATACTTTCCTAATTTTGGCCATTTCTTAGGTAAATTGGTGGTGGAGGAGCTCATGGCTAAAGTAATAACAGCCGCACGTGTCGATCCATCAGGTTAAGCTACGCTTGCCGGGGTTGGTCCATGGATGGGTGACCATCTTTACGTATCGAGACTCCTCCGTGCCTCGGAAAGCACGTTAAGCCGAAGGTCCTGGCTGTCAATCGTGGATCTTTGGCAGTCGTTACGGGTCGTCAGAAGCCCGAAAGTCTGACAACCAGTCTCAGTACCAAGGGGTATCGTATTACCCAGTTACTGGGTTGTGGAGGTCAGATAGGCAGTCGCTCCATGTAAAGTACTGTATTTAACTGCATCCGGTTAGACGGGAAGCCGACCCCAAGGTAGTTGGGAAAAGGCTAGGCAGATCTTAGGTAAATTGGTAAAGGCTTGCACACTAGGAGTACCGACGATTTTCCCGATGCGTAAAAGGGGCGACGTACGAGTATGTAGGATGTACTTTCTTTCTTCGAAGCCAGGTCCTTTCTATACTTATGTCTTATTAACGCAAAGCAGTAGCACAAACTAGCTTTCCCAATTTGCCGAGAAAACTAATTTGGATTCAGAAACTGTTACTTTTCCCTGACCATGTCTTTATGCTGCAGCTTTCAATCTGAAACCGAATGTCATTATTCCTAAGTGCCAACAAGATGACGTATGGAAGCTCGGAATTTAGGATGTCTGAGAGTGTCTCCAGTTCTGGCTCTGTACCACTTTACATACTAATGCTAGCGAGTACCTATTAATATGTATAGACATTTAACACTATTAGCTTGTCACGTCCATCACAAGATTTTCATTTCATGAGGATTATTGGAATCAGGTCTGAATGGGACGGATCTTGACGCGATCGTGTTCCACTTTGTGTTCTAGGCAAACACTACGTTTCGTGCATACGGATTTTGCCTTTGAAGTCTCTGTAGGCTTCTTCGAAAAGCTTGCTAATTTATCTAGTACGTTTTACGCTTAGTAAAACAGATCCACCGGTTAAATTAGTCTTGAGTTTCTTAAGGTCCTGTGGAGTATGCATAATAAATCCTTCAAATTATATCAATCTTCTTTTAATACCCATCGGAAAGTCAGACTGCCCGTTGTGAGGAAAATCTTGCACATTTAGTAATTGGGAGACCCTGTTAAAGCCTCTCAAAGCTAGGTACTAAAAAAAAGAAACAGTGTCTGGTTCACTTTCTATCCGATTGCAATTAGGAATGTTGATTGCTATTATTTTTCGTGACAGTAGATACTTTAGAAGGCTAGTCCCATTACATAATCATCTCAAACCCACTGTTCACGTTCCAGATTGCGGCGTAGCAGAAAAAGAAGGAAACTGGTGCGAAGCATAGCGCACACGAGACGAGCTCGCAACGTGATCCACGGTCCGAGTTCCTCGGGGCCTGACTGTCCCGGCCTGGCGAGGAGGTATCACGAGTGTAACACCGCAGTAAGTGACTACCATAACCTTGTAATACTTAGGATATAGCGTAGAGCATAAGACAAGAGCTCGCAATGTAATCCACCCACTGAGCTCATCGGGGCCCGACTGCCCAGGACTGGCGAGGAGGTACCACGAGTGAAACACCGCAATAAGTGGCTACCATTGCCTTGTAATGCTTAGGATTTAGCGTAGACAATAAAGGAAGAACTCGCAACGTGATCAACGTACCGAGCTCATCGGGGCCCGACTGCCCTGGACTGGCGGGGAAGTTCACGTAGAATTAAAGCTTATGGCATATGCGCGTGAGAGTGTTCCGATATCGGAACACTCAGTGGATCGCTGCGCAGTAGCAAATTCTTGTGGCAGCAGGGCTGAGACCCGCGAACTTCACAAACGTCATTAACTTTGAATCAAACTATATCACACCGCAGTAAGTAACCATCATTAACTTGAATTGAGGATGGGATGAGAAAGAGGTAATATATATAATACACATTTTTCTGAAGAAACATCGTAATAACAGAAAAAGTAGCTTACAAATCCTATTAGTGGTTCTCGAGATTAGCGCGATAATTGAGACAGACAGAAGCTTGCCAGGATTTCCTTTTATAAACTATTACTGCAACAGACAATCATAAACTATAGCAAGTAGTCTGAGTAAGTCATAGAAATAATAAAAAGTGGTAGCCCCTCTCAAAGCGTAGTGTTTGCTGAAGAACGAAAAATAAAACCACTATTTTGACTTAACTTCCTCTGACCATTTACAAGGTAAAGACAGTATGCAAGGTAGACCTTGTATACTGTCATAAATATGTAACCTTGACCTAATCAAAAAAAAGATCAACGTTAAATGTTCAAACTAAACTATCTGGAGCAGTCGTCTTTCCATATTGGAAGTACCTAATAAAAGGTCTGATTTTGAATCACATAATATTTAAGCGTAACTTTTTCCCTTATTGTATGCTACCTCCTACCTGAGCAATAATTATTGACGGCCCATCAATACATCGTACACTAAATTAAAATGTCGATTGGCTACCGCGATACCATTGTCTCCGTTATCAGGATAAGTTTCAAAAGATATTATACTATTATCTCTTCGCCTCGGGCCACTGTTGATACGTTCACATCTCTCCCGATCAACAGGCGAAAGGGGCATGACGATACACAATGCTAAATAAATACAAATCATTGTTGAGGCGGCAATCTCTCTGTGAGTTCAACGAACGGCTCGATATCAGTGGTTATTAGTCATGCGCGATTGTATGCCAAGGTTTGTAATCACCTGGATTTACAAAGTAATGTAAGAGTAATAGGTAGCAGTAGAATGTATAAGTATTCGCTAATTAAATTGCAGACGTTTTGCCGGTTCTGCTAAATATCAGCTTGAAGCACTATTCAGTCAGTTAAAAGATAATTCCTACGTTTGGAGCAATCCCAGTTAAGGCAAACTTCAAAGCCATGAAAATCGTCACTGACTTGCACTCTTACCTGTTAATTAATTTTTTAGTTCTAACAAAGAATTCTTACAGTTTCGCCATGTCCGTCTGTCTGTCCGTCCGCGCTTAGCTTAAAAGCTGTTAGCATAAGAAAGCTGTAATTTTGCATGGATATTAATCACGCCGACAAAGTGGTAAAATAAAATCTTGAAAAATATATTTTGGGTATCCCCCCTACACGTTAAGTGGGGAAGATTTTTTTCTTGCCTAGGTATCCCATAGTGTGGGGTATCGTTGGATATGTGATTTTCACGAGTGATTTGGCTTTATCATACGGTCACTACATGCACCTTCTTTTTCAAAGTTATTGAACCCTATTTCACTTTTTTTAAATCTTGTTTTTGTTTTGTCCCAGCCGTGTCCCGGTCCTCTTCGAGACGCACGCGCAGAGCAGTGCGCTGTATACGACAGAAGACCTTTTCGCGGCCGGTTCTACACCTGGGTGCCTTATGTTGATGGTAAGTTAAACTTTTAAATACCTTTTCATGACACAGTTGGTAAAATAGCTAGATATTCATTTTCCAAGGTCATCTGTCAGTCAGTAACCCATACTAATTTTGATCAGCTGATGATAACTTTGTACGAAAAGCTTAAAATTTTTTTCGTCAATCATCTGAAAAAATCGGTCATCCAAGTTACCATGCGTTTTCATACGGGTCGAAACCACTCTATCAAGTGGACGTCAGCAAAAAAAAAAATTCTATTAATATAATATCTGTTATTCTTACAGGGTGTAACGGAAAGGTGTGGTCATATTTAAGAACTGCATCTGCCTATCGGTATGAACAACTTTATTCAAGAAAATGTGAGCAAATTCTCAAAAAAAAAATTTGCCTCCATAAAAATATTGATCAGCTGATGATAACTTAGTATGGAAAGACTAATTTTTTTTGGGCATTTTATGTTTTTCTTTGACAGAGTTGTTCATTACCATGTGCAGAACCGATTCTTAAAATATAACCGCACCTTTGTGTTACACCCTGTATATTAAAGTTATTTTCAGCAACATAGGTACTGAAGACGAAATCATCTCTGAAGGCTGTCGCACTATTTAATCAATATCACGCTTGTATCCATTTTGGTACATTAGCCAATATTACTGTCTTATTTCCAGGAGATTCACCTTGCACCCTGAACTGTCGGCCGCGGGGGCAGCAGTTCTACGCGTCCCTAGCGCTAGTAGTGGACGGCACGCCCTGCACCAAGCCAGGGTTCAGAGCTATCTGCGTGCAAGGAGACTGTAAGGTAAGTGCATAAGTTTAGAATTGGTAGATATACCTCTTTTTGCAATGGAATTGACTGTCGACAATACCTGGATACTTGTAGAATGTATAATTATACTTGTAGATCGTAGGTGACCGCTCTTGTTAATAAAAGCGACGCTCGTTCGTAGGTTGACTCGTGGGTTATGACGTAGTAGTTTGTCGCTTGTGACAATGAAACAACTGTAGTTCTCGGGTGTCTTGGTTATATTTCCTTGAGATGTAGTTTTTTGGTAACTGTGCCTATTCTGCCGCCACGAAGCTGTTGTTTTCCCTTTTCAACGAATGGATGCTGGTCTTGACTCTTCACTCAGTAATTTTACAAATTAAAAAAAATCATTAGGTAGGTACTCAATACTTTTATTGCATTCCACATGTAGGTACCTATTCTTAGGTGGTAAACTTATAATTAGAGACACAGCAAAATAAGTGAGTGGAGAGAGGAATCATTTGTCAATTATATAAATTCTTTATTCATTTTATGGGTTAAGCTCTTGGGATTGCAAGTGAAAATTGGCAATAGTAAGAAACCAAGTGATATTTTTATTGCTGAGGCTCACGTTTACATGAATAGTTCCCAACCCAATATTTAAAAAAAAACACACACATGAAAGGTTCTGTACCGTAATTTTATTTTACTTTATTGATGTTGTTCTATCGCCAATATAAACACAGATTGAAAATATCAACTGTCGACATATAACGGTTCATGAGATACAGCCGCCTGATGGACCAGCGAATGTACGCACGGATAGACGGACAGTGGAGGCCTAATACCTAATAGGGTTCCGTTTGTTAGCCTTCGGGTACGGAGCCCTAAAAAACATAATGAAAAAATAACTACCCACCAAAAACATCATAGTTTAGGTTTGAATAAAAGTAGTGCGGCAATACAGCGCCATCTAGTAGCTAGTAGTGTTGGCTTATCTATGAACTAGGTTAACGACATGACAGTGATGCTTCATTACTAACAGCGCCATCTATTGTTGAATAGATGAAGACGAAAGCAAACTTTTTCAATTAAAGTTGAGCTTTTTAATAAGTTTATTTTCTATAATAATTATTTATGGATATTAGTATCTATCTAGTAATCATAGGAAATAAAATATAAAATAGAATCGTTTTCGTATATTCAACAATCACAATGTGCAATTAGCATTTTTCCGGGTAAGGGCTAAATATTATTGACTATGTTTTCCCATCTGGTAGCAGCCCGAAATTTTGATTTGTGCCCGGTTGATGGCGATCCCCGGATTCTGATCTCGTATAACATGCATTTAAAGATGACTGACCAAATGTGGGTAAGTACCTACTATAGTAGGTAGGTACATTTTTGCTATACTTTTGCCTATCTATAAACAGGCGTGAGGTTAATGTTCTTAATTATACATAAGTAATAAAATTTTCTAAGTCTGTAATCTTTTGCCTAAATCAAGACATCGATTAACATTCCTTTTAATTTTTACTTAGTTACTAAAACTTGATTTAACTAAGACTACCTACGAACAATTGATCAGTCCTAACTAATACAGCTATCTACATAAACAAACAGCAATTAGGTAGATACATGCATTTACTAACAGCTGCGTATGCACGGCAATCAGCAATGCATGTCGGAATGTCCCATGGGCGCATGTTCGTGTCCCGAGCGGCCACTTCCTAGCAGCCCCGTAACGAACCCCCCGGCACTGATAGTACATTTATTTTTGACTGCATAGAACAGCGTTTCATTTTAAAAACCTGTCGGTACCTTTTTGTTCTATTTGCTTAAGGATTTTTTTCTGCAGTCTGTAGTTACAGGTTGAATATACATCATCATCATCATCAGCCTTTTATTGTCCCCACTGCTGGGGCACAGGCCTCCTCTCTGAGAGAGGGTGTGGGCCGTAATCCACCACGCGGGCCCAGTGCTGGTTGGTGAATGTCACATGTCGTCGAATTTTTGGTTCTCGGACATGCCGGTTTCCTCACTATGTTTTCCTTCACCGTTTTGAGAGCAGTGGTGATAAAATAATTTACACAAAGTAAAGCGCCTGCCTGGGTTTGAACTCACGACCTACAACTTGTAAGTCGGAGCCAATACCTACCTCTGGGCCACCACTGCTCGAAAATACATCAAGAACTGAAAAAATACATAAAGATCTACTCAATTATTTTTCTTTTTATGTGCAACCGAGAACAAGGTATTAGGTATTCGCTCATCCCAGAGGACACGGTAGAGCATACGGTGGAATTCTGGCCAACTTGGGTGGAGCACAAACGTGTCCTCGTGGAGGCGATCGGCGGCAGGGACCTCTCCCACCCGGTCCTGGTCCAGGCCATGGTACGGAGCGAGAGGAATGGGAAGCTGTCATCTCCTACTTCGAAGCAGTAATGCTCGCGAAGGAGGAGTCGGAACGCGTGAGACAGACTCAACGGAGACGCAAGCCGACTCCCGGCCACCGTAGGCGCGGGCTTGCGGACAGCGAGTAATGGGTAGCTCGCCGTCCGATAAGGACCAGGCCCGAGTCGACGGCGCATAATGTTCCACGCGCGGCTCAAAGAAATGTCAGCAACAACTGACAGGGTCCGTTAGCAGGACCGATGCCTGTCTGGGTCGCGGATAAAATCGAAAGAGATTTACCGCGGCACTGGCACAAGCAGCTGAAGGAACAGGGGTGTACTTTAGTCATTAAAAGTCTGACACGTCCTCCCGCTCCACCTGGAGCGGGAAAAGTCATTGGAAGATTTACCAGCCCAAAAAAAAAAACATGTTTTTTGGTTCGATACGCTATACGCTCATGCTGCGGTCAAAAAACTAGCCTCCCAGCAGCTATATGGTACGGATGACTAGCCCATGCAAGATGCTCCAGACTATAAATGCTTTGTTACAATAGACTCACAGGATATACCTTACGAGTATGTCCCTTCGTGCCCAGCATGCATAACTAACTGCATCTTCTTGGATTAAAATGAAGCCATGGTAGTCGAAGAAAAGTCAAATAGACACAAAAAGAAGAATAAGAGCGAAAAACCATCAAAAATGTTAGCTTTACAAATTTTAGTAACTAAGCTGATACCTATACTTGGCGTGGGTTCTCATCAAACTTTTAAGTCCATTTCTACCTAAATCAGTGTTGTTCCAAATACAACACAAACTTCATCAAAAGGTACAAGTTAATTCGGAATACAAAGCCAGAACTACAATAATTAAACAGCAAACACGAAGATTTGAATAACCCGTAATTAACCAGGTTGAGTTCCCTCAGGCTCGGCTAAAACAATGACTAATTAGTACTTGCTTTAACGAGAAGTAGAGGCAACTTGGCTTGGAACAACTTGTAGGCTTAAATTATTTATTTATTTACAAAGATGATCCTTTTACAGATTTTATATTTCCGAATAAATTCTATGGATGTGAGATGTAATTAGCACTCCTAAATTGTAAATTCGTGTTAAGCTGTGTTGATAAAACCATTTATGGGATTATGCAGGGTGTCTGGTAACTCAACGTATTCTTAGTAGGAAGTGATAGTGTGACCTATTTGTGACAATAAAGCACCCATAGAAGTCTAGGCGGAAACCCGTGGGTTTCGAGAAAAAAAAGTTTGTTTTCTTTTTTTCCAAAATTTGTCATATTTTTAACTATTAAAAAGCACGCTTTTGACCGCTATCTCACGTGATGGTAAGCGATGATGTGGTCGAAGATGGAGTACGCTTGCCTAGAAGTGACCTATTCACTCTTGATCTATTGACACATTTTGTTTAAACTGCTAATTAAATGCTCTATAATGCTATTTGAAACGGTAGCTAACACTTTAACAAAGCTTGCGACGTTAGAAGATGTTCTGAAACATTTTCACAAGTGGATGCAGTTACGCAAGCAATAAGGATCTAATCCACATTGCAGTTCAATGTGGATTAGATCCCCCTCGCGCAACTGCTTCCAAGAAGTGATCGTCTGACATATGTTCTAATAGATCAAGTCTCCACGAATCTCTGAAGTGTTGCCCAGAAACCTTCATCCTTCAAAGGTTTTAATGAAATATTACACTAAACTTTAAATCAAACGCGTAGAAACAGTATAAATATAATGACGTACAAATACATCTGTCATATGTACATTTAATATGAATTATGTTTAAATCTGCCCAGCTTTCAATACATGTGGCGTTAAGATGTGATTGGACCGAGGTTACGGATTAGGTACTGGCCTCTGACGTCTTGCAAAATCATTTTGGCAACATAATGTAAAAATCTGTCTATTGGAAAATTATTTCACAGATATTTCTATTTAGGTACCTGAGAATGTATTGGAAAGTGATGTATTTCTTGACAAAAATAGAGATATATTAGTGTCATCGATTGCTTGCGCGATCAGTCCATGTCAGAAGCCCTGAAAAAACCATTGATAGATTGATTTTTGCAGGAATTTCCAAGCATTCATCTATCAGAAATAAAACAGAGAACAAACTATGATCAAAACACTTTAGATATCCGTAAGGCAAGTGTACAGGCACAGGTATCGCAGAATCTGGCCACACTTGTCCGAGAGGCCGCGGGCTGCTAACGGTACAAAAGATCGGTTGCCATTGTTCTGACAGTAATTGTTGTCGATTGCCCACCGACTACAAAATACCAGAATCAGCTGACCCATACCTACTCTCTTGTTCCAACCGAGGACCTCAGCCAAACGAAGGTGTCTCCATTACTGGTGTTGTAAATCATGTGCATATTACTGGTTTTGGTAGTGTATCTCTTGAATTTATACTTGGCGCCGTAATTTTGAGGTTAGGTTTTGGATTTAATGCCCAATCATAAACTGAGGTGACACTACTTTAAGAGCTTGTGGTATGAGTAAGTTTCTCAACGTTTTTCCGTATAGAGTCGAAACATGTCTTAAAGTGGATACTAACTCATTTTCACGTACAGTATGTTCATGACATGTATATAGCCGCGCATAGTCATGTTTTATAGGGCCCCATAGCTCATCGTCCTACCATCACCATTGTAACGTTAGTCATCGTTTGGCAGATTAAACGGCAAACAAACAGAGTTGAGAGTACATGCCCAAGTTATAGTTTTGTAATGAGCCACAGATGGGCGCAAACTTATCGACCAGTTTGACTCACTTCAATGGCGCCCCGAGTGTTCCGGAACGTTTGATTGCTTGGTCTCCGCCGATACCTACTTTGTATGAGTAACGAAAACGGTACACCTAAGAAAACAAACACTTTGGCAGACAAAAACGGGCACTTTAAAAATACATATTAATTAAGTACTTATATGAATTATGCTACAAATCTCATGAAGTTGTGAAAACACATTGCATGTCTCCAGGTAGGTAATAAAAGTGATAAACCATAATGTCAGATATTAAAGCAATAATAAAAACGTCTAGAAATCTTTACTAGAGGATCAGGTTTAAACTCCAGAAGACGCAAGACAGGGTAATGCAATACCATTGCCAGTAGATGACAAAATTAGTGGCAAACTGCCACCTACTAAAACGGTAACAGAGATTGTATTGATGATGTTGATATCCAATGCTGTTGATAGAAGGGATGGGTTGTGCTGAGATCTTGATGTAACTGGCAATGGATATGCAATAGTAAACGTTGTCGAAGCATTGCATGGTTGATCGCCTGTAGCAGTATTTGCTTTGCATCGAACGACAAATTAATTGTAGAGTAATGACAAGCCGGCTGTTCTTGATGCAGGCGACTTGTTAGTCGATTTCTATCGGTCGGTTATTACCAATCCGTCGGTACACTAACTACTAGTTGTTGTGAGTGAGCAATTCCCATTTTTAATATTAGGTTTTACATAGATGTTGCAGTACAAATGCTTTTGCGATGCGTTCTTAAACGCACCTTGAATAACATCTTATATATTTTCTTCAATATCAATTGGTACTTCCTTTTTGAATGTTTAATAGTCTGTACTACTCCGTATTTTAACGACACGGACGAGTCATCTCATTCTACTAGTTTTCCTAGAATTCATACAATATTTGCACTAATACCTACAATCTATTTCAAGAAAACTACAATCCAATTAGTTTCAGCGTAGTAAAAACCATGTTTAATTACTCCTGCTTGCTTAATGGTTTGTTTATTACTGAGTCAACATTTGTCTACGCTAACAAGTATTGCTTATTAAAATGTGTTCAACATATGTACCTACATGCTTCAGTACCAAGAGGTATTTGAGCGTGTTTTCTTTTTTTGGAATGTACCTACTATAGATAGTAGTTGTAGAATTTAAATTTAAATAGTATCACAAATGCTAGTAGACATCCAATGGTTGAATGGCATTCGTAGATTCAGTGAAAATGCTAGAAATTGTGCTAAGAACAGCTGCCATATAATTTGTCAGGTTGTTAAGTGTACAGATAAAAGTGGACTCATGCATAATTGAAAGTGCCGCTAGAAACACCGACCACTTATCTAGCGAGCAGTGTAGGCGAGCAATCACTGCGATGGTTTCGCTAAGGTCCATTTAGATCAGGCCGGCCATAGCATAGCTAGAACAGAGAAAATTCCTACTTCGAAGATAACGAATAATACATTACTAAATACGACCCATCCTTTTTTTCTATAACAAAGATTGAAGAAACGATGTATGCCAGTGCTCTTATTCTTGTTGTAGATCCATTTGATCTAAACGCACCTGAAGGCACTCTCGTTCAAGCCAATATAAATGAGGCACGCGAACTCGTAAACGTCGTATTTATTGCAATTGAATGAAATGCTTTATTTACAATGCCAATTAACAATGACAAATGTAAGGGGTTGTGTTTACAAGCTTACTAAGTTTATGAGTGAGAAAGTCCATGAATATACTCGTATCTATTGAAAGTTGTTAGTTTGAACTGTTTCAATTACAAATGAATTATGTTTTTCTTACTTGTCCCCTATTCTTTCGTTTCGGAAACCAAGACAGTTGAATCTTTTCTCAAGGATTCGTCGAGCTTCATTGAATCTACTGCGCTTATTTGACGGTCGCCACAATTATTTCTGGCTCTCAGGAGTAACATTGGTTGGGAATATTGAGAAATTGTTCCAAAAACATACAAAGGTTTCCATTAAATTTCATTAAAATACTTTATGAAGAAGATAGTAAATAAATTATAAAGATTTCGTAATGATTGAGTACGAAGATGACTTAACATGAAATCACATCACTCAGAAAAATATTTTTGTGACGTTATAAGCTTTCAACAAATTAATCTTAGTTCAATTTAGACTTCTGTGGCGACTGATTTTCCAAGAGATGAGTATCAAATTCGATTTTTTCTGAAAGTATGTTCTTGAGACAGATCTTTTTATTAATGAACTTCAAGATGAGTAATATCCATGTGTACCTAAATTAATTATTTTTAGTTGAGGACAAAGTCATGGCTATGACTAAACCGAAATTACTTACTGAAAACCCCACTCAAAACTTGGAAAGATTATAATGGTTAGTTAACCACATTACTATTATGACGCATCACTCTATGGTTTTCCTTGCCATGTTGCGCCGACCCCAAATAAATTGGGATAAGGGCAGGAGAATGATGATGACTCTATGGTTTTCCTTCCGTGACAGTATGAATTAGAGTACCTATATTAAGAACGTGTTGTTAGGTTAAAGGGTTTCAATGTTTCTACAGCTTTATTAGGATTTAACTTGTGTGAAGTTTTCAGTAATCAGAGAAAGCATTTAAATATACAGTTTACACAGTTTATTTAAATGCTTTCTCTGATTCGGAAAGCTATGGTCATATTTTAAAAAGCGGTCAAGTGCGTGTCGGGCCATGCGGTAGGGTTTCGTCGCCGCCCATTATAACATGTGGACTTAGAAGGGCTTTATGTTTATTACTATTAAATTGAAAACGAGAAAAAGGTCAATTTTCCAAAATTTAATATGTTTACTACAGTAATTATTTTCTAATAATTTTATATTTTGTACGAAATTTTACACGTAGAAACAATTTAAATGCTACCATTACGTTTCAAGCCCATAGTTTAAATGCTACCATTACGTTTCAAGCCCATAGTTTAGTTTTTACTTAGGGGGGACGGAGACGCTTGACTCGAACAAAAATTTCACTTTAGAGTTTAATATTTCGCAAACCGCAAACGAATCACTGAATCGAAAAATAATCAGTCTAACCCCGCAATGATTTTGAAAGACCTATCCAAAGATGTCCTATCCAAAGATGCTATCCAAATATACCCCATACAATAGGATAGGCGACAAAAAAAAAGTGATGCCCACTTTTACATGTATGGTTCCTACCGTAAAAAAATCTTATTCAAGATTTTATTATTTCGTTATTGTCGCGTGATTAATATACAGGGTGTAAGGTACATGAACCCACATACGTGTACTAGTGATTCAGTAAGTACATGATTCTGGACCCCCTAGCGTTGGAATTTTTCGTCGGCCTTTTCCTAATATTTGAAAAAAAAAAATATTTCGCTTTGAACTGTATAAAATCGTTATACCTATCTACCCCAAAGACATAATTAATTTTTTTCATTTAAAATGTCTTTGGGGTAGATATAGGTATAACGATTTTATACAGTTTAAAGTGAAAATTTTTTAAATTTTTTTTATTTGAAAAAATAATTAATTAAATTTTTTGACGGACAGACCGAAACTATAAGGGTTTGTGTCCTTGTTAGGACTACGAAACCCTTAAAACTGCTTCTACCCATTAGAAATGAAAATCTTTCTCTAAAGAAGTCATAGCCAAAATAATTGAACTATCCGTATTAAGTTCTCATCAGCTGCTCAAAATTTGTATGGGAGGAGCACTTTTTTTTGGGAATTTACCATGACTTCCTTGAAGAACTGTTCACTAAGATGGGCAGAAACAGTTTTTTTAAATATGACCACACCTTTCTGTTATACCCTGTTTAAAAAAATATATGTGCTGGCATACATCAGACGGTATGCATTTACGTCTCTAATATTATCAAAATGTTCCTCAATCCCGTGGCATTTGCATAATACACTCAAAATCTCGATAGCCTTTATTGTGACAGTTTGACCACTATCTCACCTGATGCTAAGCGGTGATGTGGTCGACGATAGAGCACGCTTGCCTAGAAGTAACCAATTCGTTCTTGACTCAAAGACTCCCTGGTTGTAGCTATCAGGAAACATACTCCGATAAACACAGATATTTTAAAAGACTTCTTGTGTAGGTACTAAGCGTAACTACGAGGATTAATATGGAAATAATCTGTCAGGAAACACAGACTCTGGCAGGGAATTCCACTCCTTCCTTTCAATTCTTTCTTAAAAATGCACCTCTTCTAAGACTAAGGCTGCTGGTACGAAACTTATCTCATCTGACCAGCGGGTAAAGCTATAATTCATCATCATCAGCCTTTTAATTTAACTGTTGGGGCACAGGCCTCTTCTCTGAAAAAAAAAGGTCTCCTTTCTGTGAGAGGGTGTGGGCCGTAATCCACCACGCGGACCCAATGCGTGTTGGTGGATGTCAAATGTTTTTAAATTTTTAGTTCTAGGAACATACCGGTTTCCTCACGATGTTTTCCTTCACAGTTTTGAGAGCAGTGGTGATGAAATAATTTACACAAAGTAAAGCATCTGGCTGAGTTTGAACTCACGACCTATACTTGTTAGTCGCGGCCGTTACCACTGGGCCAGCACCAAGCTATAATTATTGTAACAACGAGACTGTTACTCTAATAAGGTACTGCAAGTCGCAGTAATTTCTACAAAAATAATATATCATGTCCTAAATACCTTGTAAATCAATAAAGTCCCATTTTTCTTCCATCCCAGGTTGACCCACTGCCGCTGACCTTCGCTAAATTAATATCCTCACAGAAATGACGCGATACTCCCAGCTCGATCGATAACATTGTTAACTCGGAACATAAATTAATTAACGGTATCTCCTCTCGTGTCATATGCGGTCTACTTAACACGCTTCTGTGGTCCATTCTCGGAACTTAGGTCATCATAATCCAACAAAGAAAATGGACTCAATTAGGGACACATTTTTCATTCATTGTCTTTGATATATTGGTTTGATTGTAATGGTGCGTCCACCGAAGTTATTTTTTGTGGAGCAACATTTTGTAACATGATTATGACAAAGGATTTCATGTTGTAAAATGTTGATCCACAAAATGAAACTTCGGTGTGGATGCACCATAACAAAACCATTCAAGTGATGTGGCATTGGAAGTTAGGATTTATAACATAACCTTTTTATTGATATTGTTGACGTATAAATAATTAGTTTATTTTACTGACGCGAAAATTACTCACCATTTAATTTTAAAAGGCTTCTACTTTCCCCAAAATCTGGTATCAATTCATCATTATTTCCAGCAATGTCATCTTTTACTCAGTAGGTACTGTTGTAACTTGGGGTCGTGCATATCTCAGTGGTGGGTAATTCTTGAGATTGATCTTATGTTGAGGAGTGTAATAAAAGAAACACGGGAACGCAATACTCAATACCAATTACCAATTACCAATTACCAGCCATCTTCAATCTCTGTGACAATCTTATTTTAAAACTCGAATCAGTCTTAATTTTTTTTTATTCATAATGAGCTGTGTTCTAAACGCTCGGCTCTAAAAAGAGGTCCTAATGAAACAGTATCTATAGAACCCACATCTATCGTTTCTTTCGTCTACTGTCATCACGACATCATCATCATCATCATCAGCCTTTTAATGTCCCCACTGCTGGGGCACAGGCCTCCTCTCTGTGAGAGGCTGTGGGCCGTAATCCACCACGCGGACCCAGTGCGGGTTGGTGGATGTCACATGTCTTCGAATTTTTGGGTCTAGGACATGCCGGTTTCCTCAGTTTTCCTTCACCGTTTTGAGAGCAGTGGTAATGTAATAATTTAATTTACACAAAGTAAAGCACCTGGCTGGGTTTGAACTCACGACCTACAACTTGTAAGTCGCGGCCGTTACCACTGGGCTACCACTGCTCTTACATCACGACATGGTTCTTCATAGCTTTTTCCTTCACCTACATTACTAGAAAAGCTTTAATAAAGTCTCATTCAAGCTTTTTAATGTATCAATATGTTAACCACTAGATATAATGATTGTTGCTCCTAAAATATTTCGAACCTACAGATGCCACATAGCGACCTCCTAATTTGTAAGTATACAAGCTGGTTGCGTCACCACCATGAAAGTCAAGGACAATCTCGATTTTATTAGAAAGAATTCGCGAAGAATTTTATTAATTAGATTATTTAAAGTCACGCGGTTGTTAATTAATCAGAGTTTTGATTGATGACGTAAGCGAGTAGAGGCATTCTCTGTCATTTCATACAATGGTTTTCCTTTAAACTTTAAAATATGTGTTCTCTACAACAACGGGAAACACATAGGTAAAATTATCATATCATAAAAGTATTTATAGGTAATCAAGGGTCTTTACCTCTAGGTAAAAAGGTCCAGGTTTTGACTTTGAGTAAAATTTTATAAGAGCTAGACCATTTTCTGTACACACCAACAAAAAAATTAATAGTGTGACTTAATTTATGGGATTTATTAAGAAGACGTGACGGTCATTGCCAAGTATTAATTTCCGCCTTTGTAGAGTGTTTTTTACTTGTACATAAAGATTTAATAAATAAATGAACTGAACAGATTATTTTTGTGTCATGTTTCTGAGTTGATCCCATAATTAAAGTAGGTACTGTCACCTTTGACCCTCTGAAAGTTTACCACTGAATTGATAGTAACCTTTTATTTAATAGACATAATAATTGTTTGTGCTATTGGTGCTTATTGAGGAGCTCGTTAAGCTACACTTGCAGGGTTGGTCCATGGATGGGTGACCATCTTTAAATACCGAGACTCCTCCAGTGCCTCGGAAAGTACGTTAAGCACGTTGGTCCCGGCTGTCAGTCGTGGATCTTTGACAGTTGTTATGGATCGTCAGAAGCCCGCAAGTCTGACAACCAGTCTTACCAAGGGCTATCGTATTACCCAGTAACTGGGTTGTGGAGGTAAGATAGGCAGTCGCTCCATGTAAATACTGGTATTCAGCTGCATCCGGTTAGACTGGAAGCCTACCCTAAGATAGTTGGGAAAAGTATAGGCAGATTGTTTGATCGCATTGATGGTGCTTATTTTAATTGTTTTTTTTTGTCTTATTTTTATAACGTTGCCCCACACTACGAAGTGAACATCATGGGTGCGTTCACAAACATGGCAACTCACATACACAAGACACCCAGACCAGACACAACTATCTGTAGGCCATAAAAGTATTTGTTCCGTGCGGGAATTGAACCCGTGACACGCAGCGCAGCAGTCAATCGCTCAACCACTGCGACAACCGTGCCGTCAAATTACAATATTCCTTTGCAAGATAATATAAAATATGTATAATAAAAAGTAAACAGTGAAAGCTTGTACCCAACTAAGAATAGAGTCCCCAAAATACTTGTTGTAAAGGGCGAGTAGAGATTATAACAGATGGATGAGCCGGAACATGGTAATTACAGCAATTTCCTTCTGCGGACGTTCTTTGTGGCCGGCCTGTGCTTAGCCTTTTATCCAGCAATGCATGAGTAAATCTCTAGTAGGTGCAGGCCTATTATAATAATACTAAATTAAATGTGGATCTTTGTGAATGTTTTATTTTCGCATAAACTGCTGAAAGGACACATAAACAATTATACTCTTAGTTTCCATTATATAGGCTGTAACGCAAATGGGTGGTCAAATTTTAAATACTGTTTCTGCCCATAGAAAGAAACAACTTTAATCAAAGAAGACATATTAAATTCCCAATAAAAAATTGGGCTTTCCGTTCAAAGTTATCATCAGCTGATCAAAATAAATATGGGAGGTCGATTGATTTTTAGACATCATTATAAATATAGTACAAAGGAACTGCTTATTTCTTAAGAAATTTCTACCAGCAGACCTGCGAAAGGAGAAGTAAGAAAGAAATGTAGACAAAAGTGTGTAAGAAACAGAAAAAACAATACGAGATGTCTTATTCTAAGGTATCAAATAAACCAACACATATAATGTAAATACTATATATTTATATACTTACATAAATATAGGGTGACTGGTAATTAGTGACCGATACTTAAACCAGTGATTGTACTCATGATATTAAACAACTTTCCCAAAAAAATAACGGCGTCACGCGGCTAACAGCTGATAGGCCACAGGCGCGCGCACGCCTGTGGCCTATCAGCTGTTCCCCCCCCCCTATCACCAATTTCCTACGGCTGTTGTGTTATTGTGATAAAAGTGAATGAGTAAAAACAAAATCTTTCTTTGGGAAAGTTGTTTGTAATCATGAGTACAATCACGTGTTTAAGTATCGGTCACTAATTACCAGTCACCCTATATATACCTAATACTGTAAATAGATCTCTGTAATAGAGAAGAATGTAGTGCTCTTAGTAATATAAAAAATGCGACCACACATTTCCGTTACACCCTGTAAACAAAGTGTTCCTTTTAATGTCCCATAACTCTGAAGTTATGTGGCTAAAGTAGCTAAAGTAGTACGTGGCTAAAGTAAAACAGCCGCACGGGACGATCCATCAGGTTAAGCTACGCTTGGCGGGGTTGGTCCATGGATGGGTGACCATCTTTTGATACCGAGATCCCTCCGTGTGTCGGAAAGCACGTTAAGCAGTTGGTCCCGGCTGTCAATCGTTGATCTTTGACAGTCGCTACGGATCGTCAGAAGCCCGAAAGTCTGACAACCAGTCTTACCGAGGGGGTACCGTATTACTGAGTAATTGGGTTGTGGAGGTCAAATAGGCAGTCGCTCCATGTAAAATACTGGTATTCAGCTGCATCCGGTTAGACTGGAAGCCGACCTCGAGATAGTTGGAAGATGGCTAGGCAGATTGAACTTTAAAGTTCTATGCTATAAGTAAAAATAATACAAAAAGTCCTAGAACAAGTGTTCCAAACATGAATAGTCTCGAACATAACATCAATCATAATTCAATTAATTTTGCTAGTGAATCTTTATTTTGTGAGTAAATATTGTTCATTCAAACCAATCATTCATATTTAAAGCTAAGAAAATGCGACGTGATCATAATTATTTCATGTAGAGGTGTTTTACATACATAATCGTGACTTTCGTCGAATTATTTTGTATGAAAAATAAAAACTTAAAAAAAAGACATATGCCAGTTGATTCTTTTACATGGTCTTATTAATACCCTAGAGTTATGGGTTATCAAAAGGAACACCTTACCACTACATACAAAATTATTCTCAAGACTGTCTTTAGTTTATCATAGGTAGGTTGTCAACTACATACTTGTGGTTCTAGGATAAATTAGGTCACTTAAGTAGTTTACATTTAGACCCCACAGGCTTTTGTCCACAAGGACTACAAAGTAAAGGAAAATTCTTGTGGGTGTACCAAAAGGTAACTAAAAGACAGACCCGTAAGAAACTTCATTACCCCTTTATAGGAATACCGGTTTGGAGGGTGGAAATCATCAAATGACTTCTCCAACTCTGGGAGGAGCAGGAGGGTGTGTCAGAGTCAGACTAAAACCCACCCTTGTTCCATCACTTGCCTGTGCCAAGGGCCGCGGTAACTGAGTTCCTAAGAGGGTTTTTCAGTAACTCTGTTGAGCATTTATATCATTTAGTAAAGTAGAGACTCTCATCAGGACCTCTTTATAGGGTTGAGAACTCATGGCACATTATGAATAAAATATTTAAGTACTGCTGAGTGTATTTTATAAGAATGTAAAAGTAATTTTGATAGGAACATTATAGTATTTATTAATTTAGCGAGAAACCTTACCTTGCCGTAACAGTCTTTGACTAGCGCGGAAGGTAAAGAATTTTTATCTGTATACCGCCAATTAGTTTATTTATTGTTTATTCATAGTTCTAACATCAGTTTTTTTGTTTAATTGGAAGTTACGAGTAAGTAAATAAAAATAAAAACGCATCATTTTAGCCTACGAAATGATTACATAGGAATGTATGTTTTATAGACTTATTGTAAGTACTTATTATGATTACTACTTAGTCCTAAGTTGTGGTGTACAATGTAACCTAAGTTTGAAATAAATTCTATTCTATTCTATTCTATTCTATTCTATTCTATTCTATTCTATTCTATTCTATTCTATTCTATTCTATTCTATTCTATTCTATTCTATTCTATTCTATTCTATTCTATTCTATTCTATTCTATTATACGCACAACCAAACTATGGACCTCTTAGCTAGCCGCTGTGTTTCCTAGCACTGATAACTCATCGCGTATAACCAGGCACGTTCTTTACGTAGCTTCTGACGGAAAGTAATGCAAGAAAGAGCAAGAGTGGGCTCATTGTGAATTCGATTATGCAATTGGTATTGGTTTTAGTTAGTACGACGTTACATTGTAGTGACTTATATTTTTGAAATCGCCACCTCAAGCCCTTTATTTTACCCGGGCATGCGGACGGCGAGCAGTGGGCAGCTCGCCGTCCGATCAGCACCAGGCCCGTGAGTCGACGGCGCGTAGTGTTCCACGCGCGCCTCACAGAGATGATTGTCAGCCGCCACTGACAGGGCTCATCGTGGCCGGTGCCTGCATGCCTAGGGGTAGCGGATAAATTCATAACATGAGTTACCGCACCCCTAGACACTCAGGCAGGGAAGGAACAGGGGTGGGTTTAGTCAGTAAGAGTCTGACACGCCCTCCCGCTCCACCCAGAACGGGAGATGTCATTGGATGATTACCCACGCAACAAAAAAACCCTTTATTTTGATATCTAACATATTTAAAAAAAAACACGGCTACATTTACCATAAGGCGGCCGCCATTTTGTTTTTTTATTTTATCAAAATACTTAAAGCCTCTGTTACTTCAGCTGTTAAGACCAATCAAATGATACCTCATTTGTTAGAATCTATCCAGCCGTCTAGGCAACCGGGGTTGCCAAGTAAATAGACATACTTGCATACATACATACAATCCTTCTGGTGCAGTCGGGTAGAAATTAGAGTAATATATCCAGTTATATATCACATGCAAACATTCAAATTCGATTATCAGTAAGTAAGCTACACAGGAGATACCTATCGTGAAGTGGTAAACTTCGTTGCAATGCAACCCTTTCTAAACGTTTAAGAAAAGTATTAACATTTACCTTTAACTGAGGCAGTAACCCTAATGTAGATACCACTTAACAGTAATTCCGTGTAGTCATTTAGTTAGCGCCAATTTTATGGCTTGTCAGTTATAAATCTTAATCTATTATCTTGTAGCAAATCGGTTTGTCTGTAGATATATTAAATAGGAATAAGCAAAAGTGACTCGTGAATTATATGGAAACTAGTACACGTACAAACATGTCAACTAAAAACACAATGAATTGCAAGGCGTAAACTAGTTTGACATCTCTAACTTAGTTCATAGCTATAGCCGTCCTTTTCTCGCACTGCATTCTAGTAAAATATAGCGATTCTCTAATACCAGTTTAGTTATTGAACAAGAGAATCGGCATCATTATTTCCCGTGTCTTTATAGTTTAAAGGGTGGAGGTTTGTTAACAGTCTTCTATTCAAAAACTTAAATAAGAATAGCCTTTATTTCTCAGACAAAGTACAGAAGATTTAATTAAGTGTTTAATTTATTTCCAAATTGATCCTCGTAGTTACGCTTAGTACCTACAAAAGAAGTCTTTTAAAATATCTGTGTTTATCGGAGTCTGTGTATCTTCCTGATAGATACAACCTAGGAGTCTTTAAGTCAAAAGTTACTTCTAGGCAAGCGTGCTCGATCTTCGACCACATCATCGCTTACCATCAGGTGAGATAGTGGTCAAACGCGTGCATACCAAAAGTTAAAAAAAAATCGGCATACCTTACGTATTGAAAAAACTGAAAAAAAAAACATACTAAGACAACAGCATCCCGCGTCAAATCACTAGTCGTCCCAAACAACAGCTAAAGGGCGTGAGCGTGAAACGTGATTGTCCGATCAGAGTGACTAATTGGTTACCTACAGCTGCACCAGCACCGAGTCGAACCTTCACCCGGCCGGGGGCGATACCACGAACATAGCATTATACGTGTTTAGACGTCGCGAGTCTGCCCGTTGGGTGACCATTAGGTGGTAAACGGAGGTTCTGCGTCAATTGTTGGTGTTTTGTTGTATGCGGGTGGTGTTCTAAGGGCGTTTAAATAATAGTGCATAGAGAACACCGGGTTTTGGCCTTCAGCATTCAATCTGCCTCAACCTCCTTTTTATGCAAGTCGGAAATAAATAATTATGAAAATATAATCAGTAGTAGCCCCAGTTACTTAGGTTCTTACATGTCGTACTGTTGTGTACAAGCAATTCTGTTCGAGATTCCAACACAGATTTTTATTTCTTTGCATAAAAATGGAGACCGACACCAATATCTATTATGTTATCTGTGCCGATACTGACACAATGGATAAAATCTTAAGTATTGCGTAACTACTAAGTCGCCGAGTACCTATGTTTGTTTTACGATTTAATATTGTTTTTTTATAAACAACTCAATAAAGCGCCAACATATTTAATATCGGTGATCATAACACAAATGAAAATAGACGCCCTTCAGCGTGAGTGACATCGCAAGGAAAATCGGCGCCACGCTTGTCCAGCGATGGACACCCGACTGATTGTCTTGTTCTAAATCAGTTCAGTGGCAACAATTAAAATTCCACGATGTGGCAAACCTCTAACAATAGTTTGACTTATGTAATAGATAGGTATTCCAGTGCCCTTGAGAAAAATAACTCCGGCATCTGGACAAAAGAAAATCGTAGCTTTATTTACTGAGCCCGCTCCTTTGGCCCCACTTTAATCCAGTATGTCGTGTCTTTGTTTTGTTTGTGTCTATGTGATGTTTGTACAGTTTTTACAATATAATGTTTCTTTCTTTCTTATTTTCAAGTAGGTAAATAGTGCTATTCTAAAGTTCACCAAAACCTTCTTCAAGTGATCGCACAAAATGGAACTCGACATCCTCAAGGGCTATGCCAAATGCTTGACATAGTCGTTTACCAAGTTTCACTACATAGACTGGTCCAGTAATGCTCGCATCCAGCAGATTCCCGCGACCTAGACCCGCAGGAGTATTCGCTAACTCAGTTGACATTAATTTGATAGGCACTAAGCAGTACATTGCTGCTTTGACGTATAGGAAAACAAAAATGTACTACGTAGTGCCTTTTATAATCGATGTCCACCGAGCAAAGCAGCAATGTACTGCATAGTGCCTATCATATTGATGTCAACTAAGTTAGCGAATTCACCTGCTGGTCATCGCCATCGGTCCACCTTGTGGGAGGCCCACCAATATTGCGTCTTACTGTACGCGGTCGCAACTCGAGAATCCTTCGCCCTCCTCGCTATCCGTTTTGCGAGCAGTGTGGCCCTCCTCAGTACCCCCGCCCACTTTAGTTTGGCAATTCTTCATTCCTGATTCGATCACTCAGGGAAACTTCGACTCTCCGAGTAATAGCCCTTTCCGTTGCCAACATTGCAAATCGAATTCACTTGTATTTATATTAAACCGCGAATTCCTGAACCCATTCAGATTTAAAACTTCTGTTCCAGAACAACAGATTTTGTTGTTTTACCAGAAAAATCCGCGAAACCAAATTGCATTCAGAGTCATCGACCTCATAAATTATTACAGCAACTCGATTTCTTGTTTTATAAATATTTATTTTTAAACTAATACTTCATTATTCACTTAGGTAGTTGTAGAAAACCGTAGGAATGTCAGGTTGCCAAGAAATACAACACGATGTAAACACAGACTAAGCATAATGTATATCTTTCAAACAATCTTGTGAATGCTATCTCATTATATTAAACTATAGAGTTTGCGATACCTGAAGACATTATCTGCAATTATTTAAATAAACACATGCTAGTAATAATAAAGGCTTCCCCAACACTTAAATTGCAGTAAAACTGTAACAATCTTCATAAAGTTGTTACTCTGAACAAGAAACTAGGTCTTTTTAGATTTGGAAAACACAAAAACCTAAGATATTAAACGGTAAAGTGGCTAATTTAGAGGCAGTATGCGGTTTTTCTCTCAAATAGTTTAATTTGTTGTGGCAACATTTATTGTTAAAGCTTTTTGTGTAGATATTTATTTTTACTGGCAATAAAACGAGCACTTAGCATAATATATACTGACAGCAAACTATGCGAAAACTAACAACGACCTTTAATATCATCGTTTTTATTACCTTTATTTAATAATTTATGGTTCTTAATCATATTTTTATTTAACATTCCTAAATGCCACTTCTATTTAGCTTTTAATTGTGTCAAAATGTCTACAAGTCTATAAAATGGTTCTCTATCAAGAGTAAAAGTGCCTCAAAGAAATGAATGCTTTGCACTAGACCGCATATTATGGCGAGAATTGACCATAAAATTTATGATTAGGTACTAAACAAGATAATTTATAGAATTATCAGGGTAAAAACCTTATTTTATTTCACCTTATTATCTATAATCTACACCTTGGTATAAAATGGTTAAGCCTCTTTTGTTAACGTGTTATTACTGTGATGATTTTCATATGAAATCTATCAAGTACCTTATTATTTTTATACTTACATTATTTTAAAGGTTTTCAAGGAAATAATATCGTAACAGTCTACGCTAGATTGAGACTCGTCCCGTTATAGAGAATTTTCTGTGCAAATGGACTTTTGCTGATTTCTCGAAAAACTATTAACAAAGAGCATTCACACTGTCGATGTTGCTTCAACTATCTCCCAGAAAAACATTTAAGTGTTTACGTTCTCTGAAAGACGGAGGGGACATGGCAAAGAAAGATTGTCAAAGAAAGTGGAATTCCAAGGAAAACTCAATCAGTATACTTTTCTCCCAATATAGAGGCTGTAACGGAAATATGTGGTCATATTTTAAATACTGCTTTTGGCCACGGAAATCAATAATTTTCTTCAAGGAAGCTATAGTAAATTACCAAAAAAAATTGGACTAACCGTACAAAAGCTGATCAAAATTATTCGGTTCAATTTCTTTTTAGAAATTTAAATAGAAAAAACCGGCCAAGTGGGAGTCAGACTCGCACATGAAGGGATCCGTACCATAAACTGAAAAAAAAAACAAAAAAGAAAACGTTTCTAGAAACGTGTTTTTTTTTTGGGCTGTATCTCATGATTCGTAATAGGTAGACAATCGAAATTTTCACACAGCGTGTATTTCTATAGCCGCTATAACAAATAATAACAAAAATAAATTAAAAATTAAGGAGGCTCCCTTACCCGGGCCTGCGGACGGCGAGCAGTGAGTAGCTCGCCGTCCGATCAGCAACAGGCCCGTGAGTCGACGGCGCGTAGTGTTCCACGCGCGCCTCAAAGAGATGTAGTCAGCCACCACTGACGGGGCCCATCGTGGCCGGTGCCTGCATGCCTAGGGGTAGCGGATAAATTCTGAAAATGAGTTACCGCACCCCTGGGCACTCAGGCAGGGAAGGAACAGGGGTGGGTTTTAGTCAGTAAGAGTCTGACACGCCCTCCCGCTCCACCCAGAGAGGGAGAAGATATTGGATGATTACCCACCCCCCCAAAAAAAAAGGGGGCTCCCTTAATTTTTAATTTATTTTTGTTATTTTTATTTCAACTGTATAGTTATTACGGATCGTGACAGCGGAGGCATAGTAATAAGGACCCGTTGGTTACCCTTCTTGTACGGTAGGACACGGTGGAGCATACGGTGGAGGTTTGCCCCGCCTGGGCAGAACACCGCCATGTCCTCGTGGATGCGATAGGCGGCAGCGACCTCTCGCGCCGTGCCCTGGTTCAGGCCATGGTACGGAGCGAGAGGGAATGGGGGGCCGTCTCCTCCTTCTGCGAAGCAGTAATGCTCGCGAAGAGGGAGGCGGCACACGTTAGGGAGACTCAACAGATTCAGAGTCGCCCTAGCGCCCTCAGCAGCAGCCGCCGCAGGAGACGCCAGGGGCTGCGAGACGATCTCCGGCCACCGTAGACCCGGGCCTGCGGACGGCGAGTAGTGGGTAACTCGCCGTCCGATCAGCACCAGGCCCGAGAGTCGACGGCGCGTAGTGTTCCACGCGCGCCTCAAAGAGTTGTCAGCATGGGACGGGGCCTGCCACGGCCAGTGCCTGCCCGGGGGTGGAGGATAAATTAAAAAGGAGGATAAAGAGTTACCTCGCCCCCGGGCGCGTAGGGCAGGGAGGAACAGGGGTGGGTTTTAGTCAGTAAGAGTCTGACCCGCCCTTCCGCTCCACCCTAGAGCGGAAGAAGTCATGAGATGAGTTCCCACCCCCAAAAAAAAAAAAAAAAAAACCCTTCTTGTACGGAACCCAAATAAAAATCAATTTAAATTCCAAAAAAAATTGTTGTAGTCAGAAGCAGAATTTGAAATATGACCACGCTTTTCCGTTACAGCCTGTAGCAAAATTTGTCTAGAAAGGGGATTTATGTGTCTTTTAAAACGACACTAAAAACACTTATTTCAACACTAAGCTTGAAGGTTGACGCGTTACGAGCAGTTTGACTGCAGCTTAGTCAAACACTGAACATTATTTAAGTTAAACGCCAATCAATCATTTTTGGCTGACAGTAGGACTGCCGTTAAGTCTGACATTGTGTCATGTTTAATTGCATTCCAGCTATTGGCTAACATTCGTGGCTAACAATGTTAGAGACAGAAAAAATACTTCATTGTGAATTGGTGATTTAAGTTTAGCCTAAACTTTTTCTGAACGAAAGCTTCCATTGTCACAGTTAACGCACTGAAAAAGCTACTTATAATAGAGATAGCCTAACTCTTACTCCTACATATTTCTCCTACACATTTCCTTATATTATAAGGAAATGAAAGAAAAACATGATCATCACTACGGCTGTCACCTGTCATCAAACGCGTCCTAAGTCAACTGAGGGAAATGGGTCCCGTATAGTATTTGCGTCACCGGTTTACCAAACGGAACCCTAACTTGAATTAAATGATAATAATATGGGCCAAGTTTGTTGATAGATTAAACTTTTTATGTAGTTAAAGTTAAGGGAAGGTATATTTACTGTGGTAACTATACCTTCCCTTAACACAATCCGGATTCACATTGGGTATGTCCAATGTGAATCCGTATATTTGTTTACAAGTTACAAATTATATTTTTTTCTATAAGTTGACCGTCCAGCGATCAAACTCATGAAAAATTAAGTCACTGTTGCCGAGGCACTTTTATTTCACTTTTTTTTTAATTCGAGGGCTTGCTGTATTATTGTGAATAAACACTTCTTCATTTTTTTTTTCATGTCAACTGTCAAACGCGCGAATATTAGTCGTTAGGTTTTCTGAAATTTTCTAATTTTTCGCTCAACTTTCTTCATTTTTTCTTTCATAAGAACCTTCTCCTGACAATAACAAATACAACAAAAAAAGAATTAGCGAAATCGGTACAACCGTTCATGCGTGATGCATGACCATGGAAATAGGGATTCATTTTCAAATATCATCATTATGTTAAAACAACTTTATTATTAAAAACAAACTTGTTTTTAGAAAAATATACGAATCATTATTATGAGAAGACTGTTAAGTTTCCCATGATTATTATTTCATAATATTTCAACAAAAGTTATTTATTTTTCCCACTTTCATATTTTAATGTTTGTTCTAGAGGAAACATAAAATACAATTACCATTTCAATATATTTTAACTGCCCAACGTGTGTGTTTTCCCATCAATGAGTCCCAATTACGGCAATTGTCATAAATCAAAACAGAGCTTTGCGTAAACATTGGTAATGAAGGAAACTTCTGTTTCTGCTTTCGGCACTAAAACCAAATAAGCATTTAAATACATTTTCCAACTTTGGAAGGCTTATCTGCTTAGCGGGAAGTGCGGCAACCGTGTTAGACAGAAGTGGGTTAGCGCAAACAAAGTCACGGTCATCGAAATGCTAGCACTAATGCTTTTTCTCAGAATACACCTGCCAAACATCGCAGGTAATCTCGACATCAGTTTACAATTCCTGCAACATTCCACACTCTAACAAATACTCCAGATATGCGGTATAAACACAATCGTAAATCTCGAAAGAATGCAAAATATTTCGAATTGGCGTTTTAAGACTTAACTGTCGGAAATATCTTGGTTTAGTGCGGAGCGGTATTTATTGAAGTCGTGCTGCCCGAATGTATTTTAAAACTTCCCTCAAATGCTGTTTATTTGTCCTGTACAATGCGTCATATCGTACACGTTACACAGACATTCAAATTTTTACATGAATCAACTAAACGTTTCGCATAAATTATATCTTAGCTAAATCCATCGCATGAATGGGAAATATCAAATTAGCAATGCAAGATACATTAAAGATTACAAAATTACGGTACAACAAAACACTGATCACTTAATTTGAGTGATTATCGATGGCCTCTGGCGCCGTTTATACTTAAACGAGTCAAACATTGAGAAATACATGGTTTACCTTATTTTACATCTACATGTACCTAAACTGATAGAATAGGGAAGGGTCCTAGGTGCCTGAGGCCGCCCTGAGCATCGTAAATACAACTTAACTCTGATTTAAAACCGGATTATTATTATTCGTACAGTTGACTCGTGCTACCGCTTTTCGACACAGTGATAAAGTAAACATTATTTATTTGCAAGCAACTGTAAATAATCGGCATTAGGAGATCGACTCCGCATTGGGTATGGTCTCCTGATAACGGATGGTATGCCGAAGTTAATGTCAAAATAAATTGTTGCGAGGCGATTTATATGCAGTATCTGCGAGTATTTATTGTGCGGAACAATACATGGTTGATAGTAAATTGTAATTAAAGCTGCTGTGAGAACTAAATGCTGTTAAAAGCCTTGAGACATCGTATGTGTCATGCTGCTACACTATTGTTTTTTTTCCTATATAAATAAACTAGCGACCCGCCCCAGCTTCGCTCGGGTACAAATTATACATATAAACCTTCCTCTTCAATCACTCTATCTATTAAAAAAAACCGCATCAAAATCCGTTGCGTAGTTTTAAAGATTTAAGCATACATAGGGATATAGGGACAGAGAAAGCGACTTTGTTTTATACTATGTAGTGAAACAATAATTGCGTAACTTAATTTTCATCACAATCACTTTTTTAGATTGCGGACCCAAGTTGGTCGCTGTAGAAATAATCTGGCCAAATGAGGCCATCCCAAACTCAGTGCCAGTGTGGAGCCCCTCTAAAGAACATGCGTCACCTTCTTGCCTACCCAGCATGCACAACCACCTGCACCTTGAATGATTTAAACAAAGCCAATGACAAAACTATCCAGGTGGCTACATACCGGTCGGACAAAATTTCATGTCAAAATCAACACGTAAAGAAGAAGATCAAAATCACATCACATAAGATTTTGAAGAAATACCCAACGAAAAAAATGTTTCTTACCTATGTCAAAAAAATTACGACAACTTAACAATATTCATTGCACACAGAAATGAATATTGTTAAGTTGTCAAAATGATGGGCACTGCCCTTGATTGTGTGCGCAATAACCCTGCAAAAGTCAAATTAAATTTCGACCTATATTTTGAATTTGCTACACGATATTACAGCAGGATAAAAGAAGTCTGAAATCTAAACCTGCTTTGCGACTTAAAAGATTGCACCAACACATAATGCTAGGGTGCAAAATTATACAACAGAAAAACAATTAATCTCACTCTTGTCATTTACTTAAAACTATTTTATCTATTAAATAACAGGGTCCCGACAGATAGCACGAGTTTAAACACGATTTGATTTTGATTAATGTAATTCGTAACTACCTCTGATCGAGGCACGGACAAAGTGAATGTTTAAGACGATACTTATCTTGTAATTTGACGGCTGTCCATCTTAATACAACAATACACCAATTGAGTTTGTAAGCACTTGTTATCTGTGTATGAGTGTACAAATAATGGTTTGTTGCTGGTGTTTTTCTGCTGTACTTATACATGCTTGAGTGTTTGAGGTTTTCACTTTGTTAACTTGTGACTACGAGCTATCATTTATCTCATGTACCAAACCTTTTCCCAACGTTGTGTCGCTTTCCAGCGTTGATTAATTGAGTCATCATCATCATCATCATTTCAGCCGAAAGACGTCCAGTGCTGGACATAGGCCTCCCCCAAGTGTCAGCCACCTTGTGGGAGGCCTTCCAGCACTGCGTCTTCCGGTACGCGGTCGCCACACCAGAACTTCCCGGCCCCATCGACCATATGTTCTGCGAGCAATGTGCCTTGCCCACTGCCACTTCAGTTTGGCGATTCTTCGTTAATGAGATGAGTACCAGTATTTTAAAAAAAAACTTTTTGACAAAAAATTGAACCGACGAAAAATAACTAAAAAGCAAAAAAATAAATAAACCTTTTAAGTCTTAAGTATTGAGCTTATTTACCTATATAAAATATCAAATTTTATATAAACTAATTTTGAGTCGGCGCCAAACAACAATCTGATTATTAAATATAAATTTTATATGTACGTAGAAATGAAGAAGGCTAGATTTAGGTAATTAATTATTTTATTATTTGGCCGATCTAACAAAAATAATCATCAAGATCGTTTGTAAATGACGGAGTGAGGGCTGAACATACACAAAAAAAAATCTATATATATGTACGGTCGAATTGAGAACCTCCTCGTTTTTTTTCGTCGGTTATAAGGCGACTGTCTGTCCTCCACCACCAACTAGTACGATACCATTAGATAAAACTACACTTCACCCATCCACTGACTGACCTCGGCAAGCGTTGCTTAACCTCGAAGATCAGCCTTTGCGTCTGTTATTACTCAGCCACGAGCCCCGAGTTCATGAATCCTTACACACCTTAAAAATGCATTTCGCCTCGAGCCTTTTAAGACTGGAAAACAAGAACACAAAACTTTTATTAACCTGTATTTTTTGCCTCTACAACAGCGTAAAAATAATTGAATACATGTTTAAGTAAAACAGGCAATTTTACACCGCCTGAAAAAGATTCAGTTCCATTTTCAAAACCCCAATGTGTTCTAAGTAAACCCGTAACAAAACAACCCTCACGTAGAAAACTAACCGAAAATTCCAGTTTATCTGTTCAGCAAAATAGTGTCAATAAAAACTGAGGAGGTCTTGAAAGACAATAAATGTACTACGTGCTTCGGTAACAGTCTTTCTTCTGACTAGTTTGCCTCTCAAACATGACACCCTTTCAACGTGTGGGAATACGTACAGCTACCTAATAAAACTTTTATAGCTCGCTGGAGTACCATAGATTGATTTGTAGAACAACTATAAATGTTCTGATTGATATTTATTCTGATACAATTATGTCATTTAAAGACAGGCCCCTCTGAACTGTTATTTTATTACTTACTAACGCGCAGATCTATGTTTGAGGTTGTGAGTCAGATCGTGGATTAGGTACTGGTACAATGTCTTTCTTTGGGTCAAAAACACAGCCTGGTTAAATGAATGAAATTAGATGGAATCGGCCACTTTAATTTGTGCTCTGCTCTGCTAAAGGAACCAAGAACAATAGATAAGATGCGAAAATAAATGTAAATAAAGAAAATGATATTACTAAGGATGGGCCGAATGTGGTTTGAACCGAATACGAACTTCGGCCCGAACATTTGGTAAAAATAAAAATTTCGGCCAAAGTTCGGTTATTTTCACCGTGTTTTTAGGGTTCCGTACCCGAAGAGTCCAAACGGAGCCCTGTAGTTGTCACTCACAAGTCCGTCTGTCTGTCTGTCCGTCGTCTGTCACAAAGTTTTGTTACGAATAATTTTTTTACTTCCCATTGACCTTGAAATTTGGTGATAATGTTTATTATTACTATTTATTACCTACGTATACTTTACTAACAAATACCAATATTTGGTACGGAACCCTTAATGTGCGAAATCCGATACGCACTTGGTCAGAATTTTTCGAGAGTGACTCGTCGTATCTTGTTTTTACACCATAACCTGCCCTTGGTAAATTTTCAATACTAGTGAGTAATAGGATTTCATTTAACGACTTTTATAAAAATAAAAAGTGTTTTATTTTTGGCGATATCTAATTACTTAAATTTTTAGATGTCCAAATTCTGATAATGTTAAGAATACATTTAATTGTTAAATATGTAAATGTGTAAGGTTTTATTTTGCTGGTTTAGTTTTATTATTTTAGACTAAACAATGTACCGGATGTTCGGCATTTGAACCGAATTTCGGTTGAAGGCCGAAGTTCGATTCAAACCGCCGAAGTTCGGTTAAACCGAATTTAAAACTAATTTCGGCCCATCCCTAGATATTACCTATACAATGACATAGCCTACCGAGAAGCTCGTGGCTTAAGTAATAACAGCCGCACGGGTCGATACATCAGGTTAAGCTATGCTTGCCAGGGTTGGTCCATGGATGGGTGACTATCTTTACATACCGAGACTCTTCCTTGAAGAGCCTCGCTCCATGGGAAATACTGGTATTCAGCTGCATCTGGTTAGACTGGAAGCCGACCCCAAAATAGTTAGGAAAAGGCTAGGCAGTTTGATTGAATGCATAGCCTACCATACTGCCTACCCTTTCAACAGATGTTGTGAATAACAATCTGCTACGCATTTCAAGAGTTGTACACATACCACCTGAAACAAAAATAGATTACAAAGATTTCAATCACAACTAATCGCTTTAACATCTAGGAGTACCAGAACATGGTATTAAATAGTGTTTATGAGATTTTAAACGAAACCTTGATAAAATCACGATAACACATACCAACATGTAACGTACAGAAATAGCCTTATTTTTCCTTTAAACCGTCGCTCTTCGTGTTAGTACAATAACTAGTCCGCAACATTTAGTTATTTGCAATGTATGACAAATGCATAATTTGATTAGATAACAAAGTGCCACGGAATGTACACAGTGGTGTCTCATTAGGCTTGATATCACAGGTATGCCAAAATATTTGCTATGTTCAGCTGAAACTATCACATATTCGAGTAAATCACTTTATAAATTTACAATTTACTGTTTCACAATGTTTTATATTTTAACCTCCCAATTTCACCCTGTGTATCCATATACCTTTATCAAAGGATTTTTGCTGTCCTAAAACAGACAATATAGCACCACTAGTTAGGATCTAGGGAAGAGGTCAAGTCAGTCTACTCTGACGGCTAAGAGACGTCCACGAAACACCTACGAGATACCTGCGCAGCCCCTTGGAGAGACCGCATAGGCACTGCGTAGAGGCCGTAGGCACGCCTCTACGCTGTGCCTAAGCGGCCTCTTGGTAGTGTTTACGCGGCCTCTCTGTGCAGTACATTCGCGGCCTAGACGTGGTGATCTGTATAGTGACAACGTGGCTTTTACACGTGCCTACGCGGCCTCTATGCAGTGTCTACGTGGCTTCTACGCAGGGCCTATGCGGCCTCTACATAGTGCCTACGGGCCTCTGGGTCTTCCCCCTACTGTGACGTACAACGACCTACAACGTTTTGTTCAAATCTATTCATGTGCAACCTATAGGTTAATATTATGTGGGATCATGTTTAACTTAGCTACTAGAATATATGCGTAATGAATGATATTAGATCATAGCCTAAGAAATCACAGATCCCTTCTGTTTTAATTTACTTCATATTATAAATTACTACCTACGTTGCGGTTCAACATGAGGAATGGTAATTTTAATTAACGTTTTTAAAACGACAAATCAGTTTCAGGTGCAATAAGGAATACCTACTTGGTTTAATTCTCTTTGTTATAGACGGAAGAGTCTGTAAATATATAACCATAAAGTTTATAATCAATCATAAACATCGATTATTATTTTATGAGACTGTTACCTTGTACCATTAGACTCCTTAATTTAATATTGACTTACCTTACACAGGCAAACAAACCTCTGCGTGTGTACTTTACATGTTAGCGACGAAATATTTTATTACAGTTGTTGAGCTGCCAAAAGGCCGATACATGATAATTAATTACTGCGCTAATTGATTCAATTCGACGGATTATTGAGCTATACGTTTACACAATGACTGGGTACATGAAAATTCCGATGATGCTCCATAGGTTGGCGCCAAGTGTTAGCGCATTGACCGAATATAATCGTCTGAATCACTGCGCACACGCATGCGGGGTTACTTAACATTCCTATCGGATGTTATTCACATAATTACTCAAATAAATCATTTGATCTCATACTATAGATCTATTTTTAATGCTTATGAACGGGAAAAGTCATGGTATCACTTTGTATCTATATATAAATAGGTTTACGATACTTTTAGATAGGTAACCGTAATTTGACGATTGAGTTATTCAGTTTCGATGGTTCATACGATGAGTCGGTTTTTCATTTGTGAAGAGTTTGCCTTATTGTTAAAGAATTTAGGTCAGGCGTGAATTTAATCGCAAAGTCGGTTAAAATAATATGCATTTGAGTTATTGATAAGACTAACTTATCAGATCATGAGGTCAAATTATTCCTAGTTCAAACGTTAGGCCGATCTTCCGATTTTAATTGTTTAATGGAGGTACCTGTTCATCCATTACTTCATGTTATTAAAATAAACATATTTTTTATGGCCAATAAACAATAGCAAAAAAATACCACTTCAATCCCTAATGGAGGGAATCAATACCAACCTACATTTTACTAATGGGAATAAATTAAATGCTCCGTTTAACTTAAATAAAAATGGCGTACAATAAATCAGTGACTGGCACAAAATAAAACAAGCCAAAAACAAAAAAAAGAAACAAGCGTTGTTGATAGCATGTAATCTACTTGTTTCGTATATGGGAAAACGTTTTAAATCGGAGTAGCTAGTGAGAAAAAAATAGACCATTGTACCAACAAGAGATAAGCTCGGAACGTGTAAGTCGAGTGTAAATTTGGTGAAATTCGTTAGGCTATTTTTGACCGAGGTCTCGAGTTCAGTGCTCGCTTGCCGTATACGGAGGTGAGAACACAAATATAGATAGCTCTCACTGGAATATACTACCAATTACACTATTATGATCAAAACAAGTGAGTGACACATTCACAGAACAATAAAATACCTATCTTTTGTTTTATTTTGACATTCCATAATGTTTGGGCAGTGGACATTCCATTCAACTTGGCCAAATAAGTATTTGTCTATTTAGCCCACGCAAATATTTTTACATATTTCCGACATCGATCACAAAAGGCCGCTTCTATTATCCTAATAAGCGCCAATAACGTTTTAATGTACAAACGGACATAATAATAGTAAATGTAACCTAATAATACATAAGTAAGTCTTAATGTATTTATGAATCGTGTAATTTACATAATGTACGTATTATCAATCATCGTCATTGGTGACAACTCCGAAATTAAGATTCCGTTATGCAAGCGAAATTACTCATAAAATGATATGGTCGATTAATGTATAATTATTTTTCAAAAAACAGGTCAGATACAATTATTACGAACAACGAAAAAATATTAATGAGATGTGCGACATGCTATAAAAAGTATGTCACCTGAAATTCACAATATTATTAATTTAAAGTACAACTTATTTTGTTTGTTGAAGTTCAATGAAAGCTTCTTGATGAAGTCGTAAGAGTCGCACAATGGAATATGAAACAATCGTAACATGCCTCGAATAAAGAGTCAGTGATCTTGTGAATCATAAAATACAAGAAGGCGTTAATGTTCCAATGTGTGCACATTGTAAACAGGCGTGAAAAATTCCACTTCTAGATTAATCTTTACATCCGTGGTATCTGTGAAAATGTACGTATTACGTCCGCGGGTACACAGCAACATGATTTATGGGCGAATCAACCGACTGTTTGCTGAACCTTTTAAGGGAAATCTTCGCCTTTGTTGTCGCCGCGAAGAGCTTCGATGAAATGACAGTAGGTAGGTACTATCATTTCACACATATGGCCTGCCTACCGGCGAGATTCTTTAATATGGTAAATTATAATTTATTTTTTTGTCGTTTTTACTTTGATTTCGATGTGTTTTATAAAAGAAAATGAAACATTAACTCATTAATCAGATTTGTTTTTTTTTTATCTTTTTCGCATTTTAAGACCAAACACGATGTAGCAATGAGACAGTGACTCATCACGAAAGAATTTACGACGTGTGTAAACCGCGATGCTTTAAAAACGAATTTGCGAAAAGGAATTCCAATTATGCGACATTGTAGGAGAGTCCACCAAAATTCCTGCCCACTAATTTATTTATACCTACTTGAGTTGATACGTTTTGCCAAATATTGCTAGCCGTTTTACACTAACAAGCATTTTCAACGCGTGCCAAAATACAACTTGACCATGTTTGGCAAATGGTAAAATTTGATAAATTCTCGTACATCGTCGTGGCAATTTGCCAGGCTATATTGCCTAGTACAATGGCGGCAACCCTTTACCTAAGTTGACTTTGACCAATAACGTGGATTGACACGCTGCTGACAGACAGATACGATTTTCAGGCGAACTGACATTTAGAAATGGAATAAGTAGTTATATGGGAAGTATGTGCAGTTGATCCAAGCGATGTACAGACGATGCAATACTCCGGTCTGCAGTGGGCACCACTGACAGCTTCAGTGTGGCAGTCGGTTTGCACCAGGGGTCGGCCCTCAGCCCTTAGCTCTTCCAGCTGATAATGGACGCTCTGACGTCGGACATCCAGGAAGAGGCTCCCTGGTGTGTGCTGTTTGCTAATGACATTGTACTGGTTGCCAAAAGCGGCTAAGAGGCCAGAGCAGATTGGAGACGTGGTGGCAAAGACTGGAGCGTGTTGGCCTGAAATTGAGCAGAACCAAAACAGAATACCTGTTCTGCGATTTCGGTGGTCTCTCCAGTCGTCGTCGGTCGTCACGCAGTCTACTTATAAACAGTACTTTTGTCAAGTCTTGCCAACCACTTGACGGTAACTTATTGTTTTAAATTTGACTATATTCTCGATTCTATAATCCCTTCTCGTCACATACCAGAGTTTTATTCTGCATACATTGGGTACAGGGCACTGAAGTAGCTATGCTGTATGTTCTGATAATGCAAACTCCAATACGTCAGCCTTGCAGGTCCTTTTAAAATTATGTGCAAAATTATCTATACACGTCATGCTAGCCATTCGAGTTGGCTGTTTAAGAGCAAGGTTTAGGTTGAAATTTAGTAGCAGATACTCCAGTGTAACCGAATTATTATTCCGTTTTAAAATATCGATATTAAAATCGCCAGCAATTACGACATTCTTAGAACGCCTGTTGGATATATGTTCGAGTAATTTTCCTAGTATATTAAAACAATCTTATATATTTCTAGTATTTGGTACTCTATAAATACACATAACTATTAATTTATAATTAATTAGCTCAACAGGACAACACTCAAAAACTCCTGGTAATGACAATTTAGCTATCTGAGGTATTTCCCTCCTTTGGTGACAATTATAATACATGTTTCTCCTCTCTTTTTTTCCTGTCTACTATAACAGGCAGCAAAATTATAATTTGGAATGCATAGTTGTATTTCGTAACCCTTTATGATAAAATGTTCGGTAATGTAATTAGCACACAAAAAATATAACTTTCTGTTTTCCTTTATAAAAAAACTATGTAGATTATCAGATGACAATCTTCGTAGTTTTCCTATAAAGGAAAAGAGAAAGATAAAACCATCTGGTTTTAGGGGTAAAGGAATACCAAGGGAACGGTTAATGGATTATGTGGAAAATGATATGAATTCTTGCCGTGTCGATGTATAATGTGTCACGGTAACAGCATTCGCTGACGCAGCCATAAGGTCCTCACATGTATGGGTGACAGGCGCAAGATGAGAGGTGGGCTATGAGCACCTGTGGAGGTTATCCTTGCTTTCCTAGCTTTCCAGGTCGGCCAGGGCAACGCGTGCCTAGGTGGAAAACACTCCGACGGCTTGATGAAATAGTCAGTTGGACCGAGCTTCTCTCGTCAGAGTTTGCATCTTTATGAGGCGGAGATGATGAAGAAAGAAGAGGAAATGCTGCGCCAGCCACGAATATATTCGGATATGAGCAGGTGGATGATCATGATGACGTAAATTATCCTCATAATACCAGAATCAAGAAAAAATGTACTACTTAATATAATTTGTTTACATCCTCGTAAACATAACACGTGAATCGCATATTTTCGTCGATAAGCCTAACAAGCTTGTGACGCTAATTACCTGCGGGGAATGCACTGAGCTAACATCATTATCAGTTTGCCAAACTATTGCATAATAATTGTATTATAATACAGTTTGCTAATATCATAGCCGTATCGGACAAGTTGACATGGGTTTTGCTGTTGTGATAGTGTCTGTGATTCCCGACTAGATATGGATGTTATTGTTAGAATGTTTGATTGTAGTTTAATTGGTTTGTAAAGGAATTATGCAATTAATAATAAATTTTTCATTTTCAGCACTAAAGAACACGATCAGTCAAATGTGTAGGCGGTTAAGCAATGCTTGCCAAGGTCGGTTCGAGGATGGGTAATCATCATTATATGTAATGATGGATCCGAGGCGCAAAGAATGGTCTCGGTATACCGAGATCATCCTTTGCGCCTCGAAAAACATGTTTAGCCCGGCTGTCATTTGTAGATCTTTTTGTTGCTAATAGAGTCAGAAGTTAGAAAATCTGACACCAGCCTTGCCAAGTACCATGTTACTGAGTTTTTGGAGATCAGAGAGGCAGTCACTCCATGTAAAATACTGAAGGCCGGCCCCAGCATAGTTTAGCGGATAAATTCTGAAAATGAGTTACCGCACCCCTGGGCACTCAGGCAGTGAAGGAACAGGGGTGGTTTTTAGTCAGTAAGACTCTGACACGCCATCCCGCTCCACCCAGAGCGGGAGAAGTCATTGGATGATTTCTCACACCAAAAAAAAATGAAAAAAAAAACATAGTTTAGAAAAGACTAGGCAGATTGGTTAGGAAGATAAAGTACATAAATAAATAGTGAAGTACGTATTTTATTTGTTATTTCCTTTTCTATTGATTGTTCCATGAAAAAATTATGTAATAAATTACCAACTTCACACATCAGAATAAGACTGCGACCTTGAATTTTGCCAATTTAACATTGATCTACATGGTAAAACAAATGAATTATAAGGACAAATACAACCGCAATTACCAGTTGTCAATGGCTATCAAATTGTAATGTCAACTCGTAATATTCACGGCTTCACACTACCGTGTGATACGTTTTGTCTAGCTTGGTAAAATTCGCAACACATGGCGCCAAAACCTTTGAAATATGAAGTGTTTTCTAAGCAATATTATTGGAAGTAGATGTGTTATGTTTCTATGATCGCAATTAGATATTGTTTTTACAACTGCAGTACGTACTACATATATAGATAGGTAGGTACGTTACCTACATACTTGCCTTGGTGTAACTACTAAAAAAATTGCTTCTGAACTGGACGTAAATGGGGCGTAAAAAAATGAATTTACAGGCACATTTGAACTGGCTACTCAAAACTGGAGTCAACAGTCAAAAAGTTGAAGCTAACTGCATACTCCAAAACGTAGATCACTTCTATCGAGAAGAACGTACCGGAAACTCCATCGGCACTCAAAATCCTAGAAGAAGAATAACCTTCTTGTTGCTGCAGCCTTCCTTCTGTCTGCGGTCAGTGTCAGTAGATCCAATCCTGTCAAAGTATTAGTAAGTGTACCTACGTACTACCAATCAATCACCAATCCATTGAAACTATTTGAGAACCTCTACAAATGATTTTTTCTTCTAAGCGATTAGAGCGATAAGGTACTGATACTGAATTAGAAATCGCGTTTGTAATAAAAACCAGTTTTTTCCGTATTGCAATCTGGACAACCCGATAAATTATAATATTGGATATCTTCTTACAAATTGCCAGTTCTGATTATCTGAGCAAGCTTAGCCACAATATAAATTTTGTCTAGCATACAACTGGAATCAACGATTAATGTTTATATCAGTTGTTATTCACTAAGCTAGACCCGATTCGAGATAATAGCTTTATCTTTGGAGCCTAGTCGAAGAGTCTAGTGACCTTATAGCGGACATATCCTGTTGGTAGCCTATCGTAATCTTCTATGGCCTCCGATTCTTTCCCTTAAGGGCGGATATTCATGGACCAGATATCATAGATCGAATGGCCGATGGGGTCAAAAGGTTCTGGAGTGTAGACCGCGTACTGGAAAATGCAGTGTTGGAAGTTGAGGTATCACAAGGTAGGCCAGGGCCAGATCATCAGCAGGTGTATTCGCTAACTCAGTTGACATCAATTTGATAGGCACTATGCAGTACACTGCTCGATGGACATCGATTATAATAAGCACTGCGGTTTTCCTATACGTCAAAGCAGCAATATACGGCAAAGTTACTATCAAATTGATGTCAACTGAGTTAGCGAATACGCCGTACACTGGATGCAAAAGGTGCATTAATCTGGCGTTGTTTGGGGGAGAGGAGATCTACATACGTCCAGCGGAGCACGTCTTCGGGTGAAATGATGATGCTTAAGAAAAAAAATGTCTCGAATCTATTGAGGATATCTATCCATCCTCCATGGATTCTTCTGACATAAGCTTTTTCTAAATACAATAAGGTGACTTTAAGTTCATTGGGAATCGATGAACGACACATGGAGCGACTGCCTATCTGACCTCCACAACCCAGTTACTGGGTAATACGATACCCCTTGGTAAGACTGGTTTTCAGACTTTCGGGCTTCTGACGACCCGTAACGACTAACTAACTTTTACTAAAGAATCGACTCTGATGAATATGGAATCATCAACCCGTACACGTTGTGTTTCCTCACACTTCCGTATTCTTAGTTACACGAGTTTAAAATCCTCCTGTCTGCCCTTGGATGCCCTAGGTGTCGATTGATAATGTCCAAACTTGTGATTGATGGAAAACATTTAATTTAGATAACACTCCCGCTAATTGATGATAAGCATCTTAATACTAATTTAACTCAAAAAAAGGGTGTGACAGTAACCGATTAGGCACAATGGCTACTCTGTTTTGATCCAACTGCATAAAATATGATTAAATCTTATCGCCAAGTGATAATGAAGTCCATTAAAAGTTTAATAAAAATCAGTAATTATTTTTATTAGAATGTCGTCATTCATAAAGTTGTGTTCATTCAGATTTTCTACGCTCGGTACTAGTATTACTGATACATGGATATTATCCGTATCGATATACCATTTCGCAATCCCACTTAACCACTTAGGTAAGCATAAGATGTAATCACGAAGGGCATCGTTGTTTATTCTAACTCCCTCCGTTATCATCACGCTTCCATTTACCGGTAGCGAGTAGAGAGGCTAATTACACCTGTCCGTCAAATACTAGCTATCTGCGAGCTTTATCGTACATTTACCCGCTGCCGAGTTAAGACGTACCACTCTATATTTATTCAAATATCTGATATTGTCGCAACTACCTACGATTTATGTCTAGTTTAATAGATACCGGGTACTTAGTTAGGAATTCGCTCCGCAAGACTTTCCCTGTCTAGTTCGTGGCATGGGCAAAATTGGTCATCATTGTCTCTTGATTAAGTTAGATCAAGTTCGAAACTTTGCACAATAGCGGGATTTGCAAGGCGAACTCTATTCGCCTTAATTAGAAACCCAATGTTCCTCGTCTTAGCCTGATTAAAGAAACATGTTCAATTTGGTGGTAATCACTAAACTTACACCTTGAACATTAAACTACTTACAAAAATAGGTTTTTCCCAGATGTAGTTCAAATAGATGTCTATAACATTTGGCTTTCCATAAAGAAGAAGTCCATTTTCATCCATTACTTTAATCGACACAGCCGTGTAAAACAGGTGGTTGGTAATAAATACAGAAATGCCTCCTGTAAAAACATTATTTTAAGATAATGTTGAACATATTTTTATAAAGAAAACTGGGGCAGCCTTGAACAAACAATCAGTTATACATTTCCACTGAACTCGTAACTTAAACACGTGCTTCCTTGGCGTATGCGTATGAGTCGACGATGAGCAATTTGTTCACTAAATGGATCAATCGCACAAAACGCACGATACGTTTCTATCGGCTGGCGGAAACGGGCCAAGTTTAAGAGCATATTGTTATGACGAACTTTCATAACATAGTAGATTTGTTTGCACTATATCAAAGTAATTGACGTTTAACATTTTGCTTTGAAATATTATAGGATTTAAGTAACACCTTGATTTATTTCTTCTTTCTCGGGAAGTTTTGCTACTACTTGCTAGTTACAACTTCTTAATTTTCTCAATGATTTGGAAATATAAAATGTTTCTTATTCTGTCGTTTATCTTTGTGAATTATCTTTTTTATCGCGCGGAACAGCGAAGGCGAACTCAGGGACTCGCATCCATTAACCAGGGGAGGAGATGGATGGTAGGTAGTCTTCGAGTTGAACATTGCTTCTTTTTCAAACTCGATTTGGGGAAATCCCACTCCGAGTTTTATTCCAGTTTCTATCCGTATTTTTGAAACTGATACTAAATTCTTTTATAAGCCTAGAAAACAAACAACTAATAACACAATTTTTAATATCCGTCCATCTAATCCGATTTACTAAGACCACGTGGTGTTCGGTGTGGAGAGCTGCGTCGCCACAAATTTTGTCCATTTTTGCGTCACGCTCATAAATCGTAAGGTAGTAGATGGGGCGCAGCGCGACGCCGCCACAGTCCTCTGCGAGCGCGCGGCCGCGCCACCGACCGTGCACCCGCCTCGTTCCCGCGCGAACCGGAAAATTGCCGCGAAAATGCGGAACTGTCAAAACGCATGATTGGCGTTTCAATATTTCTGCACTCGCGTACTGCAACGGCGCGATCTTATTCAGCCAACGGACCTTATTTTATGTGAAGTGTACGATTTTTGGATGTTAATTTTTATTGGTGTTTTGTTTTTCTAAATGAGTTTTCTTGAATGATTCATCTGCTGTTAAAAGAAAATGCTTCTTTTACCTTTCTATAATAACGGAAAAAAAATATTTCTGTAAACTAAAAAGAAAAAATTATCCGAGTTCAACAATTCTTCATTTGTCAAAAGTAATCCTGAACTTAAGAGATGGAGATTTAACACGTGTTAATATATTTCGTTTTGTTTTGACAAGCTTAACGAGTTGTTCACAAATAATTTTGATACGTCGACGTGATTAATATATTAACTACTGCGACTACCAACTTACGCGTGTTCAGTAAAAAAAGAACGTCTTGACAAGAAAAATATATTAGAAACTAAGGGAAATGCCAACAAACGTAATCTACTGGAAAATTCATCGCGAAGCTTTATATTTTCACTTTTTCTCTCATTTGGTAATGTAACAAAATAAAGCTCTTTTACTAATTCAATTACAACGCTATTAGGCAAATTTTAACAAAACCTAAATAAATATCACTTGTTCAAAGTAGGCCATACAGTTCTATTAAGTCTAAATCAAGATAACAAGAATAATTAAATATGCACTTATCACTCTACAAATAAACGGCGAAACTGTCACAGTCTCGCACGTTTGCCTCGAAACTGGCAGGTTAGACATTTATTATTGTTTTTTTCCTCATAAATTCATAGACAATTTACCAACTTTTAAAGGACCGCGGCCGCTCATGCATACTTAAATGAAAACTTTTCTCAGATGCAAGTAGGTAAGACTAACAAAAATGATAAAATAATTTTACATTGGCAGTTAACACGGATTATCGAATAAACCGATTTACTAAAAAACATACATAAGCTGTCAAAAAAATAGTCGTCAAGATCTTTTTTTTATAGTTACTTCGGTAACTATTTTTTATCCAAGGTTGTTGGTGCTCAATGTCATCGTAGGTAAGACTTATCAGTACCTACATCTATCTATTTTTTTCTTATCAGGCCAGCAACGAAACTGGGTCAGAAGAGTTAAAAGGCACAGTTGCATTTGTTACAACTTAAATGCACAATAAAATTATTTAGACAAATCTGCACCTTCGATTAGATAAGTAAGATACTTCGTACCTACCTACCTAAGTGGTATTACTAATTGGTAATTTCATAATATTTCAATCAATATTGATTACCGGAAAAAGGATTGACAATATCAAAACTGATATAAGTTTCGATAAAATAAATGAATTAAAACTTTTTCAATTAATTGTATCAGTGTTACATAATTGTTTATTTAGTAGGAGATGATAACAATTATATTAATCCTTGTCATGGTGATTTTTTAATCGATGTAAGGTATATTTTTATTAATTTAATCATTTATTTTTATTTTTTTCTTTATTAAAAGTTTGAAACTAAAATATCCGGAAACCTTTCATTGGTATGTCCGTTCATACATACCAACCTTATGTATTTTTAATCACTTTACCGTGTGCTAACGAAATATTGTGAACCAATCCGCGCGTAAATTTTCCGCAGAGAGCAACGCGAGTTTTCGGTGTGCTTTAATTTCCTCGCAATTATTTTTGAGTAATGATCAATTAAGGACACAGTTGCACATGACGGATTTTTCATAGTAGACACCTATGCGTCGCGTCGGCGTCACGTCAATTTGAATACTCGACCACGTAGAACATAACTAATTACTATCCGCCACCGTGTCGCAAGTAACACTCGTTTATTATTTAATCTATGACAGCCAAGATAAAACACCTCAAAAATGGGCCAATTACAAAATATAATAAATATTGTAAAAGTTTGCGCTCAGCGTCCTCGTAGCGCCCTAAGCATAACAGTTTGCTTGCCCTAAATTGGTTAAAGGGACCGTATTATCTCGCTATGTCAATTTCGCGCGAGATATGAATAACACAATTTCCTTGCTTGCCTACTGCTTACTTATACTTTGCATAAACTCACTGTGAAAACGACTTCCAATCAATAATATTAACGAAGTTGATTTAATAAACAATCATGATTCATTTCTAATATAAATCATCTATTGGAAACACATTTAATATTATAACTCTCGAAGCGAACTTGGTCATTAGATTCCGTGAATTTTGCTCTTTACCGTTATTTTGTGTTTGTAAGCAACTTTTAAGTGGCTCTCTAAGCCTAGCATCAGCTTGCGGTAACTATTTTAATATAACGTGCTTACTGCTTGGGCATATTAATTTAATTTCAATTAAAGCCGACATAGAATAATATTGTATTTCACAAGAACATCGACTTTAGATTTTCATTTAGATATTATGCTAAAAATTTCTGGATAAAATCTTAAGTACAGCCGATAGTTAGGATATTATCCAGAAATCTACCATTAGCTTCTCACGATAACATGAATTCGGTAGGCATATTATTCCAGCAAGACAAGCGATAGGTATATTTTCGCAAACTGATAAAAACCAGCACCCAAGTCAATACTAACAACCTAAGAATTGGTTCGTCTCGATCAATTTAGGTCACTAGGTCTAAGGTCAAAGTAAATAGAACCGCATAACACCATCTTACCCTAGATTACCTACTATCCTGAAGAAAGAAAAATAAACCATTACGTTCAGAATTAACTACTCTCTATCCACACAGTTTTATTTACTTTAGAAACTTCGCAGTTCGGAAACTATAGTAATACTTTGTTTGGAAAAACAATAAGTTGGTTTTTATGTGTTTAGTAACATTCAATAAGAACTTTTCGAAGAAATAACCAACACCCTCTCAACCAAACTCGCCGAACCGTATACTTAATACAAACTTTGAGTCGATTGTTTGTGTGATAGTGTCTCGCGAGATTTCTTTGTACCTAGTCGTCTTTAGTTAATATCTTCAGTGCAAAAAGCCTGGTTGCTCAGTATATTCGAAATTTTAATTTTAATTTCACTTTAAAAAAAAAACAGGCCAAGTGCGAGTCGGACTGGCGCACCGATGGTTCCGTATAAACTTGAAAGTATATACGGTATGTAGGTATGTAATAGTTCGTCCATCATGGAAATCGAATCGCGAACAAACTTAACTTTGCCGTTGGAGCCGCGGCATAGGTCGCGGTTAGTTTACCAACTGCAATTAAGTTTGTAATCATATTTTTTTTCGTGATGTAACTACAAATTTACGGTTTTCGGATTTTTGCCTTTACTTGTGCCCTAAGCCAATGCTTCCTGCCAAATTTCATAATTCTAGGTCAGCGGGAAGCACAATATATAATATAGGCTGTGATTTCCTTGAGAGTGTTAAAGTATGCTGCATAAACGGAGCATAAACGTATCTTTTGATTGCTTTGACTTAGAAGTTTGATTTTTCACGGCTTCAAGGGATTGCCGCTCAAGTCTGCAATCCCTTGAAGCCGTATTTAATTTCAGCTTGATACCTCCATGCGTTCCTGAGAAAAAGGGTATTTACAAATGGACAACAAAGTGATCTTATATGGGTTCCTTTTTCTTTTTGAGGTACAGAAAACTAAAAACAAAAACTGGCCGAGTGCGTGTGGGATTTCACACATTAAGGGTTCCGTACCATATTTTGGTATTTTTTAGTAAAGTATACGGAATAATAAACATTATCACCAAATTTCAAGTTCATTTATGTCAATGGGAAGTTAAAAACATTCTTCGTAACAAAATTTTGTGACAGACGACGGACGGACATACAGACAGACAGACAGACAGACACGTGAGTGGCAACAATAGGGCTCCGTTTGGACCCTTTGGATACGGAACCGTAAAAAAGAGAGAGGTCATTAAAAAGGTTCTACTCCTAAAGCTTGCGAATATCGTCGTGTGCCGCTTACCGTATTTAGTGAGGATACTCATATAATCGATCGAAATTTAGGCTTAGTACCTACCTAATGGCCTGGCCTTTTCCAGCCAAAAAGATTTACCTGTAAGGCTATTATTAGCTTCCAAAACTTTTATCTACTCAGTGGATTTATGTACCTATCCAGCTATTACCAATTTATTTATAGGTTCCGTATTAAATCTACGGCCGAGACCTCACACGAGGGATGGCTTAATATAGAAACAGCTCGTGTTAAATATCGATTGCGAAGCGTTTATAGTTCCAAACGTTAATTAAAGAATGTGTTTGATAAATTCCTTTATCTTTGATACAATACACAGGTCCAATGCCAACGTTTGACACAGAAATATTCCCCTTAATTAAAACGTCGGTTGGGACAATATCACGTCTTTTTTAACAGACACAAGAATTTATTTTCGAAATTTTCATACTAATAACCGTAATAGAAATATTTTACGCAGAAAATTGACAAGAATCATATTAGTTCGTAAGAAACTGCCCAATATGAATAGGTTTTTAACATAATTATCGCATTTGTAACAATTTATGAGCTTGTCATACTAAATTCGATCACAATAAAAAAATGTAGCCAAACAGGTATAATTAGTTACGTTTAATATTTTTATCCGCGCTTTGGAAGTGAAATTCTTTGAAGATTATACAAGTTCAATCCAATCAGTCTTGTTGATTTATAAATTATTGAATTTTTAGATTAGGTACTCGTACTTAACCTTGTTAGGCTAGTTGCATAAAACGGCTGATAATTTTTTGTAAATTCCAGCTGCTAATTTTCTTAATATTGCGATAAAAACAGTAGTCAAGGAGTTATTTGTAATACGGAATACCTACATGAAAGCTGTCCGCCTGTCCGTCCGAGGCATAGCTAAGAGACTATTAGTACTAGAAAGCAATTTTGCATGAGTATATACGTAATATATTAATCACGCCAAGAAAACGAAAAAATTAAATTTTGAAAAAGATTTTTTTTGTGGTACTCGTACCTCCCCTTATTACGAGTATGTAAAGTGGGTAAAACTTTTTATTCTCGCCTATCCTATAATGTGGGGTATCGCTGGATAGGTCTTTTAAAATAATTGCGGGCTTGTTTAGACTTTTTCTCGATTCAGTGATTTGTTTGCGAAATATTACATTTAAAATTGTTTTTTTTTTGTTCCAGACGAGTGTCCCTAAAAGTATAAACTGAAAATTCTAAAAAAATTGTGTACACTTTCAATTGCGTACATTGAAGGGAAACTATCACGGCTAAATGAGCGAATAATAGTCACCCAACTTATACTTGGCAAATTATAAAAGATAGAAAAATACTTAGGTGAAGTTTTTACTATTTAATTAATATTTAAAATACAGTACAATTTTGGAAAAAAAAAAATTGTTAAAAAAGTTTTTTTTTTAATTAAACTTTATGGTCCTTTAAACCGCAATTAATTATGTTCATAGTAATAAAAATAAAGCCCCCTTCTAAGTCCGCATGTTATAACGGATGACTACGAAACCCAGCCATGCGCGTCGCGTGGCACGACACGCACTTGGCTGGTTTTTTAAGTCGATAAAAATGTGAAAGACTCTCCATAAAATACGTCTTGAAACTAAATGCTGTCATTAATTAACTGTGGGAAAACATCAGAAAACTTCACACCTCTCAGCCCTTTGGGGAACAAAACCGTTACAACACAGCGTTCAATTACCCAGCTTATAATCTAAAAGTAAATCTAACACTTAACAACGTCCAACAATTTGTGATGAAATCAAAAATAGTACAAGACTCCTTTATTGACGGCTTAAAAATAGGGAAGCGCATACATTTTATAAGAAATAAATCTTGTGGTAATTGCGTGTAGTGGACCACACCTATCAGGGGACTATTACCATCAGCGGGCTATCGGCACATCGACACGGCTATTAACACGCCTCACTCACTTAAGGCACAGTTGCACCAAACTACCGCGTACGCGCTTTAATATCGAGCACTTATCTATTTTGTCATAAACGTATGGACTTTTAATAACATGATAACATAATGTAATAAACGATTGATAGCTTTTTTGCACTTCGAGTTCACGATTAATCGGTGCTTTTAAGAAATATAGACGGTAATAAGCGGTGTAACGCGAAGTTATATATTTTCTAACGTCGCGCGTCGTCTTATTATTTTTTATAATTACAGTTATTTGGAGTTCTTGAGTTATGAGCTCACGATAATTTTCCTGTGAGCGAGATTTAACGTTACCTAATAGGACGTATTACTCATGATATTATAATAATACTTATGCTGTGTAACACAAGTCAACATTGCTGATTGAAAATAATTCAATTAATGTTATACTAAAAAAAAAATTGGAAGCCATAAAATTGTTAACCTACCCTTAAGAAAAGATATGAAAACAATGATGGTGTTTAACTCCCTTCTGTCGACACTTAACTCCGATAAACACTACTTTACTCTAAAGTCGACTATTAACACTGTAAAAAAGCAACTAACATGAAACAAAACGAATTCACAATAATTAATGATACTCGCCGTTAAAAGTTGAGTTGAGGGAGCGGCTATAAATTAATAAGTTTTACAATAAAGATGTGAAGCTAAAAAAAAAATATTATTTAGACAAAGATTTAACAAGAACTGAGGTGTTGCCTCAAACCACATCAAAATAATTTTACGTTGATGGCGCCATTAGACAGAAAAAAGTAACAAACATTTTAACGCGCCAACGTTGATCTGAGTTATAGGTTTTCGAAAGAATTCACTCTAACACAAAGAGATTAGTAATAGCGTAGTAAAATATTATGAGAACAGAGTAATCAGCGGTGTTGGACGGAAGCCAGGAAGTAGTGAACGGAGCTCAATGAGATAGTCATTCATGGTACATGGGAATTGCTACAATCACTACACAAGAGAAATGAAATATAACTAAGAGCTCTACCAGACAAATGTGTAGAGATAATGGATTGTAAACAATAATTTCAGTGAAGTCTATTTTTTTCGACCTCGATCTCACCTGTTGGTAAGCAATGGATGAGGTTTACGATGGAACGGGTAAGCCCAGATGCCAAGTATTTCTTGTTTTGAAGGCTGTTGGGCCAGCTGGTATGTACAGAGAGTTCCATATTTCGGCTTTGCGGATAGTAAATATTCTAAAACTCTGTTGTGTGAAAGACCGTCAGGGTCTTATAAAACCGTGTCCAAAATCAATTCCGTGTCTTAAATCGTGTTTGTTTAAGCCTTCCTTGTTTAATCTAAACAACTGTTAAACACGATTTTGTGTAATACAATCTATGTTTAGTGTGTAAGGCCCATCTCCAGTTCACGTACTTACATTCTAATTTAAATTACGATCTTATAATCTTGCTCCACCTAACCCGTGTACGTGATCTAACTGTGGCTGGTGAAACCTATGAGATAACGGTTACAATATAACCTTCCTCATCGACAGCTGTGAATTAAAACTAAAAATAAAATCTTTGTGACGCAAAATACAAGATGAACTTCAATATGAAGATCTATTTTTAAAACGTTGTAAAAGTTGTTTGCTTTTTACAACACGCCCTTGGAAAGGTTTAGCAAACTGGCTGATAGAAACATTTTAAATCGTAAATTATTTACGATTTTATTTATAACATTTTCAAAAATACAGGCGTTTGATTTGTGGCTAATAAAAAACGTCACGAATTGATTGATGTGCCGCTGCCGTCTATTCCGGGAGTATGCGCCCGAACTATTAAAATAATTAGATATACGTTATGTAATACACAGAAACCAGTTGTAATTTCATGCATCGAATGCTCATAGTCTGTTTGTTACTAGCAGTACAAATGTTTTCCTCTCTACATAAAAACTAAGACGAATCCTTCGTAACTATTTTGTACCGAGAAGGGAAAATGAACAGAATATAGAAACATCATACATATGGAAATGAGAAAAGGAATTGCATATTATAATAAATGAGTTCGGGCAACTTATTACCGTTGCCATTTTTCCAGAGGCGCTGTAGATGAATGAAACCTAAAAATGTACGTAAACACGTGAAAAGTGTGCGTCTCGATGGTCGTCGGTATCGTTATCTCTCCTTCAGGTGTTTGCTCTGGCTCAATGTTTTAATAACACGCAGCCTATCTCAGAAAAAAAATTACGAAAGAATGTATTTTTTACAACTCGGGGGTAATCTTCATTGCCGTTTTGATATCCTTGCTGAATTTGTTCCACGGTCAGTATTTGTTGGAATGTTAGTTGCAGCGCTAAATGAAGCTGTGCCTAATGAGTTAGTTAAGCAAAGATATGCTCGTGAATGATCTGTATTGTTACTTAGTGCACAGACCGTTTTATCTGCCAATGCCGTTTGTATAAGTTATTGCCATGTCTAAGTTTATAATAATGCCATATTACCTTAATTATCTCAGTAACGAACTAATTTGTAGGAAAAATACATGAAGTTCTAAACAAAAAGATCCTTCATAATTCGATGCGGCCCACAAATTAAGATTTAGGCAAGCATTAGTACGTATCTAATTAATGTAAATACAAAGTTCTACTCGATTAAACACACTTATGTCCATAACGAATTCTTGTTTGCGAACATGAATAGAAACTTCGGCATTTGAAACAGATACCAGTGTTTATTGTTGTTACTAAATAAACATACTAAAAACGAATGTAGGTTATCACCTGTTATGAACAAATTATAAACTTATCATATCAATAATATTACATTAAGATATTAATTTAATAGTACTTAAATACAGAGATGTAATCATTCAAATGTTTTAACGTTTTTAGGATACTACAATCTTTTATCTTAAGAGGATTTTTATCGATAAAAGATAGTGTTGTTGTCAAACAAGCGACTCTTTGCTGACCAAATTACACGTTTGTCCAGTGTAAGAAGTGACATTATTCGTGAGTGTTATAAATACTAAACGAACTAAGAAAATGGTGAACGTACCAGTGATTATGTTGGTGATTGCCTTGGTGAGTACATTTTCATTAAAATTTTCTCTTACTGTCTTATACCTAATACCCAAGGATTTCAGAACATTTAATTTCACGCAGAGCTGAAATAGTTTACTACACTTCATTAATATCCTAAAGAAAAATTTCAAGAGCACTGAAACCAGCTCTGTAGTTTAATCGTTAGTGTTCGACCAAAGGTGCCTGATTTCGGCTGGAGTTTCAGTTCCAGCAAAAAGTGCCCGAATATTCGGATAGACCGAAACTAGCGTCTTAGAACTGAAGGTTCTTAGAACTGAAGGGAACCTATAAACTTACTGTCTCATTCGTCATTTGTGTGTTGTTATCGTTTCATTGATTTATTTAGTATTTTATGAAAGTCCCATCATGGGTTCAATCATATGGCTGCTTTTTATATATAAATTTTATCGAAAATGATTCGGCGCTATTTGAAAAAAAAAAAACAACAAAAACGTAAAATATGTATACACAGATGACGTTTTGGTGTTCTCTAATTATGTTCAAATTCCATGTTATTGGGGTTACCAATTTCGGGCATTACTTTAATATTTAGTTTTAGTTCTGGGGTACAATAACTAAAAAGTAATAAAAATCTTTTTTACAAAAAATACGAGTACAACTGACTTCAAACTTTCTGTCAAATAACGAAGAAACAAAATAAAAGTTATTTTTCAATTTTTTTTTTTTTTGGATGTCGTTTATATATTTGTAAAAAAAAACTTATGATTTTTTCTAGACTTTTTTTTAAGTTTGTCCGTTTTCTTTTTTATACGTGAGTTTCATTTCTGCTGAAACTGGAAGGAAAGCCGAACATTAGGTAACGGTTTCGGTCTCAGCTAAAGATCACGTTTCGGTCGGACACAAAATCGTATATTCTAGCAGAGCTTGACATTCCCATAGGTGTGTGCACGATATGCATTTACTTGTCTCCATATCGACCATAGTCAATTAAATAAATCACATCATGTGCAACGTGTAAATTATTGTAAATTGTAAAACTGTCTAGACGGTCCATCTCAAATGATTCTGGTCACCTAGCGTTGATTAGAAAAATTGTGCAGACGACACTTGAACATTCGACAATTTAGGTCACTCGTACGCCAATTTATAATATTCTTTTGTCATTGATTATTGATCTCATTTTTGGGGTCACTCAATAACTTCTTCCTAAATGTGTTTTAAATTGATTACTACTTTACTCTTCTTTGAAATAAAACAACTGTCCTCAACGTTTTTCACGACATGTTTTCCCTTCATCATATCAAAGCAATAAAGCCTCATAAAATACTTCTCGAAGATTAAAGACGATCTTGAAATTCTTCTGAAAAGATTTCTAGCGTTATTTAATTTAGTCATCGTAAAGTCTGACATTGAGACTGTTTGCTCAATTTTACTACACGGAAATCAGCATATCGCCGAAAATTCTTGCTTGGTTATGGAACATTGGTCAGTGATTATTTGGCGAGTGCTGTGTACTTAGGTACAGCCATATGTGTGGTGGTACACGCTTACGGTATGGGCGCGGAATGTTGGCGCCATTCATGCCGTAACTCTGTTTGAATTTGACAACGGATATCACGTAAACGCCTTGCAAACCTCCAAACTGAATAGTCACGCGTTCTTCATTTACTCAACTTTATAACTATCGGCAAATATTAAATACTGCGACATGTTTTTTTGCTAAATACCTCAAGTTCTAAAGGTTAGCATCAAGATGTGACTCCAGTATTGTAGGAGTATTTATAGTGTTGTTTCTTGTTTGTTCCTATTGAATAAGAGCTATTATGTTGCATGATAAACACCGAGCGACCCAGTTGCCCGCGCACTCTGCACATGGGTGTTTGCATAGCCGCTCCGACGTACTCCCTAGCCACCTTTGTCTTAGTTGCCGTCTACAACTGAATGGCTAATTTAGAATCCCACTTATCTGATTCAGTTGTTCATTCGACCTGAATATTCCGGTTTCATAAATTTCGTGCTCACGTCATACTGATGGCATGCCATTGTCTTCGTTACACTATCAATAACGTCGCGACCCTATATGCCTGAAGATGAATAAAACTTTCAGACCTAATTTAGACCAGGAGCGGTCAAGCGTAAACTTATCTGAAGTGAGATAGAGCAGAGTCGCTGCGGCCGTATTTGGATGAATGTGAAGCAAGCAAGTCCTGTCTGAGTCATTAAAGTTGTACGTTAATGAATATTGTAAGCTCGGCGGCACGCTGGATCCTGTCTGTTATTCTGTGAAACTGCAAAGAGACAAGCGAGTTAATAAATTTATAATTCCCAATGAGCGTATCTCATCGCATATGATAATGGAAAGTCAACGACTGGTCCAGTTAGAATAACAAATGTAACCTCGCCAATTCATACTCTAGCCACTATAGTTGGTGCTAAATAATTGTGTAAATTTTAATGCTAGACATTTTTATTTCATTCACCTTGGAGAATTTTTCCTTTTTTCGGCGTAGGTCTAACAACTCATTGTCCTATTTTTCTACGTTTGCGACAAATTGCATGCCCTAAACGTTTCGGCCTTGTGTCCGCGTGTGTACCATAAACGACAAACAATTGAAAGTAATAAAGTAACATATGCGTAGACTAGACAACTGATTGCATCGAGAAAATACAAACTTTGGACAATTGTGTGCGCACGTATGAGTGAGTTACATGTGCACCAAATGCTTTAGTTTTGATGTTCAAATAATATTTTTTAAATGAACTTATTTGTTTTATTACTACGATCATAGTCATAATTTGTTTTATTAGATCTTTGACCTAGAACTTTAAAGTAATTGCTATTTGTATTTCTCTCATTTTCAGCTTCTACGACCATTTTCTTTGATTTATGAACGATGTCAATGACACAGATTGCTTCGACTGGTTGCCAAGTGATTGAATCATTGTTTTTTATTTTAAGAATTTTTCCTCAGTTCCTCAACCTTTTTCTTTAGTTCATCGTTCTGTGGAATCTTTGCTGGGGTCTGTTTGTTCCGAATGCTCTTGCTGACCTAAGCTCTTTTACATCTCCTTGGGGTTTACTTTTTATGTAGTTTATGGGAGAATGTCTAATCCATCTTTGGGTTCTCTTTTATTCTGCTCACTATCTACTTATAATTCTTTAGTTGTTTCTTAGATCACTCATGAGAAGAGATACGTTGGCCCTAAGGGAGGCCTATTCTTAGCCAGGGACCACACGCAGGATACCTCTACTTGTACGCCATTATCTAATCATAATAACTTAAGATTACTGAGGATTATTCCATTAAACGTCGAAGTTGTTAGTGCAAAGTACCTACTTACAGCTGAACATCATTGTAATACATATATTACAATTACAATGTTTCTCAATATAACTGTATAGTAGTCTGTCGTATCTCAGACATTGATTTTATAACTAATACGTGTGTGGTATAAATTAGAATACAATTTAATGATATCAATGTACAAATTAGGTGGCATGGTCAAACAGTTAAATGAATCTGACTTTAATTGGAAATGTATTTTTACGTTCGGACAGTTCATGGCTCAAGTGGTAACTTTATCAGACAGAGTGACAAGGCTCATATTTTATACATTTTACTGCCCTGCTGAATTCGGCCGACCTATAGTAATGAGTGGGTTTTTATTTTATGGAGGGCCGACCGCAACGAACGATTGTACTGCAGCATTCTCAATTAGTTCAAGATTGGTCGCGTTATTTTGACGTCTACTTACTGCTATTTAATTATAATTATCCTGGACAATAGCTGAGTCTTTATCTAAAGATTTGTTGATCTCGTGAAATATTTATGGCGCGTTAGTAATTGTTGGGCGAAAACCGTATACCGGAACCTTTAAATCAGGAATCGGTACCTCCCCTGATTTATACTCCCCTTCCCGGCCATCTGTCAGCTTTGTTCCTTTAATAATAAATAATGTACCTTTGTGTCAGCATAAAAACACTTCTTACTTTGTTAGTTATCTCCTGCAAGTCGTCTCTTTAGATTAAGTAAATTATTGCCTGCAATAAAACTGATTCAGTAGCACTTACGTGCGGTCCAATGCATCAATGTCGACACCGACGGTGCTGGTCAGCGCAAGAGGTTCGTTACACAAAGGGCGAGTTCACTCACTGCCTTTAAAAATGATTCATGTCACACTTAATTAAGAAATAGCCTTCTCACATTGAGGTCGTCTGACTACGGTCCCAACGTGAGATTTAGCTGTCCTTATCATGTACTGTAGCCTCATAAAAGTGCACATTAGAGACGACTAATGTTCTAAATGCATTAGTGTCACATTAATAATTACGAAATGTTGTGAGTGCAGTGTAGGCCAGATGTTTTAAGTACACCACCCTCGTTCCTGCGGCCTTGTGATCCGGTTGTGTACGAAGGATTGACAATAACTTCAAAATGTACTAACACAGCTCTAATTGCTTGACTTTTCCTCAGTTAAGATTTTTTAAAGATCTCTACGTAGTAAGAAGAAGGTAGTAAATCGATTTTATGGGACACTGTCACAAACTACAGTTCTTGAATAAAATATTTCAGTTGAAGGAGGAGTAGTTAATCACACTTTGCGATAGTAAATTTCTACGCATTTAGATAGAGATTAACAATTTAGAAAAGTTGGCAAAGGCTGCAGCTGAGGCAGGGCGGCTTCAGATCTTACGCAAACACATTGAAACATTTCCTCAACGGTGTCAGTATCTGTATTCAACGTCTCGAAATGCAAATCAGCCATCTTCATTATAACATTGACCGCTTGTTCGATATGCTGGTATCGTACAATTTGTCAATTAGTCGGGCTGGATGAAGGATGAAGCTCTTACTGGATTATTTATAGCGGTCTCCTTTCGCCGTGTTTAGATTTAGATACAGCATTAGTTCAACGTAAACTAATTCACTCTGTCTGTCAATATTTACCTATCTGTTCTACAATGTGTTTAACGCAGTTATTGTTTCTTTTAAGTGCAAGTATTTTAAGAATACATTTTTATTTTAGTGTTGATAAGTGCTTCATTCAATTTTCTGTTAAAAGTTTTCAATTATTATCTACAATGAGGATTTTATTTTGTTAGTTTTCAATTTTATCGTGAAAATAAATCATTACCACTTTGAGACATCTCATTATCCGTAAATTATGTACGTATTAACTACTTGGCCGACCTGTAATATTCAAATATTTTAGCTCCGTCAAGAGGCCTATTAAAAGGCGATTAATCGAGCGATAAAATTAACATTAAACAAGATTGGAAACAATAATAACATTATATCTTAAAAACAAATAAATAATAACCCTATTAGCATTTATTGTAGGGCCAACAATAAAATGATAGCATTTATTGTTGGCCCAACCAAATGCCAACACTAAATGCTATTAGGGAACGAGATCGTGCCTTACATTTCAATGAATTGAATCTAATACTTGATAGTTTATTTATCTAGTCAATGCGTGCTGTTCAAAATATCGGGTTCGGGTTTAACAGAAATAGTTCGATCTAAGTTTATAATCATAAACTTATTATATCATAACAGTAAATTACGTAGTATCGTCTTAAGCTCACAAAGTTATGGTAAACAAAACAATTTCACTGGTATGGTAATATGAAATAATATAGGCTATCAACAAGTACCTATGTTATATTGAAGCAAATAACTTGCACGCATGAAAACCTATATATTATGTTCTCCATACTAGGTAATTTATTCCAACTAACTGAATTTGTTTTAGGAAAACTTATATAGAAATATTCAAATCAATTTACCTAACGCGAGATACCAAAACCTATCTCATAGTACCATCTTCATCTTTATCTTCAAATGAAATAAAAACTATTTAAAAAAAATAGAACCGACTTCGTCGACAAATCGGTGTCAAAAAAAAACTTTTTTACAAAAAAATAGAACCGACTTCCAAAAAAAGTACAAAATAACTTTAATTTCGGAAGTCGGTGTTCCTGTTTTGTGTCTTCGTTTTTTGACACCGACTTCCGAATTTTGCAAATCCGTCAATATATGACTGAGTTATGCCCGAACATACATAAAAAAAAAATACAAACATCCGAATTGATAACCTCCTCCTTTTTCGAAGTCGGTTAAAAAAACGAAGCAACAAAACCAGAAACGACATCGACTTCCGAAATTAAAGTTATTTTCTCCTTTTTTTGTTTTCTTTTGGAAGTCGGTTCTATTTTTTTGTAAAAAAGATTTTATTTTTCACTTTTTAGTTGTGATTCCCCATTGCATTGTATTAACAATGTATGCAACAATCGCGGTTGATTTGCTGTCATTTTTTGAAGAGTTTCGTTGTCTGTATCCGAAACTCATCATCAGATCTATATGAAATTTAAATGGTACCATTTCGGAATTAACCCCTTCCGAACAAAAAAACGAATTTTGCAAATCCGTCTATATGTGACGAAGTTATGCCCGAACATACATCCGAATTGATAACCTCCTCCTTTTTGAAGTCGGTTAAAAAAAAAGACTTGAAATTTTTCCGTTTACACTTAAAATGTTCTTCCTTCAGTCTAAAAAGACATTGGCCGGCAAAAGCTCAACAATTAACAAAGCATTTTAATTCAAATCGAAATATCAATTACGACCCCTATAAGAGAACAAAAGAACCCAAATCAAGATCACACAAGAACAAGATGCTTTTCTGAAAACTTTAAACAAACAAAGCTTTCTTCATAATAGACTTACTCTAATGAAGTAATTACGAACATCCCCGTTGTCATCTCGGTCAGTTATGAATTGTAAACTTGCCTTTGCACGCGGTTTCCCTCTACTTCTAGGGAAACTTTTTCATGTCATTTTCATTTTTAACCGACTTCGAAAAAGGAGGAGGTTATCAATTCGGATGTTTGTCTTTTTTTTTTATGTATGTTCGGGCATAACTCCGTCATATATTGACAGATTTGCAAAATTCTTTTTTTATTCGGAAGGGGTTTATTCCGAAATGGTCCCATTTAAATTTCAAAAAGATCTGATGATGGGTTTTGGAGACAGACAACGGAACTCTTCAAAAATTGACAGCAAATCAACCGCGATTGCTGCTATCGTATGTCTATGAATTGTTAACACAGTTTAATGGGGAACCACAACTAAAAAGTGAAAAATAAAAAACTGTTTTACAAAAAAATAGAACCGACTTCCAAAAAAAGTGCAAAATAACTTTAATTTCGGAAGTCGGTGTCAAAAAACAAAGACACAAAACAGGAACACCGACTTCCGAAATTAAAGTTATTTTGCACTTTTTTTGGAAGTCGGTTCTATTTTTTTGTAAAAAAGTTTTCCTTGCTCTCGACTAAATTTATTTGGGATTGGCACTAAACGCTTTCTTATTCCATGCTTCTCTATTAGCCGTTATTTTAGTAGTCACCCTCTATAACATAATAATAATAATTCATTTTATTTCAGACGTGACTACGTCATAAATAAATAAGCATTAAGTAGTTACTCGTATTACAATAGACATACTTTCACAGGGAAACTTCTTCATATAGGAACTCAAAAAAAAATATAAACAATAATCCCGGTCATAATATTCCTAAGTGTAAAATTTCATACAAATCTATTTGGCCGTTAAAGCTTGATGAACAAACAAACATACAAACTCACCAACATCTACATTAATAATATCAGTTTGATACAGGGCCGAGCTTTCTGTTGTCAATGTACGTTATGAAGTTGTAATCCTGGCTGGCCAGACACCCGTGTAATGCGATGACAACTTAATACTCACGGTATAAATCATCCTAGCGCTCTACATGAAACTGTGGCCAATGCATCATATCTAGAAGCGTGACAACTCGACTACTTTTATAAGACATGATAGGGGCGGGAAATTGGTTGTGTAATCGCTTGAGTGTATTTATATCGTTTAAATTGACTAACCGTATATTCCTATACGATTACGAGAGTAAGGTAGCGGTTTGTCTACTAGTTTTCTTTTTTAAATTATTTCCTTTAAGTTTTCCGGATTAGGAAAACTACCAATACAGTCTGTATGTTTTTTTGCATCATCGACTATACGTAGTCCAAGTTTGAACTTTACATGGTTGCGGTATTTAGAACAAGTGAATACCGTAAGGCTAGCTCTAGGATAGGGAAGGGAACAGCGATATCTTTGCAATTTGTCTCAGTTCCCACAGCTAGCTTTCTTTTCCTTTTTGGTATCAGACATTTTGCAGTTCTATTATAATTATATGGGTAGATTTGACTGATTCTGATTGCTTTTGTCTACAGGCGGTGGGTCGCGAGGGTGTGCTGTCCGCAGCAGCATCGCGCGAACTGCGCTGCGGGCGGCGCCTGGTGTCGGGGCTGTTCTCCCGGCCGCGCCTGCCGCTCGGCTATTCCTATGTCACCACCGTGCCGCGCGGTGCCTGCCGGCTCAACGTCTCCGAGGTCACATCCAGTGATAACTACATAGGTAAGACAATAAAAAATTCTCCAAATGAGGACGGTCAAAGTCCAAAAAAAAATTGGTCCGTCAAGTAGTTCTCATTAAATAGTTAGTCATCATAACTGTCTGTATCGGTTTTTTATTGAAAATGTCTCGTATATTATTAATAGCGGGTCACAAGGCGACATCTTAATGGAGAGATGAAGTGTTCGGCAGTGCAAAGATCGATGTCGAATCGATTAATGGGAATTGCACATGCGCACCGCGGCGCAACTCTTCAATAGAGGCGCCTACGCCGCAAATTGTGAGATAAATGGAGGTAGCCGTCTGCACAATTGGTGGTTAATTATTCGCATGACGCAGCCGCTAGCAATTTAGACGGGTTCAACAATTTGCTGAACGGTTGTTTATTCAATTACTTTCGTTTAATTTCGATAGGTACTAATGTTTGTTTTTGTTTAGCGTTGAAAGTATCCAACGGCTCGTACATAATGAACGGCGAGTTCGCGGTGTCGGCGGCGGGCACGTACGAGGCAGCGGGCGCTCGCTTTGTGTACTCGCGCGCCGGCGCAAAAGACAGCGTGTCAGCGCTAGGGCCCATCCACCACCCCATCGACATCATGGTATGGCATCCTTGCAAAGAGAACCATTAATTTAATGACAATTTGATCAATTCGACTAATGAATGTCTTCTATTTTCAGATTCTTTACACGCAACCAAATCCGAACATAAAATACGAATACTTAACTGACTTAGAACCAGACGAAACCAGTAACGATATACCGACAGTCAACCCACTGCCGCACCACACTGCGCAGCACCACCACAGGCATCACAACACAGAGACACACTTGAGAGACCTCGAAACGAAATCCGAGCCTTCATTGTCGAAGCTGCCAGACTTCAACAATTTGGAAAGTCAATCCCAAGTCGAGAGCAACGTCATCGGAAGCAGGAAGTTCATCTGGAAGATTCTGGATTTCTCCCAATGTTCGCGTAGCTGTGGAGGCGGTCTTCAGATTGGGAAGTTCAAGTGCGCTGAAGTAACAGAAAAAGGAGATAAGGAGGTGTCTCCTTTCCATTGTAATGGTACTCCACCACCGGCCAGGAGACGTCGATGTGGAGGCAACCCATGTCCTCCGAGGTGGAGGGCAGCTGCCTGGGGACCTTGCCCTGTTTGTGGACCTGCGCATAGAACTCGAATTGTGGGCTGTGTTCAGGATCATGCCCGAGGCATCACTAAGGTATGACAAAAAATTATTCCTCACATCTCAATACTTTTCTGTTTTTTATTAGAGTCTTACTGACACCATATGTTTCAGATAAGCGACCAAAAATGTCCCCTGCCAATGCCTCCAAGCAGTGAACTGTGCGACATTCCGAACTGTGATGGCACTGCTGCCACAACCACAGTACCAAGGCTGGATGCCAGACGTCAAGTGCGACCAAAGGACCGGACTGATACTTTTAGAGAAGGCCCAGTGATATCTCTCGCGACAAATTTGACTGATAACGATATTGGAACCACCCCTGCACCAAGTTACAGCCACAGCGCTGGAGGAGGATGGCTCTACACCGAGTGGTCTCAGGTAAGATGACAATACATCCATACAGTATCATAACATTTTCTTAATATTGAATACGATTCATAATACCGTAATATCTTTAATCCCTACCAACGGGTCAGTGTGCTTACATTCACCAATAAAGGTATTAATTAGACTTAAATGTGATAAGGGTCTGACCCTAGAGTTATTTATGAGTTTACGGCCTGGATCCCGAATTATAACCGTTTTCTGGCAAAAACTTTGTGGATTTCTATGTCCTACATTTCTAAACGGTGCGTAATCCAAGAAGGTTATAAAGGCTGCTAATCTATGTATTTGGTCAACGAGGGCTCATTTAAATAAAGGTCCTATATTTTAGTGCGTGGGTTGGTGTGTGGGAGGAGGGGTACAATCTCGTGGAGTTCGCTGCGTCGATCCTAACGGGTGCACTTCTCACCGTGCTCCTGAACAGACGCAATCCTGTGCAGTCAGGAAGCAGTGTGACGCGCAGTGGTTTACCAGTAAGTGACGTCTTGTATTGTGTAATAGTACCACGTAATAGTTATGTCTTTGCCAGCCTTAAATTATCCGATGTTGAACTAATTTCGTAAGGCCATTCGAATTCAATTGAATGCAGATGGCTCGCTACCTACCAGTCACCAGATTTGGTTTGTTCAACGATGAATTGAATTTTAAAGCAATTCTTATGTAAGCATTTAGCGGTTTCTATGTAGCAGAACCCAAGCTTTTTGTTTTCTCAAGTTTTTCTAGTCTGTCGCCTTATTCAACTTATATCCTGAAAGGTAGGTAAGGATTATAGCCAAAACCCAGAGCTGCTTTTAAAGACATAAAGAGTACTGCCCTGAATTCTGACATAGAAAAAAAAACTTAAATCGCTATTAGGTTCTTAGTAATGACTGTTTTTTCTAGGTGAATGGTCATCCTGTTCTGCTACCTGCGGTGGTAAGCAAGTGCGAGGCGTGATCTGTATCGGGGGCAACGGCAGGAGGCTACGTGACGGGTCCTGTCGCGGGAGCAAGCCTGAAGCTGAACGGGCTTGCGGGGGCACTTGCAGTCCCTCGTGGTACCTCAGCGATTGGACTGAGGTTAGTGGATAAAAATAAAAGAGTATCAAATCTTTAATTGAGTAATTTATCTATTGTTGTATTGTTTGCCATGTTTCCCTCAATAAAAATCTCGTCTCGGTCCCTCTTGATTAGATTCTTCTTCTTTTTCATCAAGGTATTTTTTATTTCTTTGTATTCTAGTCTCTTCACAAAGGTAGAAGTTTTACGACATGAAATCTTGAAAGCTTACTTCTAAGACAAACGTAAAACACCCCTACAAGGCGAAGATAGACTAAACAATTTATCTAGACAATCTCACGGACCAACCTTACAGACAAAGTAGTCCAATTTTCCTTGTTCCAGATGACGAAACGTGCTTACTTTAGGTTTGTAAAGCTAACAACAGATCTAGACTTTGTAGTACCCAGTAGTTAGACGCTGTACCCATCAATTTAAATAAGGGAGATAATTGCAACCGCAATGCCCCATTAAGTATAGTTTGCTGGTGGTTTCGCAATTTGTAACCTTCAATGTTGGGACGAATTCACTTGGTATACTAGTTCTTTTCTACAAATTTAGGGCTCGAGTTTTTGAAGAGAGTAATTGAAGTAGAGGGCTTATGTAAAGATTTCGTTTATCCAGCCAAAGCAAGGCAAGGCATTAAGTCCGCCTTTGTACATTTGTTTGCATAAAGTTTAATAAATAAATAATGTGAGTGCGTATTGCTACATCTAATCAGAGCTCGTTTATTCCTACGATGAATGTTTGATCAATAGATTGGAAAAGATTTATATCTAGACTTTATCTGAAAAAAAGCATATGTGTATCTGCGTAGTACCGGATGCCTCACATATTTGAATTCGACGTGTGGAAAAGAATAATAATTATATTCCAAACAAAAATTACATAACATTTATTTCCCAAGTGAATAATTACTACTACTCCAAAAATTAAAGATCAAGGTTCATGTAGTGGAATGTCCGTAGCGATTAGGACAATGATTCCAAATATGCCAAATGTTGCTGGGACCGCCCTCACTAAATAGTGCTAATTAAAACAACCAGTACATAACAAGTCTTCTAATTAATCCAAACCTTGCGCATTTTCTTGTCGCCAACCTAATCTTTTAAGATGTCTGGAACGATTCAGTTATTCAGCTGTCAAAAATATTGTTCGTCTGTAAAAAAATAAACTATCAAAATTACAATAGAAAGAAATGATGTTACTCAAAGGTTTTCTTCTACATTTTTGCTGAAAGGATTCAGACACTTGAAAGAAAACTGCGAAGGTGCTAAGTCATAGCTCGTTTAATTAGAACCCTATTGTGCTTTGGCATTATTTATTTCCCTAACTAACCATTTCATCGTTACAAATTACTTTATGTATTAATAAACATACGATATTTTAAAGCAAAAAATACCAGACTGAAATGTTAGCTGTATGTGAATTCGACAGGAATGTCAAGATTTCTTAAATTTTTCTTATTTACATGTTCGTATTTGACCATTTAACGCACGGAACCGGTAATTGTGGCGACACTTGGAGGAGGCCTATGTCCAGCAGTGGACGTCTTTCGGCTGAATTGATGATGATGATTTGACCACTATCTAATCTGATGGTATAAAGCCATGTGGTCGACGACGCCGCCTATATGTAACCTATTCAATCTTGACTTAAAAAAACCGGCCAAGAGCGAGTCGGACTCACGCGCAAAGGGTTCCGAACAAATCATATTTTTTTCAGGTGGTTTTTAAACTGCCTCCCCTGTCCTGGTTGTCCTGTAATCTATAAGTAAAGAACTACTTTCTGTATTATTTTCAAAATTTTAGGCCCAGCGGTTTCGGAGATAAGGGGGGGGGGGGGAAAGAATTGTCATTTTTCAATATGTTGCACGACACACTTTGAAAAACTTTTATTTTTAATTTACCGATTTTCACCCCAAAAGTGAACCCCATATACCAAATTAATTATTTAGGGTACACGTAGGTAGTCGCCTAGGGCTAGCGGATAAATTCTGAAAATGAGTTACCGCACCACCGGGCACTCAAGCAGGGAAGGAACAGGGGTTTAGCCAGTAAGAGTCTGACACGCCCTCCCGCTCCACCCAGAGCGGGGGAAGTCATTGGATGATTTCCCAACCCACCAAAAAAAAAATTCAACTCTATCGGTCCAGCAGATTCGGAGCAAATTTACTGTGATAGACGGACAGACGGACATACAGACAGACATACGAGTGATCCTATAAGGGTTCCGTTTTTTCATTCGAACTTTCTGAACCCTAAAAATGATGAATTTGAGCATGTACTTCAAAATAGGGTCTAATTTCATTTCGTGTCTTCAGTGCCAAGGTCCATGCGAAGCGGGAGTCCAATCCCGAACAGTGTGGTGCGCGCGCGGCGGCGCAGAGGGCGCGGGCGGCGCGGCGCGGGACGCGGACTGCGCCGGCGTGCGGCCCGCGGCGCGGCGCACGTGCGTGCCCGCGCGCTGCTCCACCAGACCGCCCGTCAAGACGGCTGTTGTGAATGCACCTCCTTCAGGTTTCAATTTAGAATATTTAATGTTTTAGCGTTGCTCTCAGAGCGAATGGTCGATGGGGACAAAGTTCAAGTGCAAAGGCGAACCGATAACCCGGTAAACGTCGCGGAAATCCGCAGGATGTGAAAAGCACAAGACCGATCTGTGTCGCTGTGACGCTTGACTCCAACCTGAACGTCTTTCGCCAATTTTATAAAAATCGGTTCTTTATTAATATTTATTTCTACAGTTACAGACCCACAACAACGTGTGACAAGACACCAAAGCCATACCGCGCAAAATGTTAGAGACAGATCTTATGCTGACGGTAATTATTTCAGGTTTATTTAGATACTTTGAAATAATTTATGATTCCAAATCACAAATTGTTTGACGGGTTATATTTTTTCATCCAGAATTCCAGATATTTCAAATCCACGACGTTTTTAGGGTTCCGTATCCTAAGGGTAACCAACGGGACCCTATTACTAAGACTCCGCTGTCCGTCCGTCTGTCAGCGGGCTGTATCTCATGATCCATAATAGGTAGACAGTTGCCAACTTTAATTTTTAATTTATATCTATTTTTATTATTTGTTGTTATAGCGGCAACAAAAATAGACATTCTGTGAAAATTTCAACTGTCTACCTGTTACGGATCATGAGATATATACTTCATTTTTTTTTTCAGTTTAAGGTACGGAACGCCTCGTGTGCGAGTCCGACTCGCACTCGACCGTTTTTTTATCTTCACTTCTCTCTCTGTCTGTTCTTCTGCCTAGTTAAATTCCGTTTTTGTCAGGGATTGCCTTTCCAGTGCATCTTCTCAACTTTGCCGTACCTCTAAAATCTTCATCAACCTTTATTTTTTCCTCTTCGCTAGTATCAAATAATGACGCCGTCTCTCCTCCGCCGTCCTGTGTTCGTAACTTTTGTCTTGCTAACCTTCTGTTACCTGCGCAGGAGCATGCGCGGATAAGTTGAACAACTGCGCGCTAGCTGTGCAAGCGCGGCTGTGCCATTACCCGTACTACATCAACTACTGCTGCAAATCCTGCCACGGACGGTAAACCATCATGGTTGGAGTAAGAACTATTTGTTTTTTTCCTTTAATTCTTCATCTTTGACATGTCTTTACTGACACTTTTGATTTAACTTTTACAGAAAATAAATACTTTCTGAAAAAAATTATGCGAATTTCTGAAGCTTTATTAAAAGTAGATGCGCTATTTTAACTCTACAACCAATCCGACGACAACTTCAATTTTGTATTTTCCATTGACAAGTTCCTCTCTCCCTCAGGTACAAGCAGTGAACCACTAGGGCGCTATGACACGTATTGTGATACAAAATGGACGCATAGTGAGAATACGTAACATTATGTTTAACAAGCCGAAGCCCGCGGCGCCGCCTGCGCACACAACTCACACGCATCAGCTCGTAACTGATCTACGCGATCTATACTCACTGTTACAAAGAATCCTTTCACGATGAAAGTGGAACGCGTAACATCGCTTCAATTAATACGTTAGGAAAGGTATCAATGCTAATGCAGAGTATTAAGTCTGAATCAAAGCCAAAGTGAAACAGACTAAGACTAGATATCGGATTGACTTACCTTAAATGACTCATTCATGTGCCCTATGAAATTGTTGATTACTCAATGTTTTACTGTGCTTCACACTAAAACTTTTGTGTTATTGACGACGAGTAAGTACATACAGTGTGCGCGTGGCTAAATAATGAACTATCCACGTTCGAGTTCTGTAAGTATTAGGAATAGTTTCGTGATCTCCAGATTGTTTAGTCGAGTTTTGGAGTCGATCTGTGAACTGTAGAACTTTCAAATTTTTTTAAATAAAAATATGTATTTTGTTTATCTCTTACATTATAAATTGCACGACATGTTATCCAGTTGAGCACCTGAATGCGTAGATTTGTTTATAACTTGCCTGTAACCAAGTAATGGAAATGCATTTTACCGAATTTCGTATACTGTGTATTACTTAGGAGATTAATTATTGCATAATAGCATGTTTGGAACTACAGTTCATTTTGCATTTGTAATGCAACTTAGGCTATGCTATCTAGATTAAGAACAAAATAGTATTTCTTATTGTTGTAATAGTTTCTTCGGTATGTACTTATAGAAACTATAGTGCCGATTCCACACGTCTACTAATTAAGTTGATAAAGTTTGTCAGTGAGGGGTGTTAATGTGACATTGTAACTCTTACGTTACACATCCCTCACCGTGACGAACATATTCGCAGATGTGTGGCCCAGGCATCAGTGTTCATAATAACTTATTACACCGATTCTATTGTCAAAGAGTCAGTTCTGTATTATTAAAGAGTCGAGTTGTGTAAATAGATAATTATTTTTATATGTATAGTGCATTTACATACTGGCTGTTAAGTATTTATATGATTGTATTAGTTAAAACATTGTACCATCACAATAATGTATGTATTAATTGGTTTTTGCTAAAAGTAACTAGAGTTTTTCCTACCGTTTAACAAATTTTGTCTGTACTAATGATGCATATAACAATGTACAAAAATAATAAGCTTTAAACACTGGTTGTTGTAATTATTTATGTCCCTTTACCACTACCAATAAAAAAGTCGGTGTTTTCTATGATTACCAATTGGAGGGTCATCAAGGACAGGATTTACAAAAATCTATACTATCTTTACACCTCTTCACTCACGTAGACTCTTCAATTCGATATATCGCGTACCAAACGACACTTCAGATTATAATGATAGCACTCTATCTATAGATCCTTCATGCGTATCTTATTGAGGTGCAATAATTTTGAGAGCACTATATTAAAAGCCTTTACGGTATTCAATTTTCACAGCGCAGCGTTATTCCTAACAATACACACCGGTCGAAAAAAATGTCTACGACCGCGGGTAATGAATTTGATAAAGAAACAGAAAATTCGAGGATTATGGACAGTGTGTGGTTGAAATCAGTGAGATTGACAATAAATCTATTAACAAACGTCTTAATATTCTTGACAGTGTTTATTTGTTTATTGTACTCATGCAGTTCAGCGATTAGTCTGTTTGATTTACACATTATACTGTGTGTACTTGGGGTAAGATATTGTTACAATAATTATTAACTTTTAACTTCTTTGTGTCGTTGGTAGCGATAGTTAAAGTTGACTCTATTCTTCGCCATATATTCGGCATCATCGGCAGCAGCGGTCGGTCACTTTGACTAGCTGATTTTTTTGGGCACAGAGAGCAGGAAAGTAGATGATGTATAGTCTGAGATGCAGTTCCGCATCCAAATCCGTAGTCGTTTCGTTGCGATATCCCCACTAATCGAATTGGCGTTGCATCTTGGGCTCGCAGCCTCGCAGTCGACTCAGAAATCTTGCGGCAAGAAGACGTATCTGACTGCCGCACGACCACCGTCGTCAATCGCTTCTCACCATCATTCTCCTACCCTTATCCCAATTTATTTTGGGGTTGGCGCAACATGTCTTTTTCTGCCTTACTCTTCTATTAGTCGTCATCTCTGTAGTCACCCCCTTTTTACCCATATCCTCTTTCACACAGTCCAACCATCTTTTCTTTGGCCTTCCTCTACTCTTATAGCCATCTACATCCATATACAAGACTTTCCTCACGACATTTTCTTCATTCCTCCGCGTCAATCGCTTCTATATTTGGTAAATAAATTAGTACTAATTAGTACCCAAACAATAACAATCAGTACCCTTAACTAGCGCCAGACCACCTTGTAAGTCATTTTTTTCGGAAACTATTACGATACTTTTTTTTGTTCAAGTAATGATTAATGCCAATTGAGCACTCATTATTTACCAAATGGAAGCGATTGACGATGGTGGTCCTGCGGTAGTCACGTATATACGAGTAGCAAGATGTTCACTCGGTAGACAATTAGTAAGAGTGGTAATAAAAAACCTTTTTCTCGTTTTCTTACAACCAATCAACAAAATAGAACTATGACTTTCTTATTTCCTATTTTCATGGATTTTAGTGGTGTGTCAAAAGTGGTTAGCAGGGTTATTTGATAATGAAACCGACCTGTTGGCTGTTTTTGGTGGCCCTTCACTATCTAATAAAAAACAAAATCAGAGTTATTCCATGGTATTAAGTATACGGACGGACGAGACAGCGGCTCACCTGCTGCTAAGCTGCCGAGTAGTCGCTGCATACAGGGCAAAACACTTCGGACATTCAGGTAACCTAAGCGAGATGGTCAGTAATACCAGGGTGCTGCTGGCCTTCCTCGAGGAGCTGGGGTGGATCGAATGACAATTGGGCGTGGAGTTGCGGAAACCAGCCCGACATACATACATACATACATGGTATTAAGTAGCCAGTTCACTTTAGCGACCCAACCCTAGTCCAATTTATGTTTGTTTCCATATCTTGCAATAGTCCTGCACCAAACGTGTTGTCCTGGTGTGTCCTTGAGTCGGTTGGTGCTTCATTTCATCAAAGTAAATAGGCCCATGGCTGCGGCTCCTCGTACGTCCAAAGTGCCAGGATCACAATAAACTCGGGACGCGAATTAATAAAACAAAAAACAATTTTGTTTCCAGTACCAATTCTTCATGTGCCAGGGAACCCTGATAATGTCGCAGTACAACAGCTGGTCGATGTTCATAGCCCGTCGTTACAAGAAACACATTCACTGGTCCGCACAGGTCTTAGCTGCCGTCCTGGCCACTGTAGGGACTGTCCTCATTATCAGGCAGAAAAGCGTACACTTTAACACGATACATGGAAAACTTGGTAAGTAAAGAGTGCTGAAATAGTTAAAACTCATCATTCACACATATTTGCCCACCATTTATTGCTTGGTTATATAACAAACACAACAATATATGTCCTATCATGAGACCTTGATACTTACCTTTAATAAGTTTGATGCCTCCAGACGAAAACTCATTCATCAATATAGGCCCTATCAGAATAGGTAACACTGGGCAAAATTGCGAGGCAGTTCTTAAATAAATAGTGAAATCGCCATAGACACCTTATAGATTTCACTTTAAATGATATATGATAAAAATAGAAAGTAAGGTTGAGTTTCCACTGGTGAAGCTAAGCGAAAGAGATGCTGGTAAAGCTCGTCAATTCGTCTATATTTGTTCGGACATCTCCGGCATTTTGATAGGGTTTTTTTTTGGTGTATGGGAAATCATCCAATGACTTGATGAGGTCGTATCAGACTCTTAAACCCACCCCTGTTCCTTCAGTAGCTTTTGTGCCAGGGCCGCGGTAACTCTCTTTCGAATTTATATGCGACCCAGACAGGGATGTTCGGGCTACTGTCTGGATTTTTCTACATTTAGGAATTTTCATAATAAGTATTAAAAAGTTAAATACCTTCCTAAATGATAATTAAGACGAAATATCGCATCGAAAAAGCTCAAAGGCATTAGATAGAGCTGCCTACATTTTGAAGACGCAAACTACCCACATATCTCATGTTGACCAGCCACTGATAGGCAACAGGATTTCTTAATAGCGATTGATGCCCGCACTGCTAACGAAACGAACATGGAAAGGAAATGCTCAAAACGACTGGGATCTATAAAGTAATCACTGTCACGGTCCAATCAGGGACGTAGAATTAGTGTTTGTTTTGCTCTTGGGTCATGAAACCCATCGAAGAGCAGATTAAAGAAAAGCTATTTTAACTTTAACAGAACGGTGAGGCTTTTCAGATTTTTGGCTATCTAACAAGATAATGAGTCAAGTATCTAGCTCTGGCCATAGTAGACATCGTAGATTGACACCCACACGGGGTACAGTTCGAAGAAAGGTAGAACTGATCATGATTTTACGGTAACTTAACTTTTATGTAACAAAATAGTTCGTTTAAATACTCTAAAATCGCCATCGAACCACCACCGTACCCCCAACCTGTGATTAACTGTGCAAGTTGTAAAAGTTAGCTGAAGGAAATAAGTTATTATAGCACTTATTTATAAGGCTTATGTATGCACTTCGCGATTTACAAGCCTAACTTATTGCCTCTATACGTGGCATGATTTCAAACGGTATTCGTATGAATAATCATTTACAGTGTTGTGAAATACTGCTTTGGCTGCAATCTTCCTTGCTTTCCCCAAGTGCGTTGGGGTCGGGAACCATCTCTTGCAATGCAGATAATACCTACATTTAACATGTGAAAACGTAAAGTCTCGCCACAGCGTAACTGTAATCCAGGGCTGCGAGATGTTCGAATAGTTAGCGCGGGCCTGTAACGAAAAGGGAAATTGAAGGAATACGGATAGGTTTTAGCCAGTAAGTTTGACACTCCTTCTCGCTCCAATCACAACGGGAAAAGTCATTTCATGATTTTCCACCCTCAAAAAAAGTATAGATAACTGTAATACACGAATGTGTTTTTACGAATCACAGGTGTCCTAACTTTTTAAATGCCAGCTCAGAAGCTGCCACATTAATTTTTGTGTCAGTAGCGTTCATCAAGTCCTCCATAGTCATTATCTTCCTGCCCTTATCTCATTTTACGTGGGTTCGGCGCAACACGTTTTTTTCTTCTATTCTGTCCTGTCAGCCGTCACGCTCAGCATCACTTCACTAACTCCATTTTCTTTCATATCACTCCTCACACAATCCATCCATCTTTTCTTTGGCCTCCCTCTCTCTCTCCATCCATCCACACATGAAAACTCTGATATGAAAAAAAGGAAACCGTTGATTCTGAGATGATGACGGAAAGAGATCTGGATTGAGAAATGTATGGAATAATAAGACGTAGTGATCCCTACTCGAAATATTGTCAATTAGGACGCAGGAAGCCAGTTTTGAGTACTCTTTATTAAGTTGAGTGCTGAGCTCATGATAAGGGCTTAGATATTTGCTATAATCGACTATGGTGACGTGTGCTACTTTGACCTGAACGCGGTGTTACTGGATAAGCTGGATAGACTCCTCAACAACTGCATCCGGTTCGTATTTAATTTGAGGAAATATGACCATGTCTCGAACCACATGTCCGAGCTCAAATGGATGCCCATTCGCCAGAGAAGAAGTTTGCGGGCTCTGACTACACTTTTCTCTCTACTGAACTCTCCCACTCCTCCTTCTTATCTTATATCTCACTTTCAATATCTATGTTCTTCACACGCCAGGAATCTGCGTTCTTCTAATAATCTTCTACTGCTTTGCCCTGCTCATACTTAACAAAATCAGAAGTATGAGACTTCTGATTTTGTTCATTCTTCCTTTCATATTCAGTCTATCCTTTTGTGGAATGCGCTTCCTCTCGATATCAGGACGGCCACCAGTCAGTATGCATTTAAGCGGAAGTTTCGGAATTATTTTCTACACAAGGAGTAGAGTCGTCTCAAAAACCTTATTTATTACTTTATATATATATATATATTTATTGGTAGTTATTATATTAAATATGTGTGTATGTTTATTAATAATATATATATTTTCGTTCACGTTTTTTTTTAAATATTTCTACTTGGTGTTGCTTTGTTTGTTTTTTTTTTTTATGCACCTGCCATATTATCTCTCCACCACCCTTGGTTGACTGGTAGAGAATGCCTAAGGCATTAAGTCCGCCTTTGTACTTTAGTTGCATGAAGTGTAAATAAATAAATAAATAAATATTTAGCGACCTTTAGTGGTTTTAACGATATACAGTTTGTATGAAACCAATACGTTTAGAGTTAGTAAATCTCATAATTTTATCAAATTGCTACACATAGTAGTATAGTACCACAACCGCGGCACCTCAACATAAGTATACTTAGTTTAGAAGCATGATGCTCATGAGGCGTTTCTAAACATACATACGTTTTATTGATAACGGTGTCTCCGTTATCAATAAAATTTATGTATTTATCAGCTATCTCGCTATAACGGACATGATTTAAACATTGTGTAGACACTGCTAGAAGTTATTTATTACATATCTATCGTAATTTCATAAAAGAACATCTTCTTAAAAAAAAAAAATATATATAGGTATATAGGTGGTCAATATTCACAAACAATAAAATTATTGTAATTATCATTGCAAAATATTAGATAACAATCCATTACTTTCACTTTCAAATGTGCATATTATCAGATAAGACTGACAATATGTGCTTAACAATATATACAGAATAATGATATCTAATATGTACCTACCCAATTATCACCCATAGATTAGGCCCCGGGCACAAACTCAAAGACCAGCGGGGCGGTGGCGGCGGCGGCGCGGGATCGGCGCGTTACAATGTATAGATTTATATGGAACAGCCCCCTCAGCAAAATACATTTCTGTTAACGTTAACGCTAACGCTTCGTGCAAAATGTATGGCAAAGACGTTTTAGCGTTAACGTTAACAGAAAAGTATTTTGTCTAAAGGCACTGAGCCTTTAGAAAAGAAAATGTATGGAAAAGACGTTACTGGGCGTGAGTCACGTGACAGTTCTCTGTCTAACGCTTCGTGCAAAACGTCGTTGCCATACATTTTGCACGAAGCGTTAGCGTTAACGTTTACAGAAATGTATTTTGGCTAAGGGGGCAGGTATGCGTCGCCACGCCGCTCCCCGCACCGCTGCCGCTGCCGACGTCCCGCTGGCCGCTGACTTCGTGCCTGCGGCCTTAAGCCTGATATTTTTTTAAGTCCAGTCTGAAGGTCGATTCTAGAGTCAGGATTTATCGAACTACGTAGTAAACACTACACTGGCAAGCCAACGCAAAACATGGGAGATTAACATGGATCTATTTTCTTTGATCGATTTATTTCAGTCACCCGGGCCGACTTTACTCGCCTGCTGCCTAGCTGAATTACCTTTTAGATTCGGTCGATTTAGGTCGATTTCGTCGTACGGCTTCAGTTACCCGTGTAAATCCCCTATTACGATACAATCATCTCCACACGAGGACATCCAACGTCAAAACGCTGTATAACATTACGTAACTTTTCATTTCAGGATTAGCAGCTCTCGTCTGCTGTCTCGCAAGTTTACTGAACGGTATCCTCGCGATGTACCCGCGCAAGCTGTCTTTCTGCATCAGTGTCTTTTGGGTGAGGTTCATCCACTACATCACTGGCATTGCCAGTATGTTCCTGGCTACAGGCAGTCTCTGTGCGGCCTTCGAGTACGGGTTCTTTAGAACGTGGACGGGCAACGGAGATGTCTTCGTGCCCACTCTCGTCTTCTTCACCTGGTTATTCACCATTTTAGTGACGTTGGACTTTTGGATTATGACCGGAAATAAAATTCGGAATCTTATCTAAGTAGTTTTACCTCTTTATATATTTTGTAGAAAAAGTGCGAACTCAATGAAATGTTTTGTGTTACCTTCAATGTGTATCATTCGGAATTTGTTTACAAAGCCTGATTTTTATTTCTTAACTAGCTTCTGCCAGCGGCTTCACCCGCGTGATTAAGCACTTCCCTTCTTCACAAATTATGGCCTATATGTTATTCTGATGTATAAGCTATATTGTTGTAAAGTTTCATTCAAATCCGTTCAGTAGTTTTTACGTGAAAGAGTAACAAATATTCTTACAAACTTTCGTATTTATATATTAAAATCAGGAAGTGAAAAGAATAAAATAGAAGAGCCCGACATAAAACAAAGGCGGCTAGCATTTATCGACTTGCTTTTTGATGATATCTCTAAACCCTTATGGATTTTTTTTTAAATACCAGACAATTCCCTAAAAATAAAGTAAAGGTACGAGTACCTACCCAAAAACCTGCAAAGTTTGAAAATTCCACATGGCAGATGTTTATCAGTAACTGTCACCCATATCTAAATAACAAACAGGAATTAGTATCTGCGAAGATATTGTTAATCAGAGATAACAAATTATTGATTGGCACAGTAAATTTGTGCGTCAGTGCTAGTTAAGAGTCGAAGGCGTGCAACGAAAAATAAAAGTAAAATTTAAAAAAATAACAATACTTTCATCTTCTCCGATGTCTCACAACGGCCAAGAAGAGGGGCGGCGACCTGGAGGCCCGCCGCCAGATGAGCAAGTTTCCGGATTCGTAGTGTGTATGAACGTGATCAATACCGTAACACATCTACTGCTCGGAGCTGTCGCCATCAGTGCATTTTTTATCATAAACACCATGACATTTATATATAATGAGATTATAATATTAGATATATCAAAGCTGACGGCGCATGTGTATTTATCAGTTATTGGGGTGAGTAACAACTTTTATAATATTCTTCTTCCTAGTAGTTTTTTGCGCTGATTTTCACGGGTATTACCCGTTTAAAAAAAAAACACATCGAGCGATAGATAGGTTTCACACTTTTATATAAGAGTTGTACAAAACCAACATTTTCTAAATCAATCATTTTGCAATAGTTACAGTCAAGTACTGTACCTCTACCATGAGTTGTCATCGAAAAATTACTCGCTAGCGTTTAACTCGCTAGCGTGCTAACGTGGGTCGAATAGATTTCGATAATGCTTGTACCATGAGATTTACGGAGTCTTACGCAGGCGCTAAGGTAAGCTCGATAGATCGTGTCGTCTAGCTAACTTCACTCTACTCGTTAGAATACTTTCGTCTATGCTTCACTACTTATGTTTTGTTTCTTTTTTCTCACTAATAAGAAGAGAGAGCGGCACGTAAGCTCAAAATGTAGTGTTATCGCTATGCTAAAAATGACAAAATAAACTAAATAGAAAAGTCCACTAACCGTCAAGTGGACTACTTATGGTTTTTAGTGTAAGAAAAGAAAAAAATGAAAACACAACAAAAGACAGAGAAAAACAACAAAAAAAACTGGTTTTTGAATTTTTATTCCTTAAATTATGTCCCTGTCGTTTTAAATTTCAATTTTGTTTGTTAACGTTGTGTCACAGAGCTGCGTTGTGTGGTTTGACAGTTTACAACAATAGAATAAATATTTGGATTTTTTAATACAATGAGGACCAGTGTCTCACAGTTTCAATTGTTGGTGGAGTTCTTGGAAAGGTACCTATATTTCTACTTTCTATTAAATTATTTTAAAACGTAAAGTTACAAAATTCCCAAATAGTTGCCCCTCAACTCAAGTAGATATGCCAAGCCACATGAAACTTTGAAAGTGTAATAAGTCTAAAAATAGTACCTAAAGACGTGAGGAATGCAACAAATAAACAAAAATAAGTATAGTTATGAATATGATTTGATTAAGTAAATTTAATTTAAAGGCACAGCTTGCTAGTAATAGTAATAGAAATAATATAGTCTAGTAATAGTAATATAATTATAGTCTAGGTAAAATGTCTAGGTAAAATTTTCCAATTGGTATCCAACATAAATTCTCATTTTGGCTTGAAATTCACGTTGTTCACATCGTTGATCTTCAAATTCAGCGGCCACTAACATATTCCATGCTAAATATGCTCTTGCAGACATTATTTTAACTATTTTAGACTCAAAAACGTAGGTATATAATTTAATATATTACGTCTAATAGAGGAGTATGGAAGAAAAAGACATGTTGCGCCGACCCCGAATAAATCAGGATAAGGGCAGGAGAATGATGATGATGTTTCACACGTCGAAATGCTAGTGAGCTACGTAACTACTATCGTAATCGTATTATTCGATAGCTTCTGTCGAATTAGTGAGTCATGGTACCGTTTTGTATGGCGACAGCTGAAAAACGCTAGTACCTATCGAATAGATTACGTTAGGTTTTTAACTTATCGAAATCTATAGTGCTCATGGTACGAATTTTAATTCTTTCTGTGACCGCTAGGGGCGCTGTACAATATTTCATACAAATAATTTACGGAGACGCTAGCGAGTTTTGGCTACATAAACTCATGGTAGAGGTACTGAGGCTACTTGCAAACTTGCAAATTATGACATTTGTCTGTAAAAACAAGATCAAAACGATAATATGATGAGTTGAGATGCGGCAAAAAAGACAAAATGATCTAAATAACGAGCAATAAGAGAATATTATCAAAAGTACAGTCAACGTCCATAGAAACGATGATAAACAATCATTGTTAATACACGACAGTAATGTAACCAAACGGTTTTTATAAACTACTCAAATACAATTGCCACGATTTGAGGAACACTGAACACGGTCTTAATTCTATTTTATTTTATTGAAACTAAGTAAAAAGACGCAGCGTTGGAAGGTCTCCCCCAAAGTAGACCGATAACTGAGTGAAGGCTACGAGAATCCGCTGGATGCCAGACATACAGGACCGGTCGATTTGGCGATAGGCTTAGGAGAAGCCTATATCCAGCAACGGATGACATTTGCCTAAAATAATGATGACGAAAAAAAGGGTTTCGGCATTTTCTTTCATGTTAATTTTAAAATACGAGAACCATCTTCAGCATAAAAAGGGGTCTTATAATGGTATCCATCATTTCATCAGCATTTTATCAGGATAATTTTTAAATTGTAATTTGATGAATAGCTATGCCTATGATCGTTAGTCGTAAGTAAGATAAGGACCAGCAGGTTTATTCGCTAACTCAGTTGACATCGGTTTGGAGGCACTTTGCCGTACACTGCTGCTTTGACGTATGCGACAACCGTAGTGCCTATTATAATCGATGTCCACCGAGCAATGTACTGCAAAGTGCCTATCAAATTGATGTCAACTAGGTTAGCGAATAAACCTGCAGGCCCGATACGACGGCGCGTAGTGCTTCACGCTCGCCCCAAAGAGAAGTCAGCAAGCAGTGATGGGGCCCACTGGGGCTGATGCCCGCCAGGCTCGCGGGAATGATCGAAAAAAAATATAAAAAAAAAACATAAAAATAAAAGGAGTCACCGTGGCTTTGGCATAGGTCTCTGAAGGAACACGGGTGGATTTTAGTCAGTAACAGTCTGACACTCCTTTCCACTCTGCCCAGAGCGGGAGAAGTTATTTGATGATTTCCCGGCCAAAAAAAAAATTATCGAAGTCCTTATAACTACATTAAAAAGTTATGTTAACACAGTGCCTTAACATTTTACAGTATGTGCTCTTGGTGAGTCAAGCCGTACTATCGTTAAACCCCCGAACAGGATTGGGGAACAGTTTTAAGTATCCACAGAAGACGAAGATATACTGGTCCATACAAGTGCTGGGCTCTTCGCTAGCAATCATCGGTGGTATTCTGGCAATAGCTGGCGTGAAGGAAATTAACGATGTCGATGATCCAGTCGTCCACCTTATAGAAAGAGGTCATTTGGTCACGGCTCATCAAGTTGTTGGTAAGTGGTATCGTTTGTTGTTGGTGGTGTTTTATCAAATAATTCAGTAAACAAATTCAAATTGTAGTTTTTAATCGATTCGAAACACTATTTCCGAAAGCCCCAATAGCTCTGACCAAATTTTTCGAAGAACATGGCTTCGACTTTAGACTTTGAACGGGCTTACGGCTCCCTAACATATAGCAACACGGGCCACCGGCGACCCGGAGGGGAGAAGCCATAGCGTTTTTTCTCGATACAGAATTGTCTGTCATTTTTTGCGGGGGGGAAATTTGCGCCACGCAAACTTTCTCAGACTCCCACACAAAGACAATCGTCTGTCACTATGAAACTCACTCCAACAATTTAAACAAAATAGTAATAATTTCCCACACAGACAGATATATTCCGTGTCATAACAGTGTAAGAAATGATGCAACTACATTGACAATGTGCATACAGCCGTGGCTGTAACAAGTGTCGATATGCATTATCGATAAATTCGAGAACTTTCTTGTGGGAAACCTAGATAGGTCTTTTATTACAAAAATTCTTCCATTCTGTCCCTTTATCTTGGATCTTTAGGAAACCTGCAATAAATAAATAAATAATATTTTATTCGAAGTTCACACTTAGTCATTTTAATATAACATATACATACGTACGTATTGTATTTTATTTAATTCAACGCAATTTATTAAAATTTAAATACCTACATATTAATTATCTATACTATTATTATAGAGAGGAGAATCTCTGGATCTACTGAACCGATTTTGAAAATTCTTTCACCAGTATAAAGCTACGTTATTCTTGAGTGCTATAGGTTATAAATATGTTTCTAATTCCACGCGGCCGAAGTCGCGGGCGAAGTGCTAGTATTAAATAAATCAGAGAGTATTAATTTAAAAAAAAAAACTTTGTTACAAAAAAAAGCCACCGACTTCCAAAAAAGAAAATACACTAAACATTAAAAAATAACTTTATTTCGGCAGTCGGTGTTTGTATTTTATTTCTTCGTTGTTTGACACCGACTTCCGAAATTAAAATTATTTTTTAATTTTTGGTTCAAAATAGTTAGTACCTATATGCGCGAGATCAGACATGGCTGTATAGACACTTTGCCTTTGTCATTTTTAGGATTCCGTACCCAAAGGGTCTAAACGGAGCCCTATTTCTGTCACTCACGTGTCCGTCGTCTGTCACACAGGTTTTGCAGCCTTAAAATATGAAATGGCTGGAGATAGTCTTAAAATTTTCACAGTATAAGCATCTTGTTGACCCAAAGCCATACAAATAATCAAAAATACATTTGATACGGAACCCTAAATTTGCGAAATCTGACACGCATTTAGTCGGTTTTTATCGATACCTTACTATCTACAAACCGGTAACAACACTATCGCTCGGTAACGGCGACAACTCGGACGCAGACTCGGATCAGTCGCTCGACCGATCCGCATATTGTATGAGGGCGAGCGGCCTGTGTTGGTAAGCAAATCCAAAACAACAACGACCGTAACTATTGTATATTTTAGGTTTAAAAATGAGTAAATAGTAAAAATGTGGTTAAAAATTACTTACACATGCAAGGTAACGTCATATTTTTGTAAATTTGACATGGCAGATCTCTTTTTGCTGCAAAAACCTGAATAATTCGGCATTTTTGTAGGATGTCAATTCAGCCGCGCTACTAGATTTATTCTAGTGAATAGTCCGGCTGCAACTACTTTTACTTTATGCATAGGACCATTTGGACTTGTACTTTGACAGAGAGGAATGCCTGCGTATGGCTACTCCCCTCCGGTTCGCCGGTGGCCCGTGTTGCTCTATGCTCCCTAATGAATACCTGCCAAACGCATAACAAAGATATGGTGTAGAAAATGTGACAAGTGCAAGGTATATTTCAATTTATTTGAGCTTGTGAAATGATCAAGCACTAACGTTTGATTTAAAAAAAAAACTTTTTTACAAAATAAATTTTTGACACTGACTTACGGAATTAAAGTTATTATAGAGTACATTACAGGTCGAATATAGAACCACTTTTTTTGAAGTCTGTTAAAAATTGTTGTTTTTCTATCATTTCAGGACTGGTAGCCATGGTGTTGACTACTGCTAGCCTTGTGGGAGGGCTTGCGCATTTGATATGCACGAATATGTTTGACAAAAGTATATTTAGAGCTCTGTACTCTTGCGTTATGACTTTGACGCTAATTTTTGCCTTTGTCGCAATCTGTCTAGCTTTTGGTGGTAGATATGAGGATTATTTATTATCAAAAACAAATTCCAACTTGGCTATATCAGCCACCGTACTTGCTTTAGTAGGTATGTTGATGATGCTTATTGGCAATTTGACGAAGGATGGAGGTAAAGGTATTGTTTAGTTTTAATTAAAATTAAATTATTACTCTCAAAATGTATGTGACGATAAATACAGCCATCAGCATTATACGAAACAAAAAAGTATTGTTATCTAATTTAAAGGATGGAGGGAGGCCTTTGCCCCAGCAGTGGGGCAGTACAGACTGGTTGTAAATAAATAAAGGAAATAATAATTTTTTTAAAGCGAAAGCCATGCTTGTTCACGTGCATAGCTTCAGTCAAACTTCAACGTGTTTTGAATATCGTGAAACTTTTTCTTTTGTGGAGCAATCAAATTATTTATATATATGATCGCATACATTGTTCCAACATTTTACCTATATAGATTACTTTATCGTTGTTAGTTTTCATGTTTCTTGTGATTCATTAATTTATCTTTCAAGTTAAATACTTTACATAAAATTAAATAAAGGTTTTAAGATAAGAGTCTTTGTTTCCTTTCTAATAGTTAATTAGATCGTAAATTAACCGAAAAGAAGAGCAATAATATCAAACATGAAATAAATGTTAAAAATTATGTTGAAAATAAATTAGAACTATTAAATAAGTACGAGTAGACACAATACAATGTACTTGCCAATGCAGATAATAAATTAAACATGTGAGAACGTAAAGTCTCACCACAGCAGTAATGCTTGCGAAGGAGGAGCCGGAATGGGTGAGGGAGACTCAACAGAGTAGCCCTCACGCCCCCAGTAGCAGCCGCCGCAGGAGACGCCCTGAGCATCGGGGATCGCGGGACGATCTCCGGCCACGGTAGGCGCGGGCCTTCGGTCGGCGAGTAGTGGGTAGCTCACTGTCCGATAAGGACTAGGCCTGAGAGTCGTCAGCACGAAATGTGCCACGCTCGCCTCAAAGAGATGTCAGCAATACCTGACGAGGCCCGTCATGGCCGATGCCTGCCTCGGGTCGCGGATAAATTCGAAACAGACTTACCGTGGCCCTTGGCACTCAAATCTGAAGGAACAGGGCTGGGTTTTAGTCATTCAAAAGTCTGACTCGCCCTCCCGCTCAACCCGGAGCGGGAAAAGTCATTGGATGATTTCCCCAATGACTTCTCAAACAAAAAAAAAGTGTATTTGAAGTTAGTATTCTAATCTTTTTCTTCAATTCGATGATATCCTAACTTTTATTTCTTTGGACATGTGTATCCTTCAGAATTTATAAAGGAAGTGAAATAATAAAATACCTGTAATGAGGAAGAGCCCGATAAAAAAAGGCGACTATCATTTACTTCTTTTTTAGGGTTCCGTGTCCGAAGGTTCCAAACAGAGCCCTATTGCTATCACCCACGTGTCCGTCTATCTGTCCATCCGTCGTCTGTTTCAAAATTATGTTCTGAAGCTTTTTTTAACTACGTGCGGTTACTCATTTTCAGAATTTATCCGCTACCCCTAGGCATGCAGGCACCGGCCACGATGGGCCCCGTCATTGGTGGCTGACACTTATCTCTTTGAGGCGCGCGTGGAACACTACGCGCCGTCGACTCACGGGCCTAGTGCTGATCGGACGGCGAGCTACCCACTGCTCGCCGTCCGCAGGCCCGGGCTACCCACTGTTCGCCGTCCGCAGGCCCAGGACCCACTGACCTATGAACTTGAAATTTGGTGATAATGTGTGTTGACGTGTAAAAGTTGTTAAAACCTACTTACAAAAATAAAATAATTTATCACCACCAACCAATAAATTGATAAATTAGATTTTTTTCTTTGATAATTCCCTCATTTGGTACGGAACCCTAAATGTGCATGTGCGTGTGTGTGTGTGTGTGCTTCGCATCATCGGGATACCATCTATAAAACCGGTCAAGTGCGTGCACTTCGCCGGTTTTATTGATGATATCCCTTACCTATTATTGGTTAATTTTGAAATCCCAGACAATTTCATGAAAATAAATTATTGAGATACCTACCTAAAAACCTACTAAGTTTGGAAATTCCACATGGCAGGGGTTTATCAGTAACTATTACCCCAGAACTGTCTTATCTAGATAACAAACAGGAATTTGTATATGCGAAGCTATTTTTAATCAGAGATAACACACTATTGATTGGTTCAGTAAATTTGTGCGTCAGTGCTTGTTAAGAGTCGAAGGCGTGCAACGAATAATAAAAGTAAAATTAAAAAAAAATGACAATGCTTTCGTCTTCCCCGATCTCTTACGACGGGCAAGAAGAGGGGCGGCGACTTGGAGGCCCGCCGCCAGATGAGAAAGTTTCCGAATTCGTAGTGTGTATGAACGTGATCAATACCGTAACTCATCTACTGCTCGGAGCTGTCGCCATCAGTGCATTTTTTATCATAAATACCATGACATTTATATATAATGAGATTTTAAGATTCGATATATCAAAGCTGACGGCGCATGTGTATTTATCAGTTATTGGGGTGAGTAATAACTTTTATAATATTCTTCTACCTAGTTCTAGTACCTCTTTGAACTGATTTTCACGGGTATTACCCGTTTTAAAAAAAACACATCGAGTGATAGATAGGTTTCACACTTATATAAGAGTTACATAAACTACATTGTACAAAGACAACCTTTTCTAAATCAATTGTTTTGCAATAGTTACAGTCAAGTACTGTAAAAGCACGATCGCACTATACCAATGTAAAAAAAATGATAGGAAGAACATCGGGGCTCTCTCCAAAGATAACGCTGTGGCTCTACACTGCCGTGATCAGACCAATGCTGACTTACGGGTCTCTGGTGTGGTGGACGAGGACGGAACTCTCGACCACACCACCAGTACCAGGCTCCAGAAGTTCCAGAGGCTGGCCTTTTCAGCTATAACTGGCTGCATGAGGACCACCCCAACCACAGCAATGGAGATAGCACTGAAATAAACCCCCAATGACTTATTCATACAGCAGGAGGTGACACTAGCTGCCATCAGGCTTATGCATCTAGGAATATGGGGCAAGACCCACACCAGTGCTCACACGGGCATCCTTGACCGGGCGATCGAGTACCAACCACATATCGCTGCCCCGTGTGACAGAATACCCAACCAATTAACGTTCAACAAAAACTACCGTATACAAACAGCAGAGGAAGTAAGAGACCAGTCAGGTGTTGATGAAGTACGCATCTAAACAGATGGCTCAAAAACACGCAGTGGTTCAGGTGCTGGTATATACTCTCTAGACCTTAACATAAAATTCCACATTCCACTAGGAGAACACAGCTCGATTTGCCAGTGTGAGACTGTCGCCCTGACGCAAGCGGCAACGGCCGTAAAGCCTGGGTCTGTCAGTCTGGGGATACAGAACTATGGCATTAGATTTGTATCGGACAGCCTTGCAGTGCTCAAAGCCTTAGAAAACAGACAGACAAACAACAGATTGATTCTAGAGTGTCACCTAGCTCTAGAGAGTATTTCGACATCAAACCGAATTACACTCCAGTGGATCAACAATGGATCCCTGGGCAATGACGCCGCGGAAGAACTTGCAAAGAGAGGTTCCGAGATGACCGTGCTGGGCTCGTACCCACTTCTTCCCCTGCCTTACTCGCAATTTCGTACATGGATACGCCAGAGATCAACTGATCTCCACAACAACAGATGGTTACGGGCAACAGACTGTAGGCAGTCGAGAATGGCCATGCCGAGCCTGCACCCACGACTAACCAAACGATTGCTTAGCCTTAATAAAAACAACCTCAAATTAATGATAGGGACAATTACGGGCCATTGGTGCCGATTCTGTTGTTGAAAATCTAAACTAAAATTAGAGAATCGCTATCTTTTACTAAACGGCAGTGCGAGAAAAGGACGGCTATAGCTATGAACTAAGTTAGAGATGTCAAATTAGTTTACGCCTTGTACTTTACCGTGTTTTTAGTCGACATGTTTTTACGTGTACCCTAAATTTGTATGGTAACATTGGTTCAATTAAATTTGACAGCTCTAATTTACGTCCGTCTCTTTCTTGTTTTATTAGAGAGAAAAAGATAGTAATAGCCTAAGTTTAGTTTGTGCATAACAGAATCAGCACCATTTTCAATCTAGGCATCACGGACAGCCCTCTCTGCAGAGGGTGTCTTGACGCCGAAGAATCAGCCACCCACGTCATCCTGGAATGCGAGACCGTAGCTACCCAGCGTGAACAAATCCTCGGAACAGTGAGGTCGCTCCGGGAAGCCTGTGAAGCTTCCCGGAAGCGGAGCTAGGCTGGCTATGTTAGCCAGGACCCCCACGCACAACGGACCAAATAAGAGTCTAAGTGCGGACAAAGGAGTCCCTTTTATATTTCTATTCTTCAGTCAAGTACTGAGCCTACCTGCAAACTTGCAAATTATGACATTTGTCTGTAAAAACAAGATCAAAACGATAAACGATTACGATGATGAGTTGAGATGCGGCAAAAAAGATAAAATGATCTAAATAGCGAGCAATAAGATCATATTATCAAAAGTACAGTCAACGTCCATAGAAACAATGATTGTACCAATACACGACAGTAATGTAATCAAACGGTTTTTATAAACTACTCAAATACAAATTGCATATTTGCCACGATTCGAGGAACACTGAACACGGTCTCGATTCTATTTTATTTTATTGAAACTAAGAAAAAAGACTAAGAAGAGCTTCCAACGCTGCGGAAGCTCTCCCACAAAGTAGACCGATAACCGATTGAAGGCTACGAGAATCCGCTGGATGTCAGACATACAAGACCGGTCGATTTGGCGATACTTAGGAAGCCAGCAGCGGATGACATTTGGCTAAAATGATGATGACGAAAAAAAGGGTTTCGGCATTTTCTTTCATGTTAATTTTAAAATACAAGAACCATCTTCAGCATAAAAAGAGGTCTTATAATGATTCATCGTTTCATCATTGAAACATTTAAGATCAGCACCACTAATACACCAACAAATAACGTGAACATTCAGCGCGGGAGCCAGTCTAATTTCTCACCCACAACCATGGATAATGATTTTAAATTACTAGAGGAACTAAGAGAGTTTAGGTTAGATATGGTAGCTCGCATGGACAGTCAGGCAAAAGCGGTAACAATATTGTTGAATCAATTTTCTCAAACGAAAACAGAGTTGGAGAACATAGTTCAGATCATCAGAGTACTCGAAGAAAAAGTGGTTGCAAAGCTGTCTCACATGCAAACCCGAAAAGCCATCATACATGAGGTACCTGACAACCCTCCTTCTACTTCTGAATCTACTTTTGCAGAAGTTGCTTTTCAACCAAGTAGTTCTTCTAAGAATAACCTACGTCAAAAAGGTAGGTTAACCAAAATGTGGCCACGAAGTCTGCGGTGTTAGCGGAAAACACTACGGGCATTACCAACCTACTAGCGGCGGATGAAGTAAAGAACGCAGAGATTGAAGAAAACCAATCCGGTTGGACGACTGTACGTAATAAAAAATCTAACAGACAACCTAAAGATGTGAAAGTAGGTACGAATAAGGAGTTGAAGGCCATCCAAGCTACCGAACGGAATAAACACCTGCACGTATGGCGATTGTATCCGGACACTACTCTGGAAGCCGTAACTGATCACGTGAAAAGTATATGTGGCCCTGATTCGGTTTTTAAGGTAGATAAAATCAAGCATAAAACGGAGCGAGATTACTCGTCGTTTGTTATTGGAGTGTCTGAACACGGTTTTGCTAAATGAAATCAAGCGGAGTTCTGGCCGTTGAACGCTGAATTTAATGAATGGATTTGGTTTCGCAACTCAACAATAAGAACGCCAAATGAATAGTACCGATATATACTATCAGAACGTACGTGGTTATCGCACAAAGCTGGACGAGTTCAGAAATAACATTACTCTTTGAATTTTGATGTATATGCAACCACGGAATCTAGCTGCAATGATTCCATTGAAGATCTCGAAATTATCCCACCTGGGTATCAAATACTGCGTTGTGATCTAGCGGATGGTCGATTTAGTGAGAGAGGCGCGTTTTTAGTGGCTCACACAGGTTCGAGTTGCGGCAAGTACATGTTACGGACGTATACGATAGACAGCTGCGTTTTTGAAATGGTATGTGCTACACCTTAGTAGCAGATTTTTGTTATTGTGTTTGGTGATTTATATTCCGCCCGGTAGTTTAGAGAATGACTACATGATTTTGTTTAGTATAATAGAAAAGCTGTGCACTAGATACAAGGAAATTATTGTGCTAGATGATTTTAATTTACATTCATGTCCTCTGAATGTAACTAATTATTATGAATGTTTCGTGTCATTTTGCGAATTCACTCAAAGTAGTAATGTGCCCAATTGTTTAAATAGGCAGCTGGATTTGGTTTTAAGTTCAGGTTTTCACGGTGAGGTGTTGGTAGTAGCGGCGGACGAGCCGCTCGTGCCGGTCGACGCGTATCACCCGCCGCTCGCAATTTTAGATTTATTTTACACTACTCTGAATAAAATTTTGGATGAATGTGTTCCCAGGAAAAAACCTAGTTCAAAGTCGCGGTACAGTTATCTGGAATGGTACACGAGCGAAATACTAAAAGACTTAAGAACTAAAGCTAGACTTCACAAGATATTTAAAACAACTAAACTTAGTAGGGATTATGAAGAATATTCTAAATGCTGAGCGGTTATTAAAAAAACTATAAAAACTGCTCACGAATTGCATCAACATAAAATCCAGTGTCAGTTTGCCACAAATCCGAAGTTATTCTGGCAATACATACGATCAAAGAAAAGTGCGGTAGGCAAGAAAACTATTATAAAAGATGGTGAGTATTTATCGGATGACGAGTGTGCTAAACAGTTCGCGAAGTTTTTCGAATCGGTTTAAAGTGATCAGCCGCCGCGATTATGCGGTGGCAACGCGAGCTGCGAGCTGTGCGCGGATGCAACTTGACGCACTGAGTGAGTCTGTAGGACGTCAGATGTGCACTTGAGCGCCTGAAGCCGAAACATTCAGCGGGCCCGGACGGTATACCGGCATTTGTTTTTAGAGATTGTGGGTGCTTGCAGAACCTCTACTTTATATTTTTAATACGTGTTTTCATTCGACGACGTTCCCCACTCAATGGAAGATCACGCGTGTCATTCCTGTACCCAAAGGTAAGGCGGGATTGGACATAACTGGTTATAGACCGGTGGCCGTGCTGTCGACGCCGGCAAAGGTGTTCGAGTCTGCTATCCAGCGCTGCATGCAGGAGCAGGTGCGACAACTGGCTTCCGGCCGGCGAGCAGCGCTACCACCAATCTGCTGAACTTTATGGCGCAGGTGGTGCCAGCGGTAGAAGCTGGTGTGCAGGTTGATGCCGCTTATTTTGATTTTAAAAAAGCTTTCGACATCGTCGACATCTTATTAATGAAGCTCGCAGAAGTCGGCTGCACACCACATCTATTGCACTTCTTCGCCAGCTATATGCAGGATAGACAGCAGTACGTAGATTATAACGGGTGTGTATCCGACCCATATTACACATGGTCCGGTGTGAGCCAAGGCAGCAATTTGGGGCTCTCGAATTCATCATAATGATAAACGATTTGCCGGTTTAACAAGTATTTATTCAATAGAAATAACTATAATAATATTACATTTGCCGGTAGTCGTCAAACATGGCTCTTGTTTTTTATTTGCTGATGACCTTAAGTTGCTGCTCGAGGTTAATAGTAAATCCGATTGCGAACGATTGCAGGAGGATATAGATAGGGTAGCGGAATGGAGTCAGGACAACAAGCTTTTCTTCAATGTGTCGAAGTGCTCGGTGATGAGTTTTACGCGCGCGCGTGCCCCTCTAGTACACGAGTATGTAGTGGGCGCCGCGCCTATGCAACGAGTATCTGAGGTACGGGATTTGGGGGTTGCTGTCAATCTTTTTTTTTTCTGTCACTCCTGAACTGTCGTTTCGCGATCATATTACGAGGATTTGTAAAAGGGCGTTTAGAAACCTGGGATTTGTTCTGAGGCAGACAATGCACTTCACTAACATCGCAACAGTTAGGGTCCTGTATGACGCACTTGTCAGGATAAATAAATAAATGATAAATGATGTTTATTCAGTAAATAGGTTACAAGGAACACTTTTACACGTCAATGTTTTTTTGTCAGTTTAAGCTAGATGAGGCCGGTGTTTCCTAGCTGACTACCCTGAGAAGAAACACCGAAACAAACTCAGAGGTCAAAGTCTCTTTTAGTGTTCAAATCCATACAATGTGGACTGGTTAGATCCTATGAGAACCATGTACGTTTATGCCTGGGATGAGCTTTATGAAGAAAGCAACACACGAATTCGAGTGGACCTGTCCAGACAGTGCAAGCATTTGTCAGTCATCGCGAAGCTCAACTCAGAACTCTGAGGTGCTCAACGAACCGACGAACAATACCAAAGTAAGGACATTTGAGTAGGCCGCAAAAAATACTCAAACTGCCAGACAATCATAAAATCTACATGAATATAACGACATACATAGTTCTCGCATTCACATTATTCTATATGAGGACCATGCAGCTTAGTGTCTGTAGTGGTCTTTTGAAGAAAGAACCAAACATATTTGAGTGGACCTGTCCAGTCAGTGCAAGCATTTGTCAATAGTCGAATAGCTCAACTTAAAAACCACTAAGGAGCTCAATGACATGACGAACAATACCAAAGAAAAGACATTTGGGTAGGCCGCAAAAGTACTCAAACTGTCAGACAACGTTGAAAATTACTGTAAAAAGGAGGAGAAAATAATAATAATAACCCACATAGTCCTCACATTTACAATAATTAAGTAATCAAAAAAAAATAAAAATATAATAGGTACTTTACAAAGTAAATATTTGTGTCAAACAAAATAGTAATTATAATATGTCAATCAAAAAATAAAAATAAATATAATACTTAACAAAGTATTCAAGTCAAAAAAAAAAATAATAATAATAAAATGTCAATAAAAAAATAAAATAAAAAATATAATGCAATACTATACAAGTATTCATGTCAAAAACGAATATTAAAAAAAATATATATATAAAAAATTTTTCATCAGTAAGTAGTACATATGAAAACAATGGCTCATGTATATCATTGAAGCAGCTCAATCCCACGCCTTTTTGTCCTCAAGAAAGTCATTAATTGTGTAAAAAGCTTTCTGGCATAGCTTACGTTTAATAAATGATTTAAATTTATTTATGCTTAGTTCTTGAATTTGGCTAGGAAGTTTATTATAGAAACGTATACATTGACATCTAAACGAACCACCTATTTTTTTCTTGAGCCTGGTTTTTGGTACAATAAATTTGTGTTTGTTCCTAGTATTTATGCTATGGATATCACTGTATCTTTTAAACAGATTAATATTTTTATGTGCATACATGAGATTCTCATAAATATATTGAGAGGGAACAGTCATAATATTAATCTCTTTAAATTTGTCTCTGAGGGAGTGTCTGGGACTTAATTTATAAATTGCACGAATAGCCCTTTTCTGTAAAACAAAAATTGTCTGAATATCGGCGGCATTTCCCCACAACAGAATGCCGTACGACATCACACTATGAAAATAACTAAAGTATACTAAACGAGCTGTCTCTAAATCAGTTAAACCACGAATTTTCCTTACGGCGTATGCTGCAGAGCTAAGTTTTCATGAGTCATCTGGAACATAGTGCTGTCATATGGGCTCCGTATGAGTCCAAGTACTCGATAATGCTGGAACGCGTACAAAACAAGTTCACGCACCACTTGTACAAGAAACTATATGGGGTATATCCGTTTTACCCGTTGATGTACCCCACTCTGTTTGTGCTCGGTATGGTCGGGTACAACCAACTAAGGGTACGACGGGAATTCACGCTTGTTTCATATCTGGTTAGGTTACTTCGTGGCATTGAGCATATCCTAAGAGTGCTGCAGCGCCTGAGTTTATGTGCACCGGACCGCTATGTTTGGAAGCGGTGCCACCCGCCGCTGCTGGCAGTGCCGACAGCCAGAACCAACCTTCTCGCCAAAGCACCATTGACCCGCGCAATTCGGGTTATTAACGATCTTCATGTCAAGATCGATGTATTTACATGCCATTTGAGTGAATTCGCAAAGTTATTGTTGTTTATTTAATGTTATAGTGTAGATTAGAGTAGGCTTTACGTTGTTGTTTTTATATTTTTATATTGTAAATGTTGTGATTTTATATTTAGGGAAATTAGTATAGAAGTTATTATTATTGATGTTATTATAAGTACTACCAGTTTTTTACGTTTTTCATAGTTTTATATTATAAATAAGTTAATTTTAAGACCGCATTATCACATTAGGTAAAAACCTGTAATGATAGTTGTAAGGGAGATTTTAATAAATAAATTATCATTTTATCAGGATAATTTTTTAATTGTAATTGGATGAATAGCTATGCCTATGATCGTAAGTCGTAAGTAAGATAAGAACTAGGCCCAATTCTACGGCGCGTGGTGCTTCACGTGCGCCTCAAAGAGATGTCATCAAGCAGTGATGGGGCCCGCTGGGGCTGATGCCTGCCAGGCCCACGGGAGTGATCGAAGGAGTCACCGTGGCTTTGGCACAAGTAACTGTAGGAACACGGGTGGGATTTAGTCAGTAACAGTCTGACACGCCCTCCCGCTCCACCTAGAGAGCGGGAGAAGTTATTTGATGATTTCCCGGCCAATAAAAAAAATGATCGAAGTCTTTATAATCATATTAAAGAGTCATTTTAACACAGTGCCTTTACATTTTACAGTATGTGCTCTTGGTGAGTCAAGCCGTACTATCGTTAAACCCCCGAACGGGATTGGAGAACAGTTTTAAGTATCCACAGAAGACGAAGATATACTGGTCCATACAAGTGCTGGGCTCTTTGCTAGCAATAATCGGTGGTATTCTGGCAATAGTTGGCGTGAAGGAAGTTAACGATGCCGATGATCCAATCGTCCACATTATAGCAAGAGGTCATTTAGTCACGGCTCATCAAATTCTTGGTAAGTGGTATCGTTTGTTGTTTTATTTAACAATTTATGTACACACAGAACAGACAAGAATGAAACAGAAAAAAATCAGTAAGCAAATTCAAATTCAAACTGTAGTTTTTTAATCGATTCGAAACACTATTTCCGAAAGCCCCAATACCTCTGGCCAAATTTTTCGAAGAACACGTCTTCGACTTTAGACATTGAACGGGCTTACGGCCCCCTAACATAGAGCAACACACCCGGCCACCGGTGACCCGGAGAGGAGTGGCATAGCGTTTTTTCTCGATACAGAATTATCTGTCATTTTTTGCGGGGGGCAATCTGCGCCACGAACACTTTCTCAGACTCTCACACAAAGACAATCGTCTGTCACTATGAAACTCACTCATACTTAACTATTAAAACGAAGTTCTAAGAATTTCCCACACAGACAGATACATTCTGTGTCATAACAGTGTAATGAAGTGATGCAACTACGCATACAGCTGTGGCTGTAACAAATGTCGATATGCATTATTGATAAATTCGAGAACTTTCTTGTGGGAATCCAGATAGGTCTTTTATTACAAAAATTCTTACAATACGTCACTATAGCTTGGATCTTCTCTTGGATCGGAAACCAGCAATAAATAAATAATATTATACATTATTCGAAGTTCACACTTAGTCATTTTAATAAAGGCTACGTTATTCTTGAGTGCTATAGGCTATAAATATTTTTCGAATTCCACGCGGCCGAAGTCGCGGGCGAAGTGCTAGTGTTAAATAAATCAGAAAGTATTAATTTAAAAAAGAAACTTTTTTACAAAGAAAAAACAACCGAGTTTTTTATTTTTCACTTTTTAGTTGTTATACACCAAAACTAGAACCCCATTACCATGGAACGTGGAATTTAAACATACTCGTCATTGGAGAAAACCAAAACGTCACCTGTATACGTATTTTTCATTTTTGTTTAGTTTTTCAAAAAGTGCTGAAGCTTTTTTTTTTTTGTGGGACGTCTCGCTGGTCAGCCTCTGATGCTGTCGTCTGCTTAACCGGGCTTGCCTTTGTAGGCTTTAATTTATTAAAGCCTCCAGCCAGGACTTATTTCAACTTACAAACTAAGTGACCACGCTAAGGGCACCCCCTGCGGGGTACGGGCCTCGGCTTAGGGCGTCACTGGGGGGCAGCAAGGGAAGGCTGGATCTGGTTTCCATTAATTGGGGAGTTTACTGGCTCAGCGGCACGTGCTGGCGAGAGACGGGGAGGACAATGACTTAGATTTCGCGACGGGCCTCGCCGGCGAGGTCGGAAAATCGGCGGTCTGTTGTGTTTTCTGATGGTGCTAGTCTCCCTACGGCTCTCTTGGAGCAGGGTTGTGGCGTCATCAGGGACTAAGAGGGTATGCCGGGGGCGGCGAGTCTTGGAGATTTGAGAGGGAACGTATCGAGTAGCCGATGCGATACGGGGGTTTCGATGTTTGACAGCAGTTTCAATGAAGCGCTTTGTGGAGCGCTTCATGAACTGCTGCAGAGTGGGGATTTTAAGGTCGACATGCAGGTCCTCATTCCTCACAAAGTAGGGGGCGTCCACCACTTTGCGGAGAAGGCGGTGCTCCATTACTGACAACTTGTAGAGGTGACGGGGCTTGGCATGTGCGAACACTGGGCAAGCATAGGTCAGGATTGGTCGGATGACCGAAGTATAGATACGCAATTTGCACTTAAGTGACAATTTGCTTTTAGCGTTCATGAGGCAATGAAGTCTACCTTGAGCAAAGGCGGCCCGCGAGCGAGCCTGCCTTATGTGCTCGGCGAAGGAGAGATGCTGATCAAGGGTTACTCCCAGGTACTTGGCCTGCTTCCCCCAAGGGATCGGCTTGCCGTACATGGTGATCGGACGGGGTGTATCCGGGTTACGTCGTTTAAAATAAAGGACTGCTTGGCTCTTATCGGGATTTACCTCAATTCTCCATTTCCGGAACCACTTGCCCAGCTGGGTAGCGGAGGATTGGAGTTTGTTGGCTATCTGTATGGGTGAATGACCCGAACAGTAGATGGCTGTGTCGTCAGCGAATAGTGCTAACTGCGCCTTCTTGGAAGTTGGGGTATCGCTAGTAAACAGCGTAAAAGCTAATGGGGAAACCACAGAGCCTTGAGGGACTTCTGATCTAATGGGGTGAGGGGAGGATAGGGCTCCCTCTACCCGATAACGAAAGGTGCGATTCGACAAGAAGTCTCGTAAGATGAGCACGAGACGATCTGGCACTCCTAGTTGGTACAGCTTAAAGATTAAGCCGTTGTGCCAGACTTTGTCAAATGCTTTCGCTATATCGAAGTACAAGACACCGGTCGCAGAACCACGCTGGAACCCAGCGCTTATATGTTCTACGATGCGGTATACAGTCTTGTTGAACGCACGAATGTTCGGAGCGGAATCCGAATTGTTCGTTGGGAATGAGACTCTTAGCCTCATAATCTCTGAGCCGCTTATAAATAAGCTTTTCGTAGATATTACCGAGGACATTGAGTAAACTAATGGGGAGCGCTGAAGCTATTTCGATAAAATTTATATAGGATCACCTGAATATATTCTTTCGGATAAAAAAAGAATTTTGAAAATCGGACTACAACTGACAGAGAAATCGGTGGACATACATTATACATACAGTCGAACATAGAACCTCCTCCTTTTTCGAAGTCGGCTAAAAATAGTACCTATATGCGCGAGATCAGACATGGCTGTATAGACTCTTGGCTCTTTGCCTTTGCCAGTTTTAGGATTCCGTACCCGAAGGGTCTAAACGGAGCCCTATTTCTGTCACTTACGTGTCCGTCTGTCTGTCTATCCGTCGTCTGTCACACAGGTTTTGCAGCCAAACGGTTGGAGACACAGTCTCAAAATTTTCACAGTATAAGCATCTTGTTGACCCAAAGCCATACAAATAATCAAAAATACATTTGGTACGGAACCCTAAATGTGTGAAGTCCGACACGTATTTCGTCGGTTTCTGTCGATGCCTAACTATCTACAAACTGGTAACAACACTATCACTCGGTGACGGGGACAACTCGGATGCAGACTCGGATCAGTCGCTCGACCGATCCGCATATTGTATGAGGGCGAGCGGCCTGTGTTGGTAAACAAAAAACGAAACAACATGACCGTAACTATTGTATATTTTAGGTTTAAAAATGAGTAAATAGTAAAAATGTGGATAAAAATTACTTACACATGCAAGGTAACGCCATATTTTTGTAAATTTGACGTGGCAGATATCTTTTTGCCGCAAAAAAACTGATCCGATCGCAGCAATCGCTAGTCATTTTTGTTGTTAAATGTTAGAGAGTTCCACTGTCTATCTCCGAAGATCTTCATCAGATCCTAATGTATTATAAATACATGCATTTGAATAACGAAAACCCCATCTAAATCGGATCAGTAGTTTTCGAGAAAATTGCGGACAAACAAGACACATACATGCATACATACAATACATACAGGTCGAACACAGAACCTACTTTTTTGAAGTCTGTTAAAAATTGTGGTTTTTCTATCATTTCAGGACTGATTGCCATGGTGTTGACTACTGTTAGCCTTGTGGGAGGGCTTGCGCATTTAATATGCGCGAATATGTTTGACAAAATAATTTTTAGAGTTCTGTACTCTTGCGTTATAACTTTGACGCTCATTAGTGCCTTTGTCGCAATCTGTCTAGCTTTTGGTGGTAGGCATGAGGATTATATTATTTCAAAAACAAATGCTATCTTGGCTATATCAGCCACCGTACTTGCTTTAGTAGGTATGTTGATTATGCTTATTGGCAATTTGACAAAGGATGGAGGTAAAGGTATTGTTTAGTTTTAATTAAATATTAAATAAAATTAAATACTCTCAAAATGTAAACGATAAATACAGACATCAGCATTATACGAAACAAAAATGTATTGTTATCTAATTTAAAGGTTGCCTCCGCCTTTGCCCCAGCAGTGGGGCAGTAAAGACACATTGGTTGTAAATAAATAAAGGTAATAATAATTTATTTAAAGCGAAAGTCATGCTTGTTCACGTGCATAGCTTCAGTCAAACTTCAATATTTTTTGAATATCGTGAATCTCTTTCTTTTGTGGAGCAATCAAATTATTTATATATATGATCACACACATTGTTCCAACATTGTACCTATATAGATTACTTTATCGTTGATAGTTTTCATGTTTCTTGTGATTCATTAATTTATCTTTGAAGTTAAATAACTTACATAAAATTAAATAAAGTTTTTAAGATAAGAGTCTCTGTTTCCTTTCAACACTGTTTTGTATTATTTATTATTTTTTTTCAAGATATCACTTTTATCGATATACTAGAACAGTTCAAATAAACATTGTATCCAACGAAGTAATTCAAATGATCCTCTGTTAACGTGTGACACATAGTTATAGATTTTTAAACCTAATAGTTAATTAGATCGTAAATTAACCGAAAACAAGAGCAATAATATTAAACATGAATTAAATGTTAAAAATGATGTTGAAAATAAATTAGAACTATTAAATAAGCGAGTAGACACAATACAATGTACCTACTTGCCAATGCAAATAGTACATTAAACATGTGAGAACGTAAAGTCTCACCACAGCAGTAATGCTTGCGAAGAAGGAGCCGGAACGGGTGAGGGAGACTCAACAGAGTAGCCCTCACGCCCCCAGTAGCAGCCGCCGCAGGAGACGCCCTGAGCATCGGGGATCGCGGGACGATCTCCGGCCACGGTAGGCGCGGGCCTTCGGTCGGCGTGTAGTGGGTAGCTCACTGTCCGATAAGGACTAGGCCTGAGAGTCGACAGCACGAAATTTTCCACGCTCGCCTCAAAGAGATGTTAGCAATACCTGACGAGGCCCGTCATGGCCGATGCCTGCCTGGGGTCGCGGATAAATTCGAAACAGACTTACCGCGGCCCTTGGCACTCAAAACTGAAGGAACAGGGCTGGGTTTTAGTCATTCAAAAGTCTGACTCGCCCTCCCGCTCAACCCAGAGCGGGAGAAGGCATTGGATGATTTCCCCAATTAATTCTCCCACAAAAAAAAGGGTAACAGAAGTTAGTATTGGAATCTTTTTCTTTAAATTCGATGATATCCTAACTTTTTATTTCTTTGGACATTTGTATCATTCAAAATTTATAGGAAGTGAAAAGAATAAAATATCTGTAATGAGGAAGAGCCCGATAAAAAAAGGCGACTAGCAATTACTTCTTTTTTAGGGTTCCGTGCCCGAAGAGTCCAAACAGAGCCCTATTGCTATTACTCACGTGTCCGTCTATCTGTCCGTCTGTCATCTGTTACAAAATTATGTTCCGAAGATTTTTTTAACTACACAGTTGTAACAAGGCAGTGTTAAAGCCTTGTTTATTTTTTGACCTCTATTCCAAAACTACGTTCTTTCCTACTTTTTTTTAATTTAAAATTCAAAAATTACTAGTTTTCTCTGTCATGTCTCTGTTTTAATATTAAAAATCAGTTCTAATTCTGCAGCCGAGCTAGTAGAGGCTCTTCATTATCATTTTTCGACTCTTCAACTGTCAGTTACCAGTTGCCAAGAGTTGTGCAATTATACAACTTAATTACTTAATTACGTATCAAGTCACAGTGTATGTGTTTGTACTTTAATGAGTGCTTCTTATATTTAAGCCTACTTTTGTAATTAATAAAATATACGTGCTAACTTGTCGTGTGTCCCAGAGGACACGGTGGAGCATACGGTGGAGGTTTGCCCCGCCTGGGCAGAACATCGCCGTGTCCTCGTGGATGCGATAGGCGGCAGCGACCTCTCGTGCCCTGGTTCAGGCCATGGTACGGAGCGAGAGGGAATGGGGGGCCGTCTCCTCCTTCTGCGAAGAAGTAATGCTCGCGAAGAGGGAGGCGGCACACGTTAGGGAGACTCAACAGAGTCAGAGTCGCCCTAGCGCCCTCAGCAGCAGCCGTCGCAGGAGACGCCAGGGGCTGCGAGACGATCTCCGGCCACCGTAGACCCGAGCCTGCGGACGGCGAGTAGTGGGTAACTCGCCGTCCGATCAGCACCAGGCCCGAGAGTCGACGGCGCGTAGTGTTCCACGCGCGCCTCAAAGAGTTGTCAGCAAAGGACGGGGCCTGCCACGGCCAGTGCCTGCCCGGGGGTGGAGGATAAATTCGAAAGAGTTTCCTCGCCCCCGGGCGCGTAGGGCAGGGAGGAACAGGGGTGGGTTTTAGTCAGTAAGAGTCTGACACGCCCTTCCGCTCCACCCTAGAGTGGAAGAAGTCATGAGATGATTTCCCACCCTCCAAAAAAAAAAAAAAAACTTGTCGTGTGTGATTCCTTCATCCAATTCCTCATCTACGGTCCTCCTACTCCTACGACTTCCTCAACTTGTCACCAATACTCCGGTCCTGCAAAGTAAAACCACCTCCGTACCGTGACACAGTGATCTATGAACTTGAAATTTGGTGGAAATATTTTTTATTATTACGTATATTTTACTAAAAAACACCAATATATTGATAAATTAGATTTTTTCTTTGAAAATTCCTTCATTTGGTGGTGGAACCCCAAATATGCGAAGTCTGACATGACCTTGGCCGGTTTTATTGATGATATCCCTTACCTTTTATTGGTTCATTTTGAAATCCCAGACAATTTCATGAAAATAAATCATTGAAGTACCTAAAAACCTACTAAGCTTGGAAATTCCACATGGCAGGTGTTTATCAGTAACTATTACGCCATAACTGTCACCCATATCTAGTTGTCGAATAGGAAACATCAGTATCTATCTGTGAAGTTATCTTAAATCAGAGATAACAAACTATTGATTAGATCAGTGTATCTGTGCGTTAGTGCTCGTTGAGATTCGAAGGCGTGCAACTGCAAAAAGGATATAATATAAAGTGAAATTAACAAAAATGGCAATGCCACCACCTCCCCCGATGTCTCAAGCGGGGATAGAAGAGGGGCGGCGACCTGGTGGCCCCCCGCCTGATGAGCAAGATTCCGGATTCGTAGTGTGTATGAACGTGATTAATACCGTAACACATCTAATGCTTGGAGCTGTCGCCTTCAGTGCGTTTTTCTGCATAAACGCCAAGACATTAATATTCAATGATTATATTTTTGAAATACCAAAGTTGACGGCGCATGTCTATTTATCAGTTATTGGGGTGAGTAGAAACTTTTTTATATTTCTTCTATGAAGACACCTTTTTTTTTTTTTTTTTTTGTGGGGTGGGAAATCATCCTATGACTTCTCCCGCTCTGGGCGGAGCGGGAGGGCGTGTCAGACTCTTACTGACTAAAACCCACCCCTGTTCCTTCCTGCCTTTGAGTGCCCAGGGGCGAGGTAACTCTGTTTCGAATTTATCCTCAACCCCCGGGCAGATGAAGACACCTAAGCAGGCACTTGAGCTGTCTTTCATGGGTGGTACCTACCTGGTTTTAAAAAACATATCATGCTATAGATATTACACTTGTACAAAGCCAATAGTTACAGCCGAGTACAGAGCCTACCTGTAAATTTACAAATAGTAAAGTTTGTCTGTAAAAACCAGATCAAACGATAATATGTCAAGTGGAGATGCAGCAAAAAAGATAAAATGATCTAAACAACGAGCAATAAGTTACATGTTTTCAAAAGTACCTACAGTCAACGTACATTGTAATAATGATTGTCACACAATACACGACTGTAATGTCACCAAACGGTTTTTATTAAGTACTCAAATACTAAGATCTAATGGAAACCCTGAACACAGACTCGATTCTATTTTATTTATCTTATTGAAACTAAGAAAAAAGACCGCGGCAATAGTGCAGGACTGCAGGTACTGCAAGACGCAGCGTTTGAAGGCCTCCCACAAGAGCAGCGGACGTCTTTACGTTTTCGTTTACGTTTATTTGAACACAAGAACCATCTTCGGCATAATAAAAAGGAGTATTTTAACGAATGATCATGCATCATAAATTTAATAACAGGATACTTATTGAATTGTGATTTGATGAAAAGTTATGCCTAAGAACGTAAATTCTAATAAAAAAATGGAGTTATTTCAACACAGTTTCTTGACATTTGCAGTATGTGCTCTTGGTGAGTCAAGCCGTACTATCATTAAACCCTCGAACAGGATGGGGGGACAATGTCAAGTATCCACAGAAGACAAAGATATACTGGTCCATACAAGTGCTGGGCTCTTCGCTAGCAATCATCGGTGGTATTATGGCAATAGTCGGCGTGAGGGAATTTACCGATCTGACCTTTCCAATACAAATCCAACCCGATATACTCAAAGATCATCTAAGCTCGGCTCATCAGATCGTTGGTAAGTGTCAATTTTTAATATCTTATTAATTTTATTAAATAATTCAATAAACAAATTCAAATTCAAACCTACTGCGACGGTTTGTTAACCGATTTGTAACCCTTATTCCGAAAGTCCGACTAAGTCTGACCAAATATTTCGAAGAACACGACTAAGGACCGATTTCACCAATTCTAAACGCCCAGTTTTCGACGTTAAAGCTCGCTTAAACGCGTTTAGCAGTAGTCATAAAGCTGAAGAGTTTGTTTGGTTGAACGCGCTTATCTCAGGAACTACTGGATCAAACTGAAAAAATATGTTTGTGTTGAATAGTCCATTTATCGAGGAAGGCTATAGGCTATATAACATTACGCTGCGACCAACAGGAGCGAAGCATAAATGACAAATGTGGCAAAAACGGGAAAAAAATTCTTTTGATAGCTTCAGTTGCGTGCGCTGCATAAACGGTTAAAGTTATGCAAAAATTATGTATGACGGATTTTTTTTCCTTTTAAAGTTCTAAAAAAAAGACCACAACAGCATATCTTTATGGGTTAACTCACTGTAACCTTTTTTATGGTTTTTATTTTTTACGCTAAGCTTAGTTCAGTAAAACTTAGTTTATAGAGCGAATGGTTAAATCGGCCCTAAGACTTTAGACATTGAACGTGCTTACGACTCCCTAATGAATACCTGCTAAACGCATAGCAAAGATATCGTGTACCCTGGAGTTATGAACTCACCAGAAAATGTGACAAGTGCAAGGAATATTTCAATTCATTGAACTTCCGAAATGGGTCATAACCTCCTATAAGTATGTTAATTTCGATTCGTTTTGTTCATTAGTTTTATCTCGTTTTGCTCAATAACACTCTATTATATCGGGTGTAAAAAGATATTTCTGAAGCCGAAAACCACACAAGATATTTTTTTTCCACTATCATTAAATCACAAATGTGACGTGTACTGACTGTTGCCACTGCCTGTTGACAGACATTTAAAAAAAATCTTGAAAGTTTTCTCTATGTCTACGTGCGGGGTGCCCAGGAAAAAGACGCGTAATCATAAACAATTTATTATAGGCACCCTAGCTTCGCCCCCACAGCAAAACAATGGTTTAAAGTGAACAAACAGCGCGAGCCGCGTAGGTCATCGTGGCGTTCCTGAGGTCAATTATTTCGGCTACTTAGGTCATTAACCCCGTTCGTGTGGGTAGTTTGTTAAGCAAAATCGAAAATTCTTGCAAAAAAAGTTTAGTAATAACACTTGGAATTCATTTTCGTAAAAAAGAAAAATAGTACTTTGACCTTCATTATTCAGAACCAGTGGATTCCCATACCATACCGGGGAATCCACTGGTTAATTGGAATTTTCTTAAAATCCAATGTAATTATGATAAATACACAAAAAAATCGGCAGAAATTCAAGGATTACGAATAAATAAACATCTCAGAGGTTCCAAGTGTGTTGAAAATGCTAAAATTGAAAAACGGAACATAGAAATGGCGGGATTTTTACGTAATTATATAATGTAAGTTTTGTTTTTTTAGTATGATTTACTAAATAATCTCTTAAAACATCACTCGTAATGTGGAAATTAGTTAGTAATTAGTATTCACAAACAGATAAAACAGTAAAATACAACGATCAAGTAGGTAAATATTCCATCTTGCCGTAACATGACTCGATTTTGGCGGGAAAAAAATGAGAAAATGGGGTGTTTTGTTTAGGTTTAATATGGTACTTAGAACGTTTCACGTAGTGGCTCAGGGGTATCAAAAAAGGTTATATAGTCTACTTTAATGATAAATTGATTTTAATGATACAAAATACAAAATTATTGGTAAAAACATAAGTTAAACAAATATTAACGTTTACCGCTTATGTTACATTTACATTTCTTTTGAAGTACTTAGAACACGTTATCGTACTTTAGTTTTCACATATCTCAATTCTCTATATTATCAGCAATACACACGTGTTTTTTATTTACATGCTCCAGTAGTTTACGAGATATTTAGCTTTAATTTGGCAACGGGACGGAGCTTGCGCGGAGCGAGGGAGTGGGCGGCGGGCGAACGAGAGTTGTGCGCGCTTCTGGCCGGGTGTTTGAGTGGGCGCGTTTTAAGTTACAAAAACGCAATGAATATCAAACGAACGTATCCATTGTCCCGGGCCTGCGGACGACGCCCGGGCCTGCGGACGACGAGCAGTGGGTAACTCGCCGTCCGATCAGCACCAGGCCCGAGAGTCGACGGCGCGTAGTTTTCCACGCGCGCCTCAAAGAGCTGTCAGCAATAGGGACGGGGCCTGCCACGGCCGGTGCCTGCCCGGGGGTGGAGAATAAATTCGAAAGAGTTAACTCGCCCCTGGGCACTCAAGGCAGGGAGGAACAGGGGTGGGTTTTAGTCAGTAAGAGTCTGACACGCCCTTCCGCTCCACCCTAGAACGGAAGAAGTCATAGGATGATTTCCCACACCCCCAAAAAAAAAAAAAAAGTATCCATTGTCGGAAAGCAAGTACCTACGCGGCTTAAAGCGAAGGCTCGTCGAGGCGAAGCTCCAATGTATTGTTGAGTACAGACGCCGAGTTGCTAGCTTGTCGGTTTTCTATTGGTTACATTTTGGGAAGTGTGCGACGAAATTGCATTATTTGATTCCGCCAAGCCCGTTCCATCATCGGACCACAACACGTACGGCGATGCGCCAATAGTACATGGTGAACATCCCATCCACACTCACAAAACGTTTTGAGGACACATTCATTGTGCGTACAGCTAGGGAGTGGAATTCCCTGCCGGACTCTGTGTTCCGTGATAGCTACAACCTGGGAAACTTTTTTTTTTTTTTGTTGGGTGGGAAATCATCCAATGACTTCGCCCGCTCTGAATGGAGCGGGAGGGCGTGTCAGACTCTTACTGACTAAAACCCACCCCTGTTCCTTCCCTGCCTGAGTGCCCAGGGGTGCGGTAACTCATTTTCAGAATTTATCCGCTACCCCTAGGCATGCAGGCACCGGCCACGATGGGCCCCGTCAGTGGTGGCTGACTACATCTCTTTGAGGCGCGCGTGGAACACTACGCGCCGTCGACTCACGGGCCTGGTGCTGATCGGACGGCGAGCTACCCACTGCTCGCCGTCCGCAGGCCCGGGTCTACGGTGGCCGGAAATCGTCTCGTGACGTCCTACGCCTAGTACGCCCAGTACTCCTGCGGTGGTAGCGGCCGGGGCCGTGAGGGCCACTCCGTTGAGCTTCCCTCACGCGTCCCGCCTCCGCCTTCACGAGCATTACTGCTTCGCAGAAGGCGGAGACTGCCTCCCATTCCCTCTCACTCCGTAAAATGGCCTGAACCAGGGCCGGGCGCGAGAGGTCGCCGCCACCTATCGCATCCACGAGGACACGGCGGTGTTCCGCCGAAGTGGGGCAGACCTCCACCGTATGCTCCACCGTGTCCTCTGGGCGATCCGCGCAGTGGTAACACCCGCCCGATCTGATGCAGGAACCTCCCGAAACAACCGTGTCCGGTGAGGACCTGCGTCAGGCGGAAGGTGAGGACGCCGTGACGCCTCTCCAGCCACTCCTCAAAGAGGAGCACTACCGCCGCAATGGTGGCGTGCCCAGCGCTGGGTTGCGACAGTCGCTGTCTCCATGTTGCCATGAGATCCCGCCGGAGCTCCGTCCGCCGAGCCGCGAGGTGTCGCAGCAGAAGAGTTTCGCCCCGGCGTTTGGCCTCCTCGCGCACCTCCCAGAGCAGCGCGAGGACCCTGGCCTCTAGATCCCATGGCGACAGTCCGGCAAGGAGGCTCGCCGCCTCACAGGAGAGCGTGTGGTATCCGTGGATGAGCCAAATGGCCATGACCCTTCGGGACGCGTTCAACCGGCGAGCTGGTCGCCGCCTCAGGGAACACGCCCACACCGGTGCTCCGTAAAGGGCCATGGACCGCACGATCCCCGCGTAGAGCCTCCGGCAGGAGGCGTTTGGACCCCCCAGATTGGGAAGAAGCCGCTTCAGAGCACCACTGGCCCGCTCCAATCTGGGAGCCACACGTCGAAAATGCTCGACGAAGTTCCACCGGCTGTCGAGGATGAGTCCAAGGTACTTCATCGTCCCCTCGACGCCGATGTGAACCCCTCCTACCGTTATCTGGGAACCCGACGGTGGCGCATTCCGAGGACCATGAAAACACATGGCCTTGGACATGTGCAATGCGACCTCGAGTCCCAGTCCTCAACGACTGTCGCAACACTGCGTGACATCAAGTTGGCTGCCGCCTGGTACGACTTCCCTTGCGCCAGGACCAGCGTGTCGTCAGCGTAGCAAACTACGCTGACGCCGCTAGGGAGGTCGGCGCGCAGCACCCAGTCGTACTCGATGTTCCACAGAGGTGGCCCCAGGACCGATCCCTGCGGAACACCGCACGACATCTCTCGCCGGTTCCATTCTCCCTGGTAGAAGACTGTCCGTCACCCGGTGATACCGGAGTGCCTCCACTATGCAACTCCAGGGCAGGGTGTTGAAGGCATTGGCGATGTCCAGAGACACCGCCAAGACGACCCTACCCCGGGCCACTGCATCCCCCGTCGTGAGGGCTCGTACGCGCATGATTGCGTCCACCGTGGAGCGCCCCCTGCGGAAGCCATACTGGCTCTCCGCCAGATCCGGCCCTACCCGCATCAGCTGCCCGACGAGGCGGTCTGCAATTACTCTTTTAAAGAGCTTGCCCACCTCGTCGAGCAGCACGATGGGCCTGTAAGCAGACGGAGAGTCCGCGGGGCGCCCCGGCTTCTTGATCAGGACCAGTTTCCCCGTCTTCTAACGAAGTGGAAACTAGCCCCTCTCCATACATGCGCTTAGGAGCCCTCTCAGTCGAGGCCCGAGAGCCTCTTGCAAGGCCAGGACCCAGACTTTCCCATGAAAGCCATCGGGTCCTGGGGCGGTGCTTTTGGCATTCAGCCTACGCACCGCCGCTCTCGGGCGGTTACGGAGCCTGCGGTGCCTGGTGTACCGGCGTCGCAAGGCAATACACGCTTGGCGTAAAGCCGTAAGCACCGGCGACCACCATACCTGAGCGTCTTAAAGTCAAGGAATAGGGAGTGAATAGGTTACTTCTAGGCAAGCATGCTCCATCTTCGACCACATCATCGCTTACCATCAAGTGAGATAGTGATGTGTGTAGCAACAATAAAAAACAATAAAAAAAGGTCCGCTTGCCTGGGTTCGCGTTACCTTAAAATAAACATCGCAATAATTTTTGCGCAAAACTACTTTGTTAGATTTACAGTATGTGTAGGTAGATAACTGCTTTGTGATTTATCTTTTTACACCTTGTGAATAACGGTGTGAGTTGCACGTTTATAATATAATGTATTTATTTTATAACTTAGTTAATAAGATCCAATGTGTAACTGTATGTTATTCCTAAATAACTAAACAAACATCCATAGAACACGTTCTACGGACATTTATTTACGTTGTCATTGTTGCATCGCGACTGTTTTTTTTTTTTTTTTTTTTTGGGGGTGGGAAATCATCCTATGACTTCTTCCGCTCTAGGGTGGAGCGGAAGGGTGTGTCAGACTCTTACTGACTAAAACCCACCCCTGTTCCTCCCTGCCTCGAGTGCCCGGGGGCGAGGTAACTCTTTCGAATTTATCCTCCACCCCCGGGCAGTTGCATCGCGACTTGACACACACTAGTAATTGATTAAGGAAAGAGTTTCCTCTTCGTTTTAAATGTATCTGACTGAATGCACATACCTACTTATAACTTTCGTCTAAACTACCGTAAGGCCACTGGTGGTCAGACATAATAGATTTTTTATTATGTATGTTTCTCCAGGTTTCCAACTTTTTTTAAAAGAAATAGAGTATTTCTGATTTCTGACAGGGAAAATAGAGGGTACCTTAAAAAAAGTTTTTTATTTTTATTTTGAAAAGGTATTTTTGTGCCTTTTGCGACACATGACAATTTTTCATAATTTTTAAAAGAATTGTATGACTCCAAATGTTTTTAATCTATTTTTTTACCTTGTTTTTATTAATTTCAATGGACATATTAACAGTAAACGTTACATTTTTGGTTTATGACCAATTGGGTTTACATGACTGGTATTAAGTAAACTTTGTGAAAAAAAGGGTATTTTAGCGTACTCTATTAGGATTACAGATTATAGAGAACACCTTCATGAAATAGAGTACCATACTCTATTTAAAAGTACGGTTGGTAACCCTACCGGTAGCTGACAGTTTTTTTTTTTTTTTTTGGGGTTTGGGAAATCATCCTATGACTTCTTCCGCTCTAGGGTGGAGCGGAAGGGTGTGTCAGACTCTTACTGACTAAAACCCACCCCTGTTCCTCCCTGCCTCGAGTGCCCGGGGGCGAGGTAACTCTTTCGAATTTATCCTCCACCCCCGGGCAGGCACCGGCCTTGGCAGGCCCCTACACTTTGCTGACAACTCTTTGAGGCGCGCGTGGAACACTACGCGCCGTCGACTCTCGGGCCTGGTGCTGATCGGGCGGCGAGTTACCCACTACTCGCCGTCCGCAGGCCCGGGTCTACGGTGGCCGGAGATCGTCTCGCGGCGTCCGAACCCCCTGGCGTCTCAGGCGGCGGTCGCGGCTGGGAGCGCTAGGGCGACTCGGCTGTGTTCGAGCCTCCCTAGCGTATGCCGCCTCCCTCTTCGCGAGCATTACTGCTTCGCAGAAGGTGGAGACGGCTACCCATTCCCTCTCGCTCCGTACCATGGCCTGAACCAGGGCACGGCGCGAGAGGTCGCTGCCGCCTATCGCATCCACGAGGACACGGCGGTGCTCTGCCCAAGCGGGGCAAACCTCCACCGTATGCTCCACCGTGTCCTCTGGGCGATCCTCACAATGGAAACACCCGGGGGTCACCTCCGCCTTGATCCGACACAGGTACTTACCGAAACAGCCGTGTCCGGTGAGCACCTGCGTCAGGCGGAAGGTGAGGGCGCCGTGACGCCTCTCCAGCCACTCCTCAAAGAGGGGCACTACCGCCTCGATGGTGGCGTGCCCAGCGCTGGTAGCTGACAGTTTAAGTAGCCTCTTTGATCTAGCACTAATGTTTCATCTAAAAATTGTTGTTTTTCTATAATTTCAGGACTGGTTGCCATGCTGCTTACTACTGTTAGCCTTGTGGGAGGGCTTGCGCATTTGATATGCACGAATATGTTTAACAAAAGTATTTTTAGAGCTCTGTACTCTTGCGTTATGACTTTGACGCTCATTATTGCCTTCGTCGCAATCTGTCTAGCTTTTGACGAATTTGAGGGGTATTTATTTACAGATACAGATGTTAACTTGGCTATATCAGCCACCGTCCTTGCTTTAGTAGGTATGTTGATGATGCTTATTGGCAATTTGACGAAGACTGGAGGTAAAGGTATTGTTTAGTTTTAATTAAAATTAAATTAATACTCTCAAAATGTACATGTACCTACATTAGCAATAAATGAACCAAAAATGTATTGTTAAATAATCATTTAAAGGATGGAGCGGCCTTTGCCCCAGCAGTGGGGCTGTACAGGCTGGTTGTAAGTAAATAAAGGAAATCATTATTTATTTTTAAGCGAAAACCATACTTGTTCACGTGCGTAGCTTCAGTCAAACTTCAATATTTTCTGAATATTGTAAAACTTTGTCTTTTGTGGACCAATCAAATTATTTGTGTAAATGACCCATTACAGTCTACTTGTAGTAGCCTGAATTATGGAAAACATTGTACCTATAGATTACTTTATAGTTAATAGTTTTTATGTGTGTTCCTGTGATTTATTTTATCTATCAAGGTAACATTTTACTTTACATAAAATTAAATCAAGGTTTTAAGATAAGAGTCTTTGTTTTCTTCCAACGCTATGTTTTGTATTATTTTTTTGGCAAGGTATCACTTCTATCGATATGAGAAAACAAAATTGTTCAATTAAACATTGTATCAACGAAGTAATTCAAATGATCCTCTGATAACGTGTGACACATAGATAAAGATATTTAAACCTAGTAGTTAATTAGATCGTAAAGTAACCGAAAACAAGAGCAATAACATCAAACATGTAATAAATTGATTGCAATACATCTCTCTTTATCTTATTCACTTCAAAGGATTTAATTAGAACTATTTAATGAGTAGATATAGTACAATGTACTTGCCAATGCGGTCATTGTCAATCGCAGAACAGTAGATATCTAGAGAACGGCTAAGTCAGGTCATACCGAATCGTAGTAATTGAATATTATTACGTATTAACATTGTTTTGTTATCGGGGCCCACCAGCGTGCAATGGCTGCGCACGAATTTGATGTGTAATAGAAAAGAGGGAAGGGCTCAAAACACCCGGTTATAGATAGAAAATATCAACAATTAAACTCAAGTCAGTGACGCAATTGGCTGTTATTAGTTCATTTACCCGTCAAGCCCTTAATTATCAGACACAATTAAAAACCTATTGTTTCGTATCCAAAGTAGTAGGCAAAAGTGTCAGAAACGGCCGTTTTTGGTACTTTTTCATATACCGCTATAGTTTGTTGATTTAGTCCTGCAGCGTCGGATGCCTGACGTTCTGTTTGACCAAACAGGCGCCCCAATAAAGGACCACCGATCGCACGTCTCTGCGTAGAGGTGGTGAACTTCTGCCCGAGAGTGTTCCGAGATTGGGCAGCAGTATGTGTAACGCAACCACTGTGCCCTTACTACGCGGGGGGACCAGGCCTTTACCTATCTAGTAATGTAAATGATTTACCACATTTCGATTACTGTCTATTGAAAAAATCCACTGGGATTTCCATTTGGTTAGCTGGAAAAAATACTATCTATTAAGCGATAAGGCTGCCTCGTTTATCTACTGTTGTAGTGTGTACTAAAGACTATGTACTCGAAAGTGAACCATCGAAACAAAGCATAAGTTACTAGGTACACTTGATCGCTAGCCATCATTCGGATACTAATCCATAAGTAATAACAGCCGAACGAGTCCATTCATGACTTGCCGAGGTCAATCCGGGGATGGGTGGCCAATCATTACAAACCGAAACTCCACCGTGCCTCGGAAAGCACGTTAAGTCGTTACTCCCTGGATACCTTCCTCCCTTTTTTTTTCGAGGGTTGGCAATCATCAAACACCTTCTCCCGCTACATCACGTGTCAGTCTCCAACTGACTAAAACCCACCAGTGTTAATTCAGTTACCTATGCGTTCCAGGGCCGGGGTGACTATTTATTTTTTATTTAACTTCATGTACAATAGTGGTACATAGGTGGACTTAATGCAACAAGGCATTCTCTACCAGTTAACCTTTGAGTTAAATAGACTACTCTGTGGTAGGTGTACAACAACAAAAAAAAACAAAATAAAAATCTTAAAATTGTAAATACTATACCGATAACAAAAAACATATACAGGGTGTAAAAAGACACATCACAGAGCCGTTAACTACGCATACTGTACGTCTAACAAAGTAGTTTTGCGCAAAAATTATTGCTGGGAAACGACTTTTATTTTTAGGTATGAAAAATAAAACTATTTTTTATTCCGCGCAACGTGACGCGAACACAAGCGTAATGTAACGCGAACACAGGCAGACAGTGGAATTAAACCCCGCCCCTCCGCTCTAAGCCACGTAGGTACTTGTTGGATACGTTTAATTTTCATTGCGTTTTCGTAACTGCAAATTCGTAATTTCGAAAAAAAATCGAAAATTCAGGTAATGTTTGTTCGGAAAAAAGAATTCGTAAAAAAGTTAAAAAAAAATTGCGAATTTGGCCTTCAATATCTCCAGAACCAGTGGTTTCCCAGGTATGGTCTAGTGGAAAAAAATGATCCAAATAATGGGTAGAATATGTGCCTTTCGGTTTCGGAAACAGTCTTTTTACACCCGATATAACGCTAAAATATTATAGTTACTAATAAATATTATAATAAATACCAAATATTACAATGTAAAAACACAAAACATACTTTCAAACACTCCCGCAACTCTGTACCTCCCTGGCTGGCTGTCATTTGTAGATCTTTGACAGTCGTTACGGGTAATCTGAATCCGGAAAATCTGACACCAGTTCGCCAAGTCCTTGATTATGATGGTCAGATAGACAGTCGCTCCAATTTAAATGTGTACGTACGCGCAGCGGAATGTTGTTGAATTTAAAGATTTTAATTATGCAGATATTTAGTGTATGACGTCGTATAATTGTGTATGGTAAAAAAAAATTTGTGCACGCAACCATTGTGGAGAAATTCACCAAAAACTGATTCCGCTGGGCGAACGTTGTCCTGGCGGAACTTTTTTTAATCCATAGACTTTAGAAGAAAAGAGATGTGTCCAAAAATTAGTGTGTATTTGTGTGTAATTGTGTATGTATGAATAAAACTAGTGCATGCATAAACTTCGGAGAAATTCAAGTTTCCGCTACGCGAACGTTTGGCCATTAGCTAGTTTTCATATAAAGCGCTTACATAGAGAACTGTAGATTTTTATATACGTTGTTTTGAATTTGTTTATATTTGTTTAAAAAACAGATTTAGAAAAAATCGTAGGGCTTAAAAGATAAAAATATAAACGTAAAATACGCTTATTAGGTCTTAGTTCTTAAAGTATGCACTTTGGGGTCTAGATTTTCACGTTAATACAAACCTTGTAAGTGTCTGCAACATGTTGCCAAGTATCAATGATGTTCCGTTAGTAACTAAAGAGTTATAGGACAAATTTACCATGAACAGATCACTGTTTACAAAGCAGTCAAATATCACGACGTTCTGAAGGAATTGCATGGTAATATGTATGTCAATAATTAGTGTATTCATTCAACTATTCTTATGCAAAATTTCATGTCATTAAATTCAGTAATTAAAGAAAAACAATTATAATACTGACGAAGCATCGAAAACCTACATAACCCGACCAAGTTCGGATGGCTACAAAAAAGCGGCCGTGCAATATATTTAGGTAACATCCCAAAATTTACAGTATAATACCGGTATTTAATTGGTATAGGTGATAACACAATTGTTGTTTCGATATAATTTATAGGTCATTTATTTTTGTACACCTACTTTTTTAAATGTATTTGACTATGACAGAAAGTAGGTACTATTTACGTAGGTACTTTATTTAAGTATGCGCTTGAGATATAATCTAAATATATTATTTAAGACAAATAAAATTCATCCTTAAATTCATTCCTGAGGCATTAAGTCCGCCTCTGTACTTGTATGTGCGTGAAGTGTTAAATAAATAAATAAATTCATACAGCTAATTTCTATTGAAGATTTCACGGATCAGGATTCTAACTATAGACCCCTTAGGGAAATTAAATATTTACCACATGTAAGTATGTACTACTGTTTAGGTAAATATTTATCATATTGTAGCTTATTACACTATTTAACCAATAGACTAGGCATGCACGAGCGTTCCCCTTTGCAACTTTAGTGGATCAAACAATCTAATAACTTAAAAAAAACTACTTCTTGAATCGTTTTTTTTTTCTTATGTATGTGAGCGTGTTCCCCCGCACCCCACCAAAATATGCAGAATTATTTTGTTCGAAGTTCGGTACGCTTAATCCTTTAGTTAAATAGTCTAAGTATTGTAGTTATGAATTGATCAAAAATATTCTTGTGTGAAAAAATAGACAACGCGCTGCGCGCAACGAGCGATAGGCGGCTTCCCGCTTGAAACGGTACTGTCATCCTTGAAGAAAAGAGAGGGCAATATGTTTTCGCGCGTATTCGTTTGCTGTTGAACTTGAACCTGATTTTGTTTCATCCCCAGTCACAAACAAATAAATGTGCAGTCAAGGACAATGTGCGTATGCGCTGTTGTTTTGCTATGCATCGCCAATTCTCTGTAATAATAATATTGACAAAGTGTGTTATTAATGTTATAGTGTAACAGTGAAGCATAACATAATTATGTAGTAGGAATATTGAGTGAATGATAGTGAGAAGCTGATAACAGATATAGGGTAAGATTTTATAATAAATTAATAGCTATAGACTTATTCATTTACGTAGGTAATTTATTAGGCAGATAAATTATAATAATTGTGTTATGTTAACATTGGACAGACACCATAAACCCAAGTTAATATCTACTGATTGATCTTATTCTATATCTATTTACTTAAATTTATAATAATAAATTATACAAGACATATAATAAAATATAATCGTAACAAAGTAGATGTTTTTCCTGGTTAAAGACAAACTACTGAATAGATCTAAACTACTAAACGACCGACCAGATTATAACGAAATGTTGAAAAGAAATATTGTTATTAAATAATCACCTTATGTTTATTACCTACATGTAATGATATACGTATGTGGGCCTCTCACAGATCGTCAACTCCTCGGCAACCTGGAACAACTTCCAGAACAAGATCACCACCTTCCTGGGTAAGGATAAACCGAGTAACAGGAACTTGCTTATTTAGTTGCAATTTTGTTGTAAATTAGACCTTAGGTCTATTGATATAGTTTAATTTGTGTACCTAATCGGTTTTTGAATTGAAATTTTGTGTGTGTTAGTACAACTCGGTCACATTAACTTGACGCATGGCGTCGATATAATAATGTCTTATGGTTATTATTAAAAAAATATTTTTCATTCAAGAAATGCAATTGTTTTACTTTTTCCTAACGCTTGTGTACGCAACTGTACCATATTAATAAATACTATATTGGAAGGTTAAGAACGTTTCTTAGATATATGGCACGGCCGCTTTTTGGTAGCCATCCGAACTTGGTCGGGTTATGTAGGTTTTCGATGCTTCGTCAGTATTATAATTGTTTTTCTTTAATTACTGAATTTAATGACATGAAATTTTGCATAAGAATAGTTGAATGAATACACTAATTATTGACATACATATTACCATGCAATTCCTTCAGAACGTCGTGATATTTGACTGCTTTGTAAACAGTGATCTGTTCATGGTAAATTTGTCCTATAACTCTTTAGTTACTAGCGGAACATCATTGATACTTGGCAACATGTTGCAGACACTTACAAGGTTTGTATTAACGTGAAAATCTAGACCCCAAAGTGCATACTTTAAGAACTAAGACCTAATAAGCGTATTTTACGTTTATATTTTTATCTTTTAAGCCCTACGATTTTTTCTAAATCTGTTTTTTAAACAAATATAAACAAATTCAAAACAACGTATGTAAAAATCTACAGTTCTCTATGTAAGCGCTTTATATGAAAACTAGCTAATGGCCAAACGTTCGCGTAGCGGAAACTTGAATTTCTCCGAAGTTGATGCATGCACTAGTTTTATTCATACATACACAATTACACACAAATACACACTAATTTTTGGACACATCTCTTTTCTTCTAAAGTCTATGGATTAAAAAAAGTTCCGCCAGGACAACGTTCGCCCAGCGGAATCAGTTTTTGGTGAATTTCTCCACAATGGTTGCGTGCACAAATTTTTTTTTACCATACACAATTATACGACGTCATACACTAAATATCTGCATAATTAAAATCTTTAAATTCAACAACATTCCGCTGCGCGTACGTACACAATTTAAATACTAGTATTCAGTTGATCCAGTTAAAAGAAATAAAATAAAAAGGCGGGCAACCGACGCCGACGTAGTTGGGAAAAGGTAGTTCACACAATAAAAGTCAAGATTTGTTTCAGTTTCATCTAATCATCACTTGCTTTAAAAACTATCTATTTACACTTAATTACCACTAATGACATAACTTAAGCTGAAGTACAATACACTACAATACATTGATATAATCTTAGAAGCGTTGGTAATATCCTAAGTACTAAGTTGAGTCATGATTTTACTTGTACTATTATATAAATTAAATCATACAAAAATATACCTACTTAAGTTTAAATATCACACCGAATAAGCAAAATATAATAAACGTGTTAATTATAATACTACTTGCATTTTATTATTAATTATTTTAGGGAACGTCGACAAACTTATACTATGATTCTAACAAACGGTTTCAGATATTGTCGACGCGTCACAAATTAAACGCAATTCAAGTGGTGCGACTGGTGGTTGAATAATTATTATCGTTCAATTTTCAAATTAAATTTGAAAATTGAACGATAATAATTAACAATAATTTTTGTTCCAGAAGCTGGGCCTAAAAGTTAGTTTCTTTAAAAGATAAAAATTAAATTGAGAAATCGAATGTGCCAGAGAGCAACATAAATCATAAAACATTTTCCTTACTTTAATGAAAACTAATAAATAAAAACAAGATACAGCAATAGTTTAGTTAAGTTGGCAGTTTAAAGTTAAGTTAAGGATAAACGCACACTACGTTAACGGCTACCACAACCAACAAAATTACTTATTACGCTTATCCGTTCATTGGCTTGGGTCTATATGAGGCTTTGAACGCCTGGTTTAGTTCGATTCAAAGTTAATGACGTGTGTGAAGTTCGCGTTTCGCTGCGTACTAGCTCACCCCTCAACCCCACTGTCATATGAATTTGCTACTGCGCAGCGACCCGCGTAATGTTCCGATCCGTCATAAGCTTTAATTCTACCTGTGCAGATCCCCGCCGAGACAAGTGTTATTATTACAACTAAGTCTGATTTTTTCCACCTAAAAATGTTAGGCTACGTGTTAAGGCCCAAATTACAATAGTATCAGATCTCTTGGAATATAATCCACTTAATGTAACACCATTGCCTATACTCGAAATAGTCGTTAATGCTGTATGCCGTATTAATGTTAACCATAGTGTGCGTTCGACCTGTCTAAAGGCAGTAGAATACCCGAGCGTTAATATATGACATATCCAGTTTAAGACAGTGACTGTCACAGAAAACAGCCGAAACTATAACAAGCTTTTTATTTAACTTGCAATAAATTGTTACTTTTTTTTGTGTCAAATCTTGCAAACTGGATTAGAACCACTTCCTCTTATCCTACGGAGTTGAATAATTACATGTTAGTTGGTTCAGTTCTAAAGACAATGCATTTTTATCGTAAGCATGATCAGCAGATGTATTCGCTAACTCAGTTGACATCAATTTGATAGGCACTTTGCAGTAGGTATATTGCTGCTTTGCTCGGTGGACATCGATTATAATAGGCACTACGTAGTACATTTTTGTTTTTTTATACGTCAAAGCAGCAATGTACTGAATAGTGCCTATCAAATTGATGTCAACTGAGTTAGCCAATACACTTGCTGAGTTGACATCCAGGATTAGCTCTAGATAAAAACTCTTTAAAAGTCTGCAATAAATACACGAAAATTGGTTTACGTAATTTTCAAAAGCTTGTTTCTATTTCTTTTTTTTACTATTAATTTATTCTAAACTAGATATGCTATATTACCGGTCGTGTTCGGCCTGCATATAGGCTGTATAAATAGGTGCAGTATTCACCGTCCGCCGCAAGAGTGGCAGCAATTGTTGGTGTAGTACTTGTAATGGCACAAGCGAGCTTGCACCGCCAAGAAGCAGTTGATCAGCTTGTCGACGCAGTTACCTACAATAAAACAACTGTATTATGCTCATGTGTGACTAGATGTATGAACGTAAACGAAGCAAAATCAGATAGAATAAACTTTATTGTACACCGAAAAGTTTACACATCTCTAAATCTATGGGTACTGGCGGTAAATGGCGCTCCTATCGCTGACAGCGATATCTACCAGACAATCTTTGGATGGACTGAAAGAAGTAAAAATAAAAAGGGGAAATATAGGTATAATCGAAAGGATAGCAGATGGCTTTCTGCCAACCCTGTTTTATTTTGAACTAATGAACTTCGTACCATCTAACATTGATTTGATAACACCCCAGTTTTTAACGGAGCAAAACAAAATAAAATATTCAAATCGATCGAGTCATTTTCGAGTTCTTGCGAGACAAACGCATGACACTTGATTTTTATTCAATACATTTAAGGCTGGAGCTGATCCAAAGTAGCAACCGATTTGGTTTCGAACAACAGAAACTGTCGATGCTTAGGCCCAAAAGGAAGTGAGGTGTTGAGGTAGACTACTACCTTAAACATTGAAACCGATAAAAATGGACAGACGAACACAACATATTCATAATAATAACTCGCGTTTGGGCGATCCGCAAAATTTAAAATCTTTACACCTCACAAACCTACTTTTAGTAGGAACGTAAGGCAGCATTACACACTTTGTTTTAAACAAGATAAAATGTAATTGGAATGTTGATCTATATCGCTAAAATTATGTGTGATTCTCATTAGGTTTCTGATTATGATCTGTCCCTATCTACTGTCGCTTTCTTTATTAGTGATTGATGATTGTCGCATCATAATTAAAGCTGTTGTGATTGGTTGGCCGATATGACATAATCCTATCATATGACGTGACATGAGATTAATTTTCATAAACATTGAAGAAATGTGGATAAGATATGGGGGGCCGGGGGATTTTTTGACACACTAAACACGATAGTAAATTATTTCGTCACCACTGCTTTCAAACGGTGAAGAAAAACATCATGAGGAAACATCAAACATCATCGGCATGTCCTAGAACCAAAAATTCGAAGACATGTGACATCCACCAACCCGCACTGGGCTCGCGTGGTGGATTACGGCCCACACCCTCTCACAGAGAGGAGGCCTGTGCCTCAGCAGTGGGGACATTAAAAGACTGATGATGATGAAACACTGTAGACTAGTATAGACCATCACACCTCTTGATGGACGATCCCTAGCTGTTATATTTCTCTGTGGGTTGTCCCTGTGTGTAGCTTTGGCCCCTGAAATTATTTGAGACTCTGTGTAACAAAAGGAGTGTTTAAGATGAATCCTATTATCTTCCAAAATATAGCTTACTAGCTATTTTCCGTGGCTACACTTCCGGAGCCTATCGCTCGGGACTTACCCGAGATACAAAGTAGGCACTCAGTGACTCAGTAAAACACCTTCTATCAGTTCTATCAGTGAAAGAAATTTCGTAATCGGATCAGTACTTACATAGATTAACCTTTTAAAATATATTTGCAAACAAATATGTTCATTATACCTAACAATGGTAGAGGTGCTCGTGGCTAAAGTAATAACAGCCACATGAGTCGATCCATCAGGTTAAGCTATGCTTGCCGGGGCTCGTTGGTTGGGCATGGGATCTTTACATACCGAGACTCCTCCGTGCCTCGGAAAGCACGTTAAGCCGTTGGTCCCGGCTATCAATCGTGGATCTTTGACAGTCGTTACGGGTCGTCAGAGGCCCAAAAGTCTTGACAACTAGTCTTACCAAGGGGTATCGTATTACCCAGTAACTGGATGGTGGAGGTCAGATAGGCAGTCGCTCCATGTGAAATACTGGTATTCAGCTGCATCCGGTTAGACTGACCGACCCCAAGATAGTTGGGAAAAGACTAGGCAGATTTTTATACCTAACTTTAGTTCGTTTAAATAATAATAAAATATTAACACATGTACCTACTCACAACTTGATAAGAGAGAATGTAGAATACTATAGATAAATCAACGTGTACTATAGAAGATAATACTGGCTATTTTTTCTTATTTTGGGAAATTCTCATGAATACCCTTCGTTTTCCCTCAGACTGAGGGTATCCATGAGGACTATGTCGGACTTCTATCAACTAAAACCTCACAGTTATTCTACCCGCGTGGAGTTAGTACTTTCTTCCTTTATAAATTATAGCCATTGTGTTAATCTGATGTATAAGATATATTACTGTTAACTTTCTTCAAAATCCGCTCAGTATTTTTTGCGTGACAAAGAAACAAACATTCATAACTTGCAATTATTATTTTTTTTACTTTTTGTCTCCATACAGTGCTAGATAATGGCAAAATAAATTGATATAATTTTTTGTTTTGTTATTACTTTATTACACCATCAAATGGTAAACTAGTCGCCTTACTACGTATGTATGTGAATGACCGACTAGCACTCTTATGGAACGTTCGCAAATTAATCTGTCTCAATCTATCTAAAACATTCCCATTCATTGACTGTCGCTTTCATGAGTTTGCGACTTGAATTTGATTGTATTTACAAGAAATGGCCTTATTTTTTAAATTTAACATAACACAGTATAATTTGAAAGCACTACAGTTAATTTAACTAGACTATGGAAATATTAATAGACCATAACCATGAATATCCACACTGCACAGTTTGGTACCATCAATAAGGATCACTTCTTCTTCTACTTTCGTGTTTAATCATCATCATCTTCATCTGAAAGACATCCTCTGCTAGACATAGGCCTTCCCCAAATGTCACCACTTCGGCCAGTCCTGTGCGTCTCTCATCCAGTGGACTCTCGTAACCTTCACCAGCAGGTGTAATCGCTAACTCAGTTGACATCAATTTGATAGGCACTATGCAGTACATTGCTGCTTTGACGTATGGGTAAATAAAAATGTAATACGTGGAATCGATGTCCACCGAGCAAAGCAGCAATGTACTGCAAAGTGCCTATCAAATTGATGTCAACTTAGTTAGCGAATACACCTGCTGGTAATCGGTCCACATTGTGGGAGGCCCGCGTTTTATTATTAGATAAGCTACTCACCGGTAGACTGCGGTGTGTGAGTCGACGTGGGCACGGTGACGGCACGCGTCGTAGTCGTCGCGTCCACGCAGGTGAGCGCGCACGTGCGGCTCGCACGCTCGGGTGTGCCGCACTCGAGCTCGTTGATGACGCTGGTGTCGCCGCGGGAGCACATCACGGAGCGGTGCTGTATGCCAGTGCCGCTTGAGCAGTTACCGGTGCACTGGGTGGGAGAACATTGTGAGGGTATATTTTATATGTTTGGTTGACTTTCGTTACGTCTTAAAAACAATCTTGCTAATACATATACAGGGTGTAACGGAAAGGTGTGGTCATATTTTAAGAACTGCATCTTCCCATTCCCTCTCAAAACGGTGAAGGAAATCATCGTGAGGAAACCGGCATGTCCTAGATCCAAAAATTCAAAGACATATGACATCCACCAATACGCATTGGGCCCGCTTGGTGGATTACGGCCCACACCCTCTCACAGAGAGGAGACCTGTGCCCCAGCAGTGGGGATATTAAAAGGCTGAGATGATGATGATGATGATCTTCCCATTAATATGAACAACTTTATTCAAAAAATTATGAGGATATTCTCAAAAAAAAAAATTTCCCCCGTACAAATATTGATCAGCTGATAATAACTTTATATGGGAAGTCCAATTTTTTTTTTGGGAATTTTAAATTTTTTCTTAGAGAAACTTGTTCATTTCCATGGGTAGAACCGGTTCTTAAAATATGACCACACCTTTCCGTTACCCTTGTATATAACAGTAACAGAATAAAATATTTAAAAAAAAACTTTTGAAAGATGCTACCTAATTTTAACTACATTTGAACTCAAGTCATTAATGGACTAAAGCCATTCCGGTAGACAGTACAGAAGGCCAATTCCCGTATTTTAAGGGTGTAATACTTAATATCAAAAATTAAAAAAAAAAACAAAATTAAGTTATGAGATAGTTTGATTTCGCGCTATTTGTCGAACTATCTCATAACTTCCAATTATTATTTTTTACTTTTTCGTATCCAATAGTTGTAGGTAATGGCGAAATAAACTGCAATATTTTTTTTGTTTTGTTACGAGTATTACACCATCGAATAATAAAGTAATCACCATACTATGTTTGTATGGAAGAATGACCGACTACGGCACCCATAAAGAACGTTCTCAAATCAATCTATCAAAAACATTCCCATACATTTTGACAAGCTATTCACTTGATTGTCGCTTTGATGAGTTTGCGACTTGAATTTGAACGTATTTTAAGTATTTACAAAAAATGGCCTTATTTTTAAAATTTAACATACAACACAACACATTTGAAAGCACTACAGTTAATTTAAATAGACTATGGAAATCCATAACCATGTATATCTACACTGCACAATTTGGTACCATCAATAAGGATCACTTCCAAACTGTCATCTCCAGCCAGCCTTTAAATTGACAGGTTAACATATTAATCCGAAACCTGACTGAACATTACGCAAAACATGATCCCGTTCGAATTGAAAAGGTCGTTGTAATAAAGTAAGTAATTAAGAGTTACGTAGAAGTGTCAAAAGCTATATCGTTAACTGGCTGGTGCACGGCACTAATTAGAATATCAATCACAAGGCTCCCTTCGTATCGTTCAATTAATCAAAGAGTCTCCTTTTACACGTTTATTTGATATTGTTCAGTACTCTGCAAGGTTGCTCTGTCTATATCTTTACTGGGACTGATTGCTTTGCTATCTTGTTTTTTGTGGGGGTGGGAAATCATCCAATGACTTCTCCCGCTCTGGTTGTAGCGGGAGGGCGTGTCAGACTTTTACTGACTAAAACCCACCCCTGTTCGTTCAGTTGCCTGAGTGCCAAGGACCGCAGGAACTCTGTTACGAATCTACCCGGGACCCCAGGCAGGCGTTTGCAGTCCTTACATTGCAGTTGCATTTTGAAATTATCATCTTTAAATTTTTTTTTTTTTTGTAATAGTACAATATATATATTATTAGTAATAATCCTACCCACTTTCGGGCACGTAAGAGAGATATGTCAGTCAGGAGATATGTAAAGTGCATGAGTGTGTGCACAAACACAGGGGCGCTGTTTGTTCGTTTACTCTCATAGTCCAATGGGACGGCAATGCGACACGACTGGAAAGGAGAGATCAGGCGCGGAACCATCGACTTTGCACTGCAACTCGGGGTTGTCGGACTTCGGGGGCCTGAGTTTGAAGGTCCAAAGTCGCATAAAGTGTTATTGACTTATGACCACGAGACCAACTGGGCAGTTACATAAACTTATCTTTACAAAACGTACTTATCTTAATCATTGGCACCTTCATCATAATCATTAATCCTGACCTACATTAATATACTTACGTAAGTTTTACGTTAGTTTTGTTTAGTTGGTATGAATGAAAGGAGATATTATATGTATATTGTTACAGCACGCTGATTCCTTAAAAGAGTATAGACAGAGTGGCATGTCACCAGCGAAAACTACTGTAAAAAGAAATTATGATTGGCATGCGCTGCCGAAATGTAACATTTCAATCAAAAACATTTTAGACTTGTGACAAATTGCTATCGCTGAAAAATAACAGCGTGTCTAGAACGTGCTAAAACCCAACCTCATAGCCTACACTTAACTTATTATTTGTGATGACACAGAGGAACTCCTTGTGATATTAATGGCAACTAACCTGTCCCCAATCCCCGTAGAACCAGGTAGGTCTACAATCAGCTGAGCAGTCTCGTTCAGCAGCCGGTCTTAGGTCGCGACAAGCTGTGTCCTTCAGATGCCTGCCAGTGCCACCGATGCAGAGCACGCCGCGGATTTGCTTGCCTCGACAGGGAGATGAGCAGGGAGACCAGTCACCTTGGAGAATTAATTAATCAAGAATTTGAACTCTATGTCACAGGTACTACAAATTTTGGGTTTCCTTCTAACGTGTCAGTATAAGCTTCACAAGAATTGTTCATAACTTGTTAAATAAAACAAGTATGACGTATAAGTAAATTACCTTTTAATAACTTTGGACTGTCCATATCATAGTAACGGATTAACTTAACCTGGAAATCCTTTGCAGCTTATATTTAGAAACTCCGTTTAAACACTCCCTGACTAAAAATAAACGCTGAATTTTGAAATAGAAGATTATACTTTTATGGATATTCTTTAGCGAGCAGTGGTGACCCAGTGGTAAAGGCCGCGACTTACAAGTTGTAGGTCGTGTGTTCAAACTGGCAGAAGCTTTATTACTCAAGGCGAAGGAAAACATCGTGAGGAAACCGACATGTCCTACAAACCAAAAACTTCGAAGACATGTGACATCCACCAACCCATAATGAGCCTGCAATATACAGCAACCTCAATTAAATAAGCTTCAACAGTTGAGTAAAAGAAGTTTTTGGTTGACATGGTAGGTTACTAGGTAAGAATACAGCATCTAAATGAAGACGATACAAGATGATGTCATATAATACAAGCAAATGTTGCTATAAATCATCACAGCAGTTGACATTTACCTCAGTTGCAGCAATATTTATCTTTACTACTTATGGGCATCAGGTAATCTGCTTGGCAATGCAGCTGCCTAGCAAAGTTTAGTAGTTTACCCATAATAAGCGATCAGATACGATGCTCCTAGCAATACATACAAATTAATAATCATCAATCTAGACGTTTTTCAACTTTAAATTGGCTATATAACTTTGAATGATGCTCAGAAGCATTATTATGCTTCTGAACGTTATTCAAAGTTAAAAGACACAGCGAAGTAACGAACGTCTATCCTAAGTCTAGATCACAGAGTGTTAGCTATATAAGAACACATTTACATAATCTTAAAATCTGTTAGCTACATGCCAGATTATTCCAAAGTCGCAATTTTGTGTATTGGGTCCTTAATGGAGACACCAAGTTTCAGACGCAGCTCTGTATACACAAAAACTAAAGTACCTACCATTGTTATCTCTTCATCACCCTTGGTTAGCTCTTAAAGAACGCTTACGGCATTAAGTCCGCCTTCGTACCTTTGTATATGAAGTTTAAATATATAAATATAAGTACAGAAAGTCAGGCGCTAGACATGGGCCCTCACCAATCGCACACCGTTAAGGATTACGCAAGTATTTCTACTTATAATTGCAGCTGAAAGGCGTCTGCTGCTGGAGGTTGGCATCCCCCAAGTGTCGCCACAGCGATCGGTCCTCTGCGTCTCGCATCCATCGGCTAACCGCGACCCTCACCAGTTCATCGGTCCACCTTGTGAGAGACCTTCCAACGCTGCGTCATCCGGTTCGCGGTCGCCACTCCAAAGATTTTCAGCCCCATCGACCATCTGTTCTGCCAGCAATGTGCCCGAGAGCCCAATGAGAATGTTTACTCTATAAATATAATTACCAGTAAACCACTGTCCATCAAGTGGTTCGCAATCAGTCTTTGGGGTACAAGTGCGGGAGGACTCGGGTGCTTTCTCTGGAGAACATCCTGATGGATCGGCGCAGCGGACGCCTCTGCTTTGCACCCCACCACCCACGCACCAACCTACACACTGATAATAATCCTAGTATTAGAACCTCCAACTTTTATACAAAAACATTAACAACATACAAACGCTGGGAGACGCTCTATAAAGATATACACAAATGTAATTCGTGATGTTCTTCAGATTGCTTAGGGAGCTATTTAAGGATATAACATCATGGCGGTACTTTGTCAATACGACATATATGAAAACATTATGTATGTTCAGAAAATCTTTATCTCTATAAATAGATCAACCTCGGTTCAGATTGGCTAAAGTACTTACACAACTCTTTTATTGGGTACTGTGCAAAATTTTATAACAAAATACCACTAGACATTCTCCAACTAAACGAGACAAAATTTTAAACATGCATAATACGCACACTATGTAGACAAACATGTTATAAATTGGAGGCTTACTCGTACATCCTTGATAAAAATGCTTGGCTTAATCCCGCTCCACAGTCACAGCCACTTGGATCCACTAGTAAGTTCTTCTTTTTATATACATAGGTAAATACCTAAGGGAGAGCATCTCTTCCAATAGAAGAGATGCTTTTCCTATTATTTTACTTGACATAGTTTTTTTTTTGATGGATTTAATAATTATGAATTAGAGTTTTAAAATTATAATTTCGAAGCAATTTTTTAAATTTTGGTTAATATGAGAACCATGGAGTAACCTATGTTATAAGGTAACTGCTTGTTTGACATGAACGTGTGATGGTGGCGCGTGTGTTGGATCATTCAGTTCCCGTCCAAATGTTTAAGCTGAGTAGTGCTGATCCATGCGTCATGTTCGTGAACGGGCGCCGTCAGTTGAGACTGGTCATCTCTTAGCTGCCTCTGGCTTGTTTTAAACTTTATTTTCTGAATTGTTCGTTTTATTTTGTTTTAGTATTCTGCGAGAACAATTCGCAGAATAGAAGCAACAAGAAATATGATTGTAACCAAATTTTTTGTAACACATAACATACTTAGTTAACAAAAAACTTTTTTTTAAAAAACAACTGACTTCCAAAAAAGAAAAAACACTAAAAATTTAAAAATAAATTTAATTTCGGTGTGATTTAATTCGGTGTCAAATAACGAAGAAATAAAATACAAACACCGACTTTTTTTTTGTGAAAATGCTTTTTATTTTTCACATTTTTGTTGTTATACCCCAGAACTAAAAACCCCAATAACATGGAACGTGGAATTTAAACGTACTCGTAATAGGAGCAACCCAAAACGTCATCTACGTACACGAATTTTTCGTTTTTGTTAATTTTTTTTAATTTATATGGGACCACCTCGGGAAAATTTTGAAGAATTTTGAAAATCGGTCCACAACTGAGAGAGAAATCGGTGGACATACATAAAAAAAAAAAATACATACATACAGTTGAACATAGAACCTCCTCCATTTTCAAAGTTCGGTTAAAAAAGGAAACGGACACTCCATTTAGCTTATTTATTTATTTATTAAAACTACATGCAACACAAACGTACAAAGGCAGATTTGCGTCAGGCGGAGATTCTCCTCCATACAGATCTATCGCTTTAGAATGTGCAATTAGCTTCATCTTTCTGACTTGCCGACTTCTTGACAATTCAAATTGCCTCATCATCAGCCTTTTAATGTGCTGGGGCACAGGCCTCCTCTCTGTGGGAGGTAGTGGGCCGTAATCCACCACGTGGCCCCAATGCGGGTTTCCTCACGTTATTTTCCTTCACCGTTTTAAGAGCAGTAGTGGTGAAATAATTTACACAAAGTAAAGCGCCTGACTTTTTTTTTAACCGACTTCGAAAAAGGAGGAAAATATGTTCGACTGTTTTTTTTTTTTAGGGTTCCAAAAGTCCAAATGAAAAAACGGAACCCTTATACGATCACTCGTGTGTCAGTCTGCTGTCTGTCTGTCCATCTGTCACAGTCAATTTGCTCCGAATCTGCTGGACCAATAGAGTTGAAATTTGGTACACACATGAATATCTGTGACCAAAACACGGACGTGTACCCTAAATAAATTAATTTGGAATATAAGGGTCACTTTTTGGGTGAAAATCGGAAAATTAAAAATCAAATCTTTTAAACTGTGTGGTGTGTCATATCAAATAAAAGGGCACATTGTGAGGGTCTCGAATATATTTTTTCTTAATTTTAAATTATATAATTTCGAAGTTATTTAAGAAAATAGATAAAAAATTACCATTCCCCGCCCCTTATCACTGAAACCACTGGGCCTAAAATTTTGAAAAAAATACGTAAAGTTCTTTACTTATAAAAAAAAATATATATGATATGTTCGGAACCCTTTGCGCGCGAGTCCGACTCGCTCTGGGCCGTTTTTTTTTAATGTATGTACGTCCACCGATTTCTGTCAGTTGTGAACCGATTTTCAAAATTCTTTTTTTATCCGAAATAACATATTCGCAAGATGGTCCCTTACAAATTTTATAGAAATTATTTCTGTGCTTTTTGAAAAACTGAACAAAAACGAAAAATATTACATAGATGACGTTTTGGTTTCCTCCAATTACGAGTATGTTTAAATTCCACGTTCCATGTTATTGGGGTTTAGGATCTGAGGCATAACCACTAAAAACTGAAAAATAAAAACTTTTTTACAAAATAACAACCAACTTCCAATAGAATTTTAAAATTACTTTAATTTCGAAAGACGGTATTTGTATTTTATTTCTTCGTTATTTGACACCGACTTCCGCAAGTTAAAGTAATTTTAAATTTTTTTAGTGTATTTTTTCGGTTGTTTTCTTTTTGTTAAAAAGTTTTTTTTTGTGGGGTTGGGAAATCATCCAATGACTTCTCCTGGTCCGGCTGGAGCGGGAGAGTATGTCAGACTTTTACTGACTAAAACCCAACCCTGTTCCTTCAGTTGCCTGAGTGCCCAGGGGCGCGGTAACTCTGTTTCGAATTTATCCGCTACCCCTGGGCAGGCATCGGCCACGACGGGCCCCGTCACGTTTTGCTGACATCTCTTTGAGGCGCGCGTGGAACACTGCGCTCCGTCGACTCTCGGGCCTGGTGCGGATCAGACGGCGAGCTACCCATTACTCGCCCTCCGCAGGCCCGCGCCTACAGTGGCCGGAAATCGTCCCGCGACTCCCGACGCCCAGGGCGTCTCCTGCGGTGTCTGCTGCTGGGCGGGCTTCTAACCCCCTCAGTCGAGGCCTGAGAGCCTCCAAGATCAGGACCCAGGCTTTTCCATGAAAGCCGTCGGGTCTTGGGGTGGTAGGTGCAGCAAATTTGTAAGAATCGTAGCAGGTGGTGTTCTGTAGTTATTGCCTACTGCCACGAGACAGGCGTGAATATATGTATATATTAACAACACATTAAAAATATATATATTCTAATGAACTGTCCTAAATAAGTATTCCTACGTCCCAAACCACCCTTTAGTGAGAAGTGTCAACCAACCGCTTGGAAATATCCTCAAAGGAGATAAGTACTCGGACCCTCAGGGGAGGATGTGCCGAGGAGGTTTTAAACAAAACTTAAATTTCCTATGAACTGTTTCGTTATTTGTTCCTCTAAGCTCTCTTTGTTCATCTAAAAGTTGAATTGTAGAGAACGCTTTGGAATAAACTGTTTTACAACCCTATAGTTAGTTTTAACTCAATAGTTACCATTATACTTACTTATTCATCTGCATTTGTATAGTCCCTCCTCGTTTTATGAATATGCAGAGTAGTTACGGCATCAATTAAGTCCGTCAGTTATACTTAAAAGCCAGGAACGTAAAAACATACTGATCACAGCGGCAGTCTGCTAGCAAACGCTTACTGAATGAGCTTATTTATTTTCTTACTATTTTCAAAGCCTTACTTACTATTTTAGCAGTGTAAATAATGTTTGAAGATAATGGGTTCTTCATTGAAACTAAATCTATGAACGCTACACTAAGGGCCGGTTTCTCAATTGTCAGATAACTTCTAACTGATGAGTAAAAATTAGTGTTGCCCAAATGCAAGACCAAGACGAGACTTAGGCCAGTCTTGGTCTTGGTCTTGCGTCAATACACCTGGTCTTGGTCTTGGTCTTGGTATTGCGCTCTCAGTCTTGGTCTTGGTCTTGGTCTTGCAGCAAGAGTCTCGCAAGTCTTGCAAGTCTTGCAAATACCTATTAGCCTATTGCTATTTATTGAACACGTTAGTTTAGATTTTGATTCGCGCTGTAAGACGTATGTATTTACAGAATTATAATCATCAAAATCATCAATACAACCCTCCAAGTTCATAAAGGTCGAGGAATTAATTAAAAAAAATAATGACTTTTTCAAGGCCAAACTCATTCCTCGACCTTTGAACTTGGAGGGTTGTATTGATGATTTTGATGATTATGATTCTGTATCTACATACGTCTTACAGCGCGAATAATATTTTAATCAACAAACAATCGAGCACTGGCCTGCACTTTGCAAAAAAAATAAGAAAATTTGAATTTCGCGGGCTATCCTGGAGCATTCACCAATGTTTTTTTTTTTTTTTTTTTTTTTTTTTTGGGGGGTGGGAAATCATCCAATGACTCTTTCCGCTCTGGGGTGGAGCGGAAGGGCGTGTCAGACTCTTACTGACTAAAACCCACCCCTGTTCCTCCCTGCCCTACGCGCCCGGGGGCGAGCTGGAGCATTCACCAATGTACAATGTTAATCAACCAATAAAAGAAGACTACAGGCAAAGCCTACCTATGCGGCCAAAATAAGGAAGTGCGTGTGTGTTGAGATTAGCAGATTTCATTACAGTGTGCGTAGGTACATTTTTTAGGCAATTTGTCGTCTCGAAACGCTGTTAGTTTTAAATTTTGTTGAATAGAAGAATAATATAAACTTTGAAACATAAGCAGGTACCTACATAATGTTTATATAATTTTGTTGGCTATAATTTTAAGCACATACCAACCTACGAGTACTAACGTTAGATCGGCACATTAGACATAAACAAGCATAATATATTAATATAGGTAGATACCTACAAGGTATGAACTTTGCTAGAAAGTTATTCTAGGTACATTTTATCACATGGGATGATGGGAACAGATTTGTGAGTATTAACACGCGTGAGTATTATTACTTAATAAATAGTTGAAATATAATAAGTACTTACCTACCTAATCAATACAATACCTTTTAGGGTTCTTTCAGACGAGCGGCACGTTGCCAACTGCAGATACAACTGCAGCCCTTAGTTTAGTGTTATGACGATACCTACGGTTTTGATACTGGGGAACGTCTCTCAAAATCGGGATTGAAACCAAATACCTACTTAATAACGCCCAAATCTCAGTTTGTCTTAACTGCAAGACGCAAGAGTCTTGCAGGCTTAAGTCTTGTCTTGCTCAAGTCTTGCAGGGTTCAGTCTTGGTCTTGGTCTTGCTACAATAAGGCGGTCTTGGTCTTGGTCTTGGTCTTGCGAAAATGCAAGAACAAGACCAAGACTGCAAGACCAAGACCGATTTTGGGCAACACTAGTAAAAATAGCCGTTTGACAGATTTTGTATGAAAAATATGTCAAACCGCCATATTTATTCTTCAAATAAAAGTTATCTGACTATTGAAAAACCTGCCCTTAATCAACTAAAATCAATGTTTAACCGGCTTCAAAAAGGAGGAGGTTATCAATTCGGATATTTTATTTTTATGTATGTCCGGGCGGGCATAACTTCATCATATTATACAACGTGTAACGGAAAGGTGTGGTCATATTTTAATAAAATCATCTGTCTATCGATATGACCAACTATCTTCAAGAAAACCTGAGGAAATTCTAAAATTTTTTTTTATATCCCATACAGATCAGCTGATGATAACTTCGTATATGAAAAGTTCAATTTATTTTTGGGAATTTTCAATATTTTCTTAGAGAAAGTTGTTTTCGATGGGTAGAGCCGTTTCTTAAAATATGACCACACCTTTCCGTTACATTCTGTATAGACGGATTTGCAAAATTATTTTTTGTTCGAAAGGGGCTTATTCCGAAATGGTCCCATTCAAATTTCATATAGATCTTTGAAGAGTTTCGGAGACAGACAAGGGAACTCATCAAAAAGTGACAGCAAATCAACCGCGATTGCTGCTATTGCATAAATATGTGTAGTATGTGTGTGTGTTGTTTGTTTGGTGGTGTATAAAAAACGAAGAAACAAAACCAGAAACACCGACTTGCGAAATTAAAGTTATTTTGCATTTTCTTTGTTTTTTTGGAAGTCGGTTCCATCTTTTTTTGTATTTTTTTTTTTAGATTGAACAAAGATAAATGGCCGCAAGTCAGTGATTCTTTAAAGATTTATTCTTGCATAAATGTAGTGAACCATATGTTTCGCGATTGAGAGGTGCAATGTCAATCCTTTGTCAGTATAATGTTCATACACAACCGATATGATTTACGAGTAAAATCAATAGTATCATTTGAATAAGCAAGTCTGACATGCTCTTATCTGCGCAATAAATAACAAGCCACCTCCATGCGTGTGATTACTCAATGCATTGTTGCAATATATCCACCATGTTATTTTTGTTTAGCAAGAAAAGCACTTACTGAGCAAAAAATAGAACAGCAAATAAATCATAATGCACTTAGGTAATGACTTTGACCATTTGGAAGGCCATGCAAGATAAACGACGTAGATTTAGAATTTCGAACTGCAGCTTCGATACAGATGTTACCACTCGAAATTTTAATATCGGGAATTGCTTGCCACCTTTTGTTTTTGCTGTTCGGAATACATTTATACACACAGCCTATGCTCTACACAATGTGACATTCTACCAGCGAAAACGATAGGTACTCAAAAAGTCCAATATATATATGAAATTGACATGTCACGTAGTCAATCCCAATTTTTTTGCTGATTAATTGTTATCGCTTTCGAGAATTTCACTTTGAACACGTTATAAATTAAAAGTTCTTTTTTTTATTTCTAATAAGCTTTAGACCCTCGTCATTATGTGCAATGGAATGGACTCATGATAACAAAACTAGCCCAAATTCGACTCTCCTACGATTTTGCCATCAGGGAGTTCCAGTCCTACATCCCGGCACCGTCATCAGCTCAGCTCGATGGTATTATAATATTGCATTGCCAAATTTCAGCTCGATCGGAAAAAATGGCTTGAATTTTGAAACGGACAACTTACATACGCTCATTGCAAGTTAAATAACAGCTTGAAGAAACCCAACAGCATCAAGACACCGACTTTTTGTCGCAAATATCCAAAAGCGAAGAAAACTTCTATGAATACATTTTGCGACAGCTCTGATGTATCAAACTAAGTTATATAACTTTAAAACTTTACAATAAAACTAGTTAGCATGTTTAAAATGTTAAATAAAAAGTGTTAAAAGTTTTGAAACTTAAATCTTTTTACTACTCCTTTGTGTGGCTTCTGCTAGTCACGTTATTTTAAGTACACTCTGGAGTTCAATGCAGACTGTCGAAACCTTTTATAGACCCATCAATTTCCAAATACATTTAAAGATATTTTCAACATCACACAGACAGACGGATGGACCGCGAAGTAATCCTATAAGGGTTCCTTTTTTCTTTTGAGGTACGGAACCCTAAAAACAGCCTTACCGCAAACCCTACATTCTAACTTCAACGTAATTCCAAAATATAATTATATCGGACTTTTCTTTCCACAATAACAAGTTCCTATACTTTCGTTTTCTTTCCCTATACCTCTGCCCCACACTTCATAATTATCATCCATATCCCAACTTCACCCATTGCACAGGCCTTTCTTCACTTTTGCCAATCCTCACGCTCCTGTGCCAACGTCACCCAGGCAACAAAATTCTACGCACAATGACCACACACTTACCTCAGACCAATCAGTATACAGCCATCCAGCAGCTGCGCTGAACGTATATTCAGGTCCAACATCCAACTCCGAGTTATTGACAGCTACAGTATACACAGGTCCTTCTCTAAAGGTATCAGTATGTTCCCGAGGTCTTGTCACACGCTTGGCTGAAACCTGCCGCACTTCGTCTGCAGAAGGCTTGTCACAATCCGGAATATTGCACTTCTCTGACGTCGGAGGCTTTGCCAGAGGGCATTTTTGGTCGCTGATCTAAAAAGAAATAATTGTTCGTAGAATGTTTTCGAATATGGTACATTTTTCCTCCAAAAAAAAATAAACATGTTACCTGTTTGACTAGTAACTTCTAAGTGATGATTTTCCAAATGTTAAAGAAAAGTTTTGAAAGGATCTTTTGCATTTCTCGACGGCAGTCAAAATCATTTATTTTAGTGGTACTAATTTTTTATGGTAGGAACCATACTACTTTAACCAACTCATCTCAATCCAATCGTTCTGTAGGATGGATTCTAGAGTACATGATGTATAATTTTCTAAAACAGACAAGTTTTTCAGAAGAACAGTCAATCTGCCTAGCCATTTCCTAAATATATTTGGGTCGACTTCCAATCTAACCGAATATTATGTAGCTGAGTAAATTTTCTCAGAAGAACAAATTAATACAGTACCTTAGTGATCCCTCTAGAATGATCCTGCACACAGCCCACAATCCTGGTCCTCGTGGCAGGTCCACAGCGGGGACACACGGACCAGGCCACCGCCCTCCAGCGCGGCGGGCACGGCGCGCCCGCACACCGGCGGCGGCGCGGTGCAGGAGCGGACCCAGCGCAGTGCACGGAGGCCACCTCGCGGTTGATAGCTGTTGCTTCGACGCAACGATACTTGCCGAGCTAAAATTTGATGTGGTAATACAACATAACATAACACCTGTATTCTTCAAAGAATATGGCTTAAGTGTACGAGTACCTGTACACCCATATTTCGCCAATTATAGGTGGCGAGCCTACTGCCATCAACCGGGCACCAATCCAGACTATAGGTTACAACTGAGAAATTCCAAATGGAAAAACCGACTTCACTTTCCAAGACCTGGGAATCGCACCAAGGATTTAGTGTGGTATCAGTTCCAAATGTCTCAATGGAGATTAGATTCAAATGCCTTAAATAAATCCTCTACTTTCCAATATCTGTATAGTTTTATGGTCAAAACTATACAGATATTGGAAAGTAGAGCATTTCTTTATTAAGGTAAAGCCTTTCATAACTAACAGTATGGCCACTGTAGTTATGAAAGGCTTTACGTTTCTGGCTCATATTTTAAAGGCTATACTCAGAACTTAAAGGTGACTGAAATGACAATATTTTTAAGAGATGTTGACGCACCAGTTGTGGAAATCATATCCCAATCTCTCTAGTAGTACTCAGAAGTCATTGATAAAACTCATGGAAAGTAAGAAGGTTCTTGGAAAAAGCAACATCACATTACCAATTGCCGAAAACATTCTGCTATCTAACTGTTCCAGTCATAAAGCATTGCTACAGATTGATTTCAATTAGGTATTTATCGGTCAGACTGACTAGACGCCTCATTGTCCGATATTGGCAGCATGTAGGCCAAAGTTACTGTGTCTAGTGTATTTTATGGCCAGGTCAATATTTAGCTGAAGTTCAAGAGGGTAATATTGGTAAAACAACTATAAATTAGGACTTACTTGAATACCTCCACCACAGGTTCTAGAGCATTGAGAGTAAGACAAAATCTTCCAAATAAACTTCCTATTCAGGACCACGACATCCATATCTATGTCATCTTCAACACTTAAACCCATTTCTGGCTCCCTAGCTGCCGGAGCGTTTGGCCTCTGGAAAACTTCATAACTATGATGCCTCCGAAAATGCTTTGACGCCGACTTAGGTGTTACTTCAGGAAAATCTATTTTCGTTACAGCTTCACTTTCCACTTCACCAGGTAGTGATTCCGTGAAATACTCATATTTAATACTTGGATTCGGTTGAGTATAAAGTATCTGAAAATAAAAGATACATTTATTTCTTTTCGATGTATATTGAGCAATTTATTGTGGTAATAAATTGGTATTGCTACGATCCAAGTCTTTGGGGAATAATATCTTTGCTATATTGTATAAGCTTTCTAAATTGAGATGTTTTCTCTGATGAATATTTACCATGATGTCGATGGAATGGTGTATCGGCCCTAGCGCTGTCACGCTGTCCCTTGCCCCGGCGCGCGAGTATACAAAGCGCGCGCCCGCCGCCTCGTACGTGCCAGCCGCCGACACCGCGAACTCACCGTTCATTATATACGAGCCGTTAGAGATCTTCAGAGCTGTAAGTACACCCGACATGTCAAACACTAAGTATATTTGCAGCATTGCCTTTGATGTGATCGACAAACGATTTACAAACCTTACCTCTACTTACATCTTCAAACAGATGTTTAACAACAAACTCAGTATATACGAGTACAATACATTAATTACTTGGATCGACATGTTGTAAACTACCCGTCAGCAAGTTCTAATTTGATTTCGTATCACATTAAAAGCTGGGCGAAGTCATAGTCATATTGGCACAACAAAACAAAGTGGTTTGGTACTTGCAGCAGATGATCTCAAATGATTTGCAGACCACTCCGTCTACAATGCTGATTGATAAGTGACCAACCTCACGGACCATTAGCCTTTATCAAAGGACCATTCGCATTGTGGAATGGTTAATAAAATGTCTAGGAAATGGGTAGCCTTCATCCGTCAGTTGCAATTTTTTTAATACTCTCTGATTAATGATTTGGTCCGTCTGGTCTGAGTGGTTTAAAACTAACAATGTTCCTATATAAATGGAGCATGATCAGTATCGCTTACAGTTACACCTGTTTCGAAACAGTCGTATAGATGACATGACCTGCGGAGAGCTTTGTGTTACTTCATTAGTATCATCACCGATCGCCGATGCTTTTTGCTTCTTCATTTTCTCGTCGTTTTTATTGCCCATTACATTTCTGCCATCTGCTATCTCTTGGTGTTCTTAACCATTATTTTTCTCCGATTTTATTTGCCTCGGGTCGTCTATGTATGCAATCAATACAAACCTATATAGTTCTCAGTGGGCATGATCTCGGAGACGTTGAGCCGGCAGGCGCCGCGCGGCACGGTGGTGACGTAGGAGTAACCGAGTGGCAAGCGTGGCCGGGAGAACAGCCCCGACACCAGGCGCCGCCCGCAGCGCAGCTCGCGCGATGCTGCCACGGACAGTACGCCCTCGCGACCCACCACCTGAGAACATAGTCATAACTCAATGAAATATTCTGGATCCAACAGTGCAAATCTAGAAAAAAAAATCGAAGAACGTGTAGTAAGTTTTTTTCTGATACATATCTAGACGAAGGCATCTCAATTGTGAAATGTTGATGGTAGACGTGCACATCAAGTGAATGTGAAGGTCCAATTGAAAAACCCTCTCCCAAGTTGTATCGCATCTCTTAACTTTGGTATGACCGACACGTAGGATTGTAAGGTATCGAATTTAGTCATCGCCAACATACATACCTACGTTTATATCGATGACATTGATGTCTATCATAAGTTTGGATTAAGTATTCAGTGTAGCAGGTTAGAATTAGCTAACTTTGTGTGTATGGTCAGAACCTTTTCTATCAGAGGCAGAACTCATCATGCTAAGTGAAATTGAATAGTATTTACTAAAGATTAAGACACTGGGTGTTGTTCCCAAATGAAATAAACTATAAGAGCCTCAGAAAACTGAGCAAGTTTGGTTGGAATACTGTCTTATGAAGCGTGACCGAAGTTACTCGTACTTCAGCAACAAATCTGACAGAGGACGCCATACAACAGCTAAATCTACAGCTAAACCACTACACCTATTTAGAGCAGACGACACTCTAATCTCGATTGTAAGACAAGTAGGAACATAATAATTTACTTGTAGTTGCAGACCGAGATGCTCAGTGAGGACGATCGTAATACAATGGTTCATGATCGTAATGGTTAGCTCTACGATGCATTGTTCGCCGATGTCAACAACACTCAATTTCTTCGAGTACAGTCGACAAAGGAGATTGGTTTACGAGAGAAAATAACGTCTTTGGTGCGAGCGCTGTTTTCTTTTTAACAAAAGACTCAGAAGCGTAGCTCTTAACCTCGGCTTTCTGAAAACCTATTGAATTTAATCTTTTTGCACATTGATACTATCGGCTGTCGTTATATCAATACCTAGCCACAGTAGTTAGTGCTTTTTTTAAAGGATTCATAACCGGGTGTCAAATGAACGATATCAATAATTTGACTATTGAGCACATGCACTTGATGGATCCAAGACCAGGCAAGTGCATGTTGGTTCACGCGCTGTATAGGGTTCCGTAGTCACCCGTTATAACATGCGGGCTTAGAAGGGGGCTTTATGTTTATTACTATGAACATATTAATTGAGTTCACGGTTTTGCGGACATTATTGTCCGTTTAATTGAAACCGAAAAAAAGGTTTTATTTTTCCATTTTACAAGTTTACTACCCGTAATAAATATTAAATATTGCTTCATAAAACTTCAACTAAGTATTTTTTCTGAGAATTTTGTGTTTTGTACGAAATTTTCCAAGTAGGTCTATTTTATAAGTACTACTAGCGACTATATTATTCAACTAACAGAGCTAACTTAGCCGTAATAATTTCCCTTCAAAGTTCGTTATAATTATATAGTATCATCACTATTTTTTTCAGATTTTTGAAGCCAACAGTTTAGCTTTTAGTAGAGGGGGGACGCTCGACTAGAACAAATGTGTAAATGACTTTTGATTTTGATTTTGAAGCTATACCCCACACTATAGGATAATTTTTTCAGTAGTTTATTGTTCCGTGTTTGTCGCGTGATTAATATGCAAAATTGCAGCTTTCTTGTACTAACAGTCTCTACGCTATGCCTCGGACAGACAGACGGGCAGACCGAAACTATGAGGGTTCCTTGTCCTTGTTAAGACTAAGGAACCCTAAAAAGTAGGTAGTTCTAATTAGCCTGGATATTCATCTGCTTTTATTACTGTACTCACATTGTGCACTAACAAAGTACGATTTACGATGTTGATTAGGAATTCTAACGAGCTGATTGGAAAGTCTGAGTCGGACGAAAATATGGTACTGACGGATACTATCTTATCAAAGGGGTAACATGTTTCTGTTGGTCGATTGAAATGTTGTGAATACAAAAATGCTTAAACTGATTGGTGTGTTTAATCATTTCGATTAGATTTGATTTGAAAAAAGATTCGGTAAATCACGAACTCTGCTTATTATTTTGTTCAACAATTTACGGTTCAAAAAGAGCGGTAATAAAACTAAAGTTTGCTTAGTTAGTCCCATCAATAAACGCCCAGCACTTATCTTTATATATGAAACAAAGTCGGGTTAGTTACAACATTTATAACTCAAAAACAGCTGGACCGATTTTAATGATCGTTGATTTTAAAAAAAAATACAACGACGATTATTTTTTCTCATACAGCTAGTTTTTCATAATACAATCTTTAACAAGTAAATGCAGACTAGCATTTTATTTTTGCAGACTTTACTTCCACTATAATATCACCCATTTAAATACGAAAAAGATATAAAAATAACCGACTCCAATAAAGTTCTCACTTCAAAGTAGGTATAGTTATTTTATTAAGTCAATAGCGTTCAATGTCCTTTCCTCAATAAATATTCGATGGAATCTGAACAACAAGTAATGTGTTTATCATTAGATAATAGTAAAAATGTTGATGATGATAATTCAGGACGGCTTTATGTCTATTTCAGGTTATGGACAAAAGAAAATAAATCTTCTTTGCCGCTTTTTCCCACTTTATGTGGGGTCAGCTCTCCACATTTTGTGGCGCCAGCACAATCTGTCCTGGTTTGTCGGGTCGGGCAGTTCTTCCTCTGATAGGAGTTTTGTCATGCTGGTCCATGGTTGTCCTCTATCTCTCTTCTATTTAGGCAGTTGCAACGCTTTTTCCATGACTATGCTATCTGAGCCGGCTTATTCTCTCATCCTGCGACCCTTATCCCAACATAGTCGTCATCTCGCTATGTATCAGCCTTTTTAGACACATTACTTTTCATACAGTTTATCTATCGTTTCATTTTATAGGTGATGAAAATGGGGGTTCAATGATCGCAATATTGTCAAGACAAAACGCAACAACTATAGTTTTACCGTATTGAACCACAAACTCAACTGAGTATTCACGTAAAGTGCCTGTTTTAGCGCCACGTCCTATAATAGTCCTAAATGCGCCAAACCACTTACGGGTAAACTGTCTTTATTAACATTTTATCTTGTAAAAGGATCGTTTGAGAATCAATGTCCTCTATTTGTACCTTCACACACGTTTATAGAGCTTAATTATGTTTCCATCGATGTGAGGAAATGAGTCATTATGCTAACATTATAAACTATTTCTGTATGTTCTCACATCACTAGATATAATTCGTAAGCAAATGACGTTTTTGGAGGTACCTACATTATGTTTTTAAGGAAGTAACCAGCAATACAATCATTGAAGTCTCTTTAAGTAGATGCTAAATAAATCCAATGAGTAAGAAATATTATAGGAGGGGTATCTGTACCCGCCTACGTTTCGTTCTTATACGTTGGCTGGCACCCAAACATGAACAAACGCAAGGTAATTGAGCACTCAACTAATTTATAGTAATGTTGTATGAAAGACCCAACACTAATGACATTATTGCTTCCGAAGTCTTTGTCTCAGATAAAAGATCCCACAGGCGCGACGCGACAATGCGACAACGTTGCGACGACCAATTTTGATTTAAAAAATCTTTATTTATTTAAATTCATGGTACAGTAGTGGTGCATAGGCGGATTTAATGCAACAAGGCTTTCTCTACCATTCAATCTATGGGTTAAAAAAGACTACACTGCAGTGTGTGTAAAATCAAATCAAAATCGAATTAGCCTGAGAATCACAACACTGTGAACGTAAAAAGAAACAAAAGTTTTAGCTGGGAAGAAGGGGCGCAACAAACTTACCAGCAACACAACAGATGAAAACTGTTCAACGTTAATCAATCTGCCTAGCCTTTTCCCAAATATCTTGGGGTCGGCTTCCAGTCTAACCGGCTGCAGCTGAATATCAGTATTTTATACGGACCTACTGCTCATCTGACCTCCACAACCCAGTTACTGGGTTAATACGATACCCCTTGGTAAGACTGGTTGTCAGACTTTCGGGCTTCTGACGACCCGTAACGACTGTCAAAAATCCACGATTGACAGCCGGGACCAACGGCTTAACGTGCTTTCCGAGGCACGGAGAAGTCTCGGTATGTAAATATGGTCACCCATCCATGGACCAACCCCGGCAAGCGTAGCTTAACCTGATGGATCGACCCGTGCGGCTGTTATGAAAATTGTTCAACGTATGTATGTATATTATCCGTAGAAAAATGTATATTGAAATTTTCATCGTATCGTTGCCGCATTGTCGCATCGCGCCCGTCTGCGGGACATTTAATTTGATAACAAAAAGTCGCTTTCCATAATGTCATACTTAAAGCATTTCCTTAAAAGCTTCGTTTGTGCTTTTATTTGCCGTGAATGCCTTTATACGAAACTAAGTGAACGATGAAAATAGCAATTTATGTCAAAGCGACGCCAATTTGCTAATAATGTGCGGAACACCGTAAAAGAGCAAATAAATTGGAGAGCTCGATGCTTACTAATGTGGTAATAAAATGATTCATCACATTTACATGACAAAATAGCTTGTAATTAAAACCAGACGCATACCACAATATTTTGACAGCTCATGTTATTTTAATTCCAGAAACATTGATAAGTAATTAATAGATTTTCAAAACATTAATCCTATTTATGAATGTGATCACAATAATGCCACGGACATTAATCAGTGAATACTTAGTGTACGGTTATTATAAATCATTCGAAGTGGTAATTGAAAACGTCGACTAATAGTCTATTAATTAGGATTAAGAGCGAGTTAACGAATCACCTGTCGGTGAGCGGTAACAGTCGGCTTTGAACTGTGTTTTATGCGCCAGTGATTACAGAACAAGTTGCCACACTGTCACGAACAATTGACCCGCGCTCCCAACAAGGCAACATCTGCGCACCTAACTACGCCTGTTTGTTTAAAAAGTTATAAAACAACATTTAGCTCAGCTCAGTAACAGCACAGTGGGATTAATTACACACGAATGAAGTGTAAACGGTTGAGGATTCAGTAGTTTGACTAATGAAGCGTGGGTGTAACGATCTTGAATTCTCTCTCAAACAAATGCGCGCTGCCACAGAATGCGACAAGTCAAATAACGTCGGTTCACAACTTTACATAATAAAAGCGGCGAGACCATAAACTGTCCATGTAATTGGTCAGAAAACTTTAATTGGCCGTAATGTGTTCTTATAAATCAATTAATACACACAACCTCCTTTCTTGGACTGCACTGATTATATCTTGACTTCTCGACTTGCTCATTGAACTGTATCATTTATAAAGTTTACTCACAAATGTAATAAACTTTACGGTGGCGGCCTCTAGTGTGCTGTCATATTAGTGTGTTAGTTAACGTTAATTAAGGTAATCCATCATGATATATGGCTCTAGATAGGTTTACTGCTAATCTATTAATTTTGCGTCACTGGATGTAGTACTAGGTTAGTAAACAATAAAAATGTAGGTAAACATTTTAGGTACTTACGAGGGCGTAGAGAATGAAAACTAGGCCGGAAGTAGACAGCATGTTGCCTTCGACGTACGCGAGATAACTTAGATAGCGCTGATATTCACACGCGGATGATCTTTCTGACACACTTGATAGATGTCTATCATTTCAATGACACATGTTGAAATTCAAAACTACATTAATTTGCTGTGTAACAAACGATTCGATGCATAATTTTCAGATGACATATGGTTGGTTGGAAGAGTAACATTTAACTTATTGGATAATTAAAATTAGCCGGCTTTATAATTTTACGACTAGTAAAATTACCAAATGTATGTCAATGGTCTGTTATACCTAAAGCCATAAAACATCAAGTCATATGAATCAGATATAATAGCATAATTATTTTGATAATAAAGCTCTGCAAACAAAGTGCTCAATGTAACACTTTAGTTCTACCTATAACTTGGATTCTTGCGACGGGGTGTAAAAGGTCCACATTCAAATAAACCGGTACGTCAAAATATTCAGTAAAACAAAACATGCGTAAAATAAATGGAACATAACAATTTGTGTCATAAATTAAATTAATATCCATGAAGGTTAAGCCGCGGGACTCGGGGAGACGAGCCAAAAGTCGCGCAGATATTTAAATGAAGTAATTATTATCGGTGCTACTGGTAACGATTACTTTATTGTTAGTTGTACGCGCTGGCAAGAGTAACGGCCGCTTTGATCTCGCCTAGTGAGTTGAATTGAATTTTAAACGAGTACCTACCAGCCAAATCCACGTTGATATCTTTATACGATGGCTTTTAGTAAAATCCTCCACACCGCGGAACGCCCTGCATTCACTTCAACATTACAACTTATTTGCATTCGTCATACTCATAACTCTGTATTTAAAATTTGCATAAGTCGGATTGTGCATTTTCCTGTATTCCATTATATTCATAGAACATTTACATTCATGAATTTTATTCACATTTATATTTATCCGAAGAACATTGCACGACAGTTTTGATCTTTAGCATAGATTGTATTTAGAAGAGGAGATTATTAGCAGATATAATCTAAATACGATTACAGGTAAGCAACTGAGGCAGAGGGAACTAGAAAATCTAGAAATAGTGTTATTGCTTTTGCTTCGTAGTTATTGCTATCCGCTAGAGATGGGTGGATTACTTTTGAGCCTTATCTGATTATAGAATACGTACACGCATCATTTTACATGGATTTAAAGATAACGAAACAACGTATTTGCCTGTATGCCTATGATTGTTTTTCTAGAACATATCCCGTCCTATAAGTAGTCCAAGTGGCCGACTTTTATTAGTTTCCCATGCGTACAGAGCACGGTACATATTAAACCTGTATCGCAGGGATCGTAAAGAAGCCGGTGGCTTGGCGCCAAGCTTTCGCGCCGCCTTTCATGAAGGTAACTGCGAACAACGTGCATTTTATACTAAATGTTACTACAATACGGTCACTGGCTCAGCTATACCATCTATCAAATCTAATGTATCACTGCACACTTTGTTGCAACTGAGCTTTCTCGACTAGGTTACTTTCCAGGAACGTTTATGAATAGGGAATACAAAGTAGAGAATTCATTCAGCTTCCTAAGGTACCGTACGGGAGTATTGAAGGTGTATATCACATTGACAACCATTGAAGGTAAGTAAGGTTCTATAAAGTTACTTGAGAAATGTACCTAATCCAAAAGTACAATGGAAAAGAATCGGGCCAGTAAGCCAAACCAACATATACGAAGACGTCTCTAATTAAGGATAATGAGTGAATATCACCTTCATGATCTCGTGTAACAAACGAGTCTAACAGATGGTATTCCGCTTAAATAGCGTATAGAACCTAGAGGTACCCTAGATTTACTATTTTTGGAAAACAACTGAACTTCAAAGTCTTAGTCAGAGTCATAACAATGCATTCATTAAAGAGGTTAGATACATTACACATGCTACCTACCAAATTGAAATGTGGGTCACACAACACTTTGTTGCAATCATACGACATGAGCAACGAAAAATGCATTAGAAACTAAACGAGCCCAGCTGTTTCAAATTATTGACGATTCATTAAAGCTAATGGTATTCAGGCACTTAGTTCGCTAATACAACATTAAGATTTCCTAGAATTAATCATGTTTTCAGGATTTATCTGCAACAAGTGCGGTCTTGCGTCAGTAAGCGAAATGAAGAATGCACTCGAGTGACCTTGAATTAAGATTTAATCGGTTTTTGCTGCTGAGCACATGATGCCAATTTTATCTATGAGCAACATGTGAGTTCATCTTGCAGAAAATATTCTTTATTAATCTGAATCATCCGTGTAATAGGATAACGTTAATAGGACTCTGACGTCAGAACTACAGGACATTTCCAATTGAACGGTGTAGGTGTTCCCAATCTACTCCATCGTCAAATGAAACAAATTAACCATAGATCAGTAGACGCCACCCTAACCATAGTGAGCGTATATTTTTTTTTAAAGTCGTTTAACTTTTTATTGTCTGTGACATGTTTTAAGGCCATAAATCTAATGGGACAGTGTCCCTATTTAACCCCGATTTGGTCGCGTGTCGCCACTAAATATTTCAATTATTGTTATAATGATATTTGTCGAGCTGACGCGGCCACCATAAAATTTTAGAACTCAGATAGTTAAGATAAATGGGCATTTTTTCTGTTTGCTTTCTGACCATTTAAACTTTTGAATTGAACTAATCTGTAAGTATAGCCCTTACACACAGAAAAGGTTTTTAAATAAAATCATTGAGGAATGACAAAGATATTAAATCTATCGAGGTAACACGGCCCATTTATCATATTTTTACGATCGAACAACCATAACCCTCTTCATAGGTACCGATGTATATTTTAACTAATAAATTAAATTATACGAACGATTTATTGCTAATCAATTATGTAGTATAATGTTAATTCGTTTCAGAACTAGAAATTGTTTGACAAGACCACACCTATTTATTTGAAATTAATTGGCTTTAAAACATTTGCTGCTGAATAGTTTTAAGGCCTTACTACCGGTCAAGGGGCGCCCTCATTGAATAAAAATATCATAGCATAGCGTAGAAAATAAATATTAAAGAATCCAAAACGGCCGTTTTTGGTACTTTTGCTTACTACTTTGGATACGAAACACTTTGAGTCATGTTTCCACAGCGTAAAAATACCTTATCCTCTTTGTAACAAACGCAACATAGGATTCTTTAATCTTTATTTTCTACGTTTTGCTACGTTTTGCTACGATTTTTTATTTAATGAGGGCGCTACTTGGCGGCTATATACGCCGTAAGACCACAAATTGGGTACGACAACGTCTTATTCCCTCTTGCTAACAATGGACCCGTTAATTCCCAATAACATTGTGACACACGTCTGCCACAATGAGACTGGCGTAAAAGCCGATGAAGTTTACTACCTAACACATGTATGTGTAATTTACGTTAACGGAGTATAAACAATCAGGATTAACGCCATGTCAACATTGGCGACCGTCCAGCCACTAAACATAACAAGTAATGGTTGCATCGTCAGATTCGACGAGTATCGTCATTAAATGACACTATACAGGGTGTGTCTGGATACGTGTCCTTCAATTTTAAATAACTAGTTTTCCTACTGATATTCTTCAGTTATAAAAAATTTCACAAATAAGTTATTTTTTCAGGTACCTAATATTATTAATTTAAAGGAATAGGTAAAGATATTTTGTTTAAGTTTTCATTTATTAATACCACTTTATTTTGTCTGCGGCAAAAAAAAAGATTTTGCCATACCAAACCCCCTGTATGCGAACATGCATTTACCTTTTAACGCGAGCAAAGAGAACAGGAAACCAAGTAAACGCTGTCATTTTTTTTTTTTTTTTTTTAAAAACGTTGCCCCACACTAGGAATTAATCCTGTATCGTGGGTGCGTTCACAAACATTTAAATTCACATACATAAGACACCCAGACCCGGAACAACTATCTGTAGGCCATACAAATATTTGTTCCGTGCGGGGATCGAACCCGCGACACGCAGCGCAGTAGCCGAACGCTCAACCACTACGCCAGCCGTGCCGTCATTGTCATTGGCTACGCATAAAGCTTTTAGTTCATTATAAATATACCAGCGTGACAGTTTTACAAGAACCATAGACTACGATGATCTTTGAACAAGACTTCTCCGAACTAGATTAGTAGAATTTAAGCGTTACTGAGCCAGTTGCCCAAACTGCTGGATTACAGTAATTCTAGATTTATGTTTTCCGGCAGTCTTGAAATCACATGGATTATTTACATGAAATAAACAATGCATCTATTCTACTTTGGACTTCATATTAGAATGCGGTTGATAACATCTAATGACAATGCTCTAGAAGATGATGAAAGTAACTGCCTACACAACTTTTAAGAACAAATATTTATAATTATCCGAAAAACATATTTTATTTATCTTATACGGGTCAGGCCCCTCGCGTCGCCATAACAATAGGTTTTTAATTGTGTCTGCTAATGAGGGACTTGACGGGTTAAGTTGCGATTTAATTTGCTAATTTAATGATTTTCATAATTTCCACTGCTGGGAAAATTTTCATGAAAATACAATTGTTTCTACTAAATATTTATGGACTTTTACAATGCAATCTGACTTTTGCAAACTGACATGTAAAACTTACTATAATTCTAAATTTACAAAACTCTCCTTAACTATGGGAGCTTTTATCATTGTTCACGACCACAATAAACTGTGGTTACAGAACATAAAGCAAAGTACTATAGACATGTTAATAGCGGCACCATTACACATTTCAGAGAATAACAATGATGATGAATGGCAATATGTCCGAAATAAAGATGTCCTCTGTCCAAGATGAGGTAGAAGACATCAACACTTAGGGCTGCCAGGAACTGTCATATGATTTAACATGTAAATTTTCGTTGAACACGCGAAAATTTTGCCAAGATTTACTTTATTACGACACTTTATCTTGTATTTTCCAGGGAAGACAGCAGTAAATGGCCATAAACGAGCTTTAAAGCAGACTATAACAGTTAACAAGCACTTCACTTTACAAAATACATGCCGCTAATTAGTGCAAACATATACCCATTCAGTTCTCTGGCAGCCCTAAAGCAGATGTTAATCGACCTTAAAGTAACCCCAATTCGTTGATCACTGATGAAGCTTTTATAGCGGTCTTTTAATAATTTCTTAATGAAAAATTAACACAAGCAGTGTCGCGGATGACGCGGCCAAAAATTGTTGTCGATCAGACAGCAAGATCAACAGACTGTCGCCGACTTTAATTAATGGGTACTCACTGTTAATTTTACGCCGGAATTGAAGGGATTCCTTTGGATTTACGGTCTTGGTTGTTATTTTGGAAATTGGTGACTAAGTAAGTGAGTTTTGCTTAATCTTATTGACGTTATACTTTACAGATGAATTATTGTGAGAAAATTATCGAAAGTCTAATTGGCTCACTCAAGTGGACTTTCTAACGTACCAACTATGATTTCAATGCAATTAAAACGATTTACTCCGAAAATCCCTCATAGCGTTAATTTTCTTTACCACAAATTGCATCTAAAACTTCATACGAAACCAAAAAAGCAGTAAAAACAGGAAGACGCAAATAAACACCAACCAAATTGAAATATACATTGCAATTAGTGCAGTTTCATGTTACAACCAACATACCGAACGATAGACGAAAATTAGCCAAAAAAAACGGTGCCTCCACCATTTATTAACGGTCTCTTAAGAACATTTTTACTGCATACTTAAGATTAATTTATCTTGTCCTTTGATATTCGTTTGTTACATGAGTTACTGATAAGGTTAGTAGGCATCCGCAGTGTACCGGACTTTCCAGTTGCAGTCCACTCAACGGCCAACTTTGACAGCCGTCAAATTAACATGGGATTGTCATTGACCGATGCACGATGGTTACAACACTTAACGGAGAATATAATTATTATTGTAGACGATAAGAGATATTAACGGAAATTAAATTATTCGCTTCAAAGCGAACGCTAACACGGATGGATGATTTTGTGAAAGCTTTCGTGGCGCCAACAAATAAACATGTTTATATTTGAATAAACATTAAGATATTTGTAGATTTAATATTTTAAAATTAAGATACGTTTAAGACGTATCAAAATTAGTTACTACTTAGGCATGATGTTTTAAAATAAGATAACCAATATGTCACGAAAAAAATGCATTTCGTTGCACAATACCATTACCAAAAAAAATACCCGTCAAAGACGCACTTTCAATTCTTTAACAACAACACTTCAGTTATTTATTTAAAAAAACTTTTAATATAAAAATTGACCGTAATATGCGCGAGTTTTCCCGGCAGATATGCGTATGCGCTGGTTGTAAGTCGCGCGCAAGCCGCGTCGTCGTGCACTACTGGCGCGTAAAGCACGCGTCGCCCGCGCATTCATATGTGGAAAACCGACAAACTGACAGAGTGGACGTTCCCGTCATAGACACACACACACAGCCCAACATATGTCTCATGAGACAAATCACGCACAAGCAATAAACTAGATCATTCATGTTTTGTATCACAAAGTTATGTAGATCTGTTCATAATAGTGATCAATCATCTGAGAATTATTTATAATGATAACACAATTAAAATAAACAATACTACTATTGCCACCAGATAAACAATATGCCTACTATTTTTCAAACCAATAAGAAAACTAAGCACTGGACCGTTTTCCGCACGCGATGCAGGTCGTTTGCAAATGAACAAATCGTTACAGTGGTTTTAAGCCCAGAGCCTATAACTAACTAGTTCATAAAATCATTCCCGTTATGTAGTTTCTATAAAATACGAACAATTTCCTTTTATTTTCCGGAGATACTACTGCAGATTAGGCTTAACACATTATGCTCCGGTTTTTGAAAATAAATTACTGACGCGACACAAACTCAACTAAAACTTATGTGATTAATTGACAATTTGTCACTCTCATTGTTTAACTATATTCGTTAGAAAAGGGCCAAAAGATACATAAAAATCATTTATTAATTTCTTTTTTTTCTTAGCGGTGACACCACAGATTATGATAATTACAAAATACTAGCTTCCGCCAGTGACTTCGCCCGCTTGAAAATCAAAAATCATCCCAAGGGAATAAATGCTCCTGGATTATAAAGTCGTGTTAAAACCATATGTGCTATTCCAGACTATAATCTATCTCTGTGCCAAATTTCATGCAGATCCGTTCAGCCGTTCTGGCGTGATTGAGTAACAAACAACAGTACATCCATTCATCCATCCATCCATCCATTCAAACTTTCGCATTACTGAAAAAAACTTTTTTACAAAAAAAAACAACCGACTTCCAAAAAAATACACTAATAATTAAAAAATAAATTTAATTTCGGAAGTCGCTGTTTCTATTACTTCTTCGTTATCTGACACCGAGTTCTGAAATTAAAGTTATTTTTTAATTTATAGTGTATTTTTTTGGAAGTCGTTTGTTTTTATTGTAAAAAAGTTTTTTATTTTTCACTTTTTAGTTGTTACGAGTATACCCCAGAACTATAAACCCCAATAACATGGAACGTGGAATTTAAACATTTGGAGAACACCAAAACGTCATCGAAGTAAAGGTATTTTTCGCGTTTGTTCAGTTTCTCAAAAAGCGCTGAAGCAATTTCGATAAAATTTAATTGGGACCACCTCGGGAGTATACTCTTTCGGATAAAATAAGAATTTTGAAAATCGGTCCACAACTGACGAAGAAATCGGCGGACATACATAAAAAAAAGAAAAAAAAACACATACAGTCGAACATAGAACCTCCTCCTTTTTCGAAAGTCGGTTAAAAAAGTAAAAGAAGCCATAGATACTGCAACAACATTATTTTATTTCCCATATTATCCCGTTGTGTCCCGAACTCTATCACTAATGCATCCGACGTCATAGCTACGGAGATTCGATTTCGTAAAGCTTGCGCCGAATGTAATGATTTATTCAATTGATCGGGCCTGTGAACCCGACACGTATGTACTCGTATTTTATCAAAGAAACGATGAATGAACTGTAAGAAAGAAAGAGTTGGAAAAGAGGTTCAACTAAAATTACGACTAAAAGAGGAGTATGGAAGAAGACATGTTGCGTCGACCCCAAACAGATTGGGGACAAGAAAATGTTGACTTCCATCTTCAAAAAACTGGCTAAGAGCGAGTCGGACTCGCGGGCAAAGGGTTCCGAACAAAACAATTTTTTTTTAGGTTTTTTTAAACTACCTCCTCTTTATAGGTTTTCCTGTAATCTATAAATAAGTATTGTAATACTTTCTGTATTTTTTTTTTCAAAATATAAATCCCATTGGTTTCGGAGATAAAGGCCCCTAATCTCCGAAACCACTGGGCCTTTTATGGTCATGTTTTTCATGAATTTTTAACCGACTTCAAAAAAGAGGAGGTTATCAATTCGAATGTTTATATTAGGTACCTCATTTTGCACAATTTTTTTATCATACTACTGCCCAGGGGTCGCGGGTAAATTCGAAACAGAGCTACCGCGCCTCTGGGCACTCAGGCAACTCAAGGAACAGGGGGGTGGGGGGTGGGGTAGTCAGTAAAAGTCTGACACGCCCTCCTGCTCCACCCAGAGCGGGCGAAGTCACTGGATGATTTCCCAACCCACAAAAAAAGGTCTTTCTTAAAACATGACATCAAAAATATACACTAATTTATTTATTTTGCTAAATTAATGTAAGGTACAAGTTTATAATTTTATCCCTCGGGAACAGTACTTTTTTCTGGGTGAAAGGTACCCTATGTTCTTTTCTGTACACCTGAAAACGTACGAGTATATGCATAATAATTGCATGATGATCAATCAGTTCAGTAGTTTAGGCGAGAGAAGGTAACAAACAAACAAACTTACTTTCGCAATTAATATTATACTTAGGATAGTGTCTTTTCTTTTATTTCCGTGCCAAATCTAAAAAACCAACCATGGCTTTCCCTTTAGCAAAATCAAGTAGTATCGAACGATCACGACGAAAACCATTCTCTAACCTAACATACAACTACATACTTCTTAGGGCCGATTTCACCAATGACACTAATCGCGATTAGTTAAAATCAGTTCATGTGTTTAATCAAGATTAGAGCTTAATTTTGCGTTTCACCGAAAACTGGGCGTTTAGAATTTAAACTAAGTTAAGCTAAAACTAGTTTAATTTGATCCTTAACATTGTCTAATAATGAAAACCGATTTATATATAATTGTTCAGGTACCTACGAAGAGTTACTAGGGAAAGGTCAATGTACTTTATTGCAAATTTATCTGAAACATAGTATAATCTCTATTAAACGCATAAACTCAGTTTAGTATAACTAATCGCGATTAGTTTCATTGGTGAAATCGGCCCTAAGTCATTTGTCTTACTAAAGTGTCCGTCATAAATCCGAGACCCAGTGCTAGAAACTCACTTCATCAAACAGACCGCCTATTACGTTGTCTTAACATGTTTATTGTTGTACGTATTGTTCAATGTAATTTCATGTCACCTAAGAATGTGACAAATTGTCAAACGCGCCATACTGCTGAGATAGGCAGGACAATTTTTCGCATCCAATCAAATCATTTCGCTTCCGTTTAATTTGTGACGCATCAACAATTTATTTCCAGACACTGGGTGTAAATTTTGTTTGTATTTTCACCCGATTGCCCCAGAAGGAAGGTCATGTTTTTCGAGAGTATGTATGTTACATACATACATACTCTTTGTTATTGTTTATTCCTTTTTGTTATTGTTTATTTCTTTGGCACGCGCTGTAGCATAAACGACTGATCGGATTTCAGAAAATGAGGTATCAATTAATTGGATATGACTGCCGGTTAGGCTATACATACAGATTTGAAAAAAAAACAAAATGGCGGCCGCCAATAGGGATATCAAAATAAAGGGTAAAACAAATGTAGAAAATAGAGTAAAAATATTTAAAAAAAAACAACTGTAAATAAATACTAAAAAGTTCCAAACAAATCACTTTGCAAGCAGTCTAATGTAGTTGGTGGCATAAAATCTTTAAACTACAATAACTGCATCAGACTGCTTGAAAAGTGACTTGTTTGGAACTTTTTAGTTTTTTTTAGTCGGGTTTCTTGAAAATATTTTTTTTTGTCCTACGTGTTTTATTTAGTAAGCAAATATGGCACGAAATCACGAGTTTTTTTTTACATCAATCACACACTTTATGTTAGGTACGCACGTCCTTTGAGTTAGGTATGCACGCGTGCATCTTAGCACCAATTGTATGAATATCTTATTTACTTTTATTGAATAATTTTTCTCAAAATAGAAATCGCCATGTCTGTTTACCAAAAAGGACAACAAAAGAAAACCGGCGTCTCATTTTAAAACTACTAACTTTTTAAATATTAATGTCTTTAACATATTATGTTATGGCAGAAGAAAATTATATTATAAGTCGGCAATAATAGGTAAAGGGAACCGTACCACTAACGGAATACTACATTATATTGTTATTTATAGTGGATCATAAAATGGCTAATTCAGTCATTGACATAGATTCTGGGTTAGTGGTATAGCATATTTCATAGTAGTTTATTTATATGCGTATATACAAATGGAGTCCGATAACTCTGATTTTACTCGTATCGTTAAAGTCGTGAAAAGATTGCTTACCGTTGACGGCCTTCTGCATTTACGGTAGATGGTTCATAATAGCCATTACATTAATTTGATTTTTCTGAAGTTTATGAACTAAATTTTCCTCTCTGCGTGTACCAAAGTTTCAAACGGCAAGATCAGTGGTTTGAACACAGTGATTGTTGAGCACTCAATCACGTTCACATTTTAGATTTTATGCTAATGAACAAAGTACCTAATCCTCGGATTAATAAGAATTCTAGATTGAGTCAACAAACATCCAGTAATGCCTGCTTTAATTAAACATTTACGCACAAAATTGTATGCTTCAAAATATTAATATAGTACAATATCATAAACAGCTCATAACATTTACATTACTGTTAATAAATAAGAGATTACAAGTTCTGTTCATTTGGATAACTTAAATACTACGTTTCTACGAATAACTGTCAGAGGAGCTGCAATTATATATCTATTACAAGTGCTATCTTGAGGCTAAATGCTCAAATGATTGACGGTTACCAACCGGCAATTAAAGCGAATGTGTGTACAAATGTTGAGCTAAACCATTTGCAAAGTGTCAAAGTAATGCCTTGTTGGACTAATTAGCCTGCAGCCGTACTTCTAGGGTATTCCGATCATGTCCTGCTGTCTCAGACCTCAGCCCGCGGCTATCGACGTAAAAGGGGATGGAATGTAAGAATTCCCTTGCGTTTGCCTTGCACCTATTCTATATAAAGTCCTGTTAACCTCATTGTTTGCGTGTAGGTGTCTCAATGCTTCGTTATATTCAAAGTGTCCGAAGTAAAAGCGGCAATGTATTGCGCACTTTGTAAAGCTTTTATCTACATTACTATAAATAGAAGCATTATCGCAGACATAATTAATTTTAAGAAGCTTTAGAGGTAACCTTCCAGAAGCCTATTGTTGTGCGAATATTACTTTAGTTGGTCTATTATGTTCATAATGATGGCCACATTATAAGAAGCAATGTGATTTAGTTTATCTATCAGTGGTGGAGTAAGTAAAAGATAGATTGGTAACCAAGTGTCACCCTAATTACCCATTTTTTCATTTAATTTCTACTTTGCACAGCTACCACAACAACTTTCATTTGGCGATTTGAAGCAGTCACGGAACATGTCTACATATAACTTTTGCCACAATTTTTTTTATTTTGGAGGCCTATGTCCAGCAGTGGACGTCTTTCGGCTGAAATGATGATGATGACAAATGTTTTCAGGCTTCCACATCATCCCTCCTTAATGAAGGTTCTTCCCACTTTGTTCCTCTGCCTACAAACTTGACCTCACCTCACCCACCTTCCGTCACTTGACCTTTTTTTTTTTTGGGGTGGGAAATCATCCTATGACTTAGCCCACTCTGGGTGGAGCGGGAGGTCTTGTCAGACTCTTACTGACTAAAACCCACCCCTGTACCTTCCCTGCCCTGAGTGCCCAGGGGCGCAGTAACTATGTTTGGAATTTATCCACAACCCTTGGGCAGGCATCGGCCATGATAGGCCCCGTCATGTATTTCTGACAACTCTGAGGAGCGCGTGGAACACTACGCGCCGTCGACTCTCGGGCCTGGTGCTGATCGGATGGCGAGCTACCCACTACTCGCCGTCCGCAGGCCCGGGTAAACTTGACCTGGAGTCACAATTTAGGAAGCGGATCGAGCATTCCATCCTGCCTCTACTGAAAAGGATACCAATGGATAAGGTAACAATAGATTTTCTATTGTATCTGTTTCTCCGGTAACTGACGCCTTAAAGCCATATAGTTTTATACGGTACTAGGACGGTATTGTGACGACCTTATGTTGGCAACCTTATGGTGAAGACTGGCACGTTGGAAGTTTGGAACTTTCTAGAAACTCTTGAAACGCCAATTGAGAATTAAGAAGATTTTAGTTTATAGGTAGACTTGACCTAGCCCACACGAAGAGGGCACATGTATTAATTTCATTATTCAATATAACATATTAATATTCCAGTTCTCTTTCTTTTATAACACATCACACATAAGCAATCACTCTTATACACTACCCTCTCGCACCGCGAGCGAGTAAACAAACCCCCAGGAACCTAAAAGGAATCTCCAGGGACCAGCACCAAGAGAAGCTGCTCCAGGTCCCTACAAGTGGTGGAGGCGCCGGGTACGGACGCCGTATGTAAGAGTGACGGCAACACTAACGGTGTGCGGTGGACAAACTGAGGACTGATGCAGTGACAGCATCAGGATAAGAGGAGTATACTCCAAGCTGAGTGGTTCCATTTTTATTAAGTGTTAGATAATATTAAAAGAGCAAAATGCGTTACTTTTCGGGACACACGTATGAAGTGTGCCTCGAAGAATTCATCGACGAGTTTGTGTCGATGGCCATTGCCAAGGGGTGGCGAAAAAGCGATTATTCGTTAATTCTTGGTGTCTGGTTAAAAGGAGCTGCGCATTATTTTTTTAAATATACATTCCAGTATGAGATGGAATTTGACACGCTATGCGCGGAGCTTAGGAGAGAATTCCCATGCAAGTGTGTGTCTTGCAAGCATAGAATCAATCAGTGTTTTTATAATCTTGAGAGGCCGGACGTTGTGTCCGAGGCGGATGAACAGTCCGAAAATAATGTGAGCGAGGATAATCAAATAATATTTTTTTCTAAGGAGGACGATGATGACCAGAGCTGCGCTGATGCAGGCCTAGTCAATGATGTCCAGGAATATGAAGACTGCGGTCTGGACGAGGATGACCGAAGCTGTGAAAATGAAGATACAGAATCGGGTCGGTTATTTACAATTATTCCTAGTAATAATATTTCAGAGAAACAAGAGATAATTGTAGTAAAAGAAACATTTGGCGAGCACGAGTCGAATGAAAATTTTATTTGTTTGGGAGTTGTTTCGGCTGATGTTGTCGACATGAAAAGCTGTGAGGTGGAAATTCCGTCGGAGACACATGGTTCTTGTAACGATGATTTTGTTCAAGTTGAGTATGTTTCTGCTGATGTTTGTGAGCAGGAGAGCTTCGAAATGGCGGTGGAGTCCAAAGAGCTGTGCGTGCCGGTGGAAGTCATGCAAAATCCTGCTATTATTGTTCCAATAGGTGATGGTCCAGCGGATATCTATCGGGATGAAAACTGCATCATAAATATCACTTCACAACATCACAACATTTCACAACAAGCGGAACAGCATTTTTCACAGAATAGGCTGGAGGAGGAGATATGGGCCCTCCCATATTGTACGAAGAAGGATAATTTCCATTTCTTTGCTAAATATAAAATTATTTTTGTATCAATGTTATTTATTCTAGCTGACATGCATTGTCATAGCAACGTGACAAACAAGTTTTCGACCATAAATATAAGGTATGGACTTAATAATTACGATGACCCAAATTTTTCGATAAAAATAAAAATATGCGAAAGAGGTCAGGAATTGCTTGTAAACTATTTATTAAAGCAATATTCTGTAAGTAAATATAAGTTTTGGAAATTTAAGAAAAAATTTATAAATTGTTTTTTGAAACTTATTTTATTTTTAAAAAGATTTTTAGAGAATAGACAGTGGTGTCAGATGTCATTTGACATGACAAATAATTGTCAGATATCTGGTACCTCAAATTTAGTACGGTTGACAATATAGTAAAAGTTTAAATTTTAACCGACTTCAAAAGTAGGAGGTTCTCATTTCTTTTGTTTTTTATGTGATATTAATCGTTGTGTTTTTGTGTGTTTCATGTAACTGTTATGATGAGCTGCACGGACGTGACTGAAGACTGATGGGAGATCTGACCACATATTATGAGAAAAAAAAAATTAAATTTGTTAGGCGATTATTAGTGGGCAATAGTTATGAGTTTCTCCAGAGTGCGATTTTAATAAAGATGTTACTACGGTTAGGAGGTAGAGGGAACTGCGGTCCTCTCTCCTAGGGAAAAATGTGTCCGGGTTTTTGTCGGTTTATACCAGCTTTGTTTATGGGGTATAATGCCTTCGCAAAGTAGGATCGAGTTGATTCTGTATGGTGTGACCGAGCCCATGACAATTTTTATGTATTATTCATTTAGAGAGTATACTTCAAGTTATATTTATGGAGCACTCTGGGGGAAGTTCAGGAACAGTGAGTAGGTGTTCATAACAGTGGTCGTTTTTTCTCCTGGTCTTCATAAACGTCCAATGGAGTTAAAATTATTACAGTTTTGAATTTTATTTTTTGTAAACCCCTTCTGGGTAGATGCTAACTAGAGCATCTTAGGTCAGAAAATTTAGCAGAGCAGTGTGGCTTTTTAGAGAGGTTTTACCTCACTGAAGCCATGTGCATTGCCGGGATGTGTGGTGCGCCGAATGGCTTAATTAATAATAAGAAAGAAGACCACTTTACTCGGGGTTCATTTTTGGCTATCCATAGGTGGACTCTGCTGCGACGTGTACCTCTCAAAGGTAGGGCCTTCGCAGTAGGTTTAGGTAGGCCTCAATCGGCTTTTCAAATATTTAGTTGAATAGAAGACTTACTAGCGTCTGCGCTTCTATTCGTAGGGGCGTAGCTCATGTGACGACCTTATGTTGGCAACCTTATGGTGAAGACTGGCACGTTGGAAGTTTGGAACTTTCTACAAACTCTTGAAACGCCAATTGAGAATTAAGAAGATTTTAGTTTATAGGTAGACTTGACCTAGCCCACACGAAGAGGGCACATGTATTAATTTCATTATTCAATATAACATATTAATATTCCAGTTCTCTTTCTTTTATAACACATCACACATAAGCAGTCACTCTTATACACTACCCTCTCGCACCGCGAGCGAGTAAACAAACCCCCAGGAACCTAAAAGGAATCTCCAGGGACCAGCACCAAGAGAAGCTGCTCCAGGTCCCTACAGTATAAAATCCCCAACCACTCTACTAATTTGGTGATTAAGTAATTATTTACTCGACTTAGGTAAACCTAAGAACGTTCACGTATAAAAGCGTGTCGGAATAGGAAACTGTTTCGTGCCCGGGGCGCTGGATGGCGCTAATCGCTTATCTCTCGCATGCCGACTGGCGCCGCCGGCTTCCGTCACGAAACCGACAGTTGCATGGGCTAGTGAGCTAGACTGACCGACACTATCTTTAAAGCAAAACAGCCATTTTGGTTCGGGAAATAAAATAAAAAGTATTCTCAAACAAAGTGACATTCTATCAACGATATCGACTGTCGAAAAGTCAAAATTTAAAAGATTCACCACGTGACTTTTTATGTAACTCAGTAACTATACATAGGTATATTGTTATTCTACATACTCTACATTCTCTAAATATTCTCTAATTAAGTAATTATTTGCTGAACTTAGGTAAATTTTAGTACACTGGCGTATAAAAGCGTGTCGGAATAGGAAACTGTCTCTTGCCCGGGGCGGTGGGTGGCGCTAATCGCTGATCTCTCGCATGCCGACTGGCGCCGCCGGCGCCGGCTTCCGTCACGAGACCGACAGTTGAGCTAGAGCTAGACTGACCGATACATGTGTGGATGATCAAGACAAATATATATGTAACCAGCTGTCGCTTGCGGCTCCACCTGCAGCGAATCTAGTACTTCCCACCTTTATAAATTATAGTCTATGTGTTAATCCAGAGTATAAGCTATCCCGGTACCAATTCGTCCGAATCTGTTCAGCAGTTTGAAAGGGAAAACGAACTTTCACCTTTATAATACGGTCAGCCAAAAAATAACGTAACGTACTATCGCACCAAAAAACGTCACTCAGTCACGGGGTCTCATCTCGAACAAAGAAAATTTAGTTCAAATAAATTTCAATAGATGGCGTAATATGCATAGATTTCGTTATGAAGTTTAAGTTATATTAATATTTTGAATAAAATTATGGTAAAAACTGTATTCTCTTATAAAAGAAACTGCCCTAAGCATATAATTGTGGAATAATTGGCTCCTAATTCAAATTTGCATGATTATTGAAATTAATTCATAGGCATCTATATTTCTTGTACCAATAGATGGCGCTGTTTGATATTTTAGAATTTATCCATTCTCCTCTTTAAAATTTATATAGTGACACATTTTGATACAGTAATATTGTTATGATGTACCAAAAATACTATAAAATCATTCCTCATTTCCTCAATGTATGAGAAAATATTGGTACGACTTTAAGTAAATTCATCCAACTTGCAAGCCGTCGCTGCTAACACCATCACCATAGAGTACTATTATGTGATCTAAATATGCATGTAAGTATCTAATAAAAATAAGCGGTAACTTGATGTGTCATACTAAAAGGCACTGCAGATAAATCTAGCTGTCAGTGACAAACAAGTACCCGTGATTTACAAAATATCTATATGTTTTCCTAATTTTATTTAGGCCTTGCGATTCTTTATGGTTCACCTGTTTGTTGGATAAAAATGCGCTAGCTTTTCGTCGTGTTTTCTAATACTTTATCAGGTAACCCATATCAAAGTAACAAATGTTCTGCTTTTAGTGTTCAAGATTGACCAAGACACGTCCTTTTAGATCTCTTTATGGAATCCTGTGAGTTTGGAGGTCAATAACTATTGTTTCGTAACCCAAAAACAATGTTGATAAAAACAGATGTAAAACGGTCTTAAAAACTATCCAAATAACTGATGTTTCTAGTTTTGTTTCTTCGTTATTTGACACCAACTTCCGAAATTTAAGTTATTTTCCAATTTTTTGTTTTTAATGGAATTCTGTTTTTTTTTTATGTAAAAAAGTTTTTATTTTTTACTTTCTTGTTGATGTACCCCATAACTAAAACTGAATAGTAAAGTTATGCCCGAGTTCTCAATAAAAATAATTACATAATCAATGTGGTTGCAGTCAATTAAATACGCAATAATTAGGATAACACCAAAACTACTGGTCTGTACATGAGAAGCACCAGCTTTCAAAAAAAAAAATATCAAAATCAGTTCACCTAGAAAAAAAGTTCTGAGTTATCACACATTTAAAAAAAAACAGTCGAATTTAGAACCTCCTCCTTTTTATGAAATCGGTTGAAAAACGACTCGTTAATTAAAAAATTGATTTTGAAATCCATTTCTTAACAACAGCAAAAATTTGCCTCAAATCGAAATGGTGGCAAAGAAAAGTTGTAGGTACACATAGGATTTGGCCACCCTGTACCTACCTACCTCATTTGTAACCTAGGCAAGGTTGCAACTAAATTGCAGATAACTGCAATTCATTATATTATTATCATCGTTGGGTGGAACAACATCATCATGCTGGCTATAACATTAAGACAGGTTTAGTTTATTACCAAACCTGTTTTTAGTTATAGTTTTCTGAACTATTTTTAGAACGAAGTTCTTAGTATGTATTTAATGTCTATATTCTTATTTTACCCCACTGTTAGGAAGCCCAAACCATGACCTGTATTTAAACTTATTTAGTGATCAAGTTTACATTTTCGCTATTGCCAATTCTAATTTGATAATTGACAATACCGCCCACTAATTAGAATCAACTCATTAAGATCAATAAATTTCCTACGTAATTCAACAAATCTCAATCAACAATTTCACCATTACAGTGGTTTATTATATTATAAAATATAACTGAACACATAAAACCAATTAATTGCAATAGTTAGTTAAATAATTGGAAATTCCTGACATAGGCACGAATAAAGCTTTTTAGTTCATGCACCACCAACTTAGCGACTACTTTACTAAGTAATTACTTAAGTTAAAGTTATTGATCATACCGGAGGTGTTAATAGGTATTGTGAAAATGTCTTTAGGTTCTATCACCTCTCTAATACGGTAAGTAATTTCGTTCATATCTCTATTGTGTCGGTAATCGTCAGTAACAGTATCTTTCAGGAAGATAAGTAAAGGTCAATTGGTGTTTTTACTACGCGTAAGCTCCGTTACTTTTTATGAATTATGTATATTGACAGTCTCACTGTTAGCTACACGCTAATAATTTTATTTTAATGTTGAAATGTAAAGTTTAAGTGAACTTGGGCAATCTACCGAAACGGGAAGCTCAAAACCAGACTTTGTGGTGACGCTTAGAGAAGCTGATACCTTTGTACGTATGTATTTTGTTACCATTCACTCTTGACTTAAAGGCCCCCAAGACGACCTGGAGGTCTTTAAGTCAAGAAGTGAATGGCTTAATTCTAGGCAAACGTACTCCATGCTCGACCCGATTATATCGTTTTACCATCAGGTGAGATAGAGGTCAATGGCGAGCCTATCAATACTTTTTTTTTTTTTTACTTTTCCCCATATTTTTTTTTTGCCCCACATTAGCAGTTACTCCTGTATCGTGGGTGCGCTTACAAACATTTAAACTCACATACACAAGACACCCAGACCCGAAGCAACTATCTGTAGGCCATACAAATATTTGTTTCTGATCGAACCCGCAACACCTTGCGCAGCAGCCGAACGCTCCACCACTGCACCAACCGTGTCGCAATTAAAAAGAAGGCGCCCAGTTGTGACCGTCTTTCGGCTGAAATGGCAGTGACGATTATGATCATCATCACCAGCAACATAGTTCGTTGTGTTGCTATCAATCCGTATCTAAGCGGCAGTGACAAGAATGTGACAGCTAGACAACAACAGGAGGGCAAAGTACCATACGCAAAGTGCCACAATGAACAACCGCCACACGAATCATTATCACGTAATAAACAATACACTAAATAATTTACAATTACGGCGTCCTTGTGCCACAGTGTTGCAACGATTGAATAGTTTATAGAGCAGTAGAGCAGACGGCACCAGTCCGCTCAATACTCAATAGACAATTCATCTAGCTTTATTGCCCGCGCGAATAATACCGCGTATGTGTGTCGAACACAAATGTTGCTTCAATGCTACATAGTCTGCGAAATTAGCGTTTCTATGTATGCCTAGGGCTTACGTCACAGCTCTGAATGCACCTCACAATGCCATGTTCATATCCGAATGGGATTGACAAACTGAGCGGAACAAAACAAACCATACACTGTTCTGTATGACGTAAAATCCTATATATAGGAACTAATCATAGTTTGCCCGTGACCGTAGACCGATATAAAACTTCAAAGAATAGCCAAACCAAAAGAATTTTAACAAGCGCTTTGGTATTGGGATAGTAAAAGATTTCATGGTCAACAGACTCTTCATTATAGCAACCCTAAACAGGCGCTTCCGCATAGTTCCCTAACAATACTAATAAACGGTGCCTATTCGTTTAAAATAGCCTTTAAAAGGGAGTTGAAAAAGTAGTCTATTCTAAAGTGTAACTATGACAAAATCTGGTAATTGCAAGCTTGGCACTCATGTCTCCGTTGATCAAAGTAGACATTTTGCTAGAACGTGGTCTGCCTACATATATGATAAAAGTGGCCCGACAATTTGCATTAATGTGACAACTATAAGTCTAATTAAGAATATTTTGAAAATAAAAGGTTTCTCTGGAATTACGAAAGGTAAAACTTGATCAGTAGAGGTTGGCTTGGTTTGTAGACATGAATTGAAGCGAGATAGTTTCGCAAACTATACAACCCTATTTTCACTTTATACTAAACCTCTCTAGGGGTCATTGTACTCAACATTTCAAATAACTTTTACTATGGGACCAACCCCGAAATCGCGAAAAAAAATATTAGCTGTTCAGTACATTTATGTGCAAATAAGTCGACAAAATGTACTGAGCATCTGATTTTGTAAAAATAGGGTTGTATAAACTAAACAACATATCGAACCAATCAAAATTCAATCAAAGATCGAATTGGGGAATTGTTAGACTAACAACCAGAAGGGTTGGTGGACGATCTACACAAGATCGCGGGGAAGACCTGCATGAGACTCGCACATGAGACAAGCATGGTCCAGAAGGGAGGAGCCCTGTATTCAGCTGTGAGATTAACAAGCACACACAATAGACTGTGATAATATCGACGGTCATAACAGAACAGATTAGAATAGAATAGAATAGAATAGAATAGAATAGAATAGAATAGAATAGAATAGAATAGAATAGAATAGAATAGAATAGAATAGAATAGAATAGAATAGAATAGAATAGAATAGAATAGAATAGAATAGAATAGAATAGAATAGAATAGAATAGAATAGAATAGAATAGAATAGAATAGAATAGAATAGAATAGAATAGAATAGAATTTAATTTAATAGAATAGAATAGAATAGAATCGAATCGAATCGAATCGAATCGAATCGAATAGAATGGAACAGAATAGAATAGAATATAAATCTACGTATACAACGGCGGCCTTATCGCTGACGAAGAGACTTCTAATCGTCAACCCACTGAAATATCAGTGGGTGGACTCCAGTAAAACAGTCTTTCAGTGCCAGGCTTCTAACTTTCTTAATAGAAAATAATGGATAAATCAGGAATAAGGTCCTGGCTTACCTGATTCTTGAGAGAACTCTGTATCCTGGGGTCCCTCGAGGATGAATTACGAACACCTCTCCTTATTGACACAATTGTAGTAGTGCCGAATGGACCGATACCATAAAGGTGGGTACCTACTGACCGGTGTTACGGGCCGTAATGTACCGTTCGCAGCAAGCATGTTGTTACAACACGGCGTGTCCTAAAATCCGTGCAACATGCTCGTTTTTAACTTTTTGCCCGCCCGTGCTCCAGATTCGCAAGACACTCAGTAAAGATGTCTGACGATGTCGCGGCGACTGAATCGCGTAACTCTCAAAACGATTCGCCTACAAAAAACGCACAGCGGGTGGAGCACTCGAAACGAGCAACGAGCGGTTCGTTGCTCGCGTGTTCGTGCTCGTTTCCACGTACTGACTGCATGAATGCTCGCTCTGTAACATGTTACATTTCGCCATGTAACACCGGTCAGCACCCAAAATAATAATAATAATAATATTCCACAACTATCACACAACGCCATCTAGTCCCAAGCTAAGCAGAGCTTGTGTTATGGGTACTAGACAACTGATAAAATAGGTTAAATAGAAGGACTTACCTTGCAAGTCCCCCCAACACATATTGCGCGGGAGCCTTGTCGGGTACAGGGAGTTCCGTCGGCGACCAGAGACAACGAGGCGTAGAACTGTTGTCCTAGAGGCCGGCAGTTCAGAGTGCAAGGCGCGTTACCTGGATAAAAATGTACATTTTTGAAGTTATACTTCTTTTAGCGCGTTAGGGTAAAATGATGAGAGTAAATTTTTACGGTGCACGCGCACACTGTCACAACAAACCGACACCCTGAAGTTAGCTATAGTCTGTGGTTCGTGAAGAATGATTGTTTTCCTTTTCTAAACTTTGTGACAATTTGGTTTTTTATCTTGTTACGTTACACAAAAAAGTGTGTGTACACACACTTTTTTTTTCTTATTTGAGTATTATTTAAACTGGAAAGGTTCCTGACAACCTTGAAAGCGAAACCCCAAGTATCTTCAGGGCATCCATCGCTTGTACCATCAGGTGTGATCGAAGTCAAGATGGGTTTATCAGGAAAAAAAATCTTGTAAAAACTTTATTTACAAAAAAAAACAACCGACTTCCACAAAAAACACAAAAAAAACCAAATTACCTTTAATTTCGGAAGTCGATGTTTCTAGTTTTGTTTCATCGTTATTTGACACCGACTTCCGAAATTAAAGTTATTTTGTATTTTTTCGTTTTTTTTTATGGAAGTCGGTTGTATTTTTTTGTAAAAAAAAGGCTAAAAAGTGAAACATAAAGTTTCACTTTTTAGTTGTTGTACCCCTTAACTAAAACTAAATAGTAAAGTTGTTTCCGAATTGATAACCCCAAAAATTTGGAATTTAAACATAATTGGCAGAATTAGGGTGTATCAGGATTATCAGGGTGAACTTTACAAATTTGTGTAGCCGTTCGGAGCGTATCAGCATGATGTTATGTTATGAAGTGGTGGAAACAATAAACAGACATGCGATTTCAGCAATTCAGGAAGGTTTAATTTAAGTTTACAATTATTTAAGAGTTCCATTGTGTACTCGTATCTTCAAAGTTCTTTATCAGATCTTCACCAAACTTAAATGGCTGGTCTAATAAGCTTTCAAATAAAAAATAATCATCGTAATCGGGTCACCCAGAAAGAAGTTCGGGCGTGTTTGTGTTTTGTTTCTTCGATATTAAACACCGACTTCCGAAACTAAAAATTATTTTGCAATTTTGAGTGTATTTTCTTTTTCGGAATTTGGTTGTTTTTTTTTGTCATTAACGTTTTTTATTGTACAGTTTTAGTTGTACCCCAGAACTAAAACTAAATATTAAAGTTATGCCCGAGTGGATAACCCCAGTAACATGGAATTCGAACATAATTGGAGACAACCAAAACGTCATCTGTGTACACATATTTTTTGTGTGTGTTGATTTTTTTCAAAAAGTGCTAAATTAATTTCGATAAAATTTATATGGGGCCACCTCTAAAGTATGACCTACCAAACAGAAAAAGAATCATCAAAATCTATTTATAAGTGACGGAGAAATAGCGTAACAAACGTACAAAAAAAACATACAGTTTAATTGAGAACCTCCTCCTTTTTTTCAAGACGATTAAAAAGGATGTCAAGTTCCAAAAAAAATCTAATGGTTTATATATATTATACAAGCAGCTGACTACCCAGCCCATGGTAAGTATGATGGGGTGTAAATATGAACCAAGAACCAAACCCTACTCTAATGAACACCACTTTCGGAACAGCAGCAAGCAATCATAACACTGACTCTGATAGGTTATGCCTACAGTTACCGCTCTCCCGTTCCACAAAATATTGAGACACTGAGAACCTCTTAAGGGCCTACCTGCGCTTTAGTGGTGCCCTCATTGAATAAAAAATCGTATCTTAGCATAGAAAATAAAGATTCAAGAATCCTATCCTGCGTTTGTTACAAAGAGGATAAGGTGGTTTTACGTTGTTAAAACAGAACTCAAAATGTTTCGTATCCAAAATAGTAAGCAGAAGTACCAAAAACGGCTGTTTTTGACACTTTGGATACGAAACATTTTGAGTTTAAAAATACCTTATCCTCTTTATAACAAACGCAACATAGGATTCTTTAATCTTTATTTTCTATGCTTTGCTACGATTTTTTATTCGATGAGGGCACCACTTGGCAGCTATATACGCCTTAAGGAACAAACGAGACATAATTTATAAAGTAAGATACGATAATAGCAGTGTCAGAAAACAAATGATTCAGACCTAGACAAGTGCTAGTAATGTATGATGTCCCCTAATGTGTAATGGACATCATACATTAGGGGAGCCATTAGAATTTATTAGGAGTCGTCGACAATTCAATTTTATCGCCGATACATAAAACATGGTCGCAATTCTGACAGATTATTGGCGAGCAAATTGACAGAACAAGCGTAGCCAATGCGCAGACAAGCGATGTAATAACTTAGATTAGCTGTCGGCACACAATTAGTATGTTCTCTTTTTTGTCGCGACTGTAATGTTCTTGCAAATTGTGTTTGTTTGTACAGAACTCTCTGAAGAAGTATGACGAGATGAGAAACTTATTAGTCAGTAAATTACTGTCGTCCTTATGATAAAGTGTCGTTATCTGAGATCTGGTGGGTCTTCGTTTTTTTTTTTTTTTGATGCCACGATAATCTGCGAAAAATTCTCTATCGATCTGTTTAAGGTGGAAGCGCCAGGGTAGCCCGCGAAATTAAAATTTTCCTACGTTTTTTGTAATTTGCAGGTCAGTGTCAGGTTGTATCTTGGTCAAAATTTGATTCGCGGCCGTAGCAAATATGTATTTATAGAATTACAATCATTAAAATCATCAATACAACTCTCTCAGTTAGAATTGATGCCAAATATAAGAATTTCATGAAATCATGACATTTGGCATCAATTCTAACTGAAAGAGTTGTATTGATAATTTTAATGATTCCAGTTCTGTAAATACGTAAGAAAATTTTAATTTCGCCGGCTAGGGTGGAGCTTTCACCTTAAGCAGTATTTTTCTATAAGTACCTACTATCAATGGATTCCGAGATAAATAAACAAAATCACCGTTGAGTTACTTGATTTCTATGTAATTCGACGCCGCATTTTTGTGTGTAACTCAAAATGAAATTATGCCCAATTTTTTGACGTTTCGTGAGAGCTAGGCCCACGTGTGGGGTGTCAAAAGATGTGTCTCCGCGCGGGCTAACGGACTGTATTAAAATAAAAATTTCATCCGAATAAAAATGTTACACAGTGCGTCATTATAGCTTGTGGACGGTAGATTTGAAGGAGTCACAGATACATTTTTCAGAAGATTTAAACAAAAGCGACAATATTAAACAACCTGGGTACATACAAGTTGTTTTTAGGGTTACATAACCGAAGAGTCCAAACGGAGCCCTACTGCTGTCACTCACATGTCCGTCGGTCCGTCTGTGTCCGTCGGTCCGTCTGTGTCCGTCGACTGTCACAAAATTTCGTTCCGAACAATTTTATAACTTCCTATTGACCTATGAACTTGAAATTTGGTGAAAATGTTCATTAATTCATAGCTATACAAGGATTGAAAAACCAGCCAAGTACGTGTTGGACTTCGCGCACATTTAGGGTTCCGTACCATATGAGGGAAATCCATATTTTGGTATTTGTTAGTAAAATATACGTTATTACGTAAATAAATATTTTGTTATTTGTTAGTAAAATATACGTATATTTTACTAACAAATACCAAAATATGGATTTCCCTCATATGGTACGGAACCCTAAATGTGCGCGAACTACGACACGCATTTGACCGGCTTTTTTCTCATAATCCTAGTATAGCTGCGGTACCTACTTAAGTACCTCGTATTCCTATACTTTAAAAGTATCTTTTGTACAAAGGTTGTACCAAGAAAGCTTTACTTTCATGAGCGCTGATAAAAGCTCGTTTTGTACTAGGAAAACTCATTACGCTTTCTTATTCTTTTCGAGTCGACGGATTACATTTTAGATAGGAGGAGCTCGTGGCTAAAGTAATAACAGCCGCACGGGTCGATCCATCAGATTAAGCTACGCTTGCCGGGGTTGGTCCATGGATGGGTGACCATCTTTACATACCGAGACTCCTCCGTGCCTCGGAAAGCACGTTAAGCCGTTGGTCCCGGCTGTCAATCGTTGATCTTTGACAGTCGTTACGGGTCGTCAGAAACCCGAAAGTCTGACAACCAGTCTTACCAAAGGGTATCGTATTACCCAGTAACTGGGTTGTGGAGGTCAGATAGGCAGTCGCTCCATGTAAAATACCAGTGAATACCAGTGTATTCAGCTGCATCCGGTTAGACTGAAAGCCGACCCCAAGATAATTGGGAAAAGGCTAGGCAGATGATGGATTACATTTTAGATAATTTCAATCCGTAACACATTCTTCAAGAAAGTAAAAGGAATCATAAAGAAAATACAAAGCACGACCGATACTTTCATCAGTAGGTAGGCACATCACTCATACACATATCTAGATGTGTTGCTTTCTATACAGACTTAGCACGCAATCGTAAATATCCTTAAGTTACGACTAGTTATTTCTAATATACGTTTCTCCTGCACATTTAGTATCCGCACAACCACAGTGTGGAACTCTCTGATCTGCGTTCCCTCCATCGGCTTTCAAAACAAGAGTGAACCACGAACAGGCATCTTCTGGGTTTGCTCATTCTTACGGAGACCTCATCACTTTTAATTAGTGTCTGACCGAAGGCTCGGTTTTGGTAATAAAAAAACTGGTTTCAGCTGGAGTTTCAAATAGTTTTTTTTTTTAATTAATTAATTTAGTATTTCATGAAACCGCACAAACGTCTCGGACCTAGAAGAACTGAAAAAAGAAAACACCCTGTCTGTCCTCTATTTGTTTACATCGTGTTGTGAGATATTTTGGCCATATCGCACGAAGAGGGGGCAACAATTTGGAAAGGCTGGTAGTGACCAAGTTTGAAGAGAAAAGACCCAGAGGGCGAATCCCGAAGAGATGGTTAGAACAGCCCCCCTAACCAAATAACTTTTCTATAAGCGTTTACGCTAACGCTTAGTACAAAATGTATGGCAATCACATTACCTGCGGAGAGAATTGTCTCGTGACTTATCGCAAAGTTATTTGGCTAGGGGGGCTGATCTCCTAACAGCTGGAGTTATCTGTCGATGTCGTCCTCCACCGGGCAACAGACCGGATCATTAGGAGTCAGGCGATGATTTTTTCAGATTATTTCGAGCGCATAAGTACACTACGCAAACTTTGAATGACTGCAACATAGATCCGATAATAACGAGAACCCTAAAACACATATATGAGAACAGTGTGAGCAGAGTTAAACTAGAAACTAGAGGTGATGAGATCAGAAGAGGTCGAGTTGTCAGGCAGGGAGACCCTATATCTCCGAAACTCTTCATAGCGGTCCTGCAGAGTGTATTCATTAAACTGAATTGGGTCTCTGAAGGCATACTAATCAACAACACACGTCTCACACATCTTAGATTTGCTGACGATATCGTAATCTTCACTGAAACCCATAAGAAGCCAGAAGCAATGATATCCTAACTGAACACAGAAAGCAAACACATCGGCTTATTTATGAATCTAAGTAAAACAAAAATAATGACAAACAGCAAAAAAGGAAAAATCATGCTAGACGGTGTTGTTCTGGATAATGTGAACCAGTATATATACTTAGGAAAGCAGGTATCCTTTTGTAAAACAAATAGTGAAGATGAATTCAACAGAAGAATCAACATTGACGTGTAAAGTGTTCCTTGTAACCTATTTACTGAATAAACATCATTTATCATTTATCATCCAGCAGGAACAAATACTGGGCACTTAGGGAAATACTGAAGGGTAACTATTATACGACCTGACTATGAAAAAGACGATCATGGACACTTGCATTCTGCCTTGTTTGACATATGGCTCCCAGGCTTGGACATTTACAAACAAAATAAAAAACAAAATAACAACTTGTCAGCGGGCAATGGAAAGAAGCATGTTAAACCTAAGGAAAATTCACAAAGTAAAAAGTCATGATATAAGACAAAAGACCAAACTTACGGATGCCCGACATCGAGCAATAAAACTAAAATGGTACTGGGCCGGCCATGTAGCGAGATACACCGACCAGCGTTGGACTCTTAAGATTACTAAATGGATCGGCCCACAAGGAAAGAGACACGTGGGAAGACCACAAAAACGATGGGTGAACGATATAGTATCGGTGGCGGGAAGAAACTGGATCGGTGCAGCACAGGACAGGGAAAAATGGAAGAAATTGGCCTATACCCTATTAAGGGATTTCTGTAAAAATATTTAATATTAGAAAGATGTATAAAAATAAATTATAACTAACACTAGACTAGAGTCATTTACTAACACTATATTAAGAACACTTTTTGTAAATATTTTATAAGATTTTAATAGAAAATTAAAAGGCTTTTTTATTTTTTTAAGTACACTACGGGAACCAAGTAGTACATCTAACCTAATACTAACTGAATTCGAACAGCTCTTTAGCAGTTGGCTTGCAGTCAAAATACAATCAGTGGTACTAGCCTCTTTACAGTTTTGAGCCTCGGGCGCTTTTAGATAATAGGTTGCGGCACAGAATTTTTTACAAAAAAATACAAACTACTTCAAAAAACACTGACTTCCAAAATTAAAGTTATTTTACACTTTTTTAAAGTTAATTAAAGTTTTTTTTTGAAGTTGGTTGTATTTTTTTTGCAAAAAAACTTTTTTTTATTTTTTACTTTTTAGTTGTTGTAGATACCCCATAACTAAAACTAAATAGTAAAGTTATGCCCGAATAGAGAACTTAATAGTTAATGTAACCAACCTAAATGAAAACCCGTAAACAAAGTTTCGTAAAAATTACATCGTTCAAGTAGGCAAAACTGCTCATAAAATAAAAAGTACTGATCAGATCTTTAAATGGGACCACATGAGAAACACCAGCTTTTAAACAAAAACAGAATCATCAAAATCTGTTCACCTAGAAAAAAGTTCTGAGGTAACACATAAAAATAAAATAAAAAAGTGTGTGTGTGTACTTTTGTACGCACGTAAGAAGTTATACTTCTAAAATCATAATCAAAATCATAATCGTAATCGTAATCGTAATCGTATTCGTAATCATAATGATAATAATATTATAATATAATTATAAATATATATTAATTATATATTATTACTTTCTTTTTTTTCGCATTCACTCTCCCTCTGTCTCTTTCTATTCCCCCTCCCCAGGAGCGTTAAACGATTAACGCAATCTTGTTGGAAGTCGCATAAGAAGTATAACTTCAAAAAATTTGGTTGAATTGAGAACCTCCTCCTTTTTTTGAATTCGGTTGAAAATACGGTCGTATTTACTTCACACTTACTTAATGTCGGCCGCCATTTCATTTTTTTTTTTTACTCATACATCATAAATTCTAAAAATGGCGAAGGAAAACATCGTGAGGACACCGGCATGTCCTAGTACCAAAGCTTCGAAGACATGTGACATCCATCAACCCGCATCGGACCCGCGTGGTGGATTAAGGCCTGTGTCCCAGCAGTGGGAACATTATAGGTTTATTGTGATATGCTTTTTTTATTTTACTGTATGATGCAGATGGGGTGTTTAAAAAAACTATGTCAATTATTTATTTGGATACACAAGCTACCTGCTTGCCAAAAATTAGGAAACTGTTTAGGTTAAATCCTTCTGTAAATTCCAGCGGTTACGTGTTTACGTTCATAAGGTGCGAACGGCATAGTTTATGCGTAAACACGCATAACTCCATATTTACGTAATTTGCTATTCTGAACGGTTTTGAATATAAAGTGATAACATTAGAACAATGCAGAAACCAACATTCATAGGTGAATACACTTGACACCGTAATTTTTCAACTTTAAACATCAGAACCTTATACGAAATTTTGCAGAGTTTAATTTCACTTTGATACAAATTAGCGACCCACCCCTGCTTCCCCCCGAGGACACGGTGGAGCATACGGTGGAGGTCTGCCCCGCTTGGGCGGAGCCCCGCCGTGTCCTCGTGGATGCGATAGGCGGCAGCGACCTCTCGCGCCCTGCCCTGGTTCAGGCCCTGGTACGGAGCGAGAGGGAATGGAAAGCCGTCTCCTCCTTCTGCGAAGCAGTAATGGCGGAGGCGGGACGCGTGAGGGAGACTCAACAACGGAGTCTCCCTCACGCTCTCAGCAGCAGCCGCCTCAGGAGACGCCTGGGACTTCCGGCGCCGCGAGACGATCTCCAGCCACCGTAGACCCGGGCCTGCGGACGGCGAGTAATGGGTAGCTCGCCGTCCGATCAGCACCAGGCCCGAGAGTCGACGGCGCGTAGTGTTCCACGCGCGCCTCAAAGAGTTGCCAGCATTAAGGACGGGGCCCGTCATGGCCGATGCCTGCCCGGGGGGGTAAATTCGAAACAGAGTTACCTCGCCCTGGGCACTCGAGGCAGGAAGGAACAGGGGTGGGTTTTAGTCAGTAGGAGTCTGACACGCCCTCCCGCTCCATCCAGAGCGGGAGAAGTCATTGGATGATTTCCCACACACAAAAAAAAAAAAAAAAAGAAACCCTTGCTTCCCACAGTTCTCACAGCTTGATACACCGAGATGAATTCCTTATATGTAAAGTGGTTTGAACATTTTTCTATGGAAACTGGCACATCTATGATTGATTGTTTATTTTGTACAATTTTCCGCGCACTACTAAAGTATGTATTTTATGGAATAATATGAGCAGCGGACACTTATGCTAACAGAAAATGTTAAGTTATTAGTACCGTTATATTTGGAGGTAAACATCGCCATTTGATAACGATGAATGAATTATGCAGAAATTACGAGTGTATAGGCATTCCGTTGTATTCAAATAATAATTCCCAGGTTGATTTTAGTTTTTATTAGAAGACAGTTTTTCGTTTGCACGAAAATGCCGCTTTAGTTACTTAAAATACTTCATAAATCGCATCGCATCGCCAAGAAACGCTATTTTTACCGACTTCAAAAAAAGGAGGAGGTTCTCAATTCGACTGTATATTTTTTTATTATGTGTGTTACCTCATAACTTCTTACTACGTGAACCGATTTTGAAGATTTTTTTTTTGTTTGAGCTGTTGCTTCACATGTGGTCCCATTTTAATTTGGTGAAGATCTGATGAAGAACTTCAGAGATACACAATGGAACTCTTCAATAAATGATATGATACTAATGATAGCAAACCTTCCAGAATTGCTGCAATCGCATGTCTGTATAATGTTTTCACCACTTCACAACATTACATCACGCTGATACGCTCTGAAGGGGTATACAGATTTGTACAGTTCACCCTGATATGTTCAAATTCCCTATTTTTGGGGCTATCAATTCGGGCATAACTTTACTATTAATTTAGTTTAAGAATGGGGTACAACTAGAATAGCATATTCGGCGGTGGCGACCTCTCGCGTCCGACCCTGGCTGTCACCTCCTTCGGTGAAGCAGTTATGCTGGCGAAGGAGGAGGCGGGACGCGTGAGAGAGAGGCAATCTTCGCGCCCTCACGTCCCTAGCCGCCGCAGGAGACGCCCTGAGCGTCTGGAGTTGCAAGCCGATGCCCGGCCACCGTAGGTGCGGGCTTGCGGACAGAGAGTAATCGGTAGCTCCCCGTCCGAAATTCTCGACCCGGGTCGACGGCGCATGGTGTTCCACGCGCGCCTCAAAGAGATGTCAGCAAGAATTGACGGGGCCTGCTAGGGCCGATGCCTCCCAGGGTCATATAGTGATCGAAGGGTCACCGTGGCCCTGGGCAACTGAAGGAAAACAGGTGGGTTTTAGTCAGTATAAGTCTGACAACCGGTCCACCCAGCGCGGGAAAAGTTATTTGATACTTTAATTTCCCACCATTAAAAAAAGGGTAGCATATTGCTGACATTTTTTGTTTATATAAGTACTTACCCTACCCTACCCAATACTACTTCCATCGTGCGTGAAAACTGAAAAAAATCAAAATGGCGGCGGGTCGGATATGTCACAAAGGTTCGAACCCCTTGAATATTAATGTACGAGTACCTTACCTACCAATCAGACAAACCTTCCGGAATCAATTTTCTAAATGATGGTGCAAACTCCATCAAAATCTAAATATAGACTACTATTGTAGTATTTGTTCAATAAAAATGCTACCAACCATCGATATATGGGACCCAGGTGTAAAATCTGCCGCGGAAAGGTCTTCTGTCAAACGCCGCACATTGCGCAGCTCGGCTACTCCTCACTCCACCGGGACAGGGCTACAACAAAATACAATATATTATTATTTAAGGACCAAATGTATAAAAGGTCTCATTATCAATCAGTCAGTCGTCATCATCATCCTCCTGTCCTTGTGCCACGTTACTCGGGGTCTCACAAAACACGGTTTCTTCTTCCACTCTTTCCTGTCAGCCTCCCTCTCATTCAATCCATCCATATTTTCTTTGGCTTTCCTCTCCATCCATCTAAAGTATACTTATAACTATTTTAGCCACATACATTTTATCCCTTATCTTCAAATATCCATTCTAAGACAAACAATTTTATTCTCTTTCAACTTTTCTGTCAGTGGCGCTATTCCGAAACACCATCTTTTGGTAGGAAAAAAAATCTATTATTATGTATTTCATTCCACGTGCGAAAAAAGTAAAGGGACTGCTATTGTGATCTTCCTCATAATACACCAATACAGTCATCTATATTTTACTCCCACCCTCTAAACCTCCCTACTCTTGTGGGTGCCGTTCGTATTCTTTAGCTTCTAAATAAACTTTTCGCCAACGTGTCTCCGTGTCGCTCACAGCACCCTATTTTGTTATTTTGTGCTCCATTAACTAGAAATACAGCTGTCGTAAAATAAACAACAATACCGAGTCCCTAGCATCGAATCTTATTTCGGTAGCCCGGAAAAGTTAAAGCCAAATAAAATGAAAAGGGTAGAAAAAGTGAAGACAAATGAAAACGCGGCTCTTATCGCCATTTAAGTCAAAAACAGACCTCAAAATGTTACCTAGAGTGTCCTTAACGGATATCTCGTCATCAATTTAGAAAACGAGGACCCTTACAAATGATTCCTTTGCGTGGTCTATACGCAAGGGAATAATATTGCTGTTATCATTGTTTAGCTAGACCGGACTTGGTTTTAGTCTGAGCAAAAATATTAATAAATCTACGTACTAATGAAAGCTAACAGTAAGCTTTAAAGAAAAGGTGGCTGGGACAGAATCGATGCGGAACATAGAGCTTGGAAAAGCCCACAGTACTCAGCAATAGCATAATTTTACTAGCCTGTAACGTTCCCACTGCTGGGGCACAAGCCTCCTCGCTATGAGAAGGCGTGGACTATAATCAACCATGCAGGCCCAATGTGATTTGTTGGATGTCACATGTCCCTGAATTTTTAGTTTTAGGACATGGCGACTCCTCACGATGTTTTCTTTCACCTATCTGAGAGCAATGGTGATGAAATGAATTAGTAAAAGTAAATCGCCTCTCTGGGTCGGGCCGTTACTTCCGGGCTGTCTCTGCTTTGAGTTGAAGCTTAAAATATTGCAATAACCCTTGGCACCTGCAATTTGCAAAATGACTCATACTCCACGAAAACTATTAAATCATCATACTCCGTCACCTTTGACCCGCGATCTTTGACAAACAGCTTTGCCGGTGCCAAGACATGAAATCGAGTAAATACAGTAAAACCAACGTTAATGCCGACCGTGACAAAACAAATTGAATAGAACAATGCTAATCAAGGAAACGTTTACGATGCTCTTGCTCGTAAATCAGTATTCAGTTTTAATACCCCAGGATTAAGTGCTTCAGTAATAAAGGCCTTTATTAGTGCAAAGCAGTCGAACAAATGATTGCTGGTCATTACTCATATTTTATTGACGAATGCGTGAGAAATGTGAATGCTTGCTTCTTGCTTTGAAAGGAACATGTTCATTAGTGGTGAATCAATTAGAAGTTTTGTAAACAATGGTTTTGATTCGATTGGGTAGCGTAAACACTTAAAAAGTGATTGATTTGTTTTTATTGCAGGCAATAACGAAGAATAAGGAAGAACATTTGAGCGAACGAGATATCATTATGGTCAAGGCAGACTAGGACAATGAAATTAAGCTCAATAATTAATAAAATTAATTATATTAAATTCCTCTCTGGTGGCAGAAACTCTGATCAAATATTTAAGACCGATATGTAACGAAACTAAATAGAAGCCGTGTGCTGTCAAATCTCAAACCGCGATTATGATTGGCAGACCAATATGACAACTGCCAATTAAACCACTTGACATGATATTTGACAACTGGTTCAGGTATGCAGTAACCGGGTTTTGTTTTATTTAGTTTGGTCTAGTGGTTAGTGACCCTGACTGCTATGCCGGAGGTCGTGGGTTCGATTCCCACCCAGGACAAATGTTTGTGTAGTGAGCACGATCATTTGTTCTGTGTCTGGGTGTAATTTATCTATAATATGTATGTATTTAGAAATATATAAGTATGTTTATCAGTTGTCTAGTACCCATAACACAAGCTCTGCTTAGCTTGGGACTAGATGGCGTAGTGTGATAGTTGTGGAATATTATTATTATTATTAATTCCTCCTCTACAATCATACCAATTGGCTTTTTCTATATAAACTCATGCTGGAGTGCATCTCTTCAATTCATTCTCTCAAAATATGCAGAGCACCCTGGACAGTCAGCTTGTTACCACCTAGCTGGCTACCAAATATTTTCACAATAACATGAGCTGATTGCAAAAGTTTAAAAAGTTTATGTTTATTATTTTACTAAGTACGATTCATTCTTTCTGTCTGCTCAACCCAGTCTAGTGCTCTAGTGCTCAATCCAGAGTGCTATAGCACTCAATTTCATTTGGTTTGTAAAATTTGCAGCAGATTATGAAGAAATGTTCTTACAATATCATTGCACTCGTGGTATCTCTTGTCGACTCCCTGGCAGTTCGGCTCGTGCGTCTCTCTCGTGACCCTGACCGTGATCACCGGTGGAGGGATGCTGCTGTTGTTCAGTGGTGGAATATTTCTGTAACAATAACATGACTGTAAGTCAATGTCTTAAAATATAAATCTTGAGATATTTTTGTTCTCTAGGTAGGGACCATTATTCATTAGAGAGTGTCGTAGAGAGTGATTAGTGATTTCAGCCACACATTGTCACTTATGCTGACGGTTTTTAGGTTGACGTACCTAATACGTACCTTATATATAATAAATAATAAAAGAACGTAATAGAAGAAGAAGGTATAAACTAGGAATAGGTACGAACTTTTCTGCGGAAACACGTTACAAACATCGCCCAAGAACGATTTTAGACCCAATAATGTAGCGTTGCTTACAAAAGACATTTTAAACATTACTTATCCTAAAAATGTCATAAGTACGATTTCTCTTTCGGCCTAATTGTTCTACCTCAACAATAAATCAAACTCAAATATGTCAATATTAATTAAAAGTGATAAATCTAGCGTTATAATTACGTTAATATTTTATACAGCAAATGGAACAAAACATTCGGTCGGCGTCAACACAAAAGCTCCTTTAATGAAATCAACGGAGCCGCTAACAAATAGGTCTAAACACGTTAATCTAATTTAGTGGTAGTAAAATAAAAAGTTGTGATGTATCGCCGACGAAATCGTTCCACATATTAGTAGTCAGACTTTACAAATGTTCTTCACCTTAAAAAAGGACTAGAGCATTAATTTAAAGTAAACTCACCACGAACTTGAATATTCATGTTCACGAAGAGAAAGATTAGTTCCGCTCGTACTTACATTTATCTAAACGTATTTAAAAAGATAAGTACGATATCACTAGGTTCCTGGCGCCATTCAAAAGATGACACCTGAGGATTACTTTGTAGAAGATGTAATTAAAAAGCGACCGTTAACGTACTAACCTGCAACTTTATGTTACAAATTAAGTGATTACATTTTATCATCTTATACGGTTTTTTCCTTTCAGTAAAAGGATATTGAATATTGGAAACACCGTTGCATTACAAGTTCGACGTACCAAATCTAAAACTGGAGTGCAGTTAAATAGAGCATGTTATAAAATATTCGGTAATATGTTACAGATGTCTTGATACATAAACTACGTAAAATTTTCCAACGCAACAGATAGGGGTAATATTTCACGCGCGGTCTTATTGCCGTCCAAATGAAATGCGTGAACGGTGCTCGAAAGTCCCATGACAAACGACGTCCATCCTAATTTGTCGAGCATGCTCTATCAGCAGGATACTATCGACCGTCTGTCTGTGCGTCCGAGACCATAATGAAGGAATTTATAACTTGTATGTGTATTTACGGAATATTGAGAAATTAATTTGATTAATAGTCTCATTATAGGCCTTTGGAATTGCTACAAGGCTGTTTCGTGATCCAGATAATCTTTAACACTATGTAAGGCGCCGTCTGTATAAATGTTATTATTTAGTAGATTAAAAGATACCTATTCATTTAGTAACTCATTAACCTCTATTGAAATATAGATCCCGGTTATGTGTGACTGGATCAATATCATATTAATTTTGTCCAGACTAGAGAAAAGAGTCATTACTGAAATGTACATCTATAAGGCTTTTCTTTCGGCAAATTGCTTTTCTCCAGCTTTTACATTTACTCAAGTACAAGGTGGCCAACTGGAATGTATGCAACACAAAAACTATCCGGTTTTTTTTTAATATTATGTATTATTCAGGCTTTGAATGTATATATTGATCTGTCGAATCCAGTGTTTGGGGTTCATTTGAATCGTTACCCAAAAACATATGTTGATAAAAATTTGTTCGTTTTCAATTCACATTGGAACTTTAGAATACAATTACTGTGGTTATGGTCTTAAAAACTATCTAAAATCAAATAGCAACTCTTTAACTAAAAAAAAAAATAGCAAAAGACAGTAAAAATTTGCTTCAAATCAAATGAAATGGTGGATAAAAAAAATTACACATGGGATATTTTATACACCCTAAATAATAATAACTCCGTATAGTATATGTTGCCTTTCATATGTAAGACTAATTGTATATATGGGTACTAAAGCAAAGATATGTATAGGTACATATTTAATCTAGTCTCGTTCGAGACCGTTAAAGCTCGGCGCCGCTGGCGGCACCCACTAATTAAGAGTGACGGTATTTTGATTACCTACTTATCTATGTAACAGGACTACGTATCTGGCCGTATTAATCCTGGATCCTCGACTCGTTACAATTATCTCGGCTCAAGCATTCATTTGTACGTAAATAACCTGACCTGATTACCACTAACGGTTCTAATAATCCATTTGGATTATTAATTATCATTTGAGTGATGGCTGGAATGTTGGTATTTGAGAAGAGCTTTTAATTGTTATTCAGCAGAGCCTTTGATAATCAATTTAAGGGGCATTTAGGTGCAGTTCTCGGACGTCTGAACATAAATCTCACACAAACACATTCTAGCCCCGTCAGGCCGTCACACTGACCCGTGACCACCACTCAAGTCGTCACACGGCATGGGAAGCGGCCCCCGTGCCAAACACTACATTCAACTGACGTTCTGACGTCAATTACCACATGTTAAAAAAGCAATCCCTCATTAGTGCAGCAACTACAAATATGTAGACAAAAATGAAGTTTGTCTTCTTTATAAAATGGACGGTAATCGCGAGCTCATTACGGGCCATATCGGAGCTGATGCGTGTCAATCAAGCGGCCGCGGCCGACTGCAAGCAATCAATGCTCACTACAATAACAGCTTGTTACAAGCCACGCTACGGGGTTTCCATTACCTTAATTTAGTCGATAAAAACCGTACGAGCCGGGTCGCGAGGGCATGTTTAACCTTTAACCTGCGCACACGTTAGAAGCTTTTACACATGGCGAATATTTAATGTGGCTCTCAACTTGAGAGTAGTTGAGATTTTGAGAGCGTGCTTTCGAATTATAGAATGACAAATTAATTTTTATTTTGAGTGAAGATGAGGACTCTGAAGAGAAGGGAAATATAAATACAATTAAACTACTCTGATCTGTACAAAACCGGTGCACTGAGAACGTGGACAGAATAACTGCAACTTAATTATGATCGCAAAATTAGTCCTGTCTGGACTCTGTACATGACAACGCATATTAGTTTAATTTAATTTTATGCTAGCTCAGCTTACGTCTAAGCCCAGTTTTTTTAAACAGATGGATTTCATAACTCTTCTATATCTCCAAACTCAGGAGAGACTCTTGAGTTAGTAACAAATTCTATTCAGAATAATAATTCTCCCCAGCGCCTTTGAGCCACGGTGCAATCACTACGGAGATTACCCAAGTCGCTACGCAGGCTATATTACAGTGCACAAGTGTGTGATCAAACACAAGTGTTCTTCACTCTGTGTTCCTTTACTCTCATAGGCCGAGTCATATATAATTCCATTCATAATTATGTATATTATGATTCACAAACCTCAAAAGGCACTCATATAAATAATATTACATGGATTATCATGTCAAAGAAAGACCACCAACATGAAAGCTAATAAAATAATTGCGGGCACCCAACTGATTGAGGTTCAAACGCCGTCAGATTACTAAATTGCATATGTCAACCGTTTGATAAACGCAAATGAGCTAGATCTAATCGCCGCCGACAGGCAAATGCCACCGAAGTCGTGCCCGAAACTATCTCAATTAAACAGACGAATATCTTCTAGTCGATTAGAATTTTTGTACCGGTTGACTTGTAAATCATATGCTTGTTTGATAGTATGGCAATTATTAATATAGATGCTGACATTTAAGAAGCGGAGCTTGCTCATTCTAGGCGAGAGAGTATTTTGTTTTGTGGCCGATCCGATAAGTCTGATAGTGTAAACGGGGCTTAAGTGAATTACTTTAATAGGCGTGTAAAATGTTAGTGTTTACAATTTTTGCTTTTATGTGCAGTAAGTACATTATGAGATATTAACGTGCACTGAGCGCTGTCGGCACCGCCTTATTCAGCAATTTGTTATCTTATAACGATTCGCTAAGGAGAAATCACGCGATCTGTAAAATTAGAAAACTGTTTACACGAACATAAATCTCGCAATTACTTATGAAGCTAATAGTTTTTCTTACTTGTAAACTGTATTTGATCAAGTATTCGTAAGTAACTGGTGTACCGGTATAACATCATAATGTATGTTTTACAGCTCAAATGTTTTGTAGCTAAATAGAAAAACAACTTTCTGTTTAACGAAGATGTCAATCAAGACGTAGCCTAAGACTAGCATATTTTACTCGGTACATCTAAACGTATGTCTCTATAAAAAACCGTTCAAATGCGTCACGAAGGATTCCGCACCATAAACCGATAAAATCACGTACACATATAGAACCCCCTTTCATTTATAAATTTATGTTTTATTATTTGTTGTTATAGTGGCAATAGACATACACACTCTACTCTCTCTCTCTCTCTCTCTCTCTGTCTCTCTCTCTATTACGGTTCCTGAGATACACGGTCACAGACAGACGGACGGACAGACTAAGCTTCCGCAATCCGCCCGTCCATCTGTCCTTATTACTAAATAAGGTTCCGTTGGTTACCTTACGGGTACAGAATCCTAAAAAGAACATACTACTACACGGAGGCTGTCCCTAAACAATGATTCGTCAGAGTAAATATTAGATACTCGCAAATTGTGTGTTTGTTATTTACCTCCATACTATTTAATCTGACAAGTAGCAGGACATGATTAGTCAGTCGTGAAATCATCAAGAGGTCATGTTGGCACGCTCGATGAGGTCAACACACGAAGAAGACCCCACACTAAATTCATAGACTACAAATTGTGTGTCCGATGGGGTTAGCCATCTGCAAAATTGACAAACTTTCATGCCTCCATGCGATTATCGAAAATCTTCTCTTAGTAGGTACTGTTGTAATGTTTTTTTAGAAATAAAAGAAACTCTTACTCTTGAACAAAATTAATGTAAAAAAAAGTCACAACCTAAACTTCTAGGTCTAAACCCAGAAACTGCTAAATATTAACATAGAGTTAACATAACATAATATAATATTAGATGGTATATTAAATAATATTATAATACATAAAATAAGTAAAACAAATAATAATAAAAAACAGACAGATATAAAAAAACTGTAATTAAATTAATTAATTAAAGAAGTATAATATTAAAGTGCTCTTCCCCTCTCCCCACCTCTATGTACATTATGGATGCAATAATTAATTTGAATTGAATTGAGTTCAGTCTCTGAATGAAGATTTCACTGACAGAAGAGTTTTATCAATCCACTTATTTTTTTTTACCTAGGGCAATATTGCTATCAACTTCTTGCCCTGAAGGCGAATTCTCGTTCTAAAAAGACGCGACGTTTCAAATTCAAGTCGCAATGTCATCTTAGTCTCTATCAATGTCAAAAACCTGCCAAAATTAGGTGTTTTTGACAGATTGCAACCACGAATGCGAAAGTTCCTTAAAAATACGAGAATTACCCCTCTGTTCTCCACTAAGTGTTACCTGGGTAAGCAGTGCCTCTCTTGCACGGAGACCCCTCCACCACAGCTCCGGGAGCAGGCGCTCCAGCTGCCCCACGCACTCCACGCGTACGCTTCGATTTCCACCTCCACCTCATTCTCCGCTTCCACCGGTACCTCCTGGAAATGTACACCATACGTTTTATCAACATCTTCAATTGCTTTGCATTTAAGCGATGTAATTAATCATTTTTCAGCATACCACGTTAAGAATAGACTACTATGTTTATCCATATTACAATTTTTTCTTAGTAAGTACTCGTAAGTAATTATCTCTTTACAATCAAAGATCTTCTTTTATTTTTTCTTCTAATCTGATATATCAATAATATCAGTACAGGACGACCAACGACACAGTTCATACCTAACCATACTAAAGAAACTTGATAAGAAAGATCTGAAAATTACCTGCGATGATTCTGTCGTCGTCAAATTCGTCGCTGAAGACAACATTGCAATTTGAGCTATCACGAATGCCCTGAAAAGGAAAGTAGACACTACATATTTATGAACCTTAGTCCTAGGCTACCAAATAGAACACCAAAACCACGTTGAAAATCTCATAAATTGCATATCGCTAGTGGTGCTACGACAATTTGATGAGCAGTGAAAAATAGCTGATCTAACCAAAGGTTAAATCATCTCTATCCACGGATAATTTGTCAGTCTAACCATACTTCTCACAATTTACCGCTCTCACGGATAGCGGGTAATAAGAGCCTACAATCACTTATGTACATGATTGTCTAAAGTTTAACAAGCTAACATGAGCTTACACGGGTAAATTGGTGGGTGATGGCGTGACATGGAAACACTTTGTTTATCAGTACTTTCCCGATTTGGGTTGTAAGTTTCTAGGGCTGGCGCAGTAAATTGTTTTGAACATAGATATTAAGTATACATCTATATATTTACAAGTCTGTGTCCTTTAAAATTTCGTATGAATGCAATATTGTTGATTTATAAAAAACATTGTATGAATTGATTTTGAAGACAGTCATTTGAATAAAAGTTGCTTTAAGATATTCAGGTAGGTATATTTTTTGAATTATAACATAGTAAATAAATAATCAGGCCGACAAAAGGTTCAACAATGTAAGTCATCACGTCACCGATGACTGCAGCGTACAGCCCTGTGGTCTGCACCCACGCAGTTCTCACCACGTTGCGCAATCTGACATCTCCATTAGAAGTCCGATGCTGGAGCGAGACGCACCGCCCGAATGCACCCGCAACGCACTCCACATTAAAACGATCAAACGACTCTGTAAAACGCCCTAATGAACATCTTAAGTGGTTTATTAAGTGCCGATCGCCGTTATTTTTATGTTAAAATCACTTCGTCCATATAAGAAATTAAACATTTCGTTTTTGAAGTGTCTCTGTATGACGAAATTTTAATGGCTCGAAACTATTTGCAAGTTTATGGTCATAAATAACAAACATTACAATTTTATGTCACTACAATTTATGGCTCTCATTTTTAATTGATTTATTGCTAAGGTCTGCCTCAAAGCAGAATGTTGAACATTCGCTAATCAACAATTTAAATAATTCAAAATAAATGTAGCGAGTTATTATTCCGCTTGATTGATACCCGCCCACTTGGCACACGCGTGTAATTCAACCAATTAAATGTGCAAGTCACCCCAACTCAAATAAGATACAAATCAAAATTAACAATAATAATTAACATTAACTAATGGCTTTCTAGTAGAATAAATATAAACATGTCAATAGTACTAATTAGATTTACGCCTGCTACCGCTGGCGGCGGCCGGCAGCCTGAGGCCAATTGAGCGCGGAAACACGCGCAAAGAATAACGCTTTAAAAGGTGATGAACACATGAAAATAAACAAGTGAACCTACAAGGAATTATGAGGTCGTTAGGGATGTCTTCACGATCTCATCGAGAGCATGTTTATTTGGCTTTCCAAGCATTTTGAGGAAATAAAGCTGAGTGTAACTGGATTAAAATGAGACAACATTTGTGTGTAAACACAAACAATTTCATTCAATACGATAATTCTGAAAAAGCATTAAACACTCAATATCATGGCGTAATATTGCTTTACAGAAATAAACAGAGAGGCACACGCCACAGACAATTTTAGGAGCGTCTTCAGATTGATTTATGTCTAATTGTTATGTCATTGCCACAACTCCGTGTATAAAGACAAAAATAGCTCCAGGTCACTATCCTTGCCGCAGCTGTAATAACTCAGGCTATAAAACGAAGTGCCTTAGTTTACGAAGTTTGTTCAAGAGCAAACTGTTATCTAAGAATAATTGCATCCACACAGGTTACAAATGGACACAATTCAACACTGCTATAAACAGTTACATGCAGTTGTAGTTCCGCCCCGGGATATTGGCCGTTATGGCTAAACTGTCGGTAGTGAAATAACATGTCGCTCCACAATGTCGTTTTTATGTGACTTATAAAGTCGTGATAAAGCTTCTTGTCAACATAAACTGTGTCAGCACACACAAGTCATTAAATAAACCATTCGGTAGTTGGCTACCTTTTTAGAATTCTGTTAAAATGTTTGGCTTAAACAGTCAAATAGTGGACAGTGTCGACACACTGTCAATAAAAGCCACAAAATTAGCTTACACCGTAATTTATTCAGTAGGTAAGGCGATGAAATATGAGATAGCCCTACGCGTCCGTGCCCACTCAAAGAACCAGTTTCCAAACGCATAGGTAGGACCAACCAGTAAAGGACAATTTTAAGATCACGGGACTCCGCTCTTGACCTTATTCTTTTCTCCTGACGCAGCGCGTGCGCCTCGCAGTGAATGGGCCGTATAATTTCTATTTACTTTTACTCTCAAAGGACCCTCAAGTAGTGATCATAAAAAGTTTACCGTTTGAACACGTAGGAAAATATTTATTGTGGACAAATGTTTCTACAGCGGTCATTGTGGTGATATTTAGTTGGTACATTGTGAGGTCAGTTCACACGGTTAACGAGTGACAGGAGAGTCCTTAATCGGGAGGCTTTGGCTTTAAATTAAGTGGATAAATAAACAGTGGAACTGTGCTTTTATTTCTCTTTTCTCAATACTTGATGTGTCATGTAGGTGGCCAGTTTCCTACTTTTCACACATAGGTTGTGTTAGCTACGACGCCATAAAGCCCATTAATGTCGCATTATAGGTCACTAGCTGGGAGGTAATCTGGTGTAATCAGCACGCCTACCGTGACGCAGATGATCACATTGGAACCGTACACACCCGTTATGTGTAGTGATGTGACGTTCACGGGAATGTTGAGAGAAATAATATTTAACTTGCAGAAATATGATAACTCAGCCAGTAACAAAATTATGGGTCATGGTTATGCATGGGATACTTATATAATTATGCCTGAAATTGGCTTAGAACATAAACCCTCTTACTACGTAATGTGGTGTAACAAACAATCGTTCGTCTTCGTTTATGTCTTTTGTTTTAAGTACGAGTATGAAAACGAGGCTATCATGAAGAAATATTAGGTTCCCACCTATGAAATCAGCGTTTTGTATGGAGAATTTTAAAGAAGTTGCATTTTTCATACTAAAATTTTCTTAATTTATTTAACAAGTATGAACACTAATGTTTTCATACTTGCTAAACTACTTCAACTTTTATGAAATAATGTTTAAAAACTAAGATAACGTATGCCACTTAGATTAAGCAACAAAAATAAGTTTTGGCTAAGTTCAAACAAATAGTGGTTTCATTTCTGCTAACAACAAGAGAAGTAATTTTTAAGGTATTTTTTTTTGTATAAAACTATTAGCAATAAGTTTTTACTACTGGCAGTTGTCTATGACAGTCATTATCCGATAGAATATCAAGCAATTGATGAATATTTTAATTCATAGAAGTGACGAGGTTCTCTATTTTTGAGAGAAAAACGCCAATTTCATAGGTGTGAACTCAGTATTTAGTTTTGTTATAAGGGGACACATTTGGTTGATATAGTTCACTAAAAGTTAGCTAGTCTATATTGCGTCAAATTAAATTAACCTAAACATGTTAAAAAGGGAACCTAAACGATTTAAACTCACTATTTTATTGCGACTAAGTAGAAGACTTTATGATCAGTGGTAGCTACTTGAATTAATGTGTTATGACAATGTATAAAAAAACATTTAAATTCAATTCTAACTAAAGATATCGATACCTATTAAGTTTGCGAAGTTTCACCATTTGATTTAATTAAACCCTGTAGGTATACGCTGTTCTAAACGCACTAGTCCTCAGAACATCCGCATACTAACACATTTACAAATCATAAACTGTATGATTTAAATAATTTATAATGTCTTAGAAATCGGTACCTTGAAAAATTCGATGTATACTAACGAGAGTTGGACGTCTGCTGTTAAACTTCAAACTAATAGGGATGCACACAACGAGTCCATTTTTCTATAAATCGATTAAAGTGCAAACATTTCAAATGAAATGTCACTACAGGAGAATCGGGCAGTTCAATCGCTGTCTACCTATTTTATACTCACTATATTATTAATTTTATTTTATTGTTCATAAGTCATCGCCACCTCGTCTTAAAAATAAAGCTTTTTCATTTAAAGTGCGATTTAGCTTGTTCTTAAATTTATTTAGTTAGTTCAATAACATACTTTATGATCAAAGACTGATCCAAGGCGATTTAAAATATCGTATTTTATATTTAAACTAGCGACCCGCCCTGGCTTCGCATGGGTGCAATAATTGTTCCCAAAATTTTCTTACATACAAACCTTGTCCTGATAATTACGAACACAACATAAAATAATCAGCCAAATAGGTGCAGCACTTCTGAAGTGATGCGCTTACATACATACGGCAATTGAATTTTATGTATACAGGGTGTAACGGAAAGGTGTGGTCATATTTTAAGAGCTGGTTCTGCCCATGGTAATGAACAACTTTCTCTAGGAAAAAATAGAAAATGTCCAAAAAAAAATTGGACTTTCCATATAAAGTTACCATCAGCTGATCAATATTTGTATGGGAGGTAAATTTTTGTTTTTTTTTAATTTCCTCGGATTTTCTTGAAGAAAGTTGTTTATATCGATGGGCAGATGCAGTTCTTAAAATATGACCACACCTTTCCGTTACACCCTGTATATATGTAGATGGTGCATCCCTAAAAGAAAATGAGATAGTGTGGCAGCGGTCCACACACGTTTACCTCGCTCGTAAACATTCCGTCCAAAGAGATTTATTAGGTATTGAGTTTGTTCTATAGTTTCAGTATTTCAGGTCAGGCAAACATTTTTATAGCATTAGATTACTCGTAAATATTTGACAATTCGCAATTATAAATAACAATTCGTCAAACGCGCGTCAACTGCTCTAATTGGTTAAATAAATTTGAAAAAAGCTGGTCGCTTTTTTGTTTCTAGGTGGGAAATCATCAAAAGTCTTCTACCGCTCTGGGTGGAGAGGGAGGGAGTGTCCGACTCTTACTGACTTAAACCCACTCGTGTTCCCTTTTGCCCTTTGTGTTCCAGGACCTTTCGAACAATCCTGCAACCCTGGCTGATATTTCAATTAACTTACGTTTAATTTGTGACAAGTCTATAATTTCATTCCGGCAACCAGGGTATGATGACCATTAATTGGCTCAGTCAGACATATCAGTCAGAGTATCAATGAGGCTGGTCAAATTAACCTTCATTAGTTACTCTACCAATCTGTTAATCTTTCTAATCTAAATCATGTGTCTGATCACATTTATTAAACTTGAGCATTTTTTTTTCTATATTATCAGAAACGTAGTTACATAACACGTGTTTAACTTCCAGACATTAGCTAATAAACATCTAAAAGATAATTATTTAAACATAATAAAAATACTTACCATAATAACTTTTTAGTAAGAAAATATCTTTTCTTCTCCATTTTACGACTTCAGTGTAGATTTTTATTACTTATAAAGTTAAACTTGTCTGTGTTCATTTTATTGGGTAACGACAACTTAATGATTATCGCTTGAATACGATAGATTTATGTTCTCTCGGAATAATCTACGTTTTACACCTAAAGTGTCCGTTTGTCACGTCACTCCACAATGTTTGGACACCATGTTGAAGATAAGTCCAGTTTCATTTTTGCTTGCATGATTTCTGAAACAAAAGAAAATATTTCGTTAAATATGTGAAAGGCCTTTGCCCAGCAGTGGGACACTATGTAGGCTATAAAAAAATAAAAATAAAATATGTGAAAAAGGAGCTGGGCCCTATTTATTACAACAGACAATTCAATATAGTTGTCAAAAAATGAATATTCTTAATACGTCATCATGAATTTCAGATTTTCTTGACAGGTGCTGGTTTAAAATAGCAGAAAAAGTTTAAAAGAAAGTGTAAAAAATTGGCGGAATGCCAAATTTTCAGCTTTCAGATTATATTAAATAGGCTCCTAGGTATAATTCTGTGGAGTAATTCCTGAAAACTTTGCACTATACTTATAATCTAAGACTTAATCTCTCTCCCTGCATTTTGACAAGTCTTTACCTTTAATTATCTTTGAGATGAAATTGCGGCTTGACTTCAATATCTCACACTTCAACTCACTTCAATTCTCATACTTTCAAATACTTTCTCCCTAACTAGGATCCTAACGATGATCTTTATCCTAACTAGGATCACAGTTAGAAAATGCACTAGATTAAAATTTGATTGGATTGGTGAAGCGCGTTTTTAAGGGGACTGCAATTGTTCACCTTCGGGATTTGAAAAGCTGATTTAGAATAGATTACAAAAAGTTACAAAACCTAGTCAACGAGATCAGTAAAGCCACATACCAAATTATTCACTTCTGAATATCTATAATTAGGGCAGGACACATCACAAGTAATCCCAGAATTTCCTGATGTGGGTTTATTAAATTAAGGCTAAAAGGCAAGGAAACGGAAGCAGGTACCTACTAAGATAAGAAGCAAACAACACTTCACCGAGAGGAACACTGACTCACTCTATAGTAGGAGACGGGGTTAGGAGAATGAGAGCATTGCAGCTTTGAACTCATTTATTATAGAACCCCAGTTTTTACAATCATTGAAAGAAAAAAATTAGTAGCTTTGGTTTCATCCATTTTTAAGCAATTTGAGTAAAAACACAGCGCAAACAAGTATCTCATTGTACTAGAACCGAACCATCAGCACTGAGAGGACTATTGTAGTCAATAAGTTTGCTATATACACCAATAGGTGCTGAATTGAATCAAAATTGTAAAATAACGGTCCCGCATGAGAGAAAAATAAATACGTATCGAACTTTGGCTGAAAACTTATTTAATCTTTGACCAACATAATCGGCCTCACAATGGGCCTCATCAGAAGGCTTAGAGTCACCCAAAGGGCAATGGAGAGGGCTATGTCCGGAGTTTCCTTGCGTGATCGAATCAGGAATGATGAAATCCGCAAGATAATCAAGGTTACCGACATAGCCCGAAGAATCGCCAAACGGTAGTGGCAGTGGGCAGGGCACATTGCTCGCTGAACAGATGATCGATGGGGCCGAAAAGTTCTGGAGTGGCGACCGCGTACCGGAAGACGCAGCGTTGGAAGGCCTCCAACAAGGTGGACCGATGACCTGGTGAGAGTCGCGGGTAGCCGATGGATGCGAGACGCATAGGACCGGTCATTGTGGCGACACTTGGGGGAGGCCTATGTCCAACAGTGGACGTCTTTCGGCTGAAATGATGAGGATGATGAACATAATCGACGATGCGTCCATTTTTTAATCATTTCTGACCTGTATTTCATAATAGACAAGCAGATCATACGGTCCTACTATTCATCTATTATTTGTTGTATCCATTGTATAATTTGACGTAAGAAAAACATTGTTCATACAAGATTTGTATAGGTAATGACGTAAGCATAGTTGCAGAGGCGGAACGTAAAGCTTTCATGACATATTAGGCGCCTGAAAAACCAGCAGACCGAAATTTATGGCACATTAAATATGCCTGATTTTCAGCCTCATTCCACATTCCTAAATTAAAACAATTCCAAGGTGACTTAAACTATGATATAACATCGGAATGTGAACGCAACAAGATAATTTAGTCTCATCATAATTGACATTACGATCTCAGTGTGCGAATTCATGTTTCGCAAATTCTTAACAGCTGGAACAAAGTACCTATTTTCTAGTAAACATGTCCACAGCCTAGAAATTCCAGTAGTAGGTACAAACATCGCACATTTCTCCGGGCGGCCGGGACCACGTTATCTCCTTGAGAACAGAGTCAATAATGTAGGCAAATATTGTGATACTGCGTGTTACCAAAGTATTACGACATGACTGCACTGTGTCACTGTGTTAGCGTACAACCTGTTATCAATAACACGTGTACTTACTGAACTAACTGAGATACTTGTCGTAGCTAAGAAAATTAGGGAAAACTACATGTCACTAACATAATTCATGAAAATATTTTCGTGGAAAAAGGAAAAAGCTTCGACTGTTTTTCTTATTACCTAGCAACAAGCGAAAGTAGTTAATAATTTAAACAAATACGTTTATTGTTTGCTATTTTAGCGAAAAAACACACACTTCGCTAATTAATTGTTTAGTTAGGTGTCAAAATTTTCTCGCGCGTAGAAAGTTTCTTGTCGAACATTAACCTGTATTTAGAATTCTAGATTGCTGAAAAGAGATTGAATCTATTTTCTTTCTCAATATTGACTAAGGTAAATAGAAACACAGTCGAACTGTATAACTGTTCATTGAACACACTAACAGTGTAGTTTTCACGAAAGCTCACACACACGTGCCCCGAATTAAGGTAACTTCACAATACCTTATCACTGCGCCGGCGCAGCATTGCTAAGGTAAATAACGAAAAGAGTAAATTGGGTCATATCATAACGCAACCAATTCTGACATACAAAACATATTTACACGTTTCACTTTTAAAATTTAAGTTTCAAGTACTTTTAAAACCGTTCTCGTGTCGTATGGTAAGGTTCGGGATTCCTACATAATTTTATTTTTATTATACAGTAAATTATTAACACAGTCATTATTTAAATGAAGACACAATCCTTTTATGAGAAAATTAAATATTTAAACAGTAATAAAAAGGTAATAAAATATCAATAGATAAACTTACCTATATTATAACAGTGATTGCCAATATAACGCCTACTATCAACGATAAAGATTAAACAGTCCACTTTATTAAAAATATTTTGCCGCCGTAATTAAAATTTAACTATGATTTTTAGGTGATTAATGAATTTATAATCATAATAGGTGTCAAAGCTAGTCGCGTGCTTAAGGGCGGTATCCCGCAGCGAGCATACGCATCGCCCGATGTACGCGCGAGCGAGTTGCTTTTAGCAGACTGGACATTGAACGCATCCGTAACTTCCAAAGTGGTATGGATGGAGAGTACTTCGTAGTAATACAAGGAAATCATTCCTGGCCCTTGCCACCGCCACACTATTTATTAACAAGCGGGAATTAATTTACGCACCGATCAAGAAGAACCAACCTATTTTTATGATCACATCGGAATGTCTCCGAGCGAAATGCGAATAATATGTTAATATATCGATAAAATTTTACTTTTATTATTTTAAATGAACCCATAAAGAGGTACGTGACGCATATTTGTTCTGGAATAATAGACAAAATTTTGATTGGCAATAAAAAACGAGTTCGTGAACCGAATCGAGAATCAATCTTTGGTTATTTGCATTGCAATAATGTCGTTTATCATTCAATTGTTAAGCGGGCATTAATGTCGGTATCAATCGAGTATTGTTGTTTTGTGTAATACATGGCTAGGCCGGGGCAAATTTTTGCGGTTACTAACTGAACCAATATAATATGTGTTGTGTAGGACCGTTCCCGTTGGATTTTTTATGCGCATGATGTAACCGAGTCTTTAGAACGGAGATAAAATTCACTCATGAGATACAAATAACACTGGTATATTTATCTCATGTGAGAGATTGGAAGCTGCTTAATTATTTCTTCCTAAAATTAAGAAAATAATGGTCATATTTTTTAGGGTTCCGTACCCGAAGGTTGCAAACAGAGCCCTATTGCAAACGTGTCCGTCTGTCTGTTCGTAGTCTGTCACAAAAGTTTGTGCCGAAGATTTTTTTTAATTTCCCATTGACCTATGAACTTGAAATTTGGTAATAATATTTATTATTACGTATATTATATTAACAAATACCAATATATTGATAAAACTGATTTTTTCTTTGATAATTCCCTCATTTGGTACGGAACCCTAAATTTGCGAAGTCCGACACGCACTTGGCCGGTATTTTTTTATAAATTTCGCAGTTTGTGGAATTTTATGGAAGTAAACGGAATAATGAATGAATTTCAACCAAAAAATTATAAAAGACCTTATTCTTCTGAATTTCAGATCAAAATAACAAAGCTAATGCGCCCGCGCTGACTCTATCGCATTCACCTGCATAAATTTCATCAACTGCATTTTATCGGTTGAGGCCAAGTTCAAGTTTTCTGTATTTTAAATTAATATTGCACAAGATTTAGACAAGCAAGGGTTTTTAAAATGTAGTTTTTGTTAAAAAAAATAAAAATATTTTAATGGACAAAATACCTAGTTATAGAATCATCTCAAATCCATTAAGAATGACTGTGGGTGTTAATTTGAACGTATCCCCTTAAACAAATTCCATTGATTCCAAAGTGAATCGTTCAAAACACCATAAAATGTCCTAACTCCGAATCGCAGCGATTCTTTCGTTAACAAGAGACGATCGACTTCACTGTCGCTTGCTAGGTGGTCTACTAACACCCATACATTTCATTACCACACAATGAGAACGTTAACGCGACTCTGATAACTTTTATTATCCTTTCATTTCACTTTGTTCCATTACCAAAGAATAAATAGTCGTCAAAATACGGGCAGGGACACTCTCGGTTAATGTCAACAGTACTTTGTAAAGGAGATATTTTGTAAGTACACGATAGAAGATAGAAATAGCTTCAATCTGGTGCTTTATTGACGTTAAATACAAATCTGCTACGAAAGGAAGTGAGATTTGTTTCAGTTAAAATTTGTTGTGGAAAGTAACAACGTGATATATCAATATTGATCGTTTTCATCACAGACCGTTGTGTTAATCACAAAATCGTTAACAATTTAAGAGAAAGCCACCCTTTACAAACAAAGTTCATGCTCTTATAAGATTATTTGTATTGTAATTAATTACATTTCAAATACGCTGGGCTCAAGTCATGACAGTCAGAATATTTCGAGTGCTGTCTTTGTAATTTTTTAAGTATCTACTAACAAACCTTTTTATGTACAACTTTTAATAACTATTATCATACTGTAAATCACTCGATAAATAAACGTGAATATTAACAAATTAATGTAATAAAAGCCTTTTCAGCAAAAGTACACAAAATATTTTAATAATTTAAAAGCTTTCCCTGCAATATAAAGAGTAAAACCATGTTCCTTTTAAATTCACAATGTATTTTCATTCATAAATGAAACTTAGCGCGTGATCTTCGATTATGGCTGATAAGTTATAACAGTAGACGCAATAAGCTAATAAAACTGGAAGCATACGCATACGTGGATCCAACGCAAGTTAGGCCCCAATTATCACCTGTTAGCAAGTTTGGGCTAACCTTCGGTAACCTTTGACCTCATACAGGGTCTTGATACACTGACCTAATTGGTCCTATGTTAGCTTTATTGTTACATTTATTGCCTCTGTGTTAGTTCTCTGCTTTCTTACATTTGACATTTGGAGCGCAGCCTACTTTAAGGGCTTTAAGATGTCGATGTTAACTATGTTGACGCTGGAATGTAATGGGGATAGAGTAAACTGTAAGCTTTTAGTAGTGTTACTGCAAATTAAACTTAGAATTGGTTTGATGGCAAGAGGGCTCTAGACAAAGTGATAGTCTATCAGTGAAAACGGTTGTATTTAGTTTTTACTACTTGACGTTTCGGTAGCGTATGCTAATCCGATGTTTTTGACAATCATTATGGCTAACAATAATAATTCATTTATTTGTTCTGGTTACTACACACCCGTATCATGAAATCATTAAAATATCAAATAATTAAATAATCTTGCAAGCTTAAGCATGTCACGTATTCTATGTCCAAAGGTCGGCAATGAAAGTCTGTGCCGTATTGTAGTTTTTTTTCAAACAGTTAAGAATTTTCTATTTTATCATCGCTTGTTGATGCACCTACATCTTCAAAGTTGGTTTTCTAATATTGTCGTGACAAGTTATGATTTAAAAAATAATTTGTGTTTCTGGCTCTCTTTCCTCAATGATTTATTCATAAAACACATTCGTTACATGAATATTTAGCTGAACAAGTAGGTAAAGCCAGTTTTTCTCGTACTTCACAATACGGACGTGTACGAAGTGGCTACTCGAGTGATCTGCAAGCTCACGTTAGTCCAGAAACCGCATATCAGCTACAAGTGGCTAAAGCTAATGACACACCGCTCACTTTCCTAGCGGTGAGGTAAAAGTGCAACCGCAAGTGTGTCGTAAACTTTGTCAATTAGTATTTCATATATTTTCATGCAATGTGTCTTGTTTTGAGTTTTCCAAGACTGTGTCTATGCAGGTAGGTAGTAATATAATGACATGTAATCTCAGGATTATTTTCAAGCAGCTGCAAGTGCTTCGATTTTGAAATCGTCAGGTAGTTTGTAATCACAAGTCTTAATCATAAAAAATCAGAACGGTTTTATCACCTGTTGAGCGACTGATCAGAAAAATTCTCCATAAAGAGTCGGAACTAAAAACCTGGTTGACAAATGCAGAGTTCAGAGATTTTATGAATAAAAATAATGGTATAAGATTAAACGTTGGTCAAGTCAACCAACAGTTAAATTACTGAATTTAATTTTGACTGCAATTAAGTATCCTATTCAATTTGAGTTCTAATCTTGAAAGTTCCGACTATGTTCAGGTTTCTCATACCAAAAACAAAACCTAAAACTTTATGCCTCTCCACCATTATGAAACAACCCTAAACCCGGTAACTACGAGGGAGCCATACAAAAAGCAGCACTCCAGCCGACCCAATCTATCGCCATTAATCGAGAATGTATTCCGTCCACCACTGTTTACTTAAAATATCCTGTAGCGACTAGCGACGTGAGCTAAGTTTTTCTATAATCTAGTGCCCATCTAACACTGGCTGAACCATATCTAAATGGCTTGAAGGCTTACGAGGAAAGTAAACAGGAAGATATTCGGATTATTATAAGGAATTTACCTTTTATTTTTCTTGAAACGGTTTTATTTTATTTTAATGGATTAAATAATTATTATTACTTTTCTTTGAACAGTATTGTATAATTTTGAAGCATTTTTTTCTGTTCTAATTTTGTAAATGTGAGTACCATGGAGTAACTTATAACTTGTTTGACATGAACGAACATGGCAGTTGAGAGTTTGTCATGCTCATTCAAATGTCTCGCTGGTGGTGGCGCGTGTGTTAGATCATTCGGTCCTCTTTAAAATGGTTGAGCTGAGTGGTGCTGATCCACGCGTCATGTTCGTGAACAGGCGCCGTCAGTTGGACTGGTCATCTCTTAGTTATCATCTTTATTTTCTGATCATTAACTTTTTTATTTTATTTTACATTGTTCTCACATAATTAGAAGCAACAACAAATATGTAACCAGAAATTTTGTAACACATAACATCGTTTTAAAAGAGTGCCCATGGAGTTTCTTGCAGTATCTCCATGGCTTTGGAATGTGCAATTAGCTTCATCTTTCTGACTAACCGACTTATTGGCATTTGAAAAGTGCCATAAAGGGTTTATTTGAAATAAATGCTTTGATTTGAATATTTTATTTAAGGGTTAGAGATAAGCGAGATTAAGACATTACCTAATTCTATTTGTACCATATTCGAAAATGTAGCAAGGAATGGTGAATTCAAGACATTTGAAATAAGAATTTCTGCCACTCTCGTCACACTTTTTTGGTCTACGTGACCAGACAATACCTACGACCTAGTAGGATTTTTAGACAGCTTATTAATGCTAATTGTTATTTATTTGGTATTTATATACATTGCCCAATTCCGAATTCCATAACCAGCCGACATTTCATTTTTAATTTAACACCACGTGACGCCAATCAATAAATAGTTCATGAATTTTTACGACACCCGTTTCAGGCTCAAGGACAAAAACAAAAGGAAATAATTGAAGAGGCTGATAAATAGATAGACACCAGCTACTTGATAGAGTCGAGGGTCAACAGGCGACAACGATCGGCAACTATTGGACATAATGATATAACTACTGAACACCCGTGATTTCAGCGGGTCAATGACACCCCACACACATAGCTGTGCCATTTGAGCACTAGATGTTCCATTCATTTAGAACACAGATCTCCAGTGTACTTCCAGTATTTGGCAAGCCCGGCTGCAAGTATGAACCAGTTCATCGCTCGTAGAATATGGACGGTGAAACATTCGGGTTCATAAAATAAATTACATTTATTAACAACATGTCTAACACGTTGTTGAGACACGCCATATTGTTGTTACGGCCGTCTGAACAATCGTTTTTTACGCTGAAAAAGTATTCGTGCTTGCATGTTACCTACATATTTTTTTGTTTTTTAAATACTATTTTTCTTAAATAATAGAAAAGACACTATTCTCTCAACATTAATTTCTTTTAGTTTCACAATGTTGTTTATTTTGTCAGATCGAAAGTAAAACAAACTTTCAGCTTATTCGTGTCCATTTTATATTTTTTCTTCATAAATTTTTTCCTGTCAAAAGTGGATCTTTGACAGTCGTTACGGGTCGTCAAAAGCCTGAAAGGGGTATCGTATTACCCAGTGACTGGGTTGTGGAGGTCAGATAGGCGGTCGCTCCATGTAAAATACTGGTATTCAGCTGCATCCGGTTAGACTGGAAGCCGACCCCAAGATAGTTGGGCAAAGGCTAGGCCGATGATGATATTTTTTCCCTAAGAGAATTCACTTTCAATGTATTAGTTACAACTAGAGTGAAAGTATTTTTATAGATCCGTTACACTAATTGCTAGCTTATAAACTTCCGGATCTCACGATGCAATTAGAATTGGATTATGTTTTCACACCTCTTATTTGGCTTGATCGGTTTTTTTTATCTTATAGTTTCTGATCTGCTGTTGTCTTGATTATCAACTAAGCCACTCGTGAGTTCATTTTCGTACATAACGTACTTACTAGACTCCTCTGCATCTAGACTATCACAACTGTTATTTACATCGCTTTAATATATCAACGAAAATTGTTTCTTACTTCCCTGATGTCATAATTTTTACACCTACTGAACTATAAATTCTAGACATTTAATATAAATAATTGTTTATGAAATATTTTATTAGGTACCTACCTGTAACTAGATAATTATTCATAAAGATTTAATATAACATTTCCTAAGAATGAACCAGATTTTTTAAAGAAAAAACTATTTCCCACTCAATAAGTCATACGTGTAATGCAATACATATTATCTACTATTAAAATTGCTATGGAAACTACGAGTACCATTTAAAGACGTTGTCTTAACGTGTTTACAACTATGCCCAAATGTCACCAATCTTGTGTAATTACCTCAAAAGCGTGAAATGGATGAATAGGAAATAAATAAGATACTACACCGGCCTAAAATTAAAAAGTTAAGAAAGTTTTTTTTTTTTTATTCACTATAAGCTTTGGCTTCATTTAAAATGAGAATGTCAGTCGGCACACCAAGAAGTTTAACTGGGCATACAAAATGCCCGATATTTTAACAGCCACACGGGTCGATCCATCAGGTTAAGCTACGCTTGCCGGGGTTGGTCCATGGATGGGTAACCATCTTTACATACCGAGACTCCTCCGTGCCTCGGATATCACGTTTAGTCGTTGGTCCCTGCTGTTAATCGTGGATCTTTGACAGTCGTTACGGGTCATCAGACTGCCCGGGGGTGGAGGATAAATTCGAAAGAGTTACCTCGCCCCCGGGCGCGTAGGGCAGGGAGGAACAGGGGTGGGTTTTAGTCAGTAAGAGTCTGACACGCCCTTCCGCTCCACCCCAGAGCGGAAAGAGTCATAAGATGATTTCCCACCCCCCAAAAAAAAAAAAAAAAAAAAAAAAACGGGTCATCAGAAGCCCGAAAGACATGACAACCAGTCTTACCAAGAGGTATCGTATTACCCAGTAACTGGGTTGTGGAGGTCAGATAGGCAGTCGCTCCATGTAAAATACTGCTATTCAGCTGCATCCGGTTAGACTGGAAGCTGACCCCAAGATAGTTAGGAAAAAGCTAGGCAGATTGATTGTAAAAAATGCATTAACTTCCTCTCATAGTAGGTGTTCCACCGTTAATATGATGAGATTGGGTCACATTGTGGCCGCACTAACAAAACCCCAATTTGATATGGAAATTTAACTTTGTAATAAAAATACTGTATTCGCTCCCTTTAAGCAAATTACTGTAACGGTCCATTGTATTTATGATACCTGTTTAAAAATCCGTAAGCCTCATTGAACAATCCAATTAAGCTTTAAAATACATTTTAATTTTATTGTGACAATAAAAATGTAAAAGGTACTTTTCAGTATAAAATGACGTCTTTTGTGATGTCCAAATTACTTCCTCAATAATAAAAACATATCGATGTTACTAGTAACATCCACTCTAAAGAATGTTTGTTATTGTGAACGAGTGTAACAGAAATGTTGACACGCCGGATTAAAGTCACTCGCACCATTAAGTTTAGCTGGATACACGTTTAATAAAGACAGTAATCCCGTGTACACTGACAGTGTTATGTCTGTCGATATTTTCTTTTATCGAAACAGCTGGACAACTCTTTTATCACAATCTAAATGATCGAGATAAAAAAGACATTGTTGTAAACCATTAGTTGCTTAATAACCCTGAGAAAAAAGAAAACAGCATCAATACATTTTCTGTTACTAAAATACCAGATCGGTCGTAAAAAATACCAGATAATTTCCCTCTTAATACTTTTATATTTCTTTAATCAATATTACGTAATGAACGGCAAGTTATCGTGTAAATAATTAAATTATTGAAGGCAACCATGATGTGGAATGTTCGGAGTACTGTGGGTTAATGTCGGAGCTCGGAATCGCTCAACTATCGTATCTGAACGTAAATAAATTTAATTTTACAGTGCGTCGCCGGTTAATCGACTGACAGGGTTACGGCCATCGAGTTTGTATGTATACAGAGCTGTTAAAACTAGCAGGTATTAATTAAATGTGGTTCAAAAAATAATTTGGTTTGAAAGTAATCTCAAATTACTGGTATGTATTGAGACACGAATTAACTAATTAATTAAAAATATAGGTACTGTGAGACAGAAATTAAATATACATTATGTCATGTCATAAAAAAACATATAGTTTAGTTTATTACTTCAGTAATGAACCAAATATGTTTTTTTGTTGTGTTGTTGAATTAGTTGGATTTATTTTTGTCAAACAACACGAGCGTTCATCGCGCGCGGGCTGGCAATGTCGCATTTCTAGAGGTTTTTTGTGATTATTTTATGAAACATAAATGAAAGTACAATTTTTCTCACCCAATTAACTAAATCGTTATATTTTATCATTATTTTTAACATTTACTATAAAATATTTAATCGTAATACGTGGTAATACTGCAAAAAGTACCACCGAAACGAAAAGAAGAAGAAAACTGCAAAAAGAAAATAATTGACTGTAATGTAATTTTTTATATTTATAAATACCAACGATCTAGTTAATAGGGTGAGAAAAAATGTACTTTCATTTATATTCAATAGAATAATCACAAAAAAACCTCTAGAAATGCGACGTTGTAAGCCCGCGCGCGATGAACGCCTGGAAACCTCATAGACATAGATCACTTTTTTTAAATTAAGTTCAGTATCACAATGGTAAGATTAGGGACACTCTTAACCCAATAAGTTAACGAGGAGGGAACGGGGAAGAGCTAGTAACAGGGCGATAGTAACAACTCTACATAAATACGCAGCGAGTTAATATGAACGTCATCAAAATATTGAGTGGCTGGTACGGTGCATGACATTAGTACAAGCCAGTTCCCGTGGGGAGACACGATTTGGTTAGCTTGAGAAACATATCTACGCTGTAACTGGTGCAATACTGACCTTCAATATTAGGCTGACAGCAAGGTATTTAGAAAAGGCTATATAAATAAGTAAGCTGTCAGATGTGTTCATTGTCAGAAAGTTGTACATATCGTGAGGCGAATAACTGGCCTTTGAGCCTACCTAGTCTACCTAGTTGGAGCGTCAAGATTTTTTGCCCCAGGCACTAAATTCATTGTAAACGGAAGCCTTAACTTTAATACCTTAGCTTACGCAATCATCGAGAACTTCTTCTCCTAATGGAGAATTTCTACACTATTACACATTATTTTTGCGTGCGGGTCGATTTATTTGGAAGGGCATTTTCTGGGCAGAACATTTGTACAAATTCATTGAAATGTCGCGACAGTTCGATGAATTTGTCGTCCTAAAGACACATCGTTTAACTACAAATTCCAGGCGCAGAATATGAAATCTTAATCATATAACATTGCCTAGGGGGACAGTAACTCAATCCTCCGCGACGTAGCGAGCTGGCCGACGTCACAAGTTCATACCGTGCCATTAGCAGTGCGGTGTCGGGTTTTCTTCCTGCCCGCACCGTGCGCTTGCGACGATCGACTAGATTGTCTAGAACAACGCACATAACTAGATCTAGCTGTGTAGAAAAAATGGCAGCAATTCTTGCTGATAATACTGTGGTTTTGTCATAATATTTCGTGGGAGACATTTAATTTCTTCAAGCTTATCCTACGTTTAATGTGAATGCTTCTGAGTTGGTTAGTTTGTAATACTATCACGCTTCCATAGCTTTACCGATTTGGATGAACTTTGGTACCATAAGCAGACCATGTCCTAATTTTTATTTAATACATTGGATACTTTTTATCAAGTAGTACCCTTGGATGCGAGTAAAACTGCAGATGGCAGCTAGAAGCTTTAAAAGTAGTAGGTACATAATGTTAGCAGTGTAACCGTTTTAAAAGCTAAACTTAGCGGAATTGGCAAGTGCATTTTTAATATTATGAAAGCCCCAACTTCTCATTTCCGTGAGCGCAGCTGAATATTTTTTCAGGCACACGATAATATTTTTAAACGTTATGTATAAAAGTTATGTCGCTTGGTAAAGCTATAAACCGCCGCCAAATCTATTTTCGATGCGAACCCGCGTAAACTGTTTGGACATTTCAAGCTCAGTGTGATTGTAACCTTGAATTGTGTCGGTAAACAAACATTTTATATGATTTGGTTCAGTCAAGGCTGATAAGACAGTGTGCAGACGTAAGTTAAGACTTGAGTCAACACAGATATTGCTCCGCGAAATCTCATGATTTCATGAAATTCTTACATTTGGCATCAATTCTGAGACAGTTGTATTGATGATTTTAATGATTATAATTCTATAAATACATACTTGCTACGGCCGCGAATCAAATTTTGACCAAGATACAACCTGCCACTGACCTGCAAATTGCAAAAATCGTAAGAAAATTTGAATTTCACAGGCTACCCTGGAGCATTCACCTTAAGTTATTAACTACAAAGTTGCAAACCTATTCATTGATTTTATAAGATTACACTGATCTTCATAAACAATAATTACATTCATAATTACAAATTATGCTCATATTAATTACACAAACTGTATCATAAAATGTTGCGTGTGTCCAAGCAATATGTATAATTATGTAATGAATTTAATTAAACAAAACTGCTATCCTACAGTGCGCAGGATGTCGTACTAAGGTCTGGGTGCCATTTTAAGCCGGATGACCGAGGTATTAATTTTTAATAATAGCAGTAAAAAATCTCATGTTCCTTCACACTATCGTAAGGAGATATGAACTAGTTTGTTCGTGATCAAGCTGGTTAAAAAAGTAAAGGGATAAAAGTGGCATAAAATTATTCTAATCACCAGGACTTGGAATAAAAAACTGCTAAGCAGAGGTGAAGTGGCAAGAAATTAGGATGTCTGTCTGTCCACAATATCTAAGATGAACGTTCCGTTACGAATAAAGATCTGGAAAAATACCAGCATTTTCTTAATATGTTTGCATTTCTTTACCACCACAAAAATGAAACGATCAACGATCACATAGGGAGGTAGATAATAATCATGTGACTATTTAATTTTTTTAAACTCATTTACACTCTACCAATTCGTATCATTTGTTTTTACAAACAACAATTATTCAATACCGGTTGCTCTAGTCCGACTCGGTCTCTATATCAGAGCAGATTAAAATCAGAGTTTCTACCACGCTCCGTAACGAAAACCTTGTTTAACCAATGACAGATAAAATCGGCGAACACCAAAGTAACATGTCTAGAGGATGTAACGTTAATGTATTAAGAGGCACGTCATAGCCGCCGGCAGATTATCTAACATCAATTACAGGTGGGCAAACTGAATCGAACAGGCCTATGGCTTAGTGATTTGAATGTGTGTTTGATTTGAATAAGCAGATACTTACTAGCAACAAAAAAATATAAAATTGCAAAGACAGAAATGAAAAGTACGCAGAAAAGTGTTTAAGAAATGATAACAATCTCCTAACACTCCCAACACATAACTTTCCATGAAAAGAGCTTCCACATGGAAGCTCTTGTCATGTTGGAACAATTTTATGAATATAGATTGATCTTGCTACATTGAACCCAATACTGAATGAACCTAACATCTGTCACTGCATCCGTGGAACAAGAGGTCCGTCACAGTTGTCAGCAAACTATCAATTAGTCACATTCTGAACATCGGACTGTTCTGTGCAAAATACAAAAGCACTGCAAGATAGCTTTACTAACAACATGGTAAACGCAAGCGACTATTAGCATGTGCAACATAAAGCAAAATCAGTTTTCAAATAAATGAAATCCCGGACCTTAGCAAGCACAATCTAGTTTATTCAAACCCTACCAGGTACTCCCATCGTCCATGTTCATTCATATACATAGAGCACGGTCTAACTGTGCACTGATATCGTCGGATTCATCTCTTCGGGTAGTTCACAAGTCCGCGATCTGGCTGCTGGCTATGCAAATACTTCCGACCACCGTATTGGTTCATTCCCTCTACAGACTGATTGTGATCTTTAATGCCATGTGTAGAAGTTCCTTGTTGTTATATTTTATGTTATCTTAGTATTCGTAGCCTTAAAATGTCTATATCATTAATATTTTTAATTTCTTCCTCATTGATAAAGCACACTGCTATTTCGTTAAAATTATTTAGGTAAAAAGATTTAGGTTTAATAATATACCTATCTAGTTAAGATATTTTCTAGCCGGACATTTAAGCAATTGGGCGTATCTCAGCAATTGAGATAATCTGTGCTATTTGTTCTGCGCCCACGATTTAGTAATAACTGTAGATTAAGGCCTATTTACGTAAACTCCGCGGCAACGAACGAATTAGTAAGTGGAATTATAAAATCGCTGTTGTTGAGTCGCTTTGCCTGTCAGTGTGTAATGATTCTTAGGCTGAATAACCTGTTATCGTGCACGTGGGGCGCATCACCGTGCAAACAGAGCGCCGCGCCGCGCGCCTGTGCACGGTGCCGCACGGTCCGACCCGGTGCGGACACGACACATGCTTAGGGCTGCCATATGACTTGATTCTAGACATCTGGTGTTGAGTGTTACTTATGGTTGCGAACGGATTGGTAGCATTATAATTGATATTAATTCTAGTTCATTATAATCATAATGGACATAGTAGACACTAGTGTCATGTGTTATTGGCAAAACATCTCGTAGTTATTTCGAAGCACTGGAACAGTCATCGCCCCGAGATATTTTTCAACATATATATCATTATTTCTATTCGTAGCAGTAACTCACGCCACGCAATATACCAGATTGGTAACTCTTATGTCTTCAATTAACGTGAACTTCAGTGAATTTTATTAAAATACATGGTAACAACGACTATACAGCCCAGGTTGGTAATTTTGATAGTCCTATGCCCCCAACCTTCCCTATCCGCCCGTCCGGCAATGTACTCACATGAGAACACGGCACAGTAACGTAACAATGACACTTGTGCAAATTCACGCTTCCGATATAAAGGTGACGACATGTGAACCCCTTTGCCTGCCCCGCGAGACAATCAAGTTAATTACACATGTCTAACGGTAACGAGTCAATATGGGAATGTTTGAAACTGACAGATACATCATTGATATTGGCAGCTCAGTATACGATAGATTAACAAACACGGCGACACTCTTGCTTATACCATTTATGCTTGACACACCATGACGTATAAATCACATTCTGAAACTTTGTTACACAAATAAGAAAACCCAATTTTCGTAACAAAAACGTTATTGTGCCGTAAGAATGGAATGGAAGTAATAAATCAATATGAATAGTGACAGACAAGGATATTAAAAGAAAAACATACACAAGCAATCTATCAGGAACCTATCGAAGCTGAATGATGAAGGAAACGTGTTAGCAAACAAACTGGAAATGTTTGTAAAAGTATTACTATCAGTGTACTGTCAAATCTATCAATCATCATCTTTAGGTACATCAGGATTTCCACACAAGGCACGTCGTAAAAATAATCACCACACTTGTAATATCGATTGGTGTTTATATAATTGGTGCTGCAGCTGATCCTTATGAAAATTTCCTATTTTAATAAATTAAATTTCATCAACCAACAAGAGGTAGGTTATTCATCATCATCAACTTCATTCTCGTCTCATAAGTACCCAATTTACTTATTTGAGATCATCATCTCAAAAGGGGTCTCCCTTTCTAGCATACCATCTTTCACACAGTACACCCATCGTTATTATTATACTACTTATTATAAGTTATTCTTTACCGGAAAAACACGACCAACTACTTCAACCCAGGCCTAGTAAATAGACAGGTAGATTGATAGGAACTAACGATGAAATGTAATGAAAGGGTTGTTATATTCACATTTGCAAAGTACCGTAAATCTCCTATACCGCTCGATAAATTACTGAATGACGGCAAAAGCTCTGAAGAAGTCTTTACTAGAAATATAATATAGTACGAGGATAAAATTGGTACTCACCTAGACAATGACACAGATTGCAGTAAAAAAAATGTTAATTCACATAAACACAGTTTTAAATAATCTAACTTAACCCAAAAACTTCGCAACGTATCTATGACAAAGTCTTAAAACTTTCGCGACGCCATTAAAGTTTTTTCAACAGTTTTCTTAATTACAAGTTTTTCTTTATGACGCGGGGCTGCGCTTGCGCCGTTCCTACTGACTCTGGCACCGGCTTTCGACTGTTTGAAAAAGGGCTCCACAAGACCTCACTGATTACTTTACTCGAGTGGAAAGTAAAAATGTTGCGAGTAAAAGTTACAATAATTACATGACAGTGTAAAACTGCACTTTGCCGGCGATAATGTCGTTCTACGGATGTATGAAATGGTTGGTGTGAGTTCCAATGGTGGCTATAAGATTTAATGTGTGTAGCAAAATTGTGATGAACTTCGGCGCTAATTAATGGAATATCTTCCATTCCTACTTCCATCTAAAATTATAAACGTGAAATTCTGTATATTTGGATGTTGGTACCAATCACGTTTCAACGGCTGACTTAGAATGATTAAAGGCACACAGGGTAGGCCATTTCCTCCGTTAGGACATTGGATACTTTTATCTTCGTAGCACCTTTTTCTTTTTTTCTCTTGTGGTTGTGGGAAATCATCCAATGACTTCTCCCGCTCTGGGTGGAGCGGGAGGACATGTCAGACTTTTACTGACTAAAACCCACTCCTGTTCCTTCAGTTGCCTGAGTGCCAAGGGCCGCGGGGCACTCTATTTCGAATTTATCCGCGACATCTTCGTAGCACCTAAGTTCCCTTGGTATAATTACCAACTTTAATCTTTTAATCTGGCAACACATTTGGCGCAGTTGTTGAGCGTTCGGCTGCTGTGCTGCACGCCGCGGGTTCGATTCCCGCACGTAACAATTTTTGTATGGCCTACAGTTGTTACGAGTCTGGTTGTCTTGTGTATGTGAGTTTTCATGGTTGTGAATGCACCTATGATACAGGAGGAGTAATTTATAGTGTGGGGCAGTTTAAAAAAAAAATAACTATCATGCGAGTCAAGTCGCCTGAGAGAAGATACTCTCTCAGAATGCAGGTGTAACCCCCTTTTTTTTGTGGGGTGGGAAATCATCCAATGACATCTCCCGCTCTAGGGTGGAGCAGAAGGGCGTGTTAGACTCTTACTGACTAAAACCCACCCCTGTTCCTTCCTTGCTTGAGTGCCCAAGGGAGCGGTAACTTTGTTACGAATATATCCGCTACCCCTGTGCATATAGGTAAGTTTAGTAGTAAAATATAAAAATAAAAACGACTGTTTACGCTCTTGCACAAGTTCAATGTAACTAGAATTTAAAATAAAGAAAGTTTTATGGACTAGTAAATTAAACAAAATGCAGCATCAATCTAGATTCGCTCGTACGCTGTTAATGTTAGTACAGAAATATCTATTATTTTCAAGAACTGGCTGGTCGAAAATACAAATGTATTTTCGACCAGGCAGATGCATAGTTTTAACAATAACACCGCAAATTAGATTATTAACACTAGCTGGGTCCGTCAAGTCATCCGAGAGGGTTCAAGTGTTTTTTATTTTTCAGGGTGCCTACAAAATATCATGTGTTTTTCCCCAAATATCTGCCAATATTGATTAGTTTCGGTTAAGTAACTTAACAGTATAAATAAGTATAAATGAGACATGCTCGTAAGTGCATTGTATTGTCATGTGAGTCACATTACAAAATAGAAGATGCGAAAGACGTAGTAAGAAAATAAAAGACAATTTGAAAACCTCAAAAGTCAATCTATCAACATCAGGAAACGGACTCCGTGAGAATTTCAAGAAGTTCAGAGGAAAATACGAATAAAAATTAATTCAATAACATCGTAATAGTGAATCGTTATTTCTAAGCAATCTAAAGTGATTTATTACGGGCAATTTAAGAAATAGGAGGGGTTTCTCGTCAAAAATCGCTTGATGTTCCCTCGGGTCCGACCGCTGGCATTTACTCATTCGCCACGGCACATCCTAGATGGAGACTAAACTATCCATAGAACTATATAAAATTGCACACTGTGCGAATTAATAATTATTATGTTTAGCGTTTGATAGTTCCATAAAACTTTTGGAAAAAGTTTTTCTTTGATGTTTTGTTTGCTATATCATAACGATTTTTATTTTATATTACAGCATACGTAACTATGTATAATGTTTAAGGCGCTATTAGCTGCCAACGACCTTGCGTGGTTAGCTTGCGTGTTCTGTTCTAAGCTCACGTAACGCGTCGTATGTCCACCCAGTAATAGGACTCGCCCATCAAAAAGCGCTGTCCGAAATTCATCAACGTCTTCAAAACATTTAAAATCAAGTAAAGCCCACACACTCACTATTTATTTACAAAGCAAACGCAATTTTTACAAGTAACAATTATGTTTCTTCCTACTATCATCATTACAGTGTATCCCAATGAAAAACAAAGAAAACCACCATCCGCACGCAACGGGTTGAAATTACCGGCAAACATAACATGTGGGTCACGAAAAACAATTATTTAGTATCCTCTAGCATTGTAGACGTCACTGGATGAGAGTAATCGACCAACAGCCGATTTTGCTATCGATAGAATGGAAATAGTAGTGATGTTTGCTATCGATAAAATGCAAATAGTAGAGTACGATTTTGGCTAGAATGGATGGAATGAAAAAAATGGAATATGACTAGTCTAGATTTTAAATCGTTTTATAGTTTATCAAAATCTTTCCCAGTAGTAATTAAAGGCTGGGAAATATCAAAAGTATTGTTTAGAGACAAGTTCCTAAAGGCAAAGTCAAGTAGGTACTAATAGCGGCAAGTTTATCACATAAATATACCCGTATATTATAATAACCAATTAATCCACAACTTGAGACATCCATTACAAAACCAGTAGAAGTCATGTAGTATTTAATTACATCACTTATAAAGGTCTTTGTGAAACGATTATTTATGTATTATTCTGCACTAACTACGGGCGTACTCAGTCTCGGATTTATCGATACATCCGCAAAGCTTGGCTGGACGGGACCACACATAGTGGCCCGACTATTACCCAGCCCACCCCCGTACTGCCACGGTTCTATAATCTCTATTGCTTTCTTATTAAGATATTAACTACCGCTCGCAAACGCTGTATTGATGGCAGAGCCTTGCCGACCAATCGACTCGACGTTACTTGCTTTATAATTATAATTCGAATCCAATGTACCTTCTGGTTCATTTGCAAGGACTACACGGTATGAAGCACCATATTTATTTTATAGCTCGGATATAACGATAATCTCTTGATTCACGTAATAGTTTCAATCTTACGTCTATTTGAGATACTGCATTAAATTGCCCATTAAAAAGTGTTATTAATTCCAATAATATCGCTGGGACCATTTAGAAAATTGAAATAAATTCTGAAGATGTCGACGACAAAATGACAATAAATTAAAAATCTGTACGCAACGGTAATGGATTTCCGATATGATGCACTTTCGATCCACTTTGGTAACTTCACATAATTCATGGGGATTCAATAAATTCATGATTATCTAGTGATGACGAAACTTGTGGTTTACTGCCGCATTCTTCAACAAAATAATAACGAATTAGTGTAAGTATGATTTCCTAACTAACTGAAAACTGGTTAGCTTAATTCCGTCGCAATACTTTCGCCCAACAAACAGACAAGTCAATTCAGTAATTGGCATGTCTGGATAATGGTCCCTACAGAGTTTTTTGTTATTTCTCCCTATACTCCCTTCTTTTTCTGTCTTTATCCCATGGTTTGGCTTTGATCTATGATTGCAACAACAGATCAAAAATATTGTCTCTTTCCGGAATTAGCACACGCCTACAGACTCCAGAGACCGGTATAGCAATAAATAAATAAAAATTCCGTGTCAAAAGTCGATAAGTATTGTTGTGATTCAACAGTCGTATATACGGCAGCCAACTTTTTCCACGACATTTCTACTTCAACTGTGACAAATTTTTATGCTAACCGTAAAGCTCAGTTTAATTTTGAATAAAGAATGATCCACGCGTGATCTTTCGTCGCGTCCGCGTCGCCCGGCGGGATGCGCTTGCGTCTGTTGCTAGCGATAAATCTAATGATAATAATCGAATGCAGTCGACGAGCCCGCCGCGCAGCCTCCATCGATTTATAATAATTAACAATCATGGGAATGACGTGAGGCGTGCAATACACGCGTTTACCGTAGAAAATACATCAGATTTATGGAGCACTAAATATTTGAGGGAAGGAGGCATTTTAGAGGTACATTAGTAGTAGTTTAGTAATATTCTTATTTACGCTAAGCGATAAACTTTATAAAAGCTGTTAATTTTTATTAGTCATTAGCCATAGGTTCATGAAATGTAATCTTGTCGTTTTCAAATGAGCTTAGTAATCTCGTCTGGATTATATCTTGACTCTACATAGTAACTTAGTAGAGAGTAAGACTAATTTAATAGTCGTTCTCAGTATAATCCCAAAGATACTACAAGGATCCTTAATAGTCGCCCAGAACCAGTTGATGATGAAGCCTTGAATAAGATGATTATCTGTTACCATGTTGACCAATTACTGATCTACAGTCGTTGTGACGTCAAATTCGAAGCAACCTAAAGCAAAAGAAGACCAAAGAGCATCATCGACATCAGAATCAATAATGAGTCGTCCATAATGTAACATCTCAATCGCGATCGATCGGTTTATGATCGCGCGCTACGCTCTGGAGTAATGACCGCGCTTACTCTTACTCGCTAGCTTGCAGATCTGTTTAGTGACGTAATGTCTACGTGCAATCGTGCATACTGGCTTATTATTTATAAATGGATCAGATTTTATTTTTTCTTACTCTTCCTTTGTAGGTATCTAGTTTTTATGGAAAAAGGTTAGGATAAAGGTTGGGTGTGGGTAAGTGGAGCTAGGTTTTCGGAACATCAACAATATCGAAAATCTGCCAGTGAACTACGACGACAAAACTCAGCTTAGCTCATAGTTAGCAGAAGCACGATCTGTGCACAAGAGGTGTCGTTCGGTTTTTTTTATTTCTTAATTATTGTAAATGTGAGGACTATGTGGGTTATTATTATTATTTTTCTCCTCCTTTTTTTAGTATTTTTTAACGTTGTCTGACAGTTTGAGTACTTTTGCGGCCTACCCAAATGTCCTTTCTTTGATATTGTTCGTCAAGTAATTGAGCTCCATAATGGTTTTAAGTTGAGCTATTCGACTAGTGACAAATGCTTGCACTGTCTGCACAGGTCCACTCGAATTGCGTGTTGCTTTCCTCAAAAGTTTATCCCAGACATAAACGTACATGGTTCTCTTTTGATTTGACCAGTACATATTGTATGGATTTCCCTCTGAGTTTTTTTTCGGTGTTTCTTCTCAGCGTAGTCAGCTAGGAAACACCGGCCTGATCTAGCTAAAACTGATAAGAAAAAATGTTGACATGCAAAAATGTTGTTAAAACCTACTTACAAAAATAAAATCATTTATCATTCATTTATCATTTATCCTAAAAGAGAAGTAAGCCTTCTGCGAAACATTACAGACACCAATTAGCGCATCGATGCTTTCATTATGAAAACAGTGTCATTACATCCACTTATATCTACTATTTACTATAAGAACTATAAGTTTTATCAATAAGTACCTTTTGAGATTCATTTTTTTTATTAGGTATAAAATTACTGATGATTTTATACAAATTGACACTTGATTTAGTAGCTACAGGTTCATAATAAAACATGTATCAACGTATCCTTTTACATGGATAGACGACACTATTAGGGCCAGGTCACTGCTCCCGGCGGCTCTCCGTCTAAAAAGGCCAGTCTGACCCCTCGTTATCACGTGTTGCGTTGACAAATGGGTTACGCCTCGCTGGGTGAACTAAACCCTCAGGTAGGAATTCATTAGCACCTTAATTAATTGAAAGGCGGACCTGTACCCTCCTTAATAACCCACGGCTTCTTTGAACACCTATTTCTTCTAGTTTTGTACTATTGTCTTTTTCATTTTGTTGTGATTGTTGTCTATGGATGTTTTCATTTGTTTTTTTTTTCTGTAACGGGATTATAGGACTTTATGGTGTAGCCCAGGGCAAAATTGTACAGTTATGTTGTATTGTTTCCGTAGGTTGTATAATTATGTGGTGGTCTGCCGAAGTTTATTATGACGTTATACGTAATTCATTGACATCATTTTTGAAGCCTTGTTTGAAGCCTAAGGGCCAAGACGAGGTCCAGGCTAGAAGAAATATAGAATGAACGATGTCCGATAGGAAAATAATGTTATGGTAAAATAGGCTGAAGTGACGATCAGACCCAGTAGGTAGACATAAGGTTCAAATTAAGTATTTTACAAAACTTTTTTAAAAGTTTCAAGCTAGAAGAAGTGGAGACATCAACAACAAAATTATTTTATTACGGTCTTATAGCTTTAGTTCTCAATATTTTAACCCTGTAAATTACAATTAAACCTCACATGGGCTAACAATTCATCCTCGTGACATGTTTTACATGGAGATTCGTAAAATGGTTAAGTACACATTTATACTGAATCATACTTAATTTGAATCATAACAGAATCACCCATACCTGGTATTTTTATTGCCGCTATTTATGTGCAAGAAGTATTACGAATTACCAGTTTCTGACCATTTCATGCTTTTTATTAATATGATTAATATTATTTCCTAATACGATTCATCTGAACCGGCCTTTTTTACCCGACTGCGCGATGCAAGGGAGGGTACCTAATGTGTTTATCAGCCTATGTATGTATGTTCCTTTGTGGCACTATAGAGACTAAACGCGTGGGCCGATTTTGATAATTCTTACGTCAATTTATTCGTCTTAATCATGCGAGTGCTACTAAAGACATGACAGTAATCAAAATACAATATAGTGACCACCAAACGCCACATAGTGAAAAAAAAATGAAAGTCGACGAACTATATTAAGTGGAGTATCAAACTAAAGGGTTCGAGGAGGCAATTCGAAAGATATAACTCACTAAAATGTAGAATAAAAACATATTTTAAAAAAATCCGACTGTAAAAAACAACTAATAAGCTCCAAACAAGTCACTTTTCAAGCAGTCACAGCAAGCAGTGATGGAGTTGGTGGCATGAAATCAACAATTGAACTAAAATAACTGCCACCAACTGCATCAGACTGCTTGAAAAGTGACTTGTTTGGAACTTTTTAGTTATTATTTACAATCGGGTTTTTTGAAAATATTCAATTTTTATACCCCCTGATTAGCAAAAGCTTTTTGTCACCCAGCGGTACTAGTAGCGCTATCTATGCTACCTTAACTCAAACTATTTGAAAGCGCCATCTAGCGTTCAATAGCGACACTAACCTCTTACCACGCTAACCACGTCTCACGAAAGTGTGTCTTCGTGATATTAGATGGCTGAAAAGATTATTTGTATTGTGTCGCTATGTATTGAGAAGAGTTTGTAAAACTTTCAATGGAACCACATACTTACTTTAATCCCAGTTCAATTGGCACTTGGCGTTGCCACCTTGTTTATTTCGAAAATGTCTGGGCGCAGTTTCTTCGAAAAGTAATTTGTGAAAATTAGACCACCAAAAGTCTTAGTAACATACCCACATGGAATTTTTTGGAAAACCCATTAGCGCAGTTAGTGTGGGAAATAGAGGAATCCGAATTCATGAACATGCTCGACACTAGATACCTAGCTGCTTATTTAATTTTATCGGAACTAAGTTTAGGTAACTCTATGTATATAAGTAGGTACCTACCTCTATTTACTCTTTAATTAGGATAATAATAGGATGTGGTACCTTATCCCATTATTTTGGTTAGATCTCCCCGTCATTCTTCTCTAGAAGTAAGTATAGGTACCTAGTATAAATACCTACCTACTTCTGGCAAGTCATCAAGACATGATCTAGGTGTGCTGCCTTTTAGTAGTTTTTAACGATGGGTACCTATCATGATTCCTGTAGGGAGCAAGATTTCCCATAGGTCTTCTGCTCCCAACAAGAATCGTCACACGTGTCCAACACACTACCTGTATCGAACACGTGTGTAAATACATTGCATGTTTGTTATTTATTGTTTAGTTACCATGGAAAAAAGCGTTATGTGGATACAATAGGGTAAAATGGTTTTTTTTACACAAATATCACAAGAATATACACAGTCTCATTGAAAATTTAAAACAGCATCGAAGGTTGTATAGGTTTTTTTTTTTTTTTGGGGGTGGGAAATCATCTTATGACTTCTTCCGCTCTAGGGTGGAGCGGAAGGGCGTGTCAGACTCTTACTGATTAAAACCCACCCCTGTTCCTCCCTGCCCTACGCGCCCGGGGGCGAGGTAACTCTTTCGAATTTATCCTCAAAGGTTGTATAGGTACCTACGCATTACGCAGTTACGCGATTTGATCTGATCCTGTCCTGTCAACCTGTAAAAATTGCATGACTTTGATGGCCTCGCACCTTGAGGCAATATTACAACAAATAAATACTGGAAGTCCCAATATTGGTATTATAGCTAAGAGCTCTAAAGATCTCCTTGCAACAAAATCGGCAGCAATAATCGGGTAATGTATTTTATTGAATTAGACACCTGAACATTGTAAACTAGGTCACAACAACCAGATACTCTGTTATTTATTCTATCACCACACCTTCGGCTTACTACAGAAATTTCGACATTCCTATAAGAATGGACGAGATAAAGCATAATCTAGGGAATAAGTATAAAATCATCTCGCATTATCTTAACGTTACGCAAGATTCTAATCTCAAAACCGTCAATTCTTTTCGATAAGTAACCTATCAGCCGAATTTTCTCCGTTATCATAAACAAGAGTATCTCTTATCTTCAAAAAATACTTTTGCAATTTAGTTCCTTAGTCGACGGGACTCGCATGTGATCGCGTGTTGGTGAATAGTTGAAGTTTTAAAACTTCTTAGTGGCTTGAGAGAAAATGGACCCGAGACCTAGTACAAGTCGGCAGTCTATTGAGAAGGTGGAGATGTTTGAGGTTCGGGAGCACGTGCCTTACCAGGCGGAGTTGACACGTACCCCCGCTGCCTATGACCAAGAGAGTGGGGACATCTACGACTCTTCATGGGTAGCAGCCTTTCGAGCCATTTGTCAACTCTTCAACCTTCTCCACCACATGCAGATAGCGATAGTAGTGTTTTGTTTGTGGCGCTTCGCATTGACCTCAGAACCTAATGGAGCTATCACCAATCTGGAGCTGCATATAATTTTCGCTGGAACTGGTGTACGTATTGTGAACATGATAGTTTGTAATTAATTTTTTTTTGCTTCGAAGTCGATTTTGAGTGGTTTTAACAACGATGACATCTAACGAGCTAGGAGACAAGCAAATTAAGAATAATGCGCCCCAATCTACCTAAAACTAAGACAAGTAGGTGTAAACGATAAAGTAGGTTGATAATTACCTACTGTACTTGAGGCCTATATTTCGTTTATGCTTATAAAGGCTTATGACATAAACGAAATATAGGCCTATATTTCGTTTATGCTTATAAAGGCTTATGACATAAACGAAATATAGGCCTCATCGCTGAAGTGCTATCAAACCCACCATTATCACTTCTGGTTACGTGGCAAGTCGATTTCTATTAGGAACCTATTCTGCTACAACTTATTGGCAGAAGATGCACCTTCTTCTATATTTTATAGTAAATGAAGACGGGTGACGACATTCTAGTGTATCAATTACCTACCCATCGAGCATCTGCTCTTGAAAAAATAACTAAACGAAAATCTAGGAAACAGAAAATGGCCAATTGTGTTTATAGGATTCATGGAGTTCTAACCACGGACAGAAACGTTTTCAAGTTCCAACTGATTAAATTGAATTATTCGATGGCAACACTTTGAACCTGCTGGCTTGGCGCAGTATGGTGTTTGAATAGAATAAGAGGCAAGCTTTAATATGCTGCTTTTGTTACCACAGGTGTGCGCCCTAATTCTCAAAGAAATCTAATGTTTATATACTTACCTTCTTTACCATTCATTTCAGTATCAACTCTTTCTAGTGGAAGCAATACTGACGCTGCACAGGCACAACTCCTGGTCGTTCCAAATGTCCAAAGATGGCAAACGAATCGTGCACGGATGCCTGCAGCTCATCGGCTCACTGTTTGTCATCGCTGGTACTTTCCTCGGATTGGCTAGAGTCGACATGGTTATCTCGACTGCTCACGGAATCTGCGGTAAGAATTTTTCTTCAAGCACATGACATACCTACAAACAGTACGCAGCTGCTATGGCAATAGATCAGCGTTTTTGTCTGTGTGAAAGTCTCTATCTAAATCTTGATGCGCCATATACCAGCCCAGTCGGTTAAATCATAGTCTGTGACTTCGTACTTCTTTAAGCGCTCAAGTCCTGTTGTGATATCGATAGGTATTGTTTAGATTAGTAACACAACATCATTATCACGGACCTATGTATCTGTTATTAAATTATATTATACATAACTTGGTTATGACTGCGAATTCCTTTGCTATGGATAGAGCAAAAATGCTGATCTATCGAAAGGCAAAGCATTTGTAACGGAAATATTTATTTTCGTTGCTCTAGTAAGTGTGATTCCCAACAATCATAATTTTTTCATAATAAACAATTGCTTCCTTGTAAAATTAATACCCACTTTAGGTAAGTAGGTTCAGATGTATGTAGAGTACGTCAGCAATTTCTCAATTGCTAAAAAAATGTCGAGTGTCATCATCTTGTTGATAGATAATAAAATTATATCTTGACATATCTTCATAATGTAATAACATCAATAGCCATTCTCATGGAGAGTTAACTCTAACCTTGTTAACAAAAATAACCTATTTAAACCTATAAACTGACTTAGGAGTATGTTCTCATCTCATCCTGCAGCTGCCAGAAGAGGCAATGACGAAATTATTTTTGTAATTAAATGGTTAATGGCAGCAGCACAGATTACCAGCCTTGATGCAGTTAATGGACCAAATTCTCATTGTGACTTTTTCACTCTTTTCTGAAGAGTCTTTAGCCCTGCAGTAGGACGAGCTTGGTTGTCCGGTATTATGACTGACTAGATTCTGCCAGCGGCTTCGTCCACTTAGAATAAGTACTTGCCCCTTTGTAAATTATAGCATATGTGCTATTCCTGACTATAATCTATCTCTGTGCCAAATTTCATCTAAATCCGTTCAGGCGTTCCGGCAGGTTTGAGTAAAAAACATCCACCCATCCAAACTTTCGCATTTTTAATATTAGTAGGATAAACGGGTACAAATATGATGATAAATTGAGCAGTGTCTGTTATTTATTTTTTTTTTTGGGGTGGGGCGGGAGGGCGTGTGAGACTCTTACTGACTAAAACCCACCCCTGTTCCTCCCTGCCCTGAATGCCCAGGGGCGAGGTAACTCTTTCGAATTTATCCTCAACCCCCGGGCAGTCAATTGTGTTAAATTACTGGCATAGCGAAATTTTCTATATAAATCCTAATGTTTTTAGGGTACCGAAAGTCCAAATGAAAAAACGGAACCCTTATAGGATCACTCGTGTGTCTGTCTGTCTGTCACAGCCAGTTTACTCCGAATCTACTGGATCGTTAGAGTTGAAATTTGCTTTGCTACACACCCGAATATCTGTTACTTTAATACTTAGGAACTTGTACCCTAAATAAATTTATTTTGAATATGGGGTCACTTTTCGGGTGAAAATTGGAAAATTAAAACAAAAAGTTTTTCAAACTGTGCCATGCGATATATCAAAAGAAATGGCACATTGTGAGGAAGTATTTTTCATAATTTTAAAACATATAATTATAAAATAATTAAAGAAAATAGATGAAAAATGACCATCCCCCCTCCCCCCCCCCCCCCCCCCCCGAAACCACTGGGCCCAGAAATTTGAAAAATATACAGAAAGTAGTTCTTTACTTATACAGGGTGTAACAGAAAGGTGTGGTCATATTTTAAGAACTGCATCTGCCCATCGTTATGAATAACTTTCTTCAAGAAACCCCGAGGAAATTCACAAAAAAAAATTTACCTCCCATACAAATGTTGATCAGCTGATGATAACTTTGTATGGAAAGTCCAATTTTTTTCTTGGGAATTTTCCGTTTTTTCTTAGAAAAAGTTGTTCATATCCATGGGCAGAACCGGTTCCTAAAATATGACCACACCTTTCCGTTACACCCTGTAGACTACAGGAACACTCTAAGGAGGAGGTAGGTTAAAACAATCTGAAATAAATATGATTTGTTCGGAACCCTTTGCTCGCGAGTCTGACTCGCTCTTGGCCGGTTTTAATAATAACGGTTTTAATATAACCTTTCCCTTGTTTCAGGTGTCATCGCGTTAGCATTCACTTTGTGCAGTTTCGTAACAGGCATCGTCGCACTATTTTCAGCAAAAGTGCGGCTGATGGTCAAAAGCGGACCCGTCAAGATTATACATTTAGCAGTCGGCCTCTTCGCTGTATCCATGGGGCTTATAACAATGGTCATGGGATTCCATATGGACCACTTTGCTAATGATCAAGGGGGCTTGTCGACAGCGCTCATAGTATTCACCATGATGATTCTACTGTACGTCATGGTTCAGCCTATTTACGACTTGATTGCTACTACAAGAAAATCAATGTGACTAATGAAGGTCCCAGGTCCCCCTGACGACGATAGTAATGCGTAGAACTATTTTTAATAAGACATATCCTTAAACTCTTAATCACATACTTTTTTTTGTTAATGCTGCACTTTGGACATTTATCATCATTTTTCATTTAAGTAGTAAAATAAAATTTAAATCTGTATGAAAGGAAATGAGTGCATGCAAAAGCAGATTTTTATGCGTAATGTTGTTGTTACGCTTATGAAATCCCCGATGGACTTTTGACTATTCCTATTATGATGACAATATTTTTACATCCCATGTAACTTAGGTATTTACGGTAATTATAGATAATTTGTATTTATTTAAGACTAGCTAACCCGAGAGACTTTATCCTGTCTTAGGCAATGTCAAACGCGCGGATTTTAGATAGTCGTTAAGTTTTCTGTAATTTTCTAATTTAACGCGCAATTTTTTTTATTTTTTCATTCATAAGAATCTTTTCAACGAAAGAAACAAACAAGAAAAAAGAATAAGCGAAATCGGTCCAACCGTTCACGCGTGATGCCGTGACCAAGGGAAATAGGGATTCATTTTTATATATAAAACATTTCATTAAAATTAAGAGTAAGTACCTACCTATAGATTTAAGTTTTTCTTCTTAACTTTAATTAATTTAGGTGCTTATATTGTTATTTTCTTATAATAATAGTAAGTGTAACCTAATACATGCATGTATGAGTGTTAATAAGTTAAACGTTTTTAATTAATTTGTTGTTTTTTCTTGAAAATTTCAAATATTTTCTTGTCTATGTTTAGCTAATGGTCGCAAGTGCAACTGCTATACTTATACATTGGGTACTAGCTTCTGCCAGCGGCTCCGCCCGCGTGGAATGACGAAGAAAAAATTACGAAATTTCATAAAACTTTCTTTAACCTCTTAAGGAACATTTGTGCAAAATTTCATGCTTCTAGACCTTTTTTTTTTTTTTTTTTTTTTTGGGGGGTGGGAAATCATCCTATGACTTCTTCCGCTCTAGGGTGGAGCGGAAGGGTGTGTCAGACTCTTACTGACTAAAACCCACCCCTGTTCCTCCCTGCCTCGAGTGCCCGGGGGCGAGGTAACTCTTTCGAATTTATCCTCCACCCCCGGGCAGGCACCGGCCGTGGCAGGCCCCTTCCCATGCTTCTAGACCTAGCGGTTTCAGCTGTGCGTTGATCGATCAGTCAGCCAGTCAGTTTCTTACCTAGCATATATACCTACATAGATAGTCCTAGGCCAGATTAGATCTTCTATTAAGTACATACATATCGGCTAGATCAGTGGTTATTAACCCTTGTTTGGCCTTTTTTTTTGTGGTTTGGGAATTCATCCAATGACATCGCCCGCTCTAGGGTGGAGCGAGAGGGCGTGTCAGACTCTTACTGACTAAAACCCACCCCTGTTCCTTCCCTGTCCTGAGTGCCCGGGCGCGAGGTAATTCTGTTTCGAATTTATCCACAACCCCTAGGCAGGCATCGGCCATGACGGGCCCCGTCATGTTTTGCTGAAAACACTCTGAGGCGCGCGTGGAAAACTACGCGCCGTCGAATCTCGGGCCTGGTGCTTATCGGACGGCAAGTTACCCACTACTCGCCGTCCGCAGGCCCGGGTAACCCTTGTTTGGCCTGCGAGCCCTTCGATTTCTTTTTTGTTGGCAGGGACCAAAAGTCCGGCAGAAGATTTATCTTTAAAGAATGTTTATCCTAAAAAGAAATCAAAATAAGTACCATTTCGTATAATCAAAAGAAAGAAGAATTTTATTTAAAAAAAACACATGTACAGGAATTAGGAATATCAGGACTTTCTGTTAGAAACTTAAAAACAGTTCACATCAACAACTTTATTTTCAACACGCTTTTATTAGCTTGGTAGGTATGTATCTAATAGGTAACGGAATCTTTGAAAGTGATTATCACCCACTTTAAAACGTCGGATTGAATTGAAACTTCGCACACTTATCAAGGACCGATAACACTACAATAATAACAAAAAAGTAGAAAATAAATAATATATAGTTTAAAAAAAACAAAAAAAAAAAACACGCTTTTGTAACTAGTCGAACTAAAAAGTAAGTAGAAAATATTTTTTTATGAGTTCATGGCAATTTTATCGTAAATAAAAAAGCGTGGGGTGCTAGATTAGATGTCCATTATTGTAAATATTTTACTGACAGATATTGGAAGGCGTTTGCGATAAAATTAAACTTATAGAAAATTAGCTAATATACTTTTTAGTTCGGTAAAAGCGTGTTTTTTTTTAAACTAAGTACAGTTCTCGCCAAACATCTTGGCCGCCCTGAAGTTGAATTTCCGATGCGCAAGGCGCAGCGCGAGTATGAGATTTACTACTGCGCAGCCATTGTAGCGAACTTCAGAGCGGCCAAGAAGTTTGGCGAGAACTGTACCTACCTACCTATTATTTATTCATTGAAACGTTTGAAATTAGGAAATAACGTACCATTTTAGCTCTTGCGGACCACAGATTGGGAACCAATGGGCAGTACTTATACATACTGTACTTATACTTTATCTACCTACACCTCTGACTGGCTATGGAAAATACAGACGTGATCCCGTAACGCCGCAAGGTGAGCAACTGTCTACTGCCGTCTACTCACATCTAGGTTTCTACTGATTTATAAACAAAAACTTACTCTAGGGTAAGTTATTTTTTAAGTGAAAACTTCTTTAGGCGCGTTAGGCAGTTTTGAGATGGGAAAAAACAACTGAACTCGCGTTCCACCGACACCGCTACGCAATTCGCTATGGGAGTGTAATTTTAGTTTAGTTATTATTAAGAGAATCGGCACCATTGTTCATAAGCGTTAACACTTGAGACACAAAACTACACCAATTTTACATCACAATATCCACAAGGAATCAATAAACGAATAATTAAAACAGCCACTGAACTTCACTCGACAAAATCCCGCCAAAAAAAAAACCTTTTAATGATTCACATTCCCGCGCAAAAAGAATCTGCCCGAACTACCTATCTGTATCAATTTCAATGTCAATATCAATGGTCAATATGCATACCATAGCTACACTCTTGTGGTCTATGGTCACCCCTCTAAATGTAGAATTCCGCGTCATGTATTGTGCATTTCTGTAAGTTTATTTAGTACAAGCTGTGCCTGCGGGTTCACCCGCGGTTATGGTTACTGTGTCGTAGCGTGTTTATATATAAAGACTATAACCTTCCTCAATAAATAGGTTAGACAGCGCAAAATGTTACATCGCTCTCCACATCCCTCCATGAATACATGTGCGCGAAGTACTTGATTAACACTATGATATCTCCTAAAATATTCGTTGAAATCAAATGATGTCAAGGGCAATTTCAATTTCATGTTCAAAATTAAATACTTATGATGAATAACGTATTTATTTCGATAAGGATTAATGTCATGTTTATAAAAACACCTTCACAAATAATGCATTATTTTAGAACGAATTTGATTACCTACTATAAAAAAAAATATTCTAACAAAATAATCAACCGGCGAAAAAGAACTAAAAAGCAAAATATAAATAAACCTTTTAAGTCTTGAGTATTGAGCTTATTTATCTACATAAAATATCAAATATATAAACTAATTTTTAGTCGGCGCCAAAAAACAATCTGATTATTTAATATCTAAATCTATGTACTTACAAATGAAGAAGACTGTAAGTAGGTAATTAATCTTTTTTTTTTTTATATATATATTATATACGGTCGAATTGAGAACCTCCTCCTTTTTTTTCGTCGGTTAAAAAGATTATAGTGAGTTAACCTTAAAAGATGGACATATGCTGTCGTGGACTTTTTTTTAGAACTTTTAAAGGAGAACAATTACGTCATACATAATTTTTGCGTAACTAACAGTTTACGTAGCGCACGCAACGGAAGCTCTCAAAAGAAATATTTTTCCCCCATTTTTACCACATTTTCCATTGATGCTCCGCTCCTATCGGTCACAGCGTGATGTTATATAGTCTATAGCCTTCCTCGATAAATGGATAGTCCATTTATCGAGGAAGGCTATAGGCTATCAATAAATAAAGAGTTTTTCAATTCGATCCAGTAGTTCCTGAGATTAGCGTGTTCAAACAAACAAACAAACTCTTCAGCTTTATAATATTAGTATAGATTTCACCCTTGTTAAGTGGCAACACTTAGCCACGACCCACCTACCACCGGGGCGCGATCCATAGCGTTTCTCATGAAACTTAAAGAAACCAATGTCTCTTGCTTGTCAACCGTAGCAAATCTGTAAAATCTCACCGTGAAAACTTAGGTGAAGTGAACGTGAAGTGGGCTGTCAATCCATACAATCAAGGTGGAATGACAGTTCACTTCACACTCACTCCACCTATGTTTTCACGGTGATCTGCTAACACAATCGACCGCCTGTGGTGTACAACCAAGCGAGCATTGTTAACGACTTAGCCACGAGCTCTTCTGCCCGAGGGTTGAGGATAAATTCGAAACAGAGTTACCTCGCCCTCGGGCACTAAGGGCAGGCAGGAACAGGGGTGGGTTTAAGTCAGTAAGAGTCTGACACGCCCTCCCGCTCTACCCAGAGCGGGAGAAGTCGTTGGATGATTTCCCACCCCACAAAAAAAAAAGCCACGAGCTCTTCTTAATTTTTTTTTTATACTTCTAAGCGCGTTATGAAAAAATGATGAGAGTGAAATTTTAAGATGCGCGCGCATCGCTGTCACACAAAATTCACAGGTTGAAGTTAGCTATGGTCTGTGGTTCATGAAGAATGATTGTTTTGCCTTTGTAAACTTTGTGACAGTTAAATGTTTTATCTTGTTACACGAAAGAAGTATAACTTCTTACGTGCGTACATAAGTACACACACACTTTTTTTTTTGAAGTTATACTTCTTTTGGCGCGTGAAAATGATGAGAGTAAATTATTACGATGGACACGCAATGTCACAAAAACCTACAGCCTGAACTTAGCTAGAACCGACCCCCTGAAGTTAGCTATGGTCTGTGGTTCATGAAGAATGATTGTTTTCCTTTTGTAAACTTTGTGACAGTTTGGTTTTTTATCTTGTTACGCCAAAGAAGTACTTCTTACGTGCGTACATAAGTACACACACACTTTTTTTTATCTAAGCTCACGAAAAATACTAAAAAATCTTGTTCTATTTTTCACATCTAGCAGCAATTTCACTGAGCTATACTTTTTGATTTGGCTTAAAGGTCTTGTAACCAATAACCAAGCCAGTGGCATAGCCACAGGCCCACAGCATTAAAAAAAAAAAATTAAAATCAAAAGTTTTATGTCATCTCTGTTATTTCGATGTTGGTAAGATTTTAAGCATTAAAATATAGCGCTGTTTCTGTTACTCTTAGCACGAAAGAGAGTATACGACAGATAATGCTACTATGACTACAGCAATTTAACTGGAACACAGTCGCTTGTAAATGTCAAATTCAAATTGTCAAATGTCATCTTTGAATCGTCCGGCAAAGTTGCATTTCATACAACATTTAGAAATTTTAACAATTTATCAGTTAATTAGGTGAATAATACAAGAAATAATATTTAAACTTAACAAACATGGTAAGTTATTGTTATATTTTATTCTGATTGTAATGTAAAACCGAACTTTACATAGGTTAGCAATGTTGCTTGGTCATTCAATAAATCAGATTCATAACATTATTTTCTACAGGCTCGGCGTTATGATACACGTACAACCATATTCTCGCCGGAAGGTAAATACTATTCTCTAATTCGACTGCGTTTACTGAATCAAGAATTATGAAAATAGAAAATGTTTAATTTTTTAGGGCGGCTGTACCAGGTCGAGTATGCTATGGAGGCGATCAGTCATGCGGGAACATGTCTCGGCATCCTAGCCACGGATGGTATCTTGCTAGCCGCAGAGCGCAGGAATACAAACAAACTCCTTGATGAAGTTTTCTTTTCTGAGAAGATCTACAAGTTGAATGATGATATGGTGTGTTCAGTGGCGGGAATCACATCTGACGCCAACGTTCTGACGAACGAGCTGAGACTTATCGCTCAGAGATACCTCCTGCAATATGGTGAATCTATTCCTTGTGAGCAGCTTGTGTCTTGGCTGTGTGACGTTAAACAAGCTTACACACAATATGGAGGTGAGATAAATCTCTAAACATTATGTATGTTCAGTATTTTATACCTTTAAATATAAACTCACTCCTATTTTCTGTAGACATAGGCAGTAACTGCGGAATGTCAAGTTCTTAGTTTTTTACTTTCAAACAAAAGAACGCAATGCAGTGTTGTGTATGTTAATTAGAAGTATCTTTGTAATTTCTTCTAAGAAAAAAGGCAATATAATAATTATTACCTTTCCTTTGTGTTACTCGTACCTTGTAGATTTTCTAATAAGTCAATTAGAAAATCTACAAACTACGAGTAACACAAAGTAGAGTAAAAAAAAAAAATTCTAATTATTCATTAGGTAAGAGACCCTTCGGTGTATCCATCTTGTACATGGGCTGGGACAAGCACTACGGCTACCAGCTATACCAGTCTGACCCCAGCGGTAACTACGGTGGCTGGAAGGCTACCTGCATCGGAAACAACAGTGCGGTAAGTTGTTAATTTCAATGTTCTACAAATTTTTCAGAGAATAATTAGTATTTCAACTGTATTTGAACCATGGGGTTAAATCTAAGATGACTCACTGACCAATCGTTTTGCAGTCTTGGTTAAAATTTAATTAAATTCATTTACCAGACACCGCATGTGAAGAGTACCTGAATAAAAAACTTTTTTACAAAAAAATAGAACCGACTTCCAAAAAAAGTGCAAAATAACTTTAATTTCGGAAGTCGGTGTTCCTGTTTTGTGTCTTCGTTTTTTGACACCGACTTCCGAAATTAAAGTTATTTTGCACTTTTTTTGGAAGTCGGTTCTATTTTTTTGTAAAAAAGTTTTTTATTTTTCACTTTTTAGTTGTGGTTCCCCATTAAACTGTGTTAACAATTCATAGACATACGATAGCAGCAATCGCGGTTGATTTGCTGTCAATTTTTGAAGAGTTCCGATGTCTGTCTCCGAAACCCATCATCAGATCTTTTTGAAATTTAAATGGGACCATTTCGGAATAAACCCCTTTCGAACAAAAAAAGAATTTTGCAAATCCGTCAATATATGACGGAGTTATGCCCGAACATACATAAAAAAAAAAAAAAAAAAAAAAAAAAAAAAAAAAAAAAAAAAAAATACAAACATCCGAATTGATAACCTCCTCCTTTTTCGAAGTCGGTTAAAAAACCAAGGGGCCACTACCTCTTCTCTTGCGATGAAAGCAATGCCAAGACAAAAAAAAAATTCTTTGATTTTTTTTGTTGATAGTCTCACGTCTGACCATTATCTCACCGATGATAAGTGATAATGTGATTGAAAATGGAGCAATTTGTAGTCTCTCTGCCAATTCTTATTTGGTTTTACAAAATCACAATTACAGCTTTTGCATCTGCGATTTTGACCTGCATTTGACTATTTCTAGACATACTGATCTAAACCAAAAATTTATTTAACTTTTCAAAATGTTCTAAACCTGAAATCAACATAATATCTACAATGATGCTTGTAACTTTTAGCTTATCTGCAATCAATTCATTTTACATTTCAGGCTGCAGTATCCAGTTTGAAACAGGAATACAAGGAAAACGAGACCACCCTTGCTGAAGCCCAGGCTTTGGCCATCAAGGTGCTCAGCAAGACCTTGGACATGACTAAGCTGACTCCAGAAAAAGGTATGAACTGCTGTGGAACGTTATTTTAGTTGACTTGGATCAAGATTTTGTAGAAAATACTATCTCCCATCTTCAACGTCCACACTATTAACTCATAAACCACCTTACTGTAATTTGTTGTTGTGTACAAGAAAGTGTATGCTATCCATCTACCTCCTGGCCTTATCCTTATTTATTTGGGGTTGATGCAGCATGTCTTTTTCGTCCATAAATAATTATTAGGTTTCTTTTATTCTTTAAGATATATACAGTTTTGGAAATTATTTTATTTCATAACTAGCAAGCCGCCCCAACTTCGTCATGAATCACTCTGTCTATTGGTGAAAACCGAAAACCGCATGAAAATCCATTCAGCAGTTTTTGATTTTATTGCGAACAAACAGACAGACGTGGCGGGGAACTTTGTTTTATAATATGTAGTGATGGGTGTCTTTTTACCTTTCAGTGGAAATGGCGAGTTTGACTCGCAAAGACAACAAGACTATCATCCGAGTCTTAACTAGCACTGAAGTAGAGAAGCTGATTAGCGACTTCGAGAAGAGTGAGGCCGATGCAGAAGCGGCCAAGAAGCAGCCCCCCAAGTCGTAATCTTTTTACTCCTGTTTGGAATAAGTGTTCTCATATTGGTACATTAAATATTTTACAGTAAATTTGTTGGTTTTCATTATTTGTCCTTGAAACAGTTTAACCTAACAATTTGCATTTTCTTTTTCTGAATAATAAAGTAGCAAATGACACTTGATGTAACAAGGATATACATACCTAGTTAGGTATGAATGCCTGCAATGGATAAGACAGTAAAAAAAAAATATCCAAAAAAAAAACCAAAATGGGTCCAGATTGTAAACATAATTTCAAAATTATGGCTAGGATAGAGAACATCGACTGATAGAGATCTCGGAAAAAAATAAGTAATGCCATGACTTTAAATTTTGCGAAGGATGGTGATGAGACTGCAGAAACTGCCACATGAAAGTAACATCATCATGAAATGGAAGCCTGGCAATACTGTCGGTTGATGAAAACGTGACTTTGTACTGTCTTCTTTCATTATCTATGAAGTAGGTAAGTACCAACAAGCTTTTGCCAGCATGCATGATAGTCAAAAATTATCTCATGGGGACATAGTAAAAGGATAAAAAGTTTTCCATGTCTATGTCTGTGTACATGTCTTACGAGTTTTTGGCAGCATTTTGTCGAGTGCAGTTCAGTGGCTGTTTTAATTATTCGTTTATTGATTCCTAGTGAATATTGTGATGGTTGGATTGGTGTACAACTATAGCCAAACTTCTTGGCCGCTCTGAAGTTCGCTACAATGGCTGCGCAGTAGTAAATCTCATACTCGCGCTGCGCCTTGCGCATCGGAAATTCAACTTCAGGGCGGCCAAGATGTTTGGCGAGAACTGTAGTTTTGTGTCTTAAGTGTCAACGCAAATGGACAATAATATGTGGAATCATTTATCATTGAAACAGGCGCGATCTCGGTAAACTGGAGCTGAGAATTTTCTTCGTATTATTATTATACTCTTTGATTTTCTTGTAATATTTACTACTTCAGCGAAGTTTGCCGAGAAGGCTGACTCGACGCATTTGTTGCCAAATACTGCAAAAAACATTAGAATGTGTTACATCTGCATTTTAATGGGAAAAGAAATTAAAATACCTACACTAAATGACTAGGCTAGTATGGTCTCAGATGCCTGTTCCAAAGGAACAAAAAAAAGAATCATGTCTTGCCTACCCATGCTCTAAACATCCAAATCTGTTCAGTGATTGGGGTTGATTAAAATACAGAGTGGGGCAAAAGATATGCATCGGTTTTGAAGGGCTACAGACAAAAAAAAACTATTTGTATAGAAATGCTGTTTATCTCTACGTCACCATGGAATGCCATTTGTTATTACATTACGTTTTGAAAATTATATCAGCAAGATGGCGGCCATCAGAAGCGATGCACTGAACATGAAGGCGATTTCTAAAATTCTCAACAACTTTCCGGCACATTTGAATGGGTATGGCGGTTATTTCTTCGTTATTTCTCGATCTAAAATAATTTTCTCAAAAATTTTACTAAAAGTAGGTAGCACTGGTAGAGGTCTATAATTAGTAGGGTCTGATGTACTGCCCGATTTAAACAATGGTATAATTTTACTATATTTCATTAGATCAGGAAACTCACCACAATCTATACAATTATTAAAAATTACTGCTAAAGTAAGTGATACAATGTTTATAATAGATCTAGCAACGTCAACAGAATTACCCCATAGATCTGCAGTCTTTTTAACATTTAAAGTTTTAATTACAACATTACAAGTGACATAGTGGAAATAAAATTGGGATTCACAAACTGGAACGTTTTCTTTAAGTAAAATTTCTGCAGCAGTTGGTGATGAATTTAGAGATTTTGTAGTCGATACGGGAATCTCTGCAAAGAAATTTTCAAATGCCGCGGCGACTTGCGAATCTGATTTAATGCTACTGTCATCAATAGCAAGGCTGTAATCACTACTTCGGTTGCAAGACCTTCCCGTTTTGCTATTAATAATATCCCAAGTCATTTTAATTACATTACTACCTACTATTTTTAATTTTTGAACTTAAGTAGCGAGATTTCGCCAAATCACATACTTTATAAAATTTAGAATAATTCTTAATATATAAATTAAATTCTACAGTTTTAATATAAGTCCGTTCTTCATACAGCTCCTATAGCCGTTTTCTACTTTTATTAATACCAATGGTGGCCCAGTCACTGAAGGAAGTATTGCTATTTACCGAAATCGTCATATGAATAAAAGTAGTAAGTATCAAATTGCGTGCAATACATTTTGAAAAAATCATTATAATGTTGAGGGTCATCATTAGTTGACAAAAGTGGGATTTTATTTGAGAGTTTAGTTTTAAATGTTTCCAAGCGACCTTTAGACCGTCCGCTCCTGGTAGAATCGGTTTTAGAGACTTTCTAGCGACTTTTGATATTCTGTCTAGGGGCTTGAATTTGTAAGAGTTGGCAACACTAACGATTTAGGATTCCGATTTAGGAGTCCAATTTAGGATAGTGTAATCGCTTGCTTCCTACTTCCTAGTTAGCTTGTTCACATACTACCATCACTGAACTGAATCACTCCAAACAAAATGTTCAATACCTACTGCTTTAAAAGCGTAAACCTCCGACTCGCTAGACGCTGCGAACGAAAATGTACCTAACCTTACAAGCGTGAAGTGAGTTTTGCTTTGTAGCAGCGCTCCGGCGCGTAGTATTTGTGAATTTCCAGGGCTACGTCTTTCGATAAAGATGTCAGTAGGTATTTGTTGTTACACTTTATGAATAATAATGAACGAATATAATAATATTTATGAAAGCTGTACTAATAGATTATGAAAAATAAAAAATAAAATCTATTTATACAATATGAAAGCCACGAATGAAATACGAACTAGAGGAAACTGAAAACACGATTCATTGATATGTTTCTTCATTTACACAATTAGCGTAATAGGTGACTACTATGCTTCTACCTTAGATTATAAAATGTCCAGATTCCTAGTACACCATCGTAAATTGAAGCCTAGTAATTTTCAAATGACGGTTGACAAATTGAGGTCATTCCTATTCCTATCCCAGACGCCTACTAGAAGTTATTACGTACCTACCAATATTTAATAGGTTACTTCTAGGTAAGCGTGCTCCATCTTCGACCACATCATCGCTTGCCGTCAGGTGAGATAGTGGTCAAACGCGAACCTATCAAACATAAATAAAAAAAAATACAAAAACGAAACATGCAAGTTTTAAATTTATCTGTTTAAAAACGATAGTAAAACAAATTAGATACTCACATTTCTCTAGCAGCAGGTAAACTAAAAAAAGATAAGTTTTTATCTCTTCTCTTGCTGGATCTACATCCATCAACTGCACATAATACACCAGTACTAGCCATGTCATAAGAATTCGAAACTATAATAAAGGACGTCAGGTCGACCGAATTTTATGGGAACGTACGCGGCTGTCGGCAACCCACTGAGAAATGGGTCGCGGGCGGCCCGGCGGCCGGTAGGCAGTTAGCGCGCGTAAGTACATGGAGTGATTCATACGGTTACCGTATATATGTGTTTTGTTCCTAAATTGGGTTCCTTGAAATCGGAAGGTGTTTTTGATTCTTAAATTGGGTCCCTTGAAATCGGAAGGTGTATTTGAGTTTTAGCGATTACGCGCTTAGCGATTTTGACGTAAATCGGACCGCGGCCTGCTGTGTGTTGTCACTTGTCTGTCAGTGTCAATGTCAAAAGTTCAACCAATTATTATTTTATTCTTTGGTTCAAACTTGAAAAATCAATACGCGATGTTTTCAAAATAAAATAAAATAAATACTTTACTGTTTATTCTCAAGTCTATGTTTATTCTAGTGTTTTGTTACTGATAAGTTGTGAATTAAATTATCTTGCTAAAATGGCTGTGGAAAGGCCTAAACCCCAAATAACATTACCGACAAAATCTAGACTAGAAATGAACGTGAGGCAGCTGCTTAATAAATGTGAACTTATAGCTAAACAGGAACCTATTGATAATAATTGTAGGCTCAAGCAGTACATGGCGTCCCTGAGCGACATGTTAATAGAGCTTAAGACTGGCACAGGACCTGAGTATGAGATGTAAATATTTTCTTTATCTTCGCCCTGTCCCGAAAGGAACCCGCTTTTTTGGTAGACTTACGTGGCTCTGCTAAAGTTTCTCATAAAGAAACTTCAGCAACTGTTAGTCTGGTTACTGAAATGTTGCTTTTTCTAGATGAAAGGTTTTTGTTTGAATTTTTAATGAGAGCTAAGAATAGAAAATTATGGAAAAAGACCTTTGTTTTTTGCTGACTGAAAATAAATTTTAGAGAAAGGCAAAATAATGATGCTGATGAGAGCTCCACATGAGATGGTTGTGAACCATTTTCACTCATGTTTATTGCTCCTTCCGAGATATCTCTAACACTGACTTACCTTTCTTTTGCAGTAAGCCAACGAAGGAAGCATTCACGGAATATACCAAAAGAGCCAATTTCCTAAAAGGTGTGGTGCAAACAGCTTCTTTAAACACTCCAAGTGAGAAGGTTTGTAGCCAAATCAGTATTGTCAGATCAACAGTATGGATTTTGATTTGCTAGAAATCTAAAATGTCTAATGGCAACACATACACAAACTCCCCTCTTTTTCCCTTGGGGTTGGCAGAAAATACTGAAGGACACTCCTATGATCCTTACATACTCCTGTTACTGTGTTTACATTCAACACCACAATCTTAGTTGTTTGTTCTTATTCCAGAGTTTTGAGTTTTTCGTTTAACAAGTGAAGTAAGTAAAGATCCAAGTAAACAGATCCAATGCTGCAGAACTATGAAAAAGTGATAGAGACAGATCTGATATCATGAAGGTGTCTAATAATGACTGCATTAATTTGTTTACAGCTAGAGGCAGTTCAGCTACTGTCACATGGTGCAGCCACTATGTCGGCAGATGCAGCAGCTCAGGAGATACACCAGAAGACTAGAGTCAAGTATGGAGCGGAGCTCAGATCTGAATTATTTGGATTGGGTTAGTTGAGTTAACCATTTATTAACATACTAGCTGACCTGGTGAACTTCGTACCGCCTCAGAATCAATGAATTAATCTGTTTTCGAGATCCCTACAAAATTATTTATTTCAATATTTTAATACTTATTCTGTTATTCAGGCCCGGGGGTTGAGGATAAATTCGAAAGAGTTACCTCGCCCCTGGGCATTCAGGGCAGGGAGGAACAGGGGTGGGTTTTATTCAGTAAGTCTGACACGCCCTCTCGCTCCACCCAGAGCGGGAGAAGTCATTGGATGATTTCCCACCCCACAAAAAAAAAAAAAAAGGGGCGGCGACAAATCCAACAAATCAAAGATCATATCGTCATGTTTGCCAAAGCCATCATGTTTTATACCTAAAAAGATTAGATATTTTATAGTACACAATAATGGCAGAGTTTAATCCGTCAGGGTGTCCAATCAGAGATGCGACAATAGGTTTTTAATAGTGTCTGCTATTCCGGGGCCTGACGGGTTAAGATAAATATTCAAACAATCTCTGCCCTCTCATATTGTTTTAATTGCAATCCACATTTCCACACTTCCATTTACATATAAAATTGTTTCGGCAGACAGTGATGATGCACTTCGAAAGCGGAACATCATCAAGGCTCCGAACTTCACAAGCAACAGCAGCAGCCAGGAAGATATTGACTCTCTGCTCAAATACCACCAAAACATGCAGGAAAAGGTCGCTGAGAACATGGTGATGCTCACCAAGAGCTTGAAGGAACAGTCACAGATAGCCAGCACTATTATTAAAGGCGATACTGTGGTGAGTCTGCATTTGTAGCTGATTTTAGATAAATAAGTACACCATGTAGCAATACTCGAGTACATATGGCAGGTATGGGTTGGCTACCCACCCGTCCAACCTTTGCCGACTTTATTGATTTGTAAATCTAACACAGCATAAGCATTGCTTAAATTTTGAATTGTCAGAGAAAATATGGATTTTTATTTTAAAACAAGTAAAAAATATTTTCTCCATAAGAAAAAAGGATACCAAGGCTATATCAAGTAATAGATGCGGGATAGGTATCTACTTTATGTTGCACAGTGGGGGTTCCAGAATGGTCTTTAAGAGGTCACGGAGGACACTTCCAGGTGCAGATGTTGATCATGGGGGTGGTTTTAGTGAGGTAGAAATCTCACACGCCAAGGTCTTTTCCCCAAAAGTCGAGGCGCCTTTTTGGAGGTTCCCACCGAAAAGAAAAAAAAAACGTAGTTCCTGTTTTATTCTGTTGAAACTAGTCTTGAATTATAAAAACTGACAGTTTTTTAAAAAAATAATAATTATTAAAATACTGTTTAACTTTTTCCAGGCTTTGAAGAAATCCTCCGACCTGACGGATCGCAATTTATCTTCGTTGAAACAGGAGTCAGATCGATTGCAGGAGCACAGTCGAAGCGCGTGGAAATGTTGGCTGTGGATCATGCTGGCTATCGTCATTGTTACATTTATTAGTAAGTTCGACTTCTTTATTACTATCTGTGTTTCCTGATAGCTACAACCTGGGAATCTTTAAGTCAAGAGTGAATAGGTTACTTCTAGGCAAGCGTGCTCCATCTTCGAAACATCATCGCTTAACATCAGGTGAGATTGTGGTCAAACGCGTGCCTATCAACAATAAAAAAAAACTAGCTTTTTACCGCGCTTGTCTTAATAGGAACCGTGCATTTTTATCTGGAATAAAATATAGCCTCCTAAGGCACTTAGTACTAGGGTAGTTTTTTTTATTTTATTTTTTATCGTTTTTTTTTATTTCTATCAGTGAAAAAAAAAACACTTAACATAGTGTAATTAGCCTATAATGTTCCCACTGCTGGGACAAAGGCCTTCTCTCTGTGAGGGGGCCGTAATCTATCACACGGCCCCAATGCGGGTTTGTGGATGTCATATGTCTGCGAAGTTTTTTGTTTCTTAGACATGCCAGTTTCCTCACGATGTTTTCCTTCGACATTTTGAGAGCAGTGGTGATTAAATAATTTACACATATTAAAGCGCCTGCCTGGGTTCGAAGCCACGACCTACAACTTGTAAGTCGCGGCCGTTACCACTGGATCACTACTTTCAGAGAATACCTTTTGCAAACATTAATCAAATATCAAACAATTTTATCTCGAAATACTACTGGATGCAATTTTGGTAGTGTCTCAATGATGCTCTTGTATCTCATTCACGATAGAGCTGTGAAACATCTTACCTGTAATGCTTTTAATATTGTGATATTCCTTGTACAAGCTATTATATACAGCATGTAACAAAAACCCTGTCCGATCCAATAAAGGCGTATTCCTGTTTTAACATACTTATTAGAAAAAATAGTAAATCTTTTCATTTTTACCTATTTTTATTTCAAACGATACCGCCCTGCACTAGTCGCGCTGTAGGCACTTAGACGTAAAACTGTAGGTGAACTTTGTCGAGCGCTCAGTGTTGCCTCTGATAAGTTTTTTTTTTTTTTAATTAATTATTTCCATTGCGGAAAACTAATAATCTCGTATCCATTAAATGATTACGTATATGTGTACACAGTACGATACCAAATAATACCCTTCAGAATCGGACAGGGTTTTTGTTACATGCTGTATAGCCGTTGTAGCAATTTTAACCCTCTTCTTAGCACACTATAATTTATTGTTTCTTTTCTAAAGATATGGTGCTCTTCATGAAGGTTATGAAAAAAAGAGTAATTACATAAAGGTATGTATTGTATTCAAAGTGACAAGCAGAAGGTGACAAGGTCATAATGTGTCTAGTTCCATTCCTTTTTAAGTACTTGTAAATACACAATAAGATTTAATTTTTGTAGTATATTTAATATATTATAATTTATAGATGTTGTGGAATATCTGATTATAAATGTGGATATAAAATAAACAATTTGTCGTAATACTATGTCGTTTATGTACCTAGGTATAACACACACGTAAATATTGAGCCTATTACTTTCCCATTACTGGGACTCCTCTCTATGAAAAGGAGTGGGCCGTAATCCTCCACGCGAGTCCAGTAAGTGGACGTCAAATATCTTCGATTGATTATATGGCATGCCAGTTATTTATTCTACTACTCATAGAAAATTTAATATTATATATATATATATATATAAACGTATTATTACGTTAAATAAAACAGCATTATTAATTTTGATTAATCAATCCTATAAATTTTATTTCTCTTTCTATCGAATTTATACTCTGAATAAATTTCGTATGAACATGCCAATTTGGTCCATAATATTTAATACTAGATTATGAAGTTACTACTACCAATATTCAGAGATAACACTACATAATTTAGAAAGCCAAGGTTTTTACTACTTTTATGAAAATATATTTCATTTTGCAATGCTACTGCCATAAATATCTGCTAACGGCATTTGTACATAATAAAAACAACAGTGTAAAATATACTCTATTTGTTAAAAGAGCCTGAAGTTCAATTGGTTATAAGAACCTTCAAGGTAAACAAATGCGCACTTCTACTAAAAATTATAGGACGTATAGAAAAGTCTATTTTACATTTTAGGAAGACGATCTTGCCTGAAGACCTACTTTAAGTACAATCGCCCTTAGCAGTTAAGTTAAGATAAATTATTTATCTTTTCTGTGCGTGTTTCCTTTAAATTGGCCCTTTAATTACAATATTAAACATCCTCTTTACAACTATCATACAATTTATTTCTCGATACATGAGCCAATATGGCAGGAACCTTTAAATATAATAGATTTAAATAGTCTACAAGTTATTATAATGCATTATGAAGAAGCATGTTTCATCTCTCTCTATGGTTAGACATGATTTAAGTGAGCTATCGAAGCATTGAAAGAACACTTAATAAGATTGACTATGACTACCAGATTTGTCGGTTATATGTCTTACTATTATAAACATGAGCTTTTAAATTCCTATAATCTTCGCATTTCACCATTTCCCTATATTTTGGCGAATTTGATTCACCGTCAAGCAATTTATCTATACTCTTGAAGTTAATAAACATCATAGCTCTATATATTTGCCCTAATAGACGATTTACTTTTTATCATATACATCTGTCAGTTCAAACTTCCAGATCTTGTTAGGCCCGATTTCTGTGACGTAGAGATGGGATCCGTTTCTTGTCACAGCCAGTGAGTGGGGGTTCGTGAAGCCCTGGAAAATAAATAAATTGGCATATTAATTTAAAGTCCAAACTTACTACCTAATTAGCTGTCGATTAACAAGAAGAACAGGCCGATTTGCACTTCAAAATAGGATGCTATGAGAAAAAGTGGAACTGTTTCTAACGTGGACTCAAAAATCAAAGAAATTCATATAAATATTGAATAAAAAATTAGTGCAGGTTCATAATAATCAAATCGCTTGGTAAAATTGCAGGAGGCAAAAATCATCACTATAGAAAAACTTACAGTAGTTGGTTCCCATGTGTCCAAAATATTTCCATAAAGCGCATTCACAGTAAATCCTCGAACGGCAATATTCTGAGACGTAGGCCCGTTCACAGCGTAGATCGTATCACCGTGAGACGCAACAGCAAATACCCTGCCCAGAGTAGGATCTTCAATAACAGTAGCGGGCTCAAACATCTTCACGTAGCTCTTCAATCCAGCCTTCGGGCAGACGATCCTCATGTTCTCCCTATCTGCCACACAGACGATGTCCAAATGCTCTAATAACGTCACGCTGTGTGGAAGATTCAAGGACATCGTGTCAGAATAGGAAGGTATGGCCAGTAACAGTTTTCCTGCTGCGTTGAACTTGAGGATCTGGTTATTGCAATAGCCATCTGCGACGAAGATTTCTCCGGTGGTGGCCACGGCGACGGATGTGGGCATGCATAGCAACACACGGCGTCTGTAGGGGTAGCCGGCTGTGAAGGCCTCGCCGATGGTCAAGGTCGGGTATTTGTGGTTGTTTGGAATGTACTGGAATCAAGAAAAAAAGGGTTGAAGCAAGGGCAAATCTTCCCCAAATACTGAGTATCATATTATTAAGTTTCAGCAAGATCACATGCTCCCCAAAACCTGTTTAGCCAGTGTAAAAAACACACAAGCTAGTTGACGTAGTTCTGATGGCTAAGAGTAAGACGAATCACCATTGAACTTTCTAGAAAAAATAGTTATAATCAATATTGGGGGAAGCCTCACTAACGACTGGCTTCCGGCGACTTCCGAGGTCACCCAGTCGCCTCGCTAGATGGTGACCTTGACATTGCTTATTTTAATTTCAAGAAAACCTTTTTTTTTTAATTAGAAAATGTTGTTGCTAGCTTTATCAATAAGTATATCTTACCTTGAAAACCTGATGTTTAGCGACGTCAGTGACCCAGACATTATCATGGTGGTCCACAGTCAGTCCATGTGGCATATAGAACGCATAGGCCCCCCAACTGTGCAGTACAGATCCCGAGTGGGGATCCAAGACTAGGATGGTGTCTTCTATGATTGGACCCTTGTCCAAGTTCTGATAAGCGTTGGATTCGTTGAAAGTGCTGCAAAGTATTTAAACGCACTGTTATTTCGATTATCACGTCAATGTAGAACAGTAATGAATTTACATCATGTCGTGAGGAAATTATGAATGAGGATAACTATAAGCCAAGTGGTAGACCAAAGAGACGATGAATGTATTTATTTGTGAACGATGATATAGCCAGAAAGGGAATGATTACTAAGATGACGGCTAATAGAGATATATGTGTCGAAGAAGAAGACGAAGACGAGATGCTGTGTTCACTCTAAATAGGATAAGAGCAAGGAGGATAATTACATACTAGTATATAACCATAGTATGATTTTTAGTTCGTGGGTTTAGTTACTCGCCTCTCGTCCCATACTCGCTCGGCCCTGTGGAATATCACAGGCTGTCCCAAAGAGTTGATGGATACAGATGTTATCTGCCCCACGTTCAACGATGTTTGCGGCCAGTCCTTCACTTCTTGTGGTCTTAGTACTATTTCATCTTTCGGCTGGAAAGTTTTACAGAGTAAATTTTTCTCACGTTTTGAATGCTCGTTTAAATGTTAGTTTTTTAAGCGTTACAATTATATATTACGCATTCAGAGTAGTTAAATGTCTAACTGGGATATAATATGCGCATAGGTAAACTTTACTTACCAAATGGAGATCCAAGTTTTTCAGAAGATCGTCATTAGAACCGTAACTGAAATAGTCGAAATTCTCCCTCACTGTTTCTGGTTCACAATATATTCCACTTAAAGACAGAAGAAACACTAATGCTGGCAGCATTTTGATAAACGTCTGCTATTTGTTGTGGTCGACGTATTGTTAGGGTCCGGTAGCCGACTGCTTCAGCTATTGATTTATTCACTCTTAGACAACGGACCACGCATGCGCGTTCCAGCAATGGCTTCTCTTATACATTCTCAAGGTCAAAATTGGGGAAACGAGAAATGAAAATCATAAATATCGAATAAACATAGATTTATTTTTCACATAACTCGTACAAGTGTATTCAACAAAATTGTTCAGGATACGCGCGTCACATTCGTAATTATTTTTGTGATCTCATTCATTGTGGTGAAAAAAGGAAACGAGGTGCATATCTTAGGCTAATTTATGAAAATAGAAGGCGAAATTTTATTTCATTTTATACTGAATCAGTCTCAAATTAGAATCGTTGCAAGAATTTGGCACATTTGAAGATTTCAGAATTTCGTGGAGACTTACATCTACGGTAACAAGCGAGAACGTTCAAGTGTTACAATCATATTTGGGAACATGTTTTAAAATATTTGTGTTGGGTGTTTTTGTGTTGACTACTGCGGGCGCCATTCCGAGTGGGGCTGGTCCCAGATGTAGCCGGTCTCGGTCATGGAACATATCGCGTTGTAGTAGCGCCCGGGACTGCGGCAGTAAGACCACGAGGGGCACTTACATCGGAACAATATTTGGAACTCCTCCTTGCACACTTCGTTCCACCAGCATGTCCTCTACAACAGTTTATCGATTAAAGCTTTCATATTTAATCAGAAAAAGTTGCGTAATTTAAAGCAGTTTTAGATACCATACCTCAGTGATGTATCCTCTGACGGACTGATCCGAATAGCTTCGTTTCTGTACCGATGCAGTTTCCAGCATTGCACTCAACATAAGCGTTAGCACGAACATCACATATTGCGCCTGAAACGTTGAATACACATTCACTGCACACACAAACACGGTTATAAACACAGATATACTTGGTTCACATCCTTGTGACGGTCTTACCTTAATCATAGCAGGGTTTTGGTCCAAAAATAGAAAATTATCGGGCAGCGGTGCCTTTCATGTTACGCCCCCTGACGGAGCTTTCAGGTTCTCGACTAGGGTTGCGCGACTATCCACGTGCCTTATCGGTATTTATTATTAAACGTGTAGTCTCGGCCCAGATATCTACATTTTATTGATTATCCTCTTCCATTCGGTGGAGGGGTACGTTTTGGTTTGTTTAGCAATGGTTTGGAATTGTTTTATGAGCGGTTAGTCGTGCAGTCAATGTTTTACGATATTTAATACTGAAATTGGGTTTCTCTCAATAGGAATTAAATTTCTAGACAACTTAAGGCTTCTTTTGTAAAAGTTTTGATTAATATCTTATGACGTCTAATTTTAAGTTACATACTATCTTTAGATATAATTGACTAGATTCTGCCAGCGGCTTCGCCTCCGTGGAATTAGTAGGTAGGTAAGAATAAGGGGTTGAATTTCGAAAAACCCTTAGTGGATACCTAGTCTTCACAAAGAACACACCCTCCAAGCGGTTTAGGCTGTGCGTTGATATGTCAGGACTTTGAATTTTATGTATCTGATATTAGGTAGCTGCTAAGTCATATATGTACTTATAGGCTGTTTAGTTTAATTACTTAATTAATATGAAATGCGATTATTAAAAATAATAAGTTATATTACTTAACAACTATAAATACATTAAAATTTACAAGATCACTAGTTACTTTAGACTCACGTGTTTCTTAACTTAGTTCAACAGTGACAATAAAGATGAGCAAAATAACATTAATAAGTAAAATAGAATTAATCAAACAATTAGAACAAATTACAATCTAAAGTAATTCGAAAGAAAATAAGAATAATTCAACTTAAAAAAATTAAAAGCGCGCGTAGACAGACAACGATCAATGCTACGTTCCATTTTGAAATTTTAAAATCACCGTAATCATAGACAATACAATCTATAGAAATAGACAAAGTGATTGAGCGACTGATACCTCTTTTCTATAAGTCGTAGAGTAACCTGCAAACCTGTGATGTGATCCAATCAGAATTATATACAAAAGACAACTACTGGCACGATCGTTTTATCTCACACTTGTCAGCATTGTATTTACTTCATACCTGAATAGGAAACGCTTAGTACATTCTGATATTTGATCATTGTGTATCTTCGAAGGCCCTACTGGAATGGCACTTAGAGGTAAAAATAAATAAATTTTAGTACAAGTCTAATTACAAAGAGCTTTGGTCGGAACTACCACTACATTTGGGATTCTGTCGCTGGCTCTGTGAGCCTAGCTTTCAGGGACATCACTAAATTTTTCTACATAGCCTGTATATCTTCTATTTTGTTCTCTTCGACGTCTTCGTGTTCTTGCCGCCTGTGTAAATCTTCCGCATCTTTCCTGTAAAACATTAAATAACTGTTACTTTCCAAAAAGTATTCTAGCCTCCCTAGAAAATGACTTCTATGTGAACTTATTACAGTAGATACATACCTTGCTTCAACGATACACGATCGATAATACAATAAAGGCCAACCTAATAAAGCTCATAAAAATATTAATGAGGGTTACTCACGAGTATTTGTTGGAAGATTGGAATATACTCTTGGGACATAGCCTGTAATAAGGCCAACATTCGCCGCCCGCTTCCCCTGCCTTCTGGGCATCTACGTATTCGTTTAGGAGACCTGCGTATGGGGACTTGCTAGGCCTAGAAAGAGAAATAATTTTCATATTGAATTATCCTTGCAATAATTAAATTAACGTTTTGGTTAAAAAGTTAACCTCTATTGAAAAATTAATAATTATTCATTTTTCATGTAAATTTTGCTAACACTGGAATGTCATAAAACTTTAAGAAGCTCTGGAAAATGTGACATAGTCCATTAAACATAGGTGTAAAAATGAAAAAAAAAAAATCGCAGAAACGATTTTTTTTTTCTCAGTTTTACCCTTATTAATTAATTTGTTTCTGAAAAATCGTTGTTATCGTGAATATAACAAAATTTGAATGGTTTTATTAATTATTTAACAATAAATATGCAAATAACCACGAAAAAAGTATTTTTTTCGATTTATTCAATATTGCGGTCATTTTTCCATTGCCATACCTTTTTTTTACGATTTTTTGAAAGTAGACGGACGTAACAACGAGTAAATGATCCAAAACAGAACTCCATAAGAAGTAGTATCGTAGTTTAAAAAGGAATCGCAGTTGAAATTTTGCTTTTTTTTCCTACATATTAAATTGAACCTCTCAAAATTTCCGTTTGGAAAAATTACTGCCCTTTTGCAACACTAAATGGTATCTTTTTCTCAAGTTTCCAGATTTCCGCCATTTTTTCGAAAAACTTTGAGGTTAGAGTAAAAATGGTAAATATAAAAGTGGTAGATCTTATTATTTCCTACAACTTTTACATTAAACTTTTTTCGATACGATGCACAGTTTAGCCAGACTGTTTTCAATTCCACCCCGGCTAGCAGTTGTCCTTTCGATTTATTTTTCCCTCTTTTACAAGAGCTTGTTCGACAATATCCCGCTGTCAGATTGCTGTAACGATTATTTTTAACCGACGAAAAAAAAGGAGGAGGTTCTCAATTCGACCGTATATATGTTTTTTTTTTTTTTGTGTGTGTTCAGCCCTCACTCCGTTATTTATACCGACCGAACCGAAACGATCTTGATGATTATTTTTTTTTAGATAGGGTATACCTCAAGGGTGGTCCCATGTCAAGGAAATCAGGATCTGATTATGGAATCCTGGTAAAGTTGAGAGAAAACCTCGAAAATTGTGGGCACGTTTAACGTTTCTGTACGTATGTTCGGCCCTCACCCCGTTGTTTATGAACCGATTTTGATGATTCTTTTTTCATAGATAGGGCATACCTCAAGGGTGGTCCCATGTCAAGGGCATTAAGATCTGATCATGGAATACTGATAAAATTGAGAGAAAACTTCGAAAATTGGGCACGAATATTGTTTCTGTTTACTTTTCATAACTTTATCAGGTATTTGCATTTAGGAATCATCACATCATGAAACTGAGCTGATGATGGAAACCATACCTTTCCTTAACAATAGAAGTTAGATATAAAAAACTGGTTTTAGTGACAGATACCACTTAATATACTTTGAAGAAAAGACGTCTTTGGAATATTGGAGGTAACCTCAACTGGACAATATCCTGGGAACCTCATGGAAGGATGTATTATGAAGGATTAGAAATTAGCCTCAGAGTATTAAAAGACGATGCGAGTCACAAACAATCATAAAATAAAAAACTTTTTAACAAAAAATTCAACCGACGAAAAAGAACTAAAAAGCAAAAAAATAAATTAATCTTTTAAGTCTTGAGTATTGAGCTTATTTACCTACATAAAATATCAAATTTTATATAAACTAATTTTGAGTCGGCGCCAAATAATAAAATATAATACATCTAGCCTTCTTCATTTCTTTATGTACATATAAAATTTAGATATTTAATAATCAGATTGTTGTTTTTGCTTTTTAGTTATTTTACGTCGGTTTAATTTTTTGTTAAAAAGTTTTTTTTTGTTGTTCGAACCCTATTTTTCCTGGACTAACAGTCTTACCAGCGGTAACGATTGCCAAAAAGTCCAAAATTTATGCATATTGACTTTCACTACGTACCGTATCTCCTTAATATCCTTTTTTTTTTTCATTGTCACTTTTGACAATCTTCATCGCTGATAGAATATCATATTGTCTAAGGCTTAGGGTCTTTTGTCTATGTGGCACACAATTTCAACCTTATTGAAGTTGCAATTTACTGGGAGTAGTTATAAAAAGTGGCAGAAAACAATTCAATGACATTCTTCATTAGTACTTAAAAGCTCGTAAATGTTCAAATGCCGACTAGATACGAGTCTATCTGCAACTGGATAAACGTCAGTCTGTGTCTAATACCGATATAGACGCATCCGGTTCCACTGGAACTCACTGAGCTGACCTTATCTTGGGAAATACCATGGCGTTAATGTGGCCAATTTTACACATACGTTGAAGAAAAATAAACATGGAACATTTTAAACGGGGTATATTTTTTTTTGGACAGTATTTTCCTCGTAGCGTATCTCTTAAGGATTCGAATTTACTTATCTTTATTTAATTCTTTATGCACTGAGGTGGGCTTAATGCCTTAGGCATTTTCTACCAATCGTCAACCTTTGGGTGATGCAGAGACAAAAATAGTAGGTGCAATATAGAAATTGAACGCGATTATTATTAAATCAAATACAAAAATATACATATAAACTATAAATAAAAAACTTTTTTACAAAAAAATAGAACCGAGTTCCAAAAAAGTGCAAAATAACTTTAATTTCGGAAGTCGGTGTCAAAAAACGAAGACACAAAACAGGAACACCGACTTCCGAAATTAAAGTTATTTTGCACTTTTTTTGGAAGTCGGTTCTATTTTTTTGTAAAAAAGTTTTTTATTTTTCACTTTTTAGTTGTGGTTCCCCATTAAACTTTGTTAACAATTCATAGACATACGATAGCGCGCGTTACTTGTTACTAACATAGAAATATAAGATCTACTAACACTATCGATAAGGGTTAAGACCTAAGTTAGCAAAATCATATTGTTGTGTATGTCGTTAATTTGTGGCAAATAAATACTTTTTCTTTCTTCTTCTTTCTTCTATAGCAGCAATCGCGGTTGATTTGCTGTCAATTTTTGAAGAGTTCCGTTGTCTGTCTCCGAAACCCATCATCAGATCTTTTTGAAATTTAAATGGGACCATTTCGGAATAAACCCCTTTCGAACAAAAAAAGAATTTTGCAAATCCGTCAATATATGACGGAGTTATGCCCGAACATACATAAAAAAAAAAAAAAAAAATAGCCTCCTCCTTTTTCGAAGTCGGTTAAAAATATACATATTGTGTCAGAAAAAAATAGCGTTCCTTAAATCTATGGGTGGACAGTACAAAAAATACATACGTAAAGAATAGCTTCATCATTTCCCCGAGAAGCCCAAAGTTCTTGAGTGGATGTGATTGGATTTCACAAATAGCTCGCAGAAGACATTCTTTTCCATCTAGCCCGAAGTTTGCAAACATATCTTCCGCTATTCCATATAATATTGCTCTGAAAACATGAAGGAATATAAGTTCAACGTATCGTAATATTTTTGATTGAACTCTTTCTTGTTGTTGAATTTAAATCAGACAAGCAAGAATGTCTGAATATTATCTTTTCTATTCAGACTTTCTTGCTTTTCTGATTTAAATTTAACTGAGGCATATGTAGGTAGGTATGTGTCGCAGCCAAATAGCATCATATTTATCTATCTATCATTCGGGTGGCGCCTTAGTAAAAAGTAATGAATGGTGAATTAAGCTGGTTGGCTGCGACATAAATGTATAACAAAGATTACTTTCAAAATAATCTTAAATGATTCGCAAAAATATTATCTAGACTTATCATTTGATGCTATCAGAAGAAAGAAGATCAACAGAAACTATTGTTTACCTAATCAGGCGAAATGTTCTAATAGACGTAATACAAATTCCTAAAACAAGGTTGAAACAATTTATTGTTTACTCTAATTCTTTGATACCTTGCGTAATCGGCGCCGGTTTTCGAATCACAAAGAATTTCAAACACCTTTTCGTAGTAACTTCCTGCGGCCGTCGCCAACTATCCTTCGTGAGTGGAATTCCTGATGTATCGACGTGAAGGTGAAAGTGACAAACAATAAATTTAACCGCTACTGTTGCTTGCCTCCACGTGGTTGGAGACCCACAAAAGTACGTGCGGACGGCTTTCGTGTGTGGTCCCTTCAGTACCTTTGTTACTTTGTCCCTTTTCATTAGTAGTCGTCTTGTTTCAAATTTTGATTTGCATTACAAGGCTAGACTCATTTATTAAATAGAAATGACAACGATTGTTACTTTTTGGCTTTAAGTAATTATGCATCATACTTTACCTCTCTCCTCCATGCAATCTGTCAAGTATTGCCTTTTCAACATCAGGAGTGACATTTTCTCCTGTGGAGCGCTTCCCTCGTCTCCGGTCTAAGTACTGTCCGACATAGTCTGCCATCATAGAGACTGCCGCTCTTCCCATTGATCGGGCCAAGATGGGCGGGAATGCTCCGTAAGGATTTTCATTATCCGTCAAACCGAGTTTGTCAAAGTCGACTGAAATTAGTCAAAGAGATGATTATTCACATAGTCTACAATGTTTAAACAAATTAGTTTAGATGTTTACACCCTCATTCATCAAAGTTGGGCTAAAGCAGACACGGTACTTTTAGCATCAGCGATGGTCTCTGCTATGGTGTTTTGCATCATTGCTGCATCGGATTTTGGCGACTCTGCATTCAGTTGCCGATCTTCGATGCTAAAAGTAGGTATCATCTGCTATGGCTCTTTATTAAATCCACATTGAAATGGTTGTAACAACAACATTAAAAGGCTAAATTAGCGATCTTATTACGTTTAAATGATGTCTGAATTTGACGAATGAGAGGAAATAGTTAAAACTCAACTCTAACTTCTATATCTACGTTTACTTCTTCTCTAATTAATGTTACTGTTTCTCTAACACTACAATTCATTCTAAGTATAAACGTCACTAACTGGAACTATAAGAACATCAACTAAGTTGACTCTCTCAATACGGTAACTCATTGTTTTATCTACAATTTTATTGTTATATTATCTATATCTACAAATGTAGGCGTCCAAGTAAAAAGAGTCCAGTTCTCGACATTTACTTTCCGAGATATACACAGTTTTTCAAGTTGGGTGAAAAATTGCATTTCGCGATTTCAATTGATTATTAATTTAATGCTCAATTATCTACAAGTTCATCATTGTAAATGACTTGATATATGATGTTTCTTAGTACCAGAATTTCTTTTTTGCTTAATTTTCTTTTTTTATACTTTACCTCAAATCAAGGTTTTTCAGTTTCAACTTCAAATGACTGATAAAAAAATGAGCCAGTTTTTCATTTTTTTTTTACCCTTCTTATCGTTTATGACTGTTTTAGATATCGAATCTAGTCTAAACTCAATACCCCACTACTGGACCGTTTTTGCTTAGACGCCCACATAATATCTTATTTAGTAAAAAAAATAATCTGTAACACAAAAAGTGTGGTCTAAACTAAGCTAATTAAATATAATTATGTTAAAAGTTAGCAAATACCAAAATACTTGGTTGTGATTGTTAATAATTTGGAAAAACTATTCAAAATTTTCCAAATAAGTATCTAATCAAATTAAAAAATACTACAAAATAGTTTTTATTATTATTTACACTATTTTATTTTTTATTACTTTTAACTAGGCACTTCAACCGTAGCTTTTCTAAACCAAATTCTACAAAGTAGACTTTACGGTACTGACTCTTAAATTCCAAACGGTATTCTAGTTTACCTGCAATTCATTGAAATATAATATAGACCGTGAAAAGGTTATAAGCTCTCAATGATGTAAAAAACAAGAATGGTAACATGTTTACACTTACTTGTAAAGGGGAAACTGACGGTCATATTAGACAAGAATCCTTTAGGTGGATGCCTTACGAAAGGCATTGACAGTGATGGTGTGATAGTCATTGTAGTCCCGGGAGGCAACGCCAAGCGACCATCGTTCGTGATCCAGAGTATCCTCTTCTGGCGCGAGTGTGGTATGTTCTCTTTGGCCACGCCATCATGGCTGTTTAGAGAAGCCATCGGTAGCAAAGCAGCTAATGCTATGCTTAGTAGTACTCGGGGAACTGATGCGTCCATCGCCTACCTGTGGAGGTAATATATTCCCAATGCTGCTTAATGATATTTTCGGCCAGTATCACTATCACTACATGTTATAAAGAAAACAAAGTCCCCCGCCGCGTCTGTACGCAATAATCTAAAAAACTACTGAACGGTTTTTCATGCGGTTTTCACCAATAGACGGAATGATTCATGACGAAGGTTTAGGTGTAGCTATAATTTGTACCCGTGCGAAGCTGGGGCGGGTCTCTAGTTTCATATAATTTCGGCATTCGGATTTGATATGCTATTGGATTTCCTTAATGATTGTCATAACCTCAGACGTAAGAAAAAAATACAAGTTATCAAATTGACAATGACAGATACACATCAAAACGTAATACAAACATTGAATCATTTTATCATCTTGGACTATAAAATTGTATAGTCTAAGTTTATCAATTTTCAAAAATAAATATTGTTATTTCACGATGCCAGTAAAAAAGTGCACTTATTTACGTATCAGGGATACTAATGATTATGACTTAAATGTGGAGAATTTTATAAAATCATTAGAAAGCGAATATAAGGTAGATTTTCGATGCCTACCAAATTGGGAATATTTAGTGCAACGGTTACATGTAGCCGCCACCGACTGCAGGCGAAAAATTCAAGGTGCACGTCGGCGAAAGAATATGATAATATACAAGATGTTAATGCAAGCCACCCGATCATCACCCTTTGAACTAACCTCAGGATTATGTAGAACAGCCAGCAAGTGGCGTAAAATGGAAACAGACCGAAAAAAACGAAAAATGTCTGAACACGCTTCTGAAACCCAGATAGAAACAGCAGAAACAGTATTGGACGAACAGTCAGTAACTCTCCATCCCAACACTAGCGCTTCAACTGAATCTCCCCAACTTGTGTTGTCGGCAACCGAGCCTTCGAAATCGAAAATGGACGTGGAGGTCGGTACTGATACTGGTGTAGAGATGCTACCAGATTCACATTTACCTGTGGCTATCTTTACCAATCCCCATAAGTTAATTTCCGCTCTCGGATCGCAATCATGTGGAATGAGTTTTAAATCCCTACTCTATGGCACGGAGGTACCGTTGGAAAGCGTCAAAGAAGAGTGGCAATGTTTAACACCCACTTCATCAGTGGTATGTACTCCGACGCCAATTATTCTGACCAACAACACTTTGGAACAACAATTTGTTCAATTCACGGTGATAAACTGTGCAAGCGAATACATACACATTCGATTTAAATGCATTATGGACAATTCTCATTTTTTGACAACAAAAATATTGCCCGTTATTCCAAAGCGACTTTTTCCTGGAATATCTGTCGTATTTAAATTAATATTTACTCTTAAAAATCAAGAAGAATTCAATTCAGGGTTATATTTTAAAGTTGGGCATGATGTTTGTGATGGTGATCCTCCAGAAGCACTTTGTATCCCAATCTTCAGCGAATTTGCAAAAATGCATTCTGTTAAAGTATCCGAAATGATAAGTATGCCACCTGTTTACCCTTGGCACATAAAAAGGAACGGTATGTATTCAACTGCAACTGTAAAAATATCTGTTAACGACCCCTACACTTATCACTTGCATGTTTATAAACGACTGTTTGATTTATCTGAAGAATCAGATGCGAGTCTCTCTGTAAAAGCAACTGGGCTGAATACTGAGAGTGATGAAGCAAGAGAACAAGACATCAATGAGGATGTTAAACCAATAGTATCTTTGGAAAAAATTGAAAATGGAGTAGAATCAATAAATATTACAGAAGCAGTAGATTTTATCGTCCAAAGCATTATTGAGCTCGCTTTAGACCCTTTTATGTTCGAGTCTACTTATTTGTACTTAAAGCCGTACGAAAAAGTAAAAATCCCGGTATATTTTACTAAAAATGAACATATTGGCTATCACAACAGTTACTATGAGTTTAAATTACTGGAACCAGAAACAGAAAAATTGATTATGACGAAAACCTTAAAAGTCTTCGCCGAGGTGCTTCCACATCCAATAAAAATATATCCTGATATATTAGACATGTCCGAATCACCAGTTTCACATGGCTTCGTTGAAGATCATTTCGTAATTACTAACTCACACAAACTGAATTATGCCAGTATTAAAATTAAATTGACTACAAAAATGAAAAAAATGTTTACCGTGGATCCTATAGAAACTACAGTGCCGGCATCATCAAGTTTGCACTTTACAGTGAAGTTTTGTTCAAGAGACTTGTTGTTAGTTAGGCCATACGAAGATTTAGTACATTTTACATTCAAAGTTATAGTCCGTGGCCATAAATCTGTATTCGAAAATGTACCACCATTCTTTTACGAAGTGATCGCTCCGTGTGCAGTAGAGTTTAAAAAGGTTTATAATGAAAAATACTTTAAAGAGGAACCATCACTTGTTTTGGATTTGGATCAGTTGTAAAACCCTAGTTTTGTGTTTATTGTTATGTAATGGTGAATTAGAAGTTTTCCTAAAATCGTCTTTTATGACTAGAAGTGACGAAGAAAATGATAATAGTATACTCATTTTAATTCAGTAATCTACTAATTTCATGACTTCTCTTCTTCCATTTCCATGAAATGACTTTGACAGTTTCTTGGAACTAGTCTGCAATACTAGTAACAATCCCGGGGACACTGAGTAACGTTTGACAAGGATTAAACCTGTTAACGCGTCCAACCAACTAGCTGTATGTAATACAGGTCAAGTGAGTTGATTGCCTGAACCCGCATAATATCTCAGACTAGATCGACAGATCGCACGACCGGTTCAATGTGACAATCGATTATAGATCTCCGACAAGTTTGATGGAACCGATTGTGCTGCAACACCTTTATTATGATTCGATCTCAGTGTACCTGTCTGTGATCGTAAAATTCGTATTAAATTATGGTTCTTCAACTACCATTACCATAATCGACTACGAAGCCAGTTGGGCCGCTGCAGGCACAACTTAGTCGGATGAGGGTAGGCCAATGAACTACAATGCAATTGCGGAGCAACGTCCCAAACAATGCTTCACCTCTTGTCATGCCCTCTGTGCAACAACACCTACACCTTTACAATGCAAATGCAAACACTGTCGACGTGGCTGAATTTAGGTCAAAAGAGATTAAACTTTGGAATCATCGATACGACGAAGAAGAAAAATAACTACCACTAACCGAGTCGCACAAATGTTTCTGTAATTGATTTACCTTTGAGCTTGAGCTTTAAGCTCTAGTCTGCTGCAAACTCAAAGTGGTATTTTGCGGAATTTTCTTGCCTCAGCTACCAACCAGCAGAGGAACAAAACCCTTGTTTAGCGACACCTGTTAAGGCCCTTCTTGCGGTCCAGTGGCGCCCTCATTGAATAAAAAATCGTAGCATAGCACAGAAAATAAATATTAAAAAATCCAACTTCACGTTTGTTACAAAGAGGATAAAGAATTTTTATGTTGTTAAAACAGGTCTCAAAATGTTTCGTATCCAAAGTAGTAGGCAAAAGTGTCAGAAACGGCCGTTTTTGGCACTTTTGCCTACTACTTTTGAGAAGGGCCTTAAAGCAAACATCTATTAAGGCGCTATTAGCTGCCAACGACCTTGAGTGGTTAGCTCGCGTGTTCTGCGCTGAGCTCACGTAACGCGTCGTATGTTCACCCAGTAATAGGACTCGCCCATCAAGGAGCGCTGTCCGAAATTAGACGCATTATTAATTTATAACACATAAAACAACAAGTATTAAACTAAAACACTAAGACTAAATTATAAATGATTGAATGATATTTAAAATGGTGAAGGTTTCATAGAAATACGCTTTATAGTTTTTACGTGATTCTCAATTTTTTGTCCGAGTTAGACATAACTTTACAAATTATTTACACTATGTTATAAAAATATAATTCCGAATATTCTGAGATCAAGTTACGACGGAAATTGTCTAGAGTAACATGTATTTTTTTCAAAGAAATAAGACCAGTCGTTTAGACGTGATGTTCAATTAAAAACCATTAAAAGTCGGATAAGTGCGCCTTAATTGTTAAACATTAGCAAACAGTTCCACGTTAAAGAGATTATGTTACCCATTTCCTGTTGCTACTTCATTTGAACTAAGGCTATCAACACTATCTATTCAGTTTTCTAATCGATCACCTTTTTTGTTCATGGTGATATTGTTAACAGTTTTCCAATTCGTGGCACGTATGCCTATTCAGAACGACCAAGTACCTCCTGAGTCCTACGTTCAATCGAATCCATAATGTATCGAATAAATTCATTAAGCATGCATTCGACACTTTCACCTTAAAAATCGGTTCCAAATCTGATGTTTAAGGCGCAGTTATACGACTTTTAATGGTTTTTAATTGAACATCACGTCTAAACGACTAGTCCTATTTATTTGAAAAAAAAAAATGTTACTTTAGACTATTTCCGTCATAATTTGAACTGAGAATAAATACAATTATATTTTTATAACATTATGTAATTAATTTGTAAAGTTATGTCTGACGTGGATAAAAAATTGAGAATCACGCAAAAACTATAAAGCGTATTATGAAACCTTCACCATTTTAAAGGTCATTTAATTATTTATAATTTAGTCTCAGCGTTTTAGTTTAATACTTGTTGTGTCATGTGTAATAAATTAATAATGCGTATAATTTCGGACAGCGCTCCTTGATGGGCGAGTCCTATTACTCGATACACATACGACGCGTTTTTTTTTTTATTTATTTTTTTATTTTTTTTTTTTTTTTTGGGGTGGGAAATCATCCTATGACTTCTTCCGCACTCTTTGAGGCGCGCGTGGAACACTACGCGCCGTCGTCTCTCGGGCCTGGTGCGACATACGACGCGTTACGTGAGCTCAGCGCAGGACACGCAAGCTAACCACTCAAGGTCGTTGGCAGCTAATAGCGCCTTAATGTGCAAAATATTGGTCTATTGAATGTGACTGTTTTAATTCTAGTAATCAATCGCTCGTCTGTATCTAGTCTATAACTAATTTCGAATATTTACATTTTTTGTTTAACCATCTTTCTTTTATTTAGTTCCTTTTTGGGGTTTCGTACCCGAAGGGTCCAAATGGAGCTCTATTGCTGTCACTCACGTGTCCGTCTGTCTGTCTGTCCGTCGTCTGTCACAAAATTTTGTTCCGAAGATTTTTTTAGTTTAGGTACCATTGACTGGGTGTTATGTTTATTTTTACGTATATTTTACCAACAAATACCAATATGTTGCTGCATGCACTTGGTCGGTTTTTATAATCAGCTGTTATGATATCTTTCTTCTATTAGTCATGTCTATTTATGTCTTAAATTTATCAGTGTGGTTCTTTTTGTCACGTTTTATTTTCAGGATGTTCGATTACGATGAATCAATATTTATTGCCTCTATATTGTTTCCAATGTCAATAACTCTTCGATGATGGCAATATAACTTAGATCAAGACACCGCTATTGAGATTACACCATCCGTAATAACTTGATGAATGTGTGCAAGCTTACTGTTATGTTACATTAGATTATATCATAATTGGCCGAGGAATGTGAGCTATTTGCTACATAAACGAAATCATGTTTCTTTGACGCCATAATGTTATCTGACGACTGACGTTTCTATATAATAATTATAATATTGGTTTTTTTTTCTCACAAATAGAGAACCTCGTCACTTCTATGAATTAAAATATTCATCAATTACTTGATATTCTATCGAATAAGAACCGTTATAGACAAATGCCAATAGTAAAAAAAATCCTTATTACTTATAGTTTTATACAAAAAAAAAACCTTAAAAATGACTCCTTTTTGTTAGCAGAAATGAAACCACTATTTGTTTTAACTTAGCCAAAACTTATTTTTGTTGCTTAATCTAAGTGGCATACGTTATCTTAGTTTTTAAACATTATTGCATAAAAGTTTTAAAACATTAGTGTTCATAGTTGTTAAATATTTTATTAATTAAGAAAATGTTAGTATGAAAAATGCAACTTCTTTAAAGTTCTCCATACAAAACACTGATTTCATAGGTCCACCTAATTATGTACATTTTATTTTTCATCACTGGTTCTTTTTTCAATTTGCTATCCAAAATTGATTGATTAGTAGGAATTATAATTACATGTTTTCTTGACAGTTGTAAAACATTTCTGCAGAATATAGTTATCATAATTTTGAAAAAAAAAACCAGCTTGAGATAACCGAAATCAATAAAGAAATTGCGTTTTATTTGTTAATAACAAATTGATTGCAAGGGCAAGTATTACTCGAAACAACATTTTGTCAACCCGATTCTCAGATCTTACATAGTTGCATTTTCTTTATCTGGATGACTTTACTTATATGATTTAAAATATTTTTTATCATTAATATTATCTCGTTTGTCTTGTGCATTGCGGCTGCGGTATTCATTATTTTATTAGTTGTGCCCGCGACTTCGTTCGCGTGGCTGTCGAAAACTAAAATGCGTCACTTAGATAAGAATACAGTCAATACCCTGTGTTACCTGCTTTACCTGACCGCTCTATAAAATAAGAAGCAAATGCAAGGCACTGATTGTATCACCGCTTCCATTTAAAATAAAGAATTTGCGAATAAAGGTCTTGTAACTTTATCTAATAAGAAACTTGATTATGTAAATGCTTCTCTATATACTATGTTAGCGGTACAAAATGGTTACTCGTGTTGCTAACAGGTGATAGAGCGACATAAAGTTTACCATGAGAAAAGCAATCAAAAGTGAAGTCTACCCCCGCAACAGGGGGCTTTGTTAATGGTCATGGCGTAACAGAGGATTACTGGAAATTGATCACGTTTCAAACAAAAAGAAAAAATATTGGGATTATGGATTCTGGGAATGAAAACTGCATCACCGGAGCCGCAACCGGTTGAGATTTCGGCTTCGATAACATTTCGTTGGAGATTTGTTACTTTCAGCTGAGTGCGGCTGTTGCATAGTTTTGGAGGACGTAAATTTCCGATTAGAATGATTGGCACTCCGACTTTTAAATATTTTGTGTGCTCGAAGACCTGGTGTATTTAGGGAATCTAAAAACTCTACCGAATTATGGGTGGCATCGTCTTCTTCCATAACCGTGTTAATAGAGATATGTTTCCTACTTTCCCCAGAAAAATGTGTCAATATATTTTGAAAATTTATCGTTTCTGCTTGGTCGTTTCAAGGGGCCAAAATAGTTCGTTAGCATAGCCAAGAAGCGTCACGGTTCCAGATCTATGTGGGACCCCGTATACAGAGGAAATGAGCTCCTGCTATGAGGCAACAGAACAACGCATGCTCTCTACTAAAATAACTTTACCATCTTCTTGAGTGGAGTATGAGCTGTCACTAATTTTTAGCAGTAAATTTGAGAAATTCTAAGCATTTGGGTTGCCTCCTAAATGTGCTCGCATATTAAAGCTCAAATGAGTCGATATTATACTTCGCTATAAAATAGAGCTCTTTAGACAGGCACTTATTTCATCGGATCTCGTTCCTCGGGGTATTATAGGGAGTGTCTGCCTGAAGTCACCACAGAAAAACACCTTAATGCCTTCCATCGGCCTATCATGCCAATAACCGCGCTTCACGTTCCTTCAATCTCTCCTCTGACCGAGAAGCTGCCGTAAGGGAACGCTGTATCGAGACCCATGTTGTGGTGGATTGCTGTTAGCCTTACTTCACGATCTTCTGATTCCTGAGACCTACTTAGTCTCATCCTTTTCGCATTTCGACTACGCATAGCGAACGGTTTGTTTTTTTTTTCTAGAAGGCATTTTCAAGGAAAATATCGAATCAATAAATCAAATAAATTCAAAAGTGTTAAGTGAAAAACGAACACTTTAGGAATAACTGAAAGACTATTTATTTACTAAAATTTTAAACAACGGATAGTTGGACAGCCTCGCATAAATTCGAATAGTCTGTTCGTCTCGCGACTCAAACGAATCAACAACACAAACTTTCGAACGAATGACACTATTCAAACTACGAAGTAAATAAAACTACTTCGATTCAAATTCAAGTAGAATCTTTACTTCGTACCTACTTCAAATTAAAGACCGACCAACACCAATTGCAATTTACCTAAAACCGTACAATCTAGACCTTTTTTACGACACAGTTATTTAGAACATATCAGACACTCTACCTAACTCGAAAACTGTCAGTAAACATGGGCGAGGGTCATTCTTCGGCAGAAAATTCTTAACACCGCCGCCATTCAGAAAATGACGTCAAATGCACAACGCCATAGTATCGAATATGTGGTTCAACTGTCAACATTGTGTTGTCATATTTTACTTCTTGAACACTTTAAATTCATATATCTTTTGATAGAATGAACCGATTGCGATGAAACAAAAACTAAATGATATTTAAGGTTACGCACAATTTTTATGTATAACAGTTATCTACATTGGTTTCGTAAATTTTACGTGATGTGTGCACAACTAAACAGACAAAAATTCTAAAAATGCCGAAAAATGCTTTTGGCAATATTTTCGATGTTGAAATGTTTGTTTATTAAATGTTTATGTAGATTAATACACACGTTCTTCTCAATAGTCATTTAAGAAACATTAACGGACCACACAAGAGGCAGGTTAAAACACAGGTGTATTTTCCTCATCTGAAGCATCTAGGTTAGGGTGACCTAAAGAATATCTAGTTCGACAGTAGCACTTTGAAGCTTCCCAGAGAACCCGTTGTGGTCCAAATCACCACATTTCATCTCTGGCGAATGTGTTATTGTTTTAACTCGTGGACCGTTTTATAGCACCGGCACCGGCATTACTCTAAAAATATGTGACCCGACTTTATTTACTGCCGCTGTGGTTTGGCATCCTACATAGTATTATGAACTAATGCCCCACTTTAGTGATTAGGATTCGATGGGAAAATTACGATGCAATTTTTGTTTACAACCTTTTACATGGAAGTCGTTACAGCGTCGTAGTCTTGTTCATCTATATTGGATACCTCATTATTCAGTGTTCGCATCCGCTTCACGGCCATCGTGTCTTCTATCGCATTATCTGAATTTTATGAAAATTTCCCCAGTATCCATTTCATCATCATCAGTCTTTTAATGTCCCCACTGCTGGGGCACAGGCCTCCTCTCTGTGAGAGGGAGTGGGCCTTAATCCACCACGCGGGCCCAATGCGGATTGGTGGATGTCACATGTCTTCGAATTTTTGGTTCTAGGACATGTCGGTTTCCTCACGATGTTTTCCTTCACCGTTTTGAGAGTAGTGGTGATGAAATATTTTACACAAAGTAAAGCGCCTGCCTGGGTTTGAACTCACGACCTACAATACAGTATCCATTTATACCTATGTTCAATTGAAATTGTATCGTGAAGTTACTTATTACGAGCTTCGGGTTAACAAACTTAATTCTTAACAGTTTAAGTAGAAGAACTGTTATTATCTCTAGTAACACGCTATCTAGGCACACGTCATTTTCAAATTAGATTATAAAAAAAGCTGCAGTAAAAAATCTTAACTAGGTCCATTTTGCACACCTAATTATATCTTAAATTTTGAAGACATATACATAATTCATACTTTGAGTAGCTTGTTATATACCTACAGTGCGTAAAGCTAATATAGATTAAATTCGACCATTAACACAGTTATAAATCGTTAATATTCATTAATTCGCGCTACATGCGATAAAACACTCACTGCCAGTGATGTGTTAATGAATCAGCATTGAATTGATGAATGAGTTGAAATATTGACGATAGATTACAATTATAAACCAGGACGATTCTAAGAGCGCACTCGCCGTGACACTTGAAACAGGAATTGATTGAGGCCGCATTTAAATCACTAGTATGTGATAAAACCTAGGTACAAGCTTGATGATAACGAGATAGTATTCTGTAACGGTCATATTTAAATAAAACTCACCTCAATATCACAACTGTTTCGAAAGAAAATGTTCATGGACGCACCACACGCAGTATTGTTGTCCTTGCAGAACTATCGTTCACTATCAATCACACTGTACAAATAAATGTCCTTTTCCTGCGATCATCGCAGGATGTATCAGCTGATAGCAGGTCAGCTGCGCAGGCGTCGCTCTTGCTGTGTCGTTGCCAAAATTTCGCTAACTTTCGGGCACGATTGCGCATATCAAACACTGTTCCACGAATATGCGTCCTCCTTCGATACTATCCGCGGCGAATTTCTTTTTGGTATCGACAGCTGAAGTAACGTTGGTGCGTCACGTTCGTCCTCGAGTCCTGGGACGTCTGTAATTTCTTCGAGTGCCACAATATCGACGACGACTTTGTATTCACATGTCGCCGAAACTCTCTTTGCTAATTGAGATGCGCGGCGCGTCCCCCGCTTTCCGCATTGTCAAACAATGGAGCGCAGCACCCCGGGGTGACAGGTGGCTCCTCATCGCTTATGGCCCGTCATAAGGTCGGTTGTTTAGTGGCGATGTGTTTAGTAATGAGAGTCAGTTAAGTATCTGGTAGCGAGCGCTGGCGCGGCGATACCGGTACGGAATGGAGGCTCGAGCGGGTGTAATCGTTCGACGTCGCCTCGCCAGTTGGCCACTGGGTTAGCGGTGTTCCTTTTCCTGCTTCGTTTCTTAATGGGTAGCACACATAGTAAGTGAATCTGATGCGAACCTGCCCTTCGCACGCGCTTGAAGGCCGAGTCCGCCGATTTATTTTGGTAAACAAAATTATTCGACAGAGAGCCGGAGACGCGACACCCTAATTTAAAAAAAAAACATATATTTGCATTATGTAGACATTGGTATCAAAATAATATGGTATTCTAGTATTTTCCAGAATTATCGCCTTATTTTGCACAGCTAAAACTAGTACTCTTCAAAAGGCAAATTGCTCGTTCAATTGGGATTTCCGAAGTTTGATTGTATCCTTTATCAATACTGCACCATCTGTTTTATTATTATCAATTATTCTGATCAACACTATCAAAAGCTATCCAATATATTTATCAGGATTAGAAAATATACCGGTAAATCTTTCTTTGTTTCAGTAACTAATTTACGTAATCAGGTACTTAGGTAATTAATTTCGTAATACATTTTTTGTGTAATAAAATACCCTTATCTATTCCAATATGAATACCAATAGGCCTAAGTCGTGTGGGATAAGAAACCAATAAAAAATCATTGCTGACCATAGTGTCAATTTAGCGGCTAACACCTGGATGGGGGACAATCGAAGCCGGAATGTACGCTTCTTGAAAAGAAAAGTATGATTCTATTATATCCTTATACCCTTAAAATTACCAAAAGTTACTCTCAGAAGACGAAAGCAAAGCTCAATTTCAGAGTACTTACTTTTTTGCTTATTTTTTAGGGTTCCGAAAGTCCGAATGATTAACAGTGGGTACTGTTAAACTGTTCTAGGACTCACGCACTCGTGTGTCTGTTTGTCCGTCTGTCACCGCAATTTGCTCCGAATCTACTTGGCTGATTGAGTTGAAATTTGGTTCACAAATTAAATCTATGACGCAAACACGGACATGTAACGTAAATAAATGAAATTGGAATCCCTATTCCAATTTCATTTCACTTTAAAAAAAATGTATTTGTTGTTTTTACTAATAAAATATCTTATTAATACTTAACAACAAAAAAAAAGGTTTTCAAACAGTGCTACGTAAAATGAAAGAGCTTATTGTAATGTAAGTATTTCAAAAATATTTTTTTCATAATTTCAGAATATATAAGTAGATATTAAGTTGTTTGACAAAATACATAGATGAAAAATGACTACCTTATCTCCGAAACCACTAGCATAAAATTTTGAAAAAATTACAGAAAATAGATCTTTACTTATAGATTTCAGAAAGACCTATACGAAATACCTATTACTATACCGAGTCCGACTCGCTCTAGGCTGGTTTTTTTTTCGGGTCCGGTCCCGCAATTAAGTACTTATACGCCAAAATATTAAAAATATAAAATTAATCATAACAACGTGAATGGACGACAAACATCTGATTTCCCAAGGGCTGCAGAGGTCACAGCACAGTACCTACTCACAGTAAGCGACCCGGATGAAGGACATACAACAGAAATGAGCCCACGATCATTTATAAGCAAAAGATCCTTTTGGTTTGTTCGGCTTCGCCCCGCAAAGTTCGCCCCTTTTTACCCAACTGCGCGACGCAAGGGAGGGTAATGTGTTTATCAGCCTATGTATGTTATTGTACCTACTGTTATTTTCTTTACCTTTTGTTTGTTGCTGTTGTGTTGTGTCTGTGTCGAATAAATGTTTATTCTATTCTATTCTATTCTATTCTATTCTATGTATGTTTCTTCCTTTGGCACTATAGAGATCAAACGCGTGAGCCGATTTTGATAGTTTTACGATTTTTACGTCAATTGATTCGTCCTAATCTTGCGAGTACTATTAAAGACATGACAGTAATCAAAATACAATATGGCGACAATTAGACGCCATATTGTGTAAAAGAAAAAAGTGAAAGTCTACGAACTATACCTATTAATTGAGGTATAAAAATAAAGGATTCGAAGAGGCGATTCCAAAAATATAACTCACTAAAATGTAGAAAATAAAAAAAAAAAATATTTTGGCATGGAATCAATAATTGAACTAAAATAACTGCCACTAACTGTATCAGACTGCTTGAAAATATACTGTTTGGAACTTTTTAGCTGTTTTTTACAGTCGGGTTTTTTGAAAATATTAATTTTTATTTATTTTCCGTTTTCGCCCCACTTTTTGTTCCGTTTTCACCGCGTTTATCATTTGTTTAATTTTTTTGATTATTTTAGTTCTGTTTCGCCCCAGTTTCGTTCTTTTTCGTCTAATTTTGTTGTGTACTAGTTTAATACTTATAAAGTACAGTCACATCGCAAAATAACTTTAATTACCCGACTGCAAACAGGGGTTTTTATAATTCCGTCACGTATACAGTATGTAACGGAAACGTGTGATCATATTTTAAGAGCTGGTTCTGCTCATGGAAATGAACAACTTTCTCTAAAAAAAATTGAAAATTCTCAACTAAAAATTGAGTTTCCTTATAAAGTTATCATCAGCTGATCAATATTTGTATGGGAGGTAAAACTTTTTTTTTAGAATTTCCTCGGGTTTTCTTGAAGAAAGTTTTTCATATCGAGGAGCAGATGCACTTCTTAAAATATGACCACACCTTTCCGTTACACCCTGTATACATAGCGTTAAGTAGATACGTCGGACACCTATATAAATAAAATTGAAATGCTGTAGTTTAGGGTACGAATCGCGGAATCACGGATGGGTTTGGGCTATTATTTTATTTAGATATTATATGGTCCAAGAATTTCGATATTCCGTGATTTATCACACATTTATCTAGGTATTAATGAAAAAAAAAACCGGAAAAAGTTGTCGATATCTTTCATTCTGGATTTGTTCACCTATATTCTACTCGATGGAACTCAATTCTGATCACCGTCCTGTGACCACCCTAGTAGCATTTTCTGTTGGCATCAAGTGGCCAACAGTGGGGAATCCGTTGGGATATAGTTAGTTAGATTACCTACATCAAACTTACAATGACCCAACGCAGTAAATTATTATCATTATACCAACCATTTACCAACGTTGGGCCAATGCTACTACTGCCTACCTTTACTTAAAAGCTGTTGGCGTTTTTGCAGTACTTATAACGTAGGCCCTACAAATATCAACTGCATTGGGCCAATGACTGCCCAATGCAGTTTAATATTATCATTACGCCAAAGTTTTTACAATGCTCCATATTTTCAAAATGGTTGCTCGGATGAAAATCTTTTCAAGAAAGAAATTGTTGCTTTACTCGAAAACCATAAGATAAAGTAAAAACTCGAAAAATTATTGTGAAAAAAAAAATATTGCAAAATTCTTCTAAGTGTCGGGCCGGATCATCAAAGGACTTAGTAAAATTTTCAGAGATTTTTTTTTAACAGATTTCTGCCCCTTTTATTGCAGCACCTTACTAACCTTGTCCATAGAAACCATTTAGGCTCTGCGAAGCATGGCCCTCCGACGCACCGTTCCCGAGTTATGGGCCTCCAAATTTTATTTTATTTTTTACAAAACGATCCATATTTTCTAAATGGTTGCTCGGATGAAAATCTTTTCAAGAAAGAAATTGTTGCTCTACTCGAAAACCATGAGATAATGTAAAAACTCGAAAAATTATTGTGAAAAAAAAATTATTGCAAAATTCTTCTAAGTGTCGGGCCGGATCATCAAAGGACTTAGTAAAATTTTCAGATATTTTTTTTTAACAGATTTCTGCCCTTTTTATTGCAGCACCTTACTAACCTTGTCCATAGAAACCATTTAGGCTCTGAGAAGCATGGCCCTCCGACGCACCGTTCCCGAGTTATGGGCCTCCAAATTTTATTTTATTTTTTTCAAAACGATCCATATTTTCAAAATGGTTGCTCGGATAAAAATCTTTTCAAGAAAGAAATTGTTGCTTTACTCGAAAACCATGAGATAATGTAAAAACTCGAGAAATTATTTAAGAACAAAAAAATATTGCAAAATTTTTCTAAGTGTCGGCGATCATCAAAGGACTTAGTAAAATTTTCAGAGATTTTTTTTTTAACAGATTTCTGCCCTTTTTATTGCAGCACCTTACTAACCTTGTCCATAGAAACCATTTAGGCTCTGAGAAGCATGGCCCTCCGACGCACCGTTCCCGAGTTATGGGCCTCCAAATTTTATTTTATTTTTTTCAAAACGATCCATATTTTCAAAATGGTTGCTCGGATAAAAATCTTTTCAAGAAAGAAATTGTTGCTTTACTCGAAAACCATGAGATAATGTAAAAACTCGAGAAATTATTTAAGAACAAAAAAATATTGCAAAATTTTTCTAAGTGTCGGCGATCATCAAAGGACTTAGTAAAATTTTCAGAGATTTTTTTTTTAACAGATTTCTGCCCTTTTTATTGCAGCACCTTACTAACCTTGTCCATAGAAACCATTTAGGTTCTGAGCAGCATGGCCCTCCGACGCACCGTTCCCGAGTTATGGGCGTCCAAATTTTATTTTATTTTTTTCAAAACGATCCATATTTTCAAAATGGTTGCTCGGATGAAAATCTTTTCAAGAAAGAAATTGTTGCTCTACTCGAAAACCATGAGATAATGTAAAAACTCGAGAAATTATTTAAGATAAAAAAAATATTGCAAAATTTTTCTAAGTGTCGGCGATCATCAAAGGACTTAGTAAAATTTTCAGAGATTTTTTTTTAAACAGATTTCTGCCCTTTTTATTGCAGCACCTTACTAACCTTGTCCATAGAAACCATTTAGGCTCTGAGCAGCATGGCCCTCCGACGCACCGTTCCCGAGTTATGGGCGTCCAAATTTTATTTTATTTATTTCAAAACGATTCATATTTTCAAAATGGTTGCTCGGATGAAAATCTTTTCAAGAAAGAAATTGTTGCTCTACTCGAAACCATGAGATAATGTAAAAACTCGAGAAATTATTTAAGAAAAAAAAAATTATTGCAAAATTTTTCTAAGTGTCGGCGATCATCAAAGAACAGTAAAATTTTCAGAGATTTTTTTTAACAGATTTCTGCCCTTTTTATTGCAGCACCTTACTAACCTTGTCCATATAAACCATTTAGGTTCTGAGAAGCATGGCCCTCCGACGCACCGTTCCCGAGTTATGGGCCTCCAAATTTTATTTTATTTTTTACAAAAGATCCATATTTTCAAAATGGTTGCTTGGATGAAAATCTTTTCAAGGAAGAAATTGTTGCTCTAGTCGAAAACCATGAGATGATGTAAAAATCTCGAGAAATTATTGAGAAAAAATTGAGTAATTGGAGGGTAGTCCCAAATAATACAGTTAGAATTTTGAGCTCTCATATAAATTAATTTAATAAAATATTAAAAACAACTTTTAAATGCAAGAAACATAATAAAGTAGTACATTGACCTCTGGTGCACTCAGTCAGTTCATCAAATCTCCTTGACACCACTTCTCTACACTGCAAGCACTGCTCTTTGCTGAAATGGACCTGTACTCCAAATCGTCAAGCACTGGAGGAGCTGTCTCCTACATTTGCTTCAAGAATGTCACAGTATGAGGAAGACTTGAAGAATGCCAGTGATGAAGCTTCACATAAGACTATTGCCAGCCTATCCAAGGACTTCACTGAGTTGAAGACCCTAGTTTGGAAAACATTGAGTTCACTGAAATCCCAGATGGAGTTGCTTGTGTTTGGCTGGATAGGCACGAAATGACAACCCGTGCTAAGGTTCTTCTGTTGCATGGCCTGAGTAAGGACAAGGGAGCAGATCTAAGCAATGGTTTCCTGAAGGTTTTGTCAGAGCGTCTGGAAATGGCCAACGTTGCCTATAAAGATATAACAGCCTATCACCGCCTTGGCAGCAACACCAGCAAACCTCGTCCCCTCTTAGTTAGATTTGAAAGCCGCATCGTACGGAATGAGGTGTGGCGAAATAACAACCAAGCTCTGGTTTAACGCTTTCTGAGTTCCTGACTAAGCTCAGACACGATATTTTTATGAATGCTCGGAAGTACTTCGGAATACATAAGTGTTGGACGTCTGAGGGGAAGATTAACATCCAGGTTTCCGAAAAATCGCGACGGAAGATTGAGTTTGCTTCGGAATATGCAAGAACTTGTGGCTCAGTTTCCCGTTGCTGAGCCCTCAGCCGTAACTTCGAAGCCAGTGCCCGATAAGAGAATTCGCTAGACAGTAAAGTGATGAATCTTCGTTGCGGGTCTTCCATTTCTCTGAATATATACTAGGTACTTATAATTTTTATGTTTTATGTCGTTCATGTGTCGGTCATTCAATTTTTTAAGTTTTTTGTTTTGATTTTTTACTTATGTCATTATTGTCATTTGACATTTAGACCGTTCGGTGTTTGTTACTCAAAGTTTTCGTTCGGAAACATACTAACGTGTATTTATTTTGTTTGGACTACAGGCTTTTTATCTTTTAATTATAAAACTAATGTAGCCGGCGAGTGCATCGAGGTTTGAGTGCTGAAATTATTTTTTTCTTGTTTATTGTTAGATTACTTAGATTTTTTTTTATATATATTTATTTTTATTGTTATTTGTATTTAGTTAAAATGGAAATGGACTGGTCACATGATGAGATCAACAACAGGAAAGTGGACTAAAAAAGTAACAGAATGCTACCATGACCTCATTTACCTTTCCTATAAAATTTGACTTCCTCAACGCAAGGCCAAATTTCTCTTTCTTCGCAGTTTTAAAAACGTTGATTTGGAGCGTTTGAGGGCTGATGCGGGTGGGATTGACTGGTCTTCTGTGTTCAACGGCGAGGATATGGACTCTATGGTGTCAGTTTTCAGCAGTACTATATTGGATTTGTATGATGCACATGCTCCCCTTAAAAAGGTAAGAGTCAAACACCTTCCTGCACCATGGTTTTCCCCAGCTATAAAAAACCTGATGGCGAAACGTGTTATGGCCAAGCGTTTATACAGGAATCGGGCTACTGAGGAAAACTGGGACCTTTATAAGAAGATGCGAAATCGCTGCAGTTGTTTGTGTAGGAATGCCCAAAAGGCATCACATTCACAACTTAATTGATAACTTCAACCCGACACAAGTATGGCAATTTTTAAAGACTATTGGTATTGGCAAAGCCTCTAGCAAGAGTTCTTCTGATAAAATGGACCTCAATGCACTTAATGCGCACTTTTCTACATCACCAATTATACTCAATATCGATGTTAAATCTTCGACTCTCAATGATCTTTCCAATCTTCCTTTACCAGCAAACACTTCTTTCACTTTCCACCCAATTACTGAGCTAGATATTAAGAAATGTTTTCAATCCATCTCCATTAAGGCGTTAGGTGACTATGGTCTTCAGTTCCAAATGATCCTACCTATTTTGAGTGAAATAGTTCCTGTTGTACCACACATAGTAATTTTTTCTCTTTTCACTAACACGTTTCCTTCTGCTTGGAAGAAGGCTCACGTCTTACCACTTCCTAAAGTTTCAAATCCCTCTTCACCATCTCAGTTCCGTCCAATATCCATCCTCCCAATCCTTTCCTAAGTTCTCGAGAGCGTTGTTCAGAAGCAACTGTCTTGTTATCTATCCTGTAATGGCCTGCTGAGTCCTTACCTCTGGTTTCAGACCTGGCCATAGCACTGTGACAACTCTTGTCAAAATAACTGACGATATAAGACTGGCTATGGAAAACAAATGCTTGACAGTGTTGGTTTTACTGGACTTCAGCAGTGCCTTTAATTCAGTTTACTTTGACATTCTCTTAGGAATCCTTTCCTCCCTTAATGTCTCTGCGCCAGTAATTGAGTGTTTCAAATCTTATCTTCGAGGCCGCTCGCAGTATGTTCGGTCTGATGAGGATTTCTCTGAATGGTGTGATTTGGCCGCGGTTGTACCTTAGGGTGGCGTCCTCTCTCCTCTTCTTTTCTCAGTTTTTATAAACGCTATCACTAAGGTCTTTACTTCTAACTATCATCTCTATGCAGACGACTTGCAGTTATACCGTCACTTTAGAATGGGTTAACTCGCTGGGGCTGTGGATGCCATCAATGACGACCTTGAAAATATCAACAAGTTGGCTAAATCCTTTGGACTCTTACAGAACCCAACTAAGTCGCAAGCTACATGCTCAGCCTTTTAGATCATCAGTCTCTCCCGCCAGTAGTGTATGATTCGGTGCCCATATTGTACTCGAAAAGCGCTAAAAACCTAGGCGTCCATATAGACACTAACCTCTCTTGGGAGGTTCATATTGCTGACGTTAGTAAGAGGATTTTCTACTCTTTTCAGTCTCTGAAACGTCTCCAAAAATTCTTATTATTCTTCCATTTCACACTAAGGTCACTCTTGCACAATTTCTTCTCCTACCGCTAATAGACTATGCGGATGTCTGTTTTCTAGATGCAACGGAGGTACTCCTTAACAAACTCGAGTGGCTGCAGAACTTATGCATCCTTTTCATTTTTGGCCTCCGCAAGTACGATCATGTGTCGAAGTTTCGGACCAGATTGAGGTGGCTGCCAATTCGGCATCGCCGAGATACCCATATCCTATCTCTTCTCTATACTATCCTGCATAATTCTCATTCTTCTCAATACCTTCGTGAACGGTTTGAGTACTTCGTTCCGAGGGGTAAACCCTATCGCACTGCCAATTCTCTTCTCCTTCATATTCCGCGTCACACTTCCAGCCGCTATAATGGCTCCTTTTCTGTTACTGCATTGCGTCTCTGGAACTCTCTCCCACACTCCCTACGCGACAGTCCTTCTCTAGATGTCTTCAAGAAGAAAATCAAAAAGCACTTCCTTTCAAATTGACATAATATTAGTATTATATTGGTATTAATATATATAATATATATTTAGAATTATTTATGTAGGTTTATAAGTATTGTACACTGGATCCTACCCTCAACAGTGATCTCTCTCTATCACTCAAAGGTTTGCTGGGAGAAAACTCAACATTGAGTTAAGCTCGCCTTTGTACATGAATTGTGTAACCATATGTAATATGTAAAATTTTTGTGTACAATAAAGAATTAAGAAGAAGAAAAAAATTGCAAAAATATTTCCAAGTGCTCTTCAAAGGATTTAGACAAATTTTCAGAGATTTTTTTTTAACTCATTTCGGTCATTTTTATTGTAGCACTTTATTAACCTTGTCCATAGAAACCATTTAATTTAAGGTCTGAGAAGCATGGCCCTCCGACGCACCGTTTCCGAATTACGGGCCTCCAAATTTTATTTTATTTTTTAGAAAATAAATTAAAATTTGGAGGAAAAAGGAAGAAAAAAGGAAAGTCTAAACCACCACATCTAGTGGAAAATCCACTGAGTTGGCAACACTGTGATGTGATAACACTTTTAAAATGGCGTCGTTTCACGTTTGGTTTCACTTATCGGCAATAGCCGGTAAATTATTGTAAGTGTTAATTTAAATAACACTTATTTATATCAGCGAAAAATATGTAATAATAATAAAATATGCCTAAAAATTATCTAAATCACTAGATATACACAAATCAGAAAGACAAAAAAAAATACAAACTAACTGATGACTAGGCAGCATGGTCTCTGACCGTAGTCTGTTCCACAAGGAACAAAAGCCAAAAAAGTGACAGACGTCAAGACGTGACAGTTATTTTTTTCTTTCGGAATGGTAGTTTTTTCTAGAAATAATGTTCCAACTATGTAAAAAAATACTTCATAGATATACTTAATAGATACGTTAAGTGTGTATAAAGTGCATTTTTTTGTGTAACACGAGTTCAAAAAGCTTGTGAGAATTGAACCTTTGTGGTATGGATGAAAATAGAAGGAAATGTTTAAGTGTGACTGTTCACCAGCCAAACAAAACGAAAAACTGTTCCGCCTTCCTAAACCTGGAGTTTGAAACCTTCGTATTCTGAGGCTACTGCAAACAGATTGTAAATAAATCATTTGAATACATGAACATAATATGCAACTTGGAGAGACTGTGGTGAGTGCCCTCAGAGATGTTGTTGTTATTGTTAGGTGACCTTAAAAAGGGCTGTTGTACATGGCTCTGAAGAGAGCTGTTTGGATTTACCATTGTGGTGAAAGGAATGATCAGCTAGACTCTGCGTTACCAGCTGCTAGCCGTCCAGGGTGTGCAGGGCGTTTGGAATGGCAAAACGATATAGTTAACACCACTCGGAGAGGCTCCTTTAATGCACCCCTGAAAACCATGGGAAGACCAATACCACCCAGCTCCTGACTTCTTAGAACCCAGGGAACACCTGCCACCTGGACGTGAACTGCAGTGGCCTATATGGAAATCACTCAATCGGTTGCAAAATTTAGGTAGGCCGCTGCAAATACAACTTGGTAAAATTCATAGACTGGTCTGGACTGTCCAGACCATGAATCACCTACTGGGTATCATCAACGACAACAACAGCCCCGGTATCTGCACACCTTAATAATAAATTATTATTTTACAGATCGACTAAAGTCAGACAAAAATGTAAAAAGGCTGAAAGTAGATCGGAATTGGCTTCAACCGTTATAGGAGTAGAAAACGAAAAATGGACAAGGAAGTTTGTCCTTTTCAAATTGACAGTGATGGCCATCTGCTGCCAAAAATAATTTTACCACCAGTATGTACACCTACACCTACTCGTAGTTCATCACCAAATCTTATAGAAGATTTTAATGTTGGTAAGTAACAAAGTTTGTCACTTGTAAGGAAATATAAGATTTCAAAATATTTGTCAGCTAACTTTTACTATGGGACCAACCTCAAAATAAATAAAATCTATGCATATAATATTTAATATTATTTATTTATTTAATCAGACAATTAAGTTATTATTTCAGTAACAATAAGTATTTACAAAATTATTACAATACATAGAAATATAAAAACTTAAAACTTATCAGCCCGGGATTGAGTCTGACAATTACTTGACCATTTTTTACCCGCAATTTTGAGGTTGATTCTTTAGCAAAAATTGCTTGTGTTGGTAGGTTATGTCACCCCCTAATATAAAATACGACAATCCTACATCCTACTAATATTATAAATGTGAATGTTTGTATGTTTGCCTGTCAATCACACAATAACGGCTGAAGGGATTTGAATGAAATTTTGCACACGGGTAGGTCACAGCCTTTATATTTTTGAAGTTATAATAATAATAATAATATGATTATATTATATAATATTGATATGGGTATCGTGTAGGTTTTCGGGGGCGCCGATTGCAAATCTGACAGTCATTTTAAAATCAAAGATGGCGGATGCCACTTTTTCTCAAACATTCGATATGGGTATCCTGTAATAGGTTTTTGGGAGTGCCGATTGCAAATCTGACACTTATTTTGAAATCAAAGATGGCGGATGCAACTTTTTCTCAAACATTCGATATGGGTATCTTGTAATAGGTTTTTGGGGGTGCTGATTGCAAATTAGACATTTATTTTAAAATCCAAGATGGCGGATGCAACTTTCTCTCTAAAATGTGATATGGGTATCGTGTAATACGTTTTTGGGGGTGCCGATTGCGAATTAGACATTCATTTTAAAATCCAAGATGGCGGATGCAACTTTTTCTCAAAGATTCGATATGGGTATCTTGTAATAGGTTTTTGGGGGTGCTGATTGCAAATTAGACATTTATTTTAAAATCCAAGATGGCGGATGCAACTTTCTCTCTAAAATACGATATGGGTATCGTGTAATAGGTTTTTGGGGGTGCTGATTGCGAATTAGACATTCATTTTAAAATCCAAGATGGCGGATGCAACTTTTTCTCAAAGATTCGATATGGGTATCGTGTAATAGGTTTTTGGGGGTGCCGATTGCAAATCTGACATTCATTTTAGAATCCACGATAGTGGATCATTGTTTTTCTTAAAATTGTGAATTTATTTTACTTGAAATCTATCAAAAGAAACAGTAGTAGGCATAACTGTTTTTGAAGTTATACTTCTTTAGGCACGTTAGGGCAAAATGATGAGAGTAAATTTTTACGATGCTCGCGCACACCGTCACAAAAACCTACAGCCTGAAGTTAGCTAGAACCGACACCGTTAAGTTAGCTATGGTCTGTGGTTCATGAAGAATGATTGTTTTCGTTTTGTAAACTTTGTAACAGTTTGGTTTTTTATCTGGTTTTGCCAAAGAAGTATAACTTCTTACGTGCGTACATAAGTACACACACACTTTTTTATATTGTTTTGGAATCTTCTATCTAGGAAATGTATTACTTTATTATTATTATTATTTTAGATGTCATTGCCCAATGTCTTGGACACATTCAAACCGCAATGGAGGACCTGAAGCAAACTCAAAATGATATTTTACTGAGAATATCACTCTCCTTCAACACATGTGTCTAGTGCAGCCACTTTGCTGGTAGATATAGACATACCATTAAAATCACTAGACGATATTAGATAAATAGAAAATTGGCTTGAAGATGAAGAACACAAAGAACAATTGGTAAGTACAATATTCTGATAGAAATATACAAGCTTTACAAGCAAGCAAGACCACTGGACGTACTGATGATATACTATGTAGTTATAATACTACTATTATATGAAATTTAATAGATAAACGAGTATACATACATTGTTTTACGTTTATTTATGATTGCTTATTGACTATGAGCCGATAAATGTTTTGGCCTATGTTGGTGGCAAAGGAACTGCCACAATTACCAGAAGAAATCTGGAACGGGTTTTCACCAACTCTCTGGCAATTCAATGCAACTGGACTGGATAAAATAATAAGTTTAGTTTGAAAAATTTACAATTATTGTCTAAAGTCATTGTAAGTAGGTATGACTATGAAAATTACACATAATATTAGATATATTTATGTAACCATATTAGATTCATTTATTTATGGAGAAGCTCGTCGCTTAAGTAATAACAGCTGCACGGGCCGATCCATCAGTTTAAGCTACGTTTGCCGAGATTCATGGATGGGTGACCATCTTTACATACTGAGACTCCTCCGTGCCTCGGAAAGCACGTTAAGCTGTTGGTCCCGGCTATCAATCGTGGATCTTTAACAGTCGTTACGGGTCATCAGAAGCCCGAAAGTGACAACCAGTCTTATCAAGGGGTATCGTATTACCCAGTAATATTATTTGTGGTTTATTATTACTTTATCGATTGTGTTATTCTAAATGAAATGCTAAAGTACTGCTTCGTAATATTTACAGTTGCAGTGTGAAGAAACAAGTTGGCAGAGATAGCAACTGATGCTGGAATCACAGGTGTCATAACAAACTGGTTTAGATTTGCTAGAGATCGAGATGGCGCAAGAGATAACAGAAGAATATGATGAAGCTAATAACAGCAGCTCTACACGACAATATTCTGGACTATCTGCAAGAACAAAGAGGCGTCATCTAAATGCAATAAAAACTGAATTAAGAGGTAAATTAAGGATCAACGATAAAAGTAATGTTACTAGTAATAATGCAGGTACTAATTCATCATTTATTAATGAACATCATAATAATTGTATATCAAAAAATTATACTGATGATTTTAATGCCGAGGAAATCACTTTCACGCGTAATATATCTACTGGTAAAATTGAAAATGCTGATTTTAAGGATACTGATCTTACCTGTTTGATCTATAATTAAGGAGGTGGTAATTTGGAGGTAAAATTAAACACTGCACCCGCGGGTTTTAATGACTTAGCGTCATATTAACAAATGGCAAACATACAAATGACTCATTGTCCTCAAAATTAGGTAGAACTAAATGATGCCCTAAAAATCTAGAAAAAATATATGTTTAAGTGTCAAATAGGTACTAATTTTTTAAAGGCGAATTGAAATTTTGGAGCCCTTACGTGGAGATTCTAAATGTGGGCAGTCATCTTGACATCAGAATGACTGCCCAATTTTTGAATTCATTTTCTCAGTTATTAATTAGGTACCAATTATTTAAACAAACGTATCAAATAGTAGCAAATAGGCATTAGATTTTAGTAATATTTTAAAGCTGATCGGTCATTTTGGCCAGTCATTCTGATGTTCACAAGTGTCGTTAGTCACGTTTTGGTCTGTATTGTGAGTATGTCAGCCACTATTTATTTTTCTAATAAAAAAGTTTCTATGATTGTATGATTTTCTGCATTTTGTAATTAAACGCAAAAATAGCATTTTTTTCTTTATACGAGTAAGTTTATTTTTGTAAAGTGTCATTCTTATGATTGTGCTGTATTCGTTTCTATGTTTCATTTAAAAAATACGACTATTTTGAAATTCAAAGTGACGTTTGTCAGTCACGTTTTGGTCTGTATTAGTGTCAGCCACAATTTATTTTTCTAATAAAAAAGTTTTTACGAATGTAAGGTTTTCCATTTCAACACATCCCAATATTTTTTTTCATGTACAAATACAAACACAAATTACGACTACTATTACAAATTAGTTATAAAACATGCATCGAGAAAGATCTGTAGTTCAAAAACACTTCATCACGAGTTCATTTTGCATGAAGTGTCAGTCACATTTACATTTGTTTAAATAAACCTTAACTTTTTTAACCTCTCAAGCCCGGGACGTGTCACGTTTCAGCATATGTCAGTCCCCGTTGACAGGCGGCCATCGTGTAACTACAGACTTGGTCAGGTTCCGTGTGTATGAACCTTGTTACAGGTCTAAAGACCTTGGCTAATAGTGATAATAGCGGTTTAAAACGCGTGAATCGGGTTTTTGGCAAGGCAAACTAGCGGAAAACTAGCGGCACACATGAGAGCCACCGGGGTTATAAAGTAGACATTTATTACCACGGAGGTTTAATTAAAGGATATTTATACAAAATTACTGAAATTAGTACTATAAAAATAGTGGAATTCGTAAAACAATGCAAAATAAAACTCAAATCGTGTCAAATGTAGAGTTAGTCACATATGGCATTACCCTAACATATTTTTTGGAACAGTGGTGGCCCAGTGGTGACTGTCGCGACTTACAAGTTGTAGGTTGTGAGTTCAAACCCAGGCAGGCGCTTTACTTTATGTAAATTATTTCATCACTACTGCTCTCAAAACGGTGAAGGATAACATCGTGAGGAAACTGGCAAGTCCTAGTACCAAAAATTTGAAGACATGTGACATCCATCAATCTGCATTGGGCCCGCGTGGTGGATTACGGTCCACACCCTCTCACAGAGAGGAAGCCTGTGTTCTAGCAGTGGGGAGATTAAAATGCTGATGATGATGATTTTTTAATTCTAATTATATTTGTACCACAGCTGTAATTCTAAAATACTACACTTAAGGCTAACTTCACAGCTATCCGGGAGACCCGTACGGGCCGCCTGTAAGGGATCCCAGAACGGAGACTTACGTAGGCGCTAGAACATCGTTTCACAGCGACGCGGATTGGTCCGTATGCGACCCGCTCCGCGTCGCTGTGAAACAATGTTCTAGCGCCTCACGTATGTCTCCGTTCCGGGTGCCAGTACGGGCGGCCCGTACGGGTCTCCCGGACAGGTGTGAAACCAGCCTAACCAAACCCTAACCATTTGTCAACTGTAGGCTCTACAATGGCCCCCCCCAGGCCCAGTTGTTGGCCCCCCCCAGGCCCAGTTGTTGGCCCCCCCCAGGCCCAGTTGTTGGCCCCTTTTTGGCCATTTTTTGTGGGCCCTTTGGTGTGCCCTACCTCTATTAGATGGCCAAATCTAACAGTTGGCCAACCCACGAAGTGCACGTGGCCCAACTGAATGCCCACAATAAATGCTATTAGGGCATGCACGTAGACTCCTGCTCGGGTCATCTCAACCTAAGCCAGCCTACCCTGTCTCAAATGATCACCAAATGGAAGAAAGTAAGCAAAAAACTCACCCGACAACCGACTTCCAAAAATCATCAAAGTCGGTGTCAAATATCGAAGAAATAAAATACAAACACCGACTTCCGAAATTAGTGTATTTTTTGTTTGAAGTCGGTTGTTTTTTTTGTAAAAAAGTTTTTTATTTTTCGCTTTTTAGTTGTTATACCCCAGAACTAAAAACCCCAATAACATGGAACGTGGAATTTAAACATTTGGAGAACACAAAATGTCATCAAGATATGCGTATTTTTCGTTTTTGTTCAGTTTCTCAAAAAGCACTAAAGCAATTTCGATAAAATTTATATGGGACACCTCGGGAGTATATTGTTTCGGATAAAAAAGAATTTTGAAAATCGGTCCACAACTGACGGAGAAATGCGCGGTCATATGTTCGACTGTATGTATGTTTTTTTTTTATATAAGTATATACTTATATAAAAAAAAACATACATACAGTCGAACATAGAATATTTTTAACCGACTTTCGAAAAGGAGGAGGCTCCTTTTTTGAAAGTCGGTTAAAAATACTAAATTCTACCTCGTCTCCTCTCTTGGATACCATCCCCGACCATATAGTCTCAGGTGCCGACACGACGGCAGCAATCGACTCGCTAACGGATCACGTTCAATCCGTTCTGAAAGAATATTCAAGGAAAGTTACGGTGGTGGAAGACCACCGCTGGAAACTCACGGACGAAGTACGGAATCTGGTAAACGAGAAGAACGCGCCAGCCTTGCGTAGGTACAGCGCTTTTCCCTGCGACGCAAACAAAGCTCACATGCACAACTTACTGCTTGCTGTAAAAAAAAACACATTGCTGAGCAGCATTTCGTGAGCTGGGACAAGATGCCTAGCGAACTAGAGCCCACCCCTCTCGCATTCTGGCAACTCCAGAGAAAGCTACGATCCACTGGAGAGGCCTCAATGACTCCCCTCATTCGCCCCGATAAGAGTGTCGCTTTCGAAAACTCGGACAAAGCGGAATGCCTGGTCGACAGTCTTAGAGTCTCAAAGTTTCCCCACCTCTCGACCAGTAGACAAAGTCCACCTCAACAGCATTCTTCCCATCCGTCGAAGATCCTGATGATCCCTTGCCCCCCGTCACTCCAGACAAGGTGGAGGATATCATCAAAAGGCTTCAGGCTCAGAAAACCGCCGTCTCTGACGGGATACTGATATCGCCCGATATATGGCTTTCTTTGTTCAAACTCTTTCCGATGCGATTTATACCGGTCGCGACTCCCTTCGCCTTCGTCGCCTTAAGCTGTTGATCCTGGCTGTCATTTGTAGATCTTGAACAGTCGTCACGTGCCAGAAAATTTGACACCAGTCTTGTCAGGTATACCGTGTTATCCAGTTACTGGGTTGTGGAGGTCAGATAGGCAGTCGCTCCATGTAAAATACTCGTACGGTGAGAATTCACCTATTGATTCGGTCGGTTAGACTGTAAACCGCCACCTAACAAAAGGCTAGGCAGATTGATTAATTATCTCTTATTTTCTTTACGATACTACAATACTATACCTACCTACCTGTTTATAAAGTTAGGGTGCAAGAAACACACAATTTCACAATAAATATGACCCGAATAACATAACACTCCTTCTTTGGCAATCATTAGACCATGATAAGTTTTTAAAACACGTATTCCGACTATAGTTAGCAAAACAAATGAAAAGCGGGCGAAAACGGAACTTGATTTAGAAAGGCGAAAAAGGGAGTTTACTTTTTTTTTTTCAAAATTGTCCGAAATACCAGGCGAAAACGGAACAAATCATCCTTTTAGCATGCCAGAAAACAATAGGATGAAGGAGGTGGCCAAACATTTATTTATTTAAACAAATTATGTTAGACAAGGATGATTAAAAATCAAATTGAAAATTTTCAAAAAACCCGACTGAAAAAAACAACTAATAAGTTCCAAACAAACAACCATTCAAGCAGTCTGATGCAGTTGGTAGCATTACATCTGCGATTGACACATTTACACAAATATCACACAACCATCCGTTTTTTACCAATAGTTTAAACACCTACAGTTTTTAAAAAATGTTATTTTTATTTTATTTAATAACTTGTAGTGTGTTATATTTTTGTAATCGCCTCCTCAATCCCTACATTTTGATATCCCACATGACCACGTCACAAAAAAATACCACACTTATCTAATGGCGGCTGCCATTTTGCCTTTTTTTTTCAAAATTCATATAGCCTACGTCATGACCAATCTAATGTTACCTCGTTTGTTAAAATCCATCCAACCGCTTAGTCTGCAGGGCGTGCCAAAGAAAGGCATTACAAACATACTTATTCAAGAAAACATTACCCTCCTTCTGGAGGAGTTGGGTAAAAACCCACAATTCTTAGAGGTAGTCCTAGAGTGAAAATTAGAGGACGACAGAGGAACACAAAGACATGTTTTCTTAAAGAAAAATCTCTTCAATGCTATTTACTACAGCCCCACAAGAGTTCCTAATGAAACTAGTTTCCTATTACACATAAAAAGAAAAACAACAATGAAAGCAAAAACAAAGAGAATAATACACCTGTACAAGATAATTATCAAACATAATCAAGGTGTCGTTGCCATAATATTGTACTAAAGAATCGGGTCGGAACATATCGTGCGGAGGTCCAATTATGTAAAGTTGCACAATTATGATTTTAGTCCGCGATTCCTTAAGTGGACCACACCTCATTTATTAAAGCAATGTCGTGGTGGAGAACAATGGAACGAAATGCAGTTCGACAAACGTTTTGTATGAGGTTTATATAAACTACTGTTGTTTTCCTTTGTTGATCCCGTTCGTAGTACGTCTTACCACATTCGTTTATGGGCAATATGTAGGCAAATTACCTCCGTTGTTGCGTCAAGGAAAGCATACGTATTGCAAAATTTAAAATCATCCATTTAAAATCCGATTAAATAATTTTATCGTATCGCTTTTTTGTTTGTCAGAATGATATCTCTTAACGGCAGATGTGTTCGTCATTACAGTAATCAAAGTCATTGTATTAGATAAAAGATATCAAGCAAATCAATACATTTTATTTCTTTCGAAACAGTGTCAACGTCCAATGTCAACTGTCATTGAAGTCTAATTTTAGTTGCAATTAACTACCTCATGTATCACGTATTGTTATTAGATTTACATGTCGTTAATGTACACTAATCTAAGTAGAAACTTGAGTTCTCGCACCCTGTATATAAATAATGTATTTTACAGCTTCATTGTCATGGTAATTAATTTGGCCCGCATTCTGGTCCGGGGTGAAACTCGAATAGCTGAATTTGTATGCACATGACCAGGGCACGCTGTTCATGACCCAGATTTCTCAGGAAGTATCTTTCATGAGTTAAGAGCATTTTAATAACAACGAGGCGAAGATCCCGTAGAAATAGCTCAATATTGTAAGCGTTATATTGTCTTGTCAGCCAATTGGTGCCAATGCTCGTTTCGTAAACTTGGTGAAGAGGTATTGTTTGGATATGAGAGCCTCGTAAGAAGAAAATTTAACTGTGTTCTTAACGGATTTCAATTATAAATGAGAGAGCTGTTGAGAGAAATGTCAATATACAGCTTTGACTTTTTGCAGCTTCTGAATAGGTATAGCTGATGCAAAAAAGTAACATTTTCATTTAACTTTTACAAAAGTAACAATCGAGCAGCGTAAGTAAATCCGTTTAAGCGAAGTATAACTAAGGAAAACTCTATCAACAGCTTTAATACCGTGGCAGAAACACCATAGACGAAACCTCCACCCGATCTACATAATATGACACAATCCTAAACTTCATACTCTTTAAAACACTGGGTTTCGAAATCATATATAAAAATCAATTCTTAGTTTCCTTGGTCACGGCATCACGCGTGAACGGCTGAACCGATTTCGCTAATTCTTTTTTTGTTGTTTTCGTTATTATTGTCAGGCGAAAGTTCTTAAGAAAGAAAAAAATTAAGAAAGTTGCGCAGAAAATTGGAAAATTTCACAAAACTTAACGACTATTTAATCTTCGCGAGTTTGACAGTCCGCGCGTCAGGACAACGTCTGTCGGGTCAGCTAGTATACTTATAAAACTTTGTAGAAAAGATCCTTATACAGCGAAGAACACAAAATTGGTTAAATAAGGAATGAAAGTTTGTATGGAAGTAGAGGAAGTGCAGAATATTTTGAATACCATTATGTTTTTGGCCATAAGTCGAACATGAAACTACGAGTAGTTAGCCTTTAACAAATTGCTTTATATAATTTAAAAATTATTAAGCTTTAATAATACAAATAATTTAGCAAATTGAAAGGTAGGAACCCTCTTAAAATATCAATTAATAAAAAAAAAGTCTGTAATCGTGTTCGGGTTCATACATTTATAAATATCACAAAGCTCGTCGTCATCAGTTACAAACTAGATAGGTAGCCATTCAATGCCTTCATTTCTCCAGAAGTGATCATCGATCCGTAGTTACTGCCTAAATTGAGTTTTGAATGCATTGAAAGAGTGTGGTTTTCTTATACTAATGGATATTCTATTGTAAAGCTGTGCTCCTTCAAAAGTAAGCATTTTTTGCCATAGTTAGTTCTAGTTTTGGGTAAAACTACCAAGCTAGCTCGCCGTGTGCTACGTTGACTGACTTGTTTATATTGGGTGAGTGTTATGTTCGTGTCAATACTTTTGATAAGAATTTTTCTGATGATAATACATGAAAAATACATAATTGTTTAGTATTCATTATTTTTATATCGATATATTTTACTGGTTGATGTTAAATATGGATAGTTGAATATTGTTTTTAAAAGTTTATTTTAGGTAATTTGAAGTTCTGACAATTTTGTTTTTGCAGCACTGCCACAAATTTCAATTTATATTAAATGCGGCTCCACTAGGGAATTATAAATTACCTGCAGTATTCAAAATATGCTGCCTCTCCTCTACATTCATTTTATTTGTGCTCAAAGGAAATCCCAGCAAGCAGAAACAAGGCTTGTATAATAATAACTTTTTTGTCAATAGAAAGGACATTGCGTTTGCACGTCCTGAAGTTTATCCTTTTCCTTACGATGTCAGCTCCGTAAGTTACAGCACACAGGTCATCAACATGCAGTTAACAAATAAGCTTTATTTTGAATGCAGCTCATGACCAAAGGGAAAAGAGACAGATAACAATGCTTTTTTAAACGGTACTCAGCAAGGCGCCGGCGCAGGCATTGTAAAGCCACAGGCTGGAATTGTTTAGCATAAGGGATTAAGCATGAATGATTTATGTGGCAAAATAGAAGCTTAAGAAATTGTTATCTTAGACGGTGTAGCTAGACCACGCAGGACAGAAAGCAGGGACTAGCACTTCTTTCTGTAGGTACCTCGTAATTAACCCGTCGCTCGCACAATTAGCAGACACAATAGATTTAAATTATTAGTAAACGACGTGTGAAGAGTTAAGCAGATTTATTTGATGTGATGAAAAGCGATAGATAAAGTCTACAAGTGAACGAGCGTGCCTAGAAGTTACCTGTTCATATTGAAAGCTGATGGTTTACCTATAGCTGGTAGGAAACACAGACGCTCCCGCCTGCTATTTTAACGCAGGCGGGACTCTGGTGCACAGCGAGGCCTAGGGGAGACCATTTACAGTCTCCTCAGAAATGTGCCTGAATAGGTGTTGCACAGAGATCCGGGGTGGTATTTAAGAGGTACCGCAGTCCCCTTCCATGTGTGAATGGTGTTCACCGAGTGGTTTAGTGAGGTAAAAATGCCACACACTCCCTGGTCTTCTAAACGTCCAGGCACCTTCAGAACAATTCCCCCCGAAAACAAAAAAAAATACGTAACACAGACACTGGTAACATTTCGATTTGACTGTTCGAAAGAGTCACCGCGTCCCGGTAACTCAGTTGACATCAATTTGATAGGCACTATGCAGTACATTGCTCGGTGGACATCGATTATAATAGGCAAGTACGGTTTTCCTATACGTCAAAGCAGCAATGTACGGCAGAGTGCCTATCAAATTGATGTCAACTGAGTTATCGAATACGCCTGCTGGAACGCAAAAAGCAAGTGAAGGAACACGGGTGGATTTTAGTCAGTAAGAGTCTGACATACAGCTAGAACGGGATAAGTCATCTCATGATTTCACACCCTCAAAAAAGACTATTGGCAACTTATAAAAGACTATTGGCAACTTATAAAAGACTATTGGCAACTTATAAAAATTCGTCATGAAACTTGAAGAAACTAAAATAAATTACCTTTGTATAAGAATGCAGCCCAGCAGAAACAAGCAAAATTGTAGGTTTTATTATGTAAACGCAGCTTTGTCAAGCAAAACTGTCTTGGACGGGGCATTTGAATACGGAAAACACACATATTTTCTATGAACAGACTATTTAATATATTTTGCCTATTACAATATATTCTAATACAGTCATATCACGTATGTACAAGCATCTGTGGAGATGAAACCATCAGATTTGGTGGACGGCCAATTTGAAGAAAATATACATAATGTATGTACCATGAGTGAAGTATGAAAACACCTGCCTACTTATTTCCTGTTCAGAGGCAGTCACACAAGGACTTTCTAGATATACCTACTTAAAAATTAATGTTGCCTTACGGTTCACTTAAGTGCTACTTGTAAACATCTTCGTGCGCTTCTCCGGTATTTTTGTTTTAAGAAAACTTTCCTTTGAAATGACTTGGCAGGAAAATATTTGATAATCTGAAAAAGTTGTCCGCGAAAATATTCCTTGTCATTAATATTAGCTTGAGGAAAACAAAATATGAAATTGAACTTAAAGATACTTTTTTTATTATCTATGAATTAGAATTAATTATATCTTCATGAATCATGATCGCTGTTGACTAATTTCTGGAATTTCTTTAAAGTGTTTGTTTGCTTAGGCGTTTGCTATATATTTTCTTTCTAATTTTCTATTATTCATTGACAAGGCATAATCAGCCTTTTTGATGTTCTCACTGCTGGGGCACAGGGCTCCTCTTTGTGAGAGGGTGTAGGCCATAGTTCACCCACGCGGGCCCAATGCGGGTTGGTGGGTTTCACATGTCTTCGAAGTTTTTGGTTTCTAGGACGTTGTTGGTTCCTTCAATGTTTTGAGAGCAGTGGTGTTGAAATAATTTACACAACGTAAAACGCCTGCATGGGTTCGAACCCACGGTCTACAACTTGTAAGTCGCGGCCGTTATCACTGGGCAACCACTGGGCAACATTGACAAGACACATATTTATAACTAGCTTCTGCCAGCGGCTTAACCTGCGTGGAATTTTATTAGCCAAAGTACTCCTTATAAAGTCAGCTACCTGCCAGTAAAATCTTATCAAAATCGGTCCGGCTGTTTCGAAGATTAGCCGGAACAAAAAGACATACAGAAAAAAAATTAAAAACTGATTCTTAGGCATAGGTATCGTGCAAATAACTGTATGAGCTTAAAAGAAAACTATCATTTTGACATTTTATTTCTGCAGAGTGCAGTAGTCCTACCAGCTACTAGGTACTGTAGGACCCACAGGCACCAGTACGGCCTGCAGGGATTCTGGGACGTTCTTCATACATTCGTTTAGGGATGTCTTATTGAAAGAACGAGCTTCACAGAACGTAGAGATGAAGAGTGTGCGTCGTGTCTGCTCTACATTTATTTCAATGACTATATTCAATAGTCGACAGGTTCATTATCTTCTAAGGAAAGAAACCTATCTGCTCAATGAATAGGTTACCTACCTATCAAACATTTTATGGGGCTAACTCATAATAAATATACTTACTTTTTGCTGCTCAAAAATAATAAAAATGTTATGTACTTTTGAAATATTGCTTAAGGGATTTAAAATCAGCTTTTAACTGATTACTTGGTTTTAGGTAATTTTAAATCCAGATAATTTTGTTTTAATCTACGATTTATTTTTAAGTCTGCTTCACTATTTAAGACATTGTTTTGGTGAGTAATAACCGATAAAACTTGATTAATTTATTTATTTACCAACACAAAAATACATAATTTTCACCTTAAATGTTTCAATCGTATGGGTAAGTGGTTAAAACTTGCAAATTTATGGAACCATTTGACTTTTAACCCCTTCATACTCAAAGACAGTGGTGCCGATTCTTTTGTTCAATAACTAAACTAAAATAAGAGAATCGCTTTCTTTTACTAAAATGCAGTGCGAGAAAAAGACGGCTATAGCTATGAACTAAGTTAGAGATGTCAAACAAGTTTACGCCTTGCGCTTTACCGTGTTTTTAGTCGACATATTTTTACGTGTACCCTTAATTTGTATGGAAATATTAGTTCAACTAAATTTGACAGCTCTACCTTACGTCCGTCTCTTTCTTGTTTTATTAGAGACAAAAAGAGCAATAACCTAAATTAAGTTTAGTTTATGCACAACGGAATCGGCATCAATCCAATGGGTTAAAACGCGCACTGAAACTTTTTAGCGTATAGCGACCATAGAGACGTGATCGTATAATTGGCAGAATGGCTGCACAAATGCAAAGCCGCTCACCCCGATCTTTCGGATCGGCTTAGCATGACACGGTTAGCTTACACAACCCTAATATTTATTTACCTTTGCCACCAACTTCGTCAGCCTGAAGGTCAAAAATATATCCAATGAAACGTAATATGTACCGGCATAAAAAGTTTGTTCTAATTTTGGACATAGTCAACCGTCCAAATTCGTTTAGGCGTGAGGCCATCCTTACATTTGTAATATTAGAAGGATATGCTGTGCCATTTAAGCCTATGCCAGCTATCCAGCAGAGGACTATTGTAGGTTGCTGATGATGATGATGATTGGTTTGCTCTGAGGGTAATTAAAAGCCGTTTAAGCTTCAATGCGTACATTTTCGACGCTTAATTTAGCAGATACTAAAGTCTTGGCTGTAACTCGGTGCTTCAACATAGGTATTTATAGTACCTATGTATAATTAGCCAGGTACTGACTAATTCGTCGCTCTAGGACATGTTAAGTTGGCAAAAAGTGTATCAACCAGTCGCGACCGGGATTACAATACGGCAGCAGATTAACACAATAATAAAATAGAAAAACATTGCGTACGCGAATAAAGAATACCAGACTGGTTTGCAGATGCGACCAAATTCGGCGAGGAGCCTCGGGCCAGCAGTTACTTCACCTGTTTTCACCGTTATAATGCATCGGCCTCCCCCTAAAATATATGGCAACCTAAAAGCCTACATTTATTTTGATAACTTTCTCAAAAATGCCATACGTAAAGTACAATGTCGCTGAAGAGGATCACTGGAATTTATGTTCCGTTTTATTGCAAGACAACGAAACCTTACGTCCTACACCGGTTTCGATTTCGCACAACATCGCTGTTTTTTATTTTTACTCCTGATACCAGAGAAACATAAATACGTTTCAGAAATAATCACTGTTATCTTATCAAATAAGTCGGTATTTTAATCGAATTCAAATCTCAAATAGAGGAGATAATATATAATTACTGGATATCTGATAATGATTGATAAAATTTTCGGAGTTTATTCCTCAGTGTATTATTGCATGGTGAAGTGTACAAAAGTGTTTCATAAATGATGTCAGAGAAGGTTAAGAGGCCGCCGTTTTTTACCCTGAAACGTTGGCAGAGTACGAAGGATGGTACTAGGAAGTCTTCGTTGACCCCCTCGCCGCCGACACCAACCGCACAGCCTCAGGATAACCCTCACCTGTTCAGGTCACATACTCCGCCAGTCGTATCGAGGGCAGTCAATTTCAATCTCGACTCAAAGTCTAGAAAGTGAGTACCTACCCACTAGTTACATCGTAGACTTTAATTACATTCATCGATCTTATTAACGTCTTGTTCTCGTAGACAGTTTAGCTAAGTGGAATGTCGTTGTCGTTGTCGTACGCCCGATGGCGATAAGTAGCCTAGCCTTCAACACGAGTGCATATTTTATAAATTGACTCTGAACTAAATGCTAGACGAATCACTAATAATTATGATATAAAAAAAAAACAAATTGTAAAGAGACACTGCCGAAAATTGCAATTCCACAATACAGAATCATTTATGAAGTCGAAAACTAATAAAACGAGTCAATAAAATAATCAGTCCAATCGTTTCATTTGCTCTTGTATTTACGTGCAAATATAATGCAATCCAATCATCGCAAACAGGTTATCAGCTGGCGGCATCAAAGAACTGATACAATGCTCACTGTGCCTCGAAGTACTGCACAACCCAAAGATGTTACCGTGCCAACACACTTTCTGCACTGCCTGCCTGTCCGTCTACATCGCTGGTTCGTAACTAATTACAGTGCATAATTACACATCTTATTGGAAATGACCAGAAATGACCATATATAAGACACATTATGACAGCTAATAATCGTTTCCGTTTTCAGATTTAATCATATTCGATTGCCCAATATGTAGGACGAGGGTTCAAGTGTTTGGCCCCAACTTTGTGGAGAATCTGCCGTCCAATTTGTATATAGATTCTCTACTACAGTTGGTTGGTATTCAGAATGGGAATGGGCAGGTGTCAAAGAACCCTGGTACTCCTCCGGTGACCCCTACAGTCGCAGCTTCGCAAAACGTTGATCTGTTCGCGGCTGGAACCAGATGCGTGCACTGTAAGAGCGTTTGTGATAACTTTGATATCACACAATGCGATCATTGCAAATTGGTAAATAAAAAAACCTCTTTCTTTTATTTCGTTTGTCTTTTGTTATTATTTACTGACGCAGAAATTGTTTTTAGAAATTCTGCCGCGTATGTTGGTCACAGCATTTGGAAGATATGCGGATCCAACTAAAATCTATTGTGAAACAGCTGGACACGGCCGCCAGTCATCTTGAGCACAAAATTGAACATTATAAGGTACGTGCCTCGAATGTTTTGTTGAACAAACATCCTTTGTCGAGATTTTGCGAAATGAGGATAATCTGTCGAGAATCTCATGTCTGCTTGGAGCTAACGCTATTTATAACAATCTCGATTTCTTAAACGCCTTGTGTCCAATGCATTACCAAAAATCTAATTTCATAAAAATATTCTTTGTCGGAAAGACCCAAATGGTTGGAGTTGGAGGTTTTTCTCAATTGTAAATTATGTATACCTATGCCTCGTCTGAGTTTATTTCTCGTAAGGCTTAACTATATAAAAATCGTAATATTGTTTTCCGTAGTAATATTATTTCTTGCTTCCCCTTCCAGGATCGTTGTGATCGAATAGCAGAACAAATAAAGATAGCAGGGGACGAGAAAATAGCAGAGATTTTCCAATCCAAAGACAAAATGCTGATGGAAGCAGCAAATTTGCAGAAGTCATCAGAAATGTCCGCATTGGCTCTGCAGACTTCGATAGAAGAAGCGAAATCTGTAGCAAACAAAGCTATGGAAACGAATAATTCTGAAAATGAAAATGACAGAGTAAGTTATGTTTGTAACTTTTTAATTACAAAATGTATTGTCGATGAAACTTAAATTTCTTAAAAAGTTATGAGGGGGATACATGGAAGGTTGCTAAGGTACCAATAGAATAAAAGGTGACAAGAAATATTTTTTTCGAATAAGTGGGTTTTTTCTAATTTTTATAGCCAACTAGCTTCTACCAGCGGCTTCACCCGCGTGAAAGTCGGAAATTGTCCCAAGGGAACCCTATGTCCTATTTCAGGACATGGTCTACCCGTATGCCAAGTGTGGCCTATATCCGTTCAGCCGTCAAGACGTGAAGAGGTAACAAGCAGACAGATAGACAGACAGAGTTAGTTTCGCATTTATAGTTATTAGTATGGTTGTATGTTATACACATTCGTATAGGAAGTGTTTATGTTGACTACCATAATCAAAAAGCTACTAAAGGAATGGGAACTATTATTAGCTGCCATAACGTTAAAGGCTTTTAATGGTATAAACGGTACTCGGAGGATTTATTAAGATTGGTGGCCGTACAGCCATGTCACTACTTCTACCTAGGTGCATAAAGAAATAATATTATGATAATGAAAATGTCAATAGTTTCCACAAAGTGGGTGCCTGAGATTGGATGGTGCCGCCGAGGCTGGCCTAGGAACCTACCGCAAGGACTGGTTCGACGTGGCTCGTAAACAGAATACCTGGAAGGGTTTGGGGGAGGCTTTTGCCCAGCAGTGGGACAGTATGGTCAAAGCTAAAAAATAGGAACATTTTTAAATTACAGAACGTTAATCTACCTATAAACCATTGCCTACGCACTTAATAAATTAAAGTCGTTTCTATTAATTGAAATAATACCTTATCTTGCTAATTAAATCACGACACATGACTTCATTTGATTGATTAAAATGTAAATTATTTAGAAATAATTTTAGCGATAAAAATTATCAATTTGTTACAAAAGCATTAATATTATAAGGGTATTGCGTTTTAGGGAAGAACCTTTTTATTTGAAAGCAAAAACACTAAATTGTATAAATAGATTGACTGATAAAATTTTAATGGATGTAATGTTAAAATGTTTTTAAGGCCGTATTTTATCGCCACGGTCATTTACCTATAAACCATGACAGGGGAGTTCCTACGGCTCGCGGTAAGTTTGCGGATAAATTCGTAACAGCGTTACCGCGCCCTGGGCACTCAGGCAAGGAAGGAACAGGGGGGGTTTTATTCAGTAAGAGTCTGACACGCCCTCCCGCTCCACCCAGAGCTGGGAGAAGTTATAGGATGATTTTACACTCGACGACACGGTTGGCGCAGTGGTTGAGCGTTCGGCTGCTGCGCTGCGTGTCGCGGGTTCGATTCCCGCACGGAACAAATATTTGTATGGCCTATAGATAGTTGTTCCGGGTCTGGGTGTCTTGTGTATGTGAGTATACATGTTTGTGAACGCACCCACGATACAGGAGTAATTCCTAGTGTGGGGCAACGTTTTTTTTTTGGGAAAAAAACACCCCAATAAAAAAGTGGTGTTCTTGTTCTTCTACATTATAAAAGGAAGCCGTGTGCAAAATTTCACGTTCTTAGTACCAGTAGTTTCGGTTGTGCGTTGATATGTCAGTCAGTCAGTCAGTTTCTCTTTTTATATACACCGTGTAAGCACATAAACGCACATACGTGTACCAGTGATTCAGTACATGATTCTGGACTCCCCAGCGTTGGAATTTGTCGTTGGCGATTTCCTATTTCTTTTTTCTGCAGTTTTTTTACTTTAGACTGTTCAAAATCGTAATTCGTATCCAACCCGATGAGAGTTATAATTAAAAAGTAATTAAATCGCTAATGACACTAAAAACAGCAATGTAAATCAAATACGAAAGTTCTACTCACAGCTGTTTCGCTAGAGTTCATTCGAAAGGTCACGTACGTTGCCACCGCACCGGCGTAATACCTACAGACCTACGGCGCGCGGCGCGCTCGGCGGCGCGTGTGTAGGCAATGTGGAGCGTTGAGATCGCATTGTTTACACTACATTGCGCGCTCAAAAATGACAATTTCTGTAACCAATCATTACCGATATTAATGACTATCATAATTTTATTAGTGGCATTAAGTGTAACCCTTTCGCGAAGTTTGTGGTATCTTGTCCCTTACAGCCTGTATATACATAAGTCGGTAGTTCGTATGGGGATTAAAATTTGAGAGCTAATATATCTTACAAAATAAGCAAGCTGAAGTAGCTATGGGCCGGCCATATTCAGCCGCAGAACTGATGACCTTTGAATCCGGGAATTGGCAAGCATGGGTTTGGAGATAGACAGAGAAGATAAAAGATAGACAAAAAAAAAATTGTTTGGGGGCTGGGAAATCATCCAATGACATCTCGGAGCGGGAGGGCGTGTCAGACTCTTACTGACTAAAACCCACCCCTGTTCCTTCCCTGCCCTGAGTGCCCAGGAGCGCGGTAACTCTGTTTCGATTTATCCACAACCCCTGGCATCGGCATCAGCCATGACGGCCCCCTCATGTTTTGCTGACAACTCTTTGAGGCGCGCGTGGAACACTACGCGCCGTCGACTCTCGGGCCTGGTGCTGATCAGACGGTGAGCTAGCCACTACTCGCCGTCCGCAGGCTCGGGTAGGATTTATGCCTATGGCTACAATACAACAGTCTTTTAGTTTATAAATTTTTAAATTATTTTCAGGTGGTGACCTTCATAAACCTCCATCAAAACGCAGTATCCTTACTATCAGACGTCTCAAAGTGGGACACTGAACGTTTTGTCTTCGATAAGGAGAACTTTACGTTAGAGATGGACTCAACGGCACCCTTGGAATCGGAGTCCGATGATCCAGTTTTAGTGAATGCTAAACAGAATGACCCGTTGGAGAGTGAAGAAAGTCTCGTTTTGCATTATAGGTGAGTAAATAACTATTTGACATGAAAAGCGTCTTTATGTCGTAGCAGTAAGAGTGATTTTTTTAGTTCAGGACAGTAATACTACTGCTGATATGCGGTTGACTGTCAGTCAGTGAACAGACTTCAGAGTTAAGAAGTTATTGACGCAGAGGTTGATGAATGTAGATTTAGACGAAGAGACAGTGGTCTTATGTAGATGAAGTCTTCGGGATATCGAATCCAACAGGCAATGGTGCGGATTCTGTTCTGCACAAACTAAACTTAATTTAGGCTATTCCTATCTTTTTCTCTCTAATATAACAAGAAAGAGACGAACGTAAATTAGAGCTGTCAAATTTAGTTGAACTAATATTTCCATACAAATTAAGGGTACACGTAAAAACATGTCGATTAAAAACACGGTGAAGCGATTTCGGCGGTCTCTCCAGTTCTGAAGCTGTAGTGCTAGATGGCGCGCTTCTCCCAGTCTGCTCCGATTTTCGGTATCTCGGTTCACTCGTGCAAAGCGATGGCGAAATAGATCGGACTGTTAAGCACAGAATTAACACTGGATGGATGAAATGGCGGCAGGTCACCGGGACTATCTGTGACTCCCGCATTCCCCTAAAACTTAAGGGGAAGATTTATAAAACAATGGTCAGACCTGCTGTCTTGTATGGTTCAGAATGTTGGGCCACAAAAGGGATGAATGAAAAGCAATTGCATGTAGCTGAGATGAGAATGCTAAGAGCGGTGTGTGGTGTTACGCGTATGAATAGAATTAGGAATGAGTATATAAGAGGAAGTCTGAAAGTGGCACCGCTGACTGAAAAGTTGTGTGGAAATCGGTTGTCGTGGTATGGGCATGTGATGCGGAGGAATGAAGAAAATGTCGTGAGGAAAGTCTTGTGTATGGATGTGGATGGCTATAAGAGTATGGGAAGGCCAAAGAAACGATGGTTGGACTGTGTGAAAGAGGATATGGGTAAAAAGGGGGTGACTACAGAGGTGACGACTAATAGAGGAGTATGGAAGAAAAAGACATGTTGCGCCGACCCCAAATAAATTGGGATAAGGGCAGGAGAATGATGATAAAAACACGGTGAAGCGCAAGGCGTAAACTAGTTTGACATCTCTAACTTAGTTCATAGCTATAGCCGTCCTTTTCTTGCACTGCCTTTTAGTAAAAGTAGCGATTCTCTAATTTTAATTTAGTTATTAAACAAGAGAATCAGCACCAATAGCTCAAAAAAGTTCTGAATACTGCATACATAAAAACAACGACTCTGATCGTGATATACTTATATCAGGTCTAGCCTATCTCTTGCTGCCCCACCAGCGACGCCCTAAGCCAAAGTCCATACCCCAAAAGTGGTACAATCAGTGTTTAGTAGCTTAGTTTATAAGTTTTTGTCCTGGCCCTAATTTATTAAGGCACCACAGGATAACCCGGCTAAGCAGCTAACCTCATTTGTTGACGTGCGAGAAACTGCCCAGGACTTAAAAAGGAAAATCTTCACGTTTTAACTGGTTCCTGCATCAATTAGAAACTGTTTTAATAAGCTCAAACATGTCCGGTGCACTCAGTCCCTCTGACAGCAGTAGTTCCTGATGTACCTTGATGAAAACGAAACCACTTAGTAGCTGATTGATAGTCGAAGTGTGTATGATGCCTTGAATGCTGCTTGCTTAGCAATCCCTCATATGAATAAAACAGCTGTAGTTGCCTTTGCGATACCGATGGAATGATGGGTGGTCTTAACAACACATTACGCCTTTTTTGTGGGATGGTAAATCATCCATTGACTTCGCCCGCTCTGGGTGGAGCGGGAGGGCGTGTCAGACTCTTACTGACTAAAACCCACCCCTGTTCCTTTCTTGCCTGAGTGCCCAGGGGTGCGGTAACTCTGTTTCGAATATATCCGCTACCTCTTGGCATGCATGCATCGGCCATGACGGGCCTCGTCAATGGTTGCTTATATCTCTTTGAGGCGCGTGTGGAACACTAAGCGCCGTCGACTCTCGGGCCTGGTGCTGATCGGATGGCGAGCTACCCATTACCGGCGTTCGCAGGCCCGAAGAGAGAAGGCCTGAGTCCCAGTAGAGGGAACATTATAAAGGCTGATTAAGCTTAGTATAAGTAGTAGCTACACCCGGTTTTCTCCAGTTTTGTTTAAGTCCCACGCCAAACGGAGCAAGCATATTGCCACCAACCAGGGACATATCCAGACCAGGCTGAGAAATTCTTAATTATAAAAGCCCAATGACATTGCCTGATTTTGTGATGGAACCCAGGAGAACCCACGTTCTGCAGTCACGCTTACAAGCACTACACCAACGAGGCAGCTTAGCAGAAGTCTTGATCGGTAGTGTAGACCCTCCATGTTTTGGAAATAGGTAATGTAATTTTTCGTATAGCTCAGGAGTAGAATACCCGAAAGCTAAGCCCTGAGGGTATTTAAGTCAAGAGTGAATAGGCTAATGCTGCTAGGCAAGCGTGCTCCATCGTCGACCACATCATGGTTTACCATCAGATGAGATAGAGGGAAAACGCCAGGCCATAAATAATATAAAAATAGTCTTCCACTAAATTGCAGCACCCTGGTCAGTTAGCCCCGATACTTTATCACATAAATTTATCAATGCGATAATTTACTGTTTTTAGTGTAACCGTGTTTTCATAAAAAAAATATCCGATTAGCATCTTTGTCCGATTGACTGATTTATTTATTGGGCATCGATTGTATCTAGTGTCCTGGCCTTTAGCACCCATAGCTACCTAATAATATACTCGTATGTACCTACGTAAATGGAAAATATGAAAAACAAACAAGGACAAATTCACTTAGTAAAAAGTAAGACCATTTCTGGGCAAGATTTTTTTTGTAATGAATGCCTTTTTTTTTGTGGGGGTGGGAAATCATCCCATGATTTCTCCCGCTCTGGGCGGAGCAGGAGGGCGTGTCAGACTTTTACTGACTAAAACGCACCCCTGTTCCTTCCCTGCCTGAAGGCCCAGGGGCGCGGTAACTCTGTTTCCAATTTATCCACGACCCCTGGGCAGGCATCGGCCATGACGGACCCCGTAATTGCACTGCTGACATCTCTTTGAGGCGCGCGTGGAACACTACGCACCGTCGATTCTCGGGCCTAGTCCTGATCGGACGGCTATAAGGTACCCACTACTCGCCGTCCGCAGGCCCGCGTCTCTGGGGGCGTGAGGGCGACTCTGTTGAGTCTCCCTCACGCCCGTCTCCTCCTTCGCGAGCAGTACTGCTTCGCAGAAGGAGGCGACCGCTTCCTTCTTTCTTTGCGGATAGAGTCCCCACTCTGAGCGCAGGCGACCATGGAGTCCCGGATGTGGTAAACTAGGCAGGCGGGATTTCGCCGTATTAGGCGACGAGGCGGTCCGCCTTTCCGAAGCCTCTCTCACGATCTCGCTCGGTGGCCTCTTTCTGGACCATCACGGTCTCACAGAAGGTAGCCATTTCCGAGATAAGAGTACCTTCCTGGAAAAACTTGGGGAAGACTACTGCCGCCGCGGCAGTTGAACTATATGAGCTTGAAAAATGCGTGACTTCACTTGCGGCCTTTAGGAAAAGACGAGGATCACAAATGGTGGAGTCCGCATGAGACATACACATACATAACATCATGATTGTATTCCCAGAAGAGTTAAACAGAAGTGTGCTATCGCTATTGCCGTATTAGATATAGCTAGAAATAAACAATAAGAATTTCATGCATACAAATGCTAGCAGAAAACGTTGCAATACACAAACGCAGGTGGCATGTTTATGCGATATGATGATGATGACACATGATACTTATTCTCCCAACTAGACAGTTTCTAGACATTCTTGGCTTGAGACTATTTACGAAAACTTAGAATTAGGTACTCACCACGACCGATGAAAATCTCCTAATACGAAAATATGTGCATGCATTCATGTCCACTAGATTCGCGTGCAGGCAACAATGCTGTCGACTCAGTCTACTGTGTTTGTTTATGAAAATTAATTAAGCGAAAATTCCACTAAAATTACGATACAAATTGGCGTTACTTTTTAATCCATACAGAAGATTGTCTGGAGAGATACCGGGGATATATTCCACAATTTATAAAAAAGACTTATCTTCTGTCAATTTGTTATTGCTCTCAATAAAAGGAGATAATCCTTTTCTTTGAGTTCTAATGAAAGCAGGGTGCAAGATATAATATCGATAACAAGTATGTACTTGTTATCGATATTTAGGTATTCTTAAAACTCGGTTCAGTGTGCAGTGGTTAACTGCTTCACTACGGAACGCCTGTTCGATTTCTTCACGAATATAATTTTTATACAACGTACAGAATAGGTAGGTATAGCAATTCCATGTCTATCTGTTTATGCATGTTGTACCTATTACAGTAAAAGTATTCATTATAGCAACAGGAATAATTTCTTGAGAAGACTAATTAGCTACGTTTAAAAAAGTTTTGTTCAAAACCTAAAACTATTTGAGCCTTTTTTTTATAAACTCCCGCTGTCCCACTGCTGACCAAAGGTCTCGTCCATATCTTTCTAGCTCTCTTGTGTCCTGTCCTCCCCTGATAATCGGTCAGAAACGAGTCCAGATCGTCACACAGTGGGTGCCTGAAGGTCATTATGAGCCTTATTTAAAAAAAAAGTCATTAATTCGATTACCAGGTTTTTAATTCAATCTATTCTATGTGGATATTGAATTTAGAATCCGCTAAATAAAGGGTGTTTACATTTCTTACCCCCAGATCTCGCAACTTCATCCCCCACTTTGTCTGGCGCAAATCTTCCCGTCCGTGCGGCGTAGGGGTCAGTCCGTGGAGCAACCACCTGTACGTGTGCGGTATGGACAGCCACAGTGTGCTGGTGATGGAGCGCGCGCAGGCCAAGATCATCACCCGGCTGAGTTGTGACGAAATGCTGTGCCCTGTGCAGATCGCGTTCATGAAGAGCTTGGGGGAGATTTATGTCACAGGTGAGTTATACTTGAGCAATAGTCTCTATACAGCCTGTGTCAGTCTGTGAATTAAACACCTGCACGTGTGCGGCATGGACAGCTACAGTGTGCTGGTGATGGAGCGCGCGCAAGCCAATATTATCACCAGGCCTCCAGCAGCCGCTGCAGGAGACGCCCTTGGCGTCGGGTGTCCCCGGCCACCGTAGGCGCGGGCTTGTGGACGGCGAGTAGTGGGTAACTCGCCGTCCGATAAGGACCTGGCCCGAAAGTCGACGGCGCGTAGTGTTCCACGCGCGCCTCAAAGAGATGTCAGCATTACCTGACGGGGCCCGTCAGGGCCGATGCGTACCTAGGGTCGCAGATAAATTCGGAATAGAGTTACCGCGGCCCTTGGCATAGGCAACTGAAGTAACAAGGGTGGGTTTTAGTCAGTAAAAGTCTGACACGCCCTCCCGCTCCAGAGCAGGAGAAGTCATTGGATGATTTACCAAACCACAAAAAAAAGGTGAGTTATACTTTAGCTATAGTCTCTATACAGGCCATGTCAGTCCGTAGAGCAACTAACTGTACATCCGTGGACAGGTACACTGTACTGGTTATGGAGCGGCGCCATCGTGAAGAGCGTGGGAGAGATTTATTTTACAAATTGATATTGGTGCTGATTTTTTGCTGTTGCTATATGTACCTAAATCCAAACTTTAGAGCGGTTCGGAACATGAGGCGAGTCACTGCGCAGTAGCAAATTAGGTAGATACTCGCAGCCCTGTGATACAACTGACAGGAGTTAGAAGCTTGGCTTTCTTATTTTTTATGGTTGATAGGCACGCGTTTGACCACTATCTCACCTGATGGTAAGCGACGATGTAGTCGAAGATGGAGCACGCTTGCCTAGATCTATTCACTCTTGACTTAAAGACATGGCTCTACATGAGATCTGATAACTTTTTGACAGTGCGAGCCATATGGTCTCGTCTTGGCAACATTTTAAATGAAAATGTTTTTGGTGGGATTTTTATTACCTACTGATAATCTAATATAATAAAGCGTTCGACCACTAACTCACCTGAAGGAAAGCGATTATATAGTCGACGATGAAGTGCTACGCTTGCCTAGAAGTAGATCCAGCAGACCAGTGGAACAGGTGGCATATAAGACGCCAACTTGCAACGTACAACACGTTCCACTAGTAGATGTAGCTTCTGGTGACGTAGATATCCTACTTACGTAGAGTAGATCTTTGGGTTGTAAGTAGGTAGTTAGGTACTCGTCAAAGCGTGACCTCTGATCCTTCCACGGAATGGCGCAAACGTGAATATGATTTATTGCGCCAGATACGACTAATACATAGTGCAAAGATGAAAAAGTTTTGCAAGTAGGTACCTACCTACTGGGAAGATTCTTATTAAAGCTATTACTAGCGACCCGCGATAAGAGCAGTGGTGGCCCAGTTGTAGGTCGTGAGTTCAAACCCAGGCAGGCGCTTTACTTTGTGTAAATTATTTCATCGAAGTTTACCTCGATAACCACTGCAGGCGTTGGTTAACACTCCTGCATGATGCTGCTACTCTAAAACCAAAAATTCGAAGACATGTGACATCCACCAATCCGCATAGGGCCCGCGTGGTGGATTACGGCGCTCACTCACTCTCAGAGGAAGCCTGTGCCCCAACAGTGGGGACATTAAAAGCCTGATGATGAATAGCGACCCGCCCCGTCTCCGCACGGGTACTACACACAAACCTTCCTCGTTTATCGCTCTTTCTATTACTAAACACCGCATTAAAAACCGTTGCGTGGTTTCGGAGGTAAGCCGAAACGAGCCGACTTTGAAAGTATCAATTACTTCATCTCTACCTCACGGCATAGGTCATGTATTTCGGTAAAACTAAAAACCCTTTTCTAGGTATGACCTTATTTCATGTGTGAAAGTGACTGACGATGGTGTCAGTCACTTTCCTGCTGACAGCTACCATCCTCCGGCTCCCTTCTCAATTTATTCGGGGTCAGCGCAGCTTGTCTTCTTCCAAAAATCTCTATTTGCCATCATTTTATTAGTCTCCTCCGTTCTAGTCTTCATATTATATTTTATAAGTACAATCCTTTTAACTTTTAACCATCCACATTTATACCTACTCAAAACTTTCCTCACAACATTTTCCTCATTTCTGCATCAAATGTTCAATAGAGGTTTTTGAAATTGTAAAATCTTTTTTCAGACAAATGGAAGCACTGCATCCACGTGTTCTCCAAGGATGGTGAATACCTGCGCAGTATAGGACAGAAAGGCAGCCGAGTTGGAGCGTTCCGGTCGCCAGAGGGCATTGCCACAGACAACGCGAGCCAACTCATCTACGTCGTAGACACTGGCAATGATAGAGTGCAGGTAATAGACAACACAAGTCTGTTTTCATAATTAGTATTTTTTTTTATACAGACCCACTGTTGGGTAATAGCCTCCCCCAAATCCTTCCAGGAATTCCTTTTTCGAGCCACATTGTACCATGTAGCCATTTAATAGCTATTTTTTTTTTACTGCCTCGTTGGTCTAGTAGCCCTAAGCGTACTAGGACCAGGGTTTAATCACTAGCTCAGCCAATGTTAGCCTAATGGAGTGCCATTGAGAGCATTGCCTGGAAATATACCCAGTAAAGGCAATCCAATAGACACGTCACCTACTACATCATGTATGAGACTTGAATGTTACAAAACATGCTTGGGTTGACGATTCAATTCCTTTCCGATGATACTAAAACGATAATGCTCCAGAAAGGAATAGACTTTAGAAAAAGAATATGTGCATTATATATCCGATCATAATATTCTGCCGTTTCCGGGGTACAAATATGGTTTGTTGGTTATGTGTTGGTTGGGGGTTTTAACAACTTGTACGGATGTCTTGATAGGAAAGTAATACCCCATGTGACACCAAATATTTATAATCCATTTAGGTCTTATAAAATGTATCCCCGGTATTTATAAATGTCCTTCTAAATAATGCAATAGTTGATCCGGGCTTAAGGATGATTCACACGGTCAAAGATTATAGTATACTTTTTGTATGAAGTGAGTGAGGATGATTCACGTTACACCGTGTCGCCACCGGGCTAGTCATTCATGCTACACCGGGCTGTCACCGTGTCGCCACTGGGCGTCGAAATGTCGATGGCAATTGTTTCCCGGCAGGGGCACGGCCCGGTGGCGTCACGGTGTAACATGAACGTGTGCACCGGGCCCGGACGTGCCCCGACCGGGACACGGTCAAACATCTATAGTATACTTTTTGTATAAAGTGATCCATGCTTGGCCGTGCCCCGGCCGGGAAACAATTGCCACCGACATTTCGACGCCCGGTGGCGACACGGTGTAACGTGAATCATCCTTTATGTGGTGGAATGACACCGATATCTTTATGATGATTACCTAATACTACGCAATAGATATAATTTTATATTCTTAGTTAAGGTATCTCTACCTTGCTCTTGAAATACGCACACTAACTCATAAACACATGACTAACGATGATAATTTTCTTATCTTTTTTCCTGTTGGTAAATGATGATATCTAAGTATAACTTACACGAATATTACTAAAATCGGAAAATTCAACATTTTTTACTTGTCCGCTTCACATGGAATGCCCCGAATCTGACGCGTATATAAATCAATAAACACGCTAATAAAGCCGATATTGCATTTTTCCTGCTACCAAAAAACGCCTTATCTCGCTAATTTGAGTTTCACTATAATTTCAGATAATCCAACCGGATGGCAAATTTGTTGATCGAATTGGAGTAGCGGCGAAACAGCAGGCGTCGCTTGCGCCGTCCGTTTGGGAGACCAAAGAGATCTTGTGCACAGAGCTGAACGCGCCAACCAGTGTCGCAGTCACCAGCGACCGCGTCGTGGTACTTGATAGCGGTAATGGACGGATTAAAGTTTACAATAAACAAGACAAAAGCAAAATTATAGAGTTTGGCTCCATGGGACAGAGGAAAGGACAGTTCCGACACCCTGAAGTCTTAGCAGTCGACCCTATGGGATACATCCTTGTAGGAGACTCAGGAAACTGCAGGGTACAGGTTTTCAAACAAACAGGACAACTTGTCAGGGTGTTTGGAGGTCTAGGCAGTCAGCCTGGCAAGTTCGGCTGGATCTCCGGCATCCACGTCACCAAACAACTTGACATCATCATCAGTGATACTAAAAACCACAGCGTCAACTTTTTTTAACAGATGTATTAAAATTATAACAATTTATTTCAATATTGAACATTATGTCACAATGTAAAGTAAATTAAAATATGATTGAGATAATTATAGCACTGAGATAAGTAAGTATACAAATAAAATTATTTTTATTAAATCTGTTGTTTCACTTCACAATTTTAGCTTCTGTTAATTTTAATTAAAAAAATAGTATACAAAATTAATTTATAGATCGAGATTCTTATAACACGACTAATAATTTGACGAAAATATAATTGTCTACCTAACTTATACAAACCACAATAATTTAAAGTGGTGTAAAAGAGAATTTTAATTTGTAACTGATAATTTATTTAACAGGATTCTCTCTCTAAGATCAATTCAATTATTATGAGATTAACAAAACAGAAAAGCCCACTTTTAAGTCAAACTTAGACCTTTCTGTAATACATTAGTTAGAATCGTTACGTCATATTTATATTGATTAATTTATATACACGATGTTGATTTAAAACTGTCTTACAAACATACTTGCGTAGATTTTTCACAGAGATTTTACGTAGAGATGTTCAGTACATTTCGCATTTTTAAATCAACATCTTGTCTGAGTATTATTTGATTGCATATTATCATTGGACGTCACATCTACAATTCCATTATATTCATAGAAAGTTATGATAAAGGATAAGTGCTAATAAAAAAATATACAAGGTGTAATATGAATGAATCATTTTTACAAAATTATCCAATCTTGCAAAAATATTGACTGGATTTTTCACAGAAACCGACACGATTTACACCCTGTATATTCGAAATTTAATAACATACAACATTTATAGATAAAAATCTATGGTCTGGTTACAACATTCAATACTAAGGGTATGGCTCAAATCAGTCTCGAGCAGGTGGATTGATATTACAATTATCTACAGTTAATAGTTATTTACATTATCGAAACTGTTTTTCATAAATTTATAACACTAAAAGAAACCAATGACATATTAACTTACATTTTAGATCTTAAGATTATAACTTAAAGCCACATTCATATATCTAATCCCGAACAAAATTATATCGTAGCTACATAAAAATTGTATTATGTATATTTTACGAAAAATAAAGAATTCATTTTTGTAATAAATTTCGTAGGTACATCGATTAATCTCGAATTTGAACTTAAACTTAATATTTTAAAAATTATACGTATTAAAGATCTTGAAACATGATGCTTGTTCACAAAGTAATACAAAGTGTTACGAGTAGCAAAAACAGTAAAAATCTGTGTCTCAAATACGTGAAAACCTTGCAATAATTTCAGATAATTTAGCGCATATTACTTTGCCACTTTTAAGGCCATAGTTTTATTTTAATGTAGGCCATAAAATTAGCAACACAATAAAACATTAGAATACAAAATGTTGAGGTGAAGAAGTTATGATCTACTAGCTGACCTGGCGAACGTCGTACCTCTTCAGATTCTCGAGATAACATCAAAAAAGCCATTCAATGCAAAATGTATTAAAAAAAAAAAATTATGGCGAAGACAAATCCGACAAACCAAAGATCATAAAATCGTTCTAGCCGTTCTTGAGTTATAAATGATGTAACTAACCCGACTTCTTCGTACCGCCTCAGAATCAATGAATATAATATTCGTTCTGTTCCGTTCCGTTAATGCTATTAGAAATCTGAACGCCAAAAACCGCCATATCGCTACCTTTTGTGACATATTTGCAAATGCATTTGATGAATTATTTCACTAAATTGAAATATTCCACTTTGCGATGTGCTTTGAACGATTTGGAAAGTAGTGGCGAATACGGAACAATTCAAGCGTTGTCGATCACGAAATCGTTTCCTTTCACCCTCTTTGAAATAACTTTTCGTTTCATACAAAATGTATAAGAAATTGAAATGAAAGAAAATGAAAATAAATTTTCTACATATTTTTTTTCGTGAATTTTGCCGGGTTTTTAATAGATTTTCTGCTATTCGAAGCGGATACAAATCCAACAAAACAAAGATCATAAAAATCGGTCCAGCCGTTCTTGAGTTATAAATGATGTAACTAACCCGACTTTGTTTTATATAAATAATATAGATGTATATGCAATATATGCATGTAGGAACATTATGTAGTCATCACATGAAACAAATCTAATGAGCCTAACTCATTCGAATTACGATACTATATTTATGTTAAACTTCATTACCATTCAACAAATGTATTCATTCAATGCTATATCTATATTTTTAATACGGCATTGGCCAGTCTAGCTCAGTAACATATAAAAAAATAAAACCTAACTTTGTGACAAGAAATCATAGTCGTGAAGTATAGCTAACATCACATGGCAAAAATAAAATATTAGTCACCTTACCACAAATAATTTTGATGCCACAAAGCACCATGCAAGGGACACACTGTAGATTTGGTCAGAGGTCTGGATTATCTATTTGATCTAGGAGGACCGGCAAGGTTGACACCTAGTTACGGAGTGACTCTCGCCGAGGACCACTGAGTCATTCTCTGCAGGAGGACCCTCACTGTTGTCATGTTGTCTCTGAAATTTTAAATAATTATTATTAGAAATTAATTAAAGCCTTTGACCTCAACAGTGGGATGATACAGTCAAGACACAATGACGCAGAAGCAACAAAGAATCGATTTGACGAACCGTCAATCTAAATAGCAAATTGTCCGGGGCGCTCCCTGGAGAATATGCTATTTAGATTGATGCTTCATAATTAATGCCACCACCATTAGTTACGTGAGGTGTTTAGATTTTTTTTCACAAGAAACATTGTAAAATCCGAGAAAACTGGGTTAAATTGAGTAAATATTTACTAGTCCAAAATAAAAATAATTAAGCATATTATGTTTTTTTTTGAAGTTATACTTCTGTTAGGGAAAAATGATGAGAGTAATTTTTTACGATGCGCGCGCACACCGTCACAGAAAACCTACAGCCTGAAGTTAGTTAGAACCGACACACTGAAGTCAGCTATGGTCTGCGGTTCATGAAGAATGATTGTTTTCCTTTTGTAAACTTTGTGACAGTTTGGTTTTTTATATTGTTACGCCAAAGAAGTATAACTTCTTACGTGCGTACATAAGTACACACATTTTTTTTTAAATCCAACACAATCAAGCAGGAACGTACTAACACAAAAAATCGCTAAAATCACCTCACGTAATAAAACCCCTAACCTAACCGCTCGCATTCAGCCGAATGCGCGTCTTTTTTTATTTTAATGCTGAGTGGAAAGTAAAGTTTTTGTGAAGTTTCAGAGTGTAGCTGTATTAGTGAATTTAAAATAATATTCATTTAGGGTTTTATGTATTTTTTTTTTGAGTTATGGCAGTAGTAGTTTATTTAGGTACTTATATAAAAATGTATGTGTTGAGAATACTTTTGAATAAAACTAAGGCAGTATCCCATTGCCCTTAATATATTTTTTGAGCATCATACACTCTACTATTTTCAATAAGTCTGAGCATTAACGATTGTGCAACATGTAAAGCAAGCTAGGTAGCTCGCCGTCCGATCAGCACCAGGCCCGTGAGTCGATGGCGCGTAGTGTTCCACGCGCGCCTCAAAGAGATGAGTGTCAGCCACCATTGACGGGGCCCATCGTGGCCGGTGCCTGCATGCCTAGGGGTAGCGGATAAATTCTAAAAATGAGTTACCGCACCCCTGGGCACTCAGGCAGGGAAGGAACAGGGGTGGGTTTTAGTTAGTAAAAGTCTGACACGCCCTCCTGCTCGACCCAGAGCGGGAGTAGTCATTGAATGATTTCCCATCCCAAACTTTGACATACTCTACCTAAGTATGTCAGGGACCAACATAATTATAGCTACATTTTTATTTTAGTTACTCTATCCCAGGTTTCGTGAATGTGTCTGTGGCATCACAGTGGGACCTAGAAGAATACCAGCGGCGCTGCATTATTTGTTTAAATATTGCAGGCTTTTTGGGCTTGCACAGTTTATTTTTATTTGAATTGTTAGTTTTGATAAGTTCTTGTGTGAAGCACAATTAATTTTTTTTTTTCTTTCTTTTTTTACATGCCTGAATACTAAAATGTAGAGACATACTCATTTTTAGGGTTCCGTACCCGAAGGGTCCAAACGGAGCCCTATTGCTGTCACTCACGTGTCCGACTGTCTGTCCGTCCCTCGTCTGTCACAAAATTTTGTTACAAAGAATTTTTTAACTTCCCATTGACCTATGAACTTGAAATTTGGTGATAATGTTTATTATTAAGTATAATTTACTAACAAATACCAATATTTGGTGCGGAACCCTTATTGTGCGAAATCCAACACGCAATTGGCCAGTTTTTAGGATTCCGTACCCGAAGGGTCCAAACGGAGCCCTATTGCTGTCACTCACGTGTCCGTCTGTCGTCTGTCACACAGGTTTTACAGCCAAACGTTTGGAGCTACAGTCTCCAAATTTTTACAGTATATAAGCATATTGTTGACCCAAAGTCATACGAATTGTCATTTTTTTTTAAATGTTGTTTAGAGGAGCTCCCATACAGATAAAGGGGGGCGCATAAAAATATATTTGACCTATCCCATCAAATGGGGTATCGTTGTGTAGAGCTCGTTGACTAGACAAATACTATATTTTTGGTTTTAAAAAATATTGTCCACCAAAGTCAGCTTTTTTAACATTTTTTTTTTATGAAGATGTTTTTAACTTCCCATTGAACTTATGAACTTGAAATTTGGTGATAATGTTTTAATAAACATTACGTATATTTTACTAACAAATACCAATATAATGATAAATCAGAGTTTTTTCTTGGAAATGCCCTCATTTAGTACGGAATCCTAAATGTGCGAAGTCCGACACGCACTTGGCAAGTTTTTATTAGGGTTCCGTACCAAAAGGGTAAAACGGGAACCTACTACTAAGACTTCGCTCTCCGTCCGTCTGTCACCAGACTGCATCTGACAGTTGAAATTTTCACAGATAATGTATTTCTGTTGCACATAACAACAAACACTAAAAAACAGAACAAAAAAAATATTTAAGGCTCTCACACAAAAACCTTGATTTTTTGCCGTTTTTAAAGATAATGGTACGGAACCCTTCGTGCGCGATTCTGATGCGCACTTGGATAGTTTTTTATTTTAGCCAAAACCAATGTCTGTGGGACTAAATTGCATTTATAACAAACCACTAAAATACTGATTTAACAATAACAACTAGTCAGACATAATGTAAGCTGTGTAAGTCAAGCATGAAACATAACAATAGTAGTTTCAGTAACAAAAACATGAAACTCTATTGAGACATGAAGGTGTTTCCTAATGTTGGTAGTCATCCATGACTGCTAGGAAATAATGAATTCCTTATAAGTTACACTTTGCAAATGAACTAGAAGCTCAGCTTAATCCACTTATAGCAATCACTTCTTGGTATCCTACTTATAATATTATAAATGCAAAAGTTTAGATGGATGTTGTTACTCAAACACACGCTAGAATGTTTGAACAGATCTGGATAGATCATAGTCTGGAATAGCACATAATTGATAGTGGGGAAGTACTAATTAAATGCGGGCAAAGCTGCTGGTAGAAGCTAGTATTGAATAAAAAATAAAGCTCTTTGATTTAAACCTCTTTTTAAAAGTATAAAATGTTCATTGTAATTTCTTTTGAAGGAACAAATAAAAGAGTAAATTAATTTCCATCTTAATCACATTACATGGTACATAAACTTCACGCCTTTTTATGAGGGTAGGTAGAAGCCACAGCTTATTAGTCATCTATGTTGCAGGAAAAAGCAGAGTTGAATCATGTTTATAATAAAATTTAAATATTTACCTTTAATTCTGTAGCCAAACTGCGGAATGTGTCTTCAACATTGGTGTTGTCCTTTGCAGAGGTCTCCATCACAAACATGATTTCTGGGACATAACGGCAGAAAGATTGCGGCTCATCGGGTTCCACTTCTCGCTGGTCTGTCAGGTCACACTTGTTGCCAATTAGTGATACTATCACGTTAGATGAGGTGTACCTTCGTACTTCTTCAATCCATTTTTGTAGGGACAAAAATGTTGACCGCTTTGTGATGTCATATACTAGAACAAATAAAATGTGTTTTTATGTTTAAATATTATTCTTTACAAGACTAACAATAGTGTATACTTGGGGGCATAGTTTTAAAAAAAGCAGATTGTATTGTAGAATATATAACAATAGGGTGACACTATTTTCTTATATACTGAATGGTGTGTTTACTAATATTTATTATAATTATTATTTTTTATAAACTGCATTATGTAAACAACAGTTGAATGAATGCATTATAAATCTAAGTCATGTTTGACTGATTGGTGCATATATTTTAAAGCAATATCAGCATCCAATTACAGCCCAGCCATGATACAAGCCACAGTAACCATGAAAATATCGATTATTTCGTAACTAAGTACGAAATTAGAATACTGTTTATTATTGATCATATCTGTGCACTCATTTTACTGTCATACATGAGTCATAGTATAACGACAACTGTGTTTTAACCAGGACATTTAATATCGTGTGGGCGTACATTGCATACTTACCAATAATTACACCATTCGCCGAGCGGTAGTAACTCTGAGTGATAGTTCTGAATCGCTCTTGGCCCGCAGTATCCCATATCTGAAGCTGAAAAATGACATGTTTATTGTTTTGTATTGATATGTTACGACGCATTTGCAATATTAGATTATATAATTAGACTAACCTTGACTTTCTTCCCATCCACTATCAATGTTTTCATTGAAAAGTCTACGCCTATTGTATTTCCGTGCCTTTCTATGAAGTTACCAGATTTCAACCGTTGCACAATGCATGTTTTTCCGGTTCCGCAGTCACCAATGAGTACTATTTTGAATAAATAGTCAAATTGCTCGTCCGGCACACTCATTAACGTATTAGGATTGCGGCTGCTCATGATTTAAATTTAATTAAATGCTCAATAAAGCTAAATGTTTACCTTGTTTACTTGACTTTTAAATTGACAGATTATTATACTCTTTGATTGACAGCCAAAGCCATTTTCAATTTTGACATTTTACTTTTTTATTTCTTTTTCATGCAATTTGACCTCTTGGGTTCTATGAATCAATAAAAACATAACCATCACACGATCGAGAATGTCAGTAATATTTTCCTTTGATACTCAGAGTCGTCTATGTTCTTGTTCTAAATGATACAGGAATTTTTGGTGGGATTTCTTTGAGTGAAGTTCAATGGCTGTTTATTATAATTCGCAAATTGATTCCTAGTGGATATTGTGATGTAAAATTGGTGTAGTTTTGTGTCTAAAGTGTCTACGCAACTGGATATGTCTCTTTTTTTTTTGTGGGGTGTGAAATCATCCAATGACTTCACCCGCTCTGGGTGGAGCAGAAGGGCGTGTCAGACTCTTACTGACTAAAACTCACCCCTGTTCCTTCCTGTCCATAGTGCTCGGAGGCGAGGTAACTCTGTTTCGAATTTTTGAAACGATCTCGGTTAGCTGAGAATTTTATTGTAGTTTACACTACCTCAGCGGAGTTTACCGAAAAGGCTGACTCGACACATTTGATGCCAAATACTGCAAAAAAACACTAAAATGTGTTACATCTGCATTCTAATTGAAAAAAGAATAAAAATACACTACGTAAGACCAGGCAATATGGTCTAATGACTAATAGCCTTCCTTTCGGGGTAAATAATAATAATAATAAAAAATGATACAGGGATGCCAGCAGAAAAATATCAAAATGTTTATATTATGACATTTTTTTTGACAGTTGACAACTTGATTACTTGACATTGACAGCAGATAAATGATAATATGGTCTGCGTTTATTCGTTACATTCACCCCAATTCACCCTTTAAATAATAGTAATGAGTTAAACATGTATCTATCAAATGGAATTTATTGTGTTTTACTTTTAATAGCTGCCAGCTTATCATTTACTCAGGGCATTGAGGTAAACAGGACCACTTAATACAAGCAAATTCAATCGCTAATGACATCTCGAACTTTATCATTGTTATCATTATTTCCAGATACCAGAAGATTTCCAGAAGTCCAACCACTCAAACAACTGGGCAGTATTAGTGGACACATCTCGATTTTGGTTCAACTATCGTCATGTAGCAAACGTGTTATCTATTTACCGCAGTGTAAAGCGGCTTGGTATTCCTGACAGTCAGATTATCCTGATGATATCCGACGATATGGCTTGTAATCCCCGGAACCCCCGTCCTGCCACTATATTCAACAATGCTCATGAACAAATCAATGTGTATGGAGATGATGTTGAAGTGGATTACAGAGGATATGAGGTTAGAATGTTGTATCATGATAGAACTGGCTATCTGGCCTTTATTTAGGTTTGGGTTCTTAATACTTGTAAAGGTTAATCCTTACTTGAAATTTAATGTAATGGATAGTAGTGTTGGGCGTTTCGACGACAAACCATTCTCAAAGATCAGTTTATGTTCTGTGACGGTTCTGAAACCGTTTTTACGTCGTGGGTTCAAACAGTCTTCGTTGCACGAACCAGTCTGCAAATTACTTGATGCGGTTTTTTATTTTACGTCTAAGAAAATCCAGTTTAGAACCCATTGATTCAACTATCATACTCGTTGCTTCTTCGTTCTTATCAAATATCACCACTTATCAGTGCTGTCCTTCGTGACGCGATGGGTCACGTTTCATACATTTGCAACTTGAAACCGGTAGTAGTTGTAAGAAACTACAACTACTTAACTCGATGATAGTTTCGTCTTTTAAGCCATCTTCAAACCAGTTGTGACGATGTCCATTTTCTGCAACCGTTTTCGTCGTCGGAAAAACGGTTGTGTTTCGTCCACCAAAAATTCAACAATAAGCTACCATTAATGCATAGATTTATTTACAATGCAGTGGAAAATTGTATGGTTAATTTAGCAACCAGTAAAAAGAGTGTGGGTATTTCCCACACTGTACTGTACTGACGACCAAAATATATGTAGGGCATGTACAAAGGATGTAAGAGATATAAATTAAAGTCCACATTTAATTTAAACTCGGTTTTGCTCATGGTTACAGGTTTCAGTAGAAAACTTTGTACGTTTGCTGACTGGCCGAGTCCCTCCTGACACTCCTCGCTCCAAGAGGCTCTTGACAGATGAAGGCAGCAACATATTGATCTATCTCACAGGGCATGGAGGTGATGGCTTTCTCAAGTTCCAAGATTCTGAGGAAATCACCAGCCAAGAGTTGGCTGATGCTCTTGAGCAAATGTGGGAAAAAAGAAGGTATAAATTGAGATATCTTATATAAACGTGAAATTGTGAATTAAAATAAAAAATAAAATAATCTTTATTTCGGACAAGAAACATCCATATGGGTTAGTAAACAAAAAGAAAGATAACTTATACCTATGTTAGTAAACTTATTATCTATTTGGAAACAAGGCTGTTGTTCGAAATACATCTTCGAACAACATCACCTAATAAAGGAGACTCGTACCTCCCCGCTATGGTCTTCAGGATGGAGTTGGAGCTCCCCTGCACTCTGCAGAGCAAGGAGGCAGATTTCTTTCTGACGGTGGCATGGAAGCCATCAACGTGTGCCTGTGCAAACATACCTGATGCACTGCAGAAACGGGGCAACCCCATCAACATCCTGAACCCGTTATTATATTGGACCCGTAGGGCGCTGATAGCCCTCTGAGTATAGTTGGTCCACAGGCTGCACGTGTAAAACACTTGGCAATAAGCTTTAAAAAGTGTTAATTTAGAAATAAGTCAGGAAAAGAGAAACAATGGTCTAATTAGTGTAGTTACACTACTATATTGAAGTAAATATTGACACATTACAAAATGTGAAGTGATGGTTTTGGCTGTTAAAAATTAAACTGATTACAGCAGCATGCGTAGCATTTTATGATTTGTCACATTGTTTTCACGAATTTTCAATTCAAAAACCTCAGTCTGAGTGTAGTTTTACTAAAATAGTGGCATTTATAATGTTTTGATGCAAAGGTATGTTTATATTGGAAATAGAAAAATAGACTATTCTGTCCAATGCCAATTTTTACAGCTGTAAGCTTGTATATCAATATTAACCTGTGAAGCCCCACGGCAAAATCCGGGTTGTCAAATTGAACCCCGACGACAACCCGGGTTGACAGCCGATTTTTTTTTTTTTTTTTCTCTTTAATTTTTTTTTTTTTGTCCGACTCACCAGTGAGTTGCGGGGCTTCACAGGTATGTATACATATTCTTGTAATTTTCAGGTACAATGAGATATTTTTCATCATAGACACATGCCAAGCATCATCAATGTATGAGAAGTTTTATTCTCCAAATATATTAGCTACTGCGTCAAGTTTAGTTGGAGAAGATTCCCTTTCTGTAAGTATATGTATATCCTAATTTGCCTAACTTTTTACCAACAATATTAGGATCAGCTTCCAGTCCAACTGGATGCAACTGTATGTTTAGCACTACACTGCATTTATGACCTCCAATACCCAGTAATTTTGATTCTCCTTGGCAATACTGGTGCCTAATTTTCTGGCTTTTGCCAAAGATCTTTATCCCATCACTCATCTATAGACTAACCTCAGTAAGATTTGCTTAATCTTGACCAACCTGTGCTGCGGCTGTTATTATTTAGCCACGATTATTGTTTTTATTGGTTCTCCAATTTCACCAAGCTAGATACGTAAAAGTGAGTAGAATAGAAATACTAACTTTTTATTTATTCATGTCTTTTGTAAGATCTCTAAAAAGTCCTTGTTGTTGGCAGCATCATGTAGACTCGGCTATCGGCGTGTACATCATAGACAGATATACATACTATGTGCTGGAGTTCTTGGAAAATGTTCACCCTAACAGCAAAAGGAGTATGTCAGAATTTGTAAGTATGCTTAATCATTATAGGTATTTATTTATAAGTGGTCACCGCCGCAGGTTTGGGCGCGTGCATAAATTGCGTGAGGCGTTAAGGAGGGGGGAAGGGGATCTCATTTTAACAATCTCTCGGGAGATTATGGCGGAAGGTGAGGTCAAAAAATCGCCAAAATCACCTCACGTAATTGATGGACCTTATCAAAGAAGACTTCAGTTTTTATTTGAAGGCGTCCATGTCGTAGCTCAGAAGAAAAACCTCAAGAGGAAGCTCGTTCCCATCTAATCTTGGCCTTGTTGTGTAAAACCATCAGACTTACGTTATTGTTACCAAACCAATTTTACTCTTAAAATTACTGATTTTGTATTTATATGGCAATATTTTTAGACAATGTAAATGTTTAATACTTCAATCAAGTAGGTACTAGTAGGTTTTAGTTATTTCACATTTATTGTTATAATATTGTTGGTTATTTTTGTTGAGATGGTTTCCTAAATATTCTTTTTATCGCTGGAATAAGGCATCCATTACACGGTAGATTTTGCTGTCAGTTTTACCACAGTCAAGATTGACTGACGGATAACCCACGGAATAGAAAAAACAGTGGAAGTGCCATTCGCGCGTCGCGCGCGTGTCACAAATAAGCGGAGATGTTCAACATTACTTCATTCGCTGTCAGAGTCTTGCCGTGATACGTTGTCTCTAAAATACGTAAAATATTAGAAATGATGCCTTGTTGTGCGGCTTTGACGTGCAAAAACGATATCAAAAATAAAAATGTATCTTGTGGAGGTGTATCATATCACCGATAAGTATTAAACTTTTCAATATATTTGATTTGAATGATAATACCACATTTTATTACTTCAATGCAAACTAAAAACAACCTTATAATTATTAGTGCAAAGTCTAAATCTACTTGCTTGCTAGCTGAAAAATCACAATAAGTATATATATTCTAGAAACTTCGACGCTACTCAGTTAGGGATGGGACACATCCATAAAGTAGATCGGTATCGATATTTTTTTATTTTTTCCAACCTCTACATTTCATAATTGGCACCATCATTTAGAGAATTTATTTCGGACGGTTTATGTATATAATTCCTGTTAGGCTCCGAAACTAACCTGTGAGTTTTAAAAAAAAAATTGTAAGTGAAAAAAAAAAATCGGCTTTCAACCCGAATAGTCCTCGAAAAGTTGGTTATTTAGGTTTTCTAGGTTGCATAGAAGCTATAAAACATTTGTATCTCACGTTACTTCAGACAAATATATTGATTTATCTACCTTTCTACAAGCTTAGTCAGGACCACATTGAGCTGTTTTTTTGTAATATAAGGGCACATGGTGGATCAAACAACAATCTCACGACGAGGCGATTCGTATCTGCCTATAAAAAAACGTTGGTGCATGTAGAACTTAAAGACACAGATAGAGGAAACTGTTCGGCAATAGAAGAAATTTCAATTTTAACCTGTTCATCAGCAGTAGAAAGAATAAATCTGAGTACAGTACGTCAAGATTTAAGCAAGGAAGATGATGAACAGGAAGATGAAGATTTAGAAGAAATTGATTAACATCTGTCCGATTTTAGTAAAGAAACTATAGCTCACATAGCTGGTTACATAACAAGACAGCTAATTAAAAAAAAAAAAATATTTATTATACCCATCAGAAGATGTTATTAAGATATGCCAGACGTCCGAAATGTTTTTAAAAGAGTGTCGTATATTTAATAAAGACATTATCATCACAAAAATAATGCGCCAATTTATCGGGTCGTCGATATTCCAACATAATATATAGTTTATCATCAGTTAGGAGAATTTCCTTCATCAAATCATGTTACCGACTTAATGAAAGCCATCACGGCAAAATATATAATATTCGCTATCATTACTTGTTAAAATTAAACATGAAGCCATCAAAACGGAAAATATTAAAAAATATGTGTTATTTCAAGGTCAATAAATATGTTTAGTACTATCTAAGTACCATCGTTTTATTTAACTTAGACCTTTTAAAGACAATCAACATTTTCCATTACTTAAAAGATTTGTATGTGCAAATAAAAAATACATCGATATAGAAATATCGATATGTCTACATCTTTAGCTGAGTAGCAAAAGAGATAACATGTGCATGCGAATATGACATCTATTTTTAAGGAGTTAGCGTTCTAAATTGAATAATTTTGTTTCCGCGCCATCTAGCGGTGAGTAGCTTAACTCGTTGTAAATTGCACAACTTTAGATTGATAAGTGATAAACGTCTTTATTGACTGTGACAGGTAATATAATAACAACTTTCGGTAGTTGTAATAAGAGTTAGGTAATTTTTGACTGCAATAAATGGATGATATTTCAAAGTTGCATTTGTAGTTTGTAGCCAATTATATCACGTTTTTTTATGTTATTTGTAAATGTGTGAGTTTGGCGACACTGGTCCCCGTGATTAGGCAGTGTTAGGGCACTTCCACTGTTTTTTCTATTCCGTGGGATAACCTGTCGTCTAGTACGCTGACTGATGGTTAAATGAAGAAATCTCGGTACTTTGATTTTTGCATCATGCAACCATCAGTCATGACATGACTTTTTTGACATGACATTCACTGACGCTTGCATGAGCGTGTAATGGACGCCTAACACCGACACTGACCAGTCGAAATTCAATGCCTAAAACCTCATTAATTTTCTATCTTTCAGTTGGCCGTCTGCCCCAAAAGCGCGTGTCTATCGACAGTAGGAGTCCGTAAAGACCTGTTCAAACGCGACCCTGACAAGGTGCCCATCACAGATTTCTTCGGGTCTGTGCGACCTGTGATCATCACTACAGACCCTATTGATATACTGGATACTCCAAAGAGAAAGAAGAAGTATGAGTAAGTATGCTACTACGATTATAAATGCGACGGTTGGCGCAGTGTTGAGCGTTCGGCTGCTGCGCTGCGTGACGCGAGTTCGATCCCCGCACGGGACAAATAATTGTATGGCCTACAGATAGTTGTTCCGGGTCTGAGTGTCTTGTGTATATGAGTTTATATGTTTGTGAACGCACCCACGATACAGGAAGAATTGTGTGGCAATTATTCCAGTGTGGCAATGTTTTATTTATAAAGAAAAAAAAATGTATACGTGTACTTATGTACGTACGTAAGAAATACTTCTTTGGCGCAACAAGATAAAAAACCAAACTGTCACAAAGTGTACAAAAGGAAAACAATCGTTCTTCATGAACCACAGACTATACTACAGGCGACTAACTTCAGGTTGTCGGTTCTAGCTAACTTCAGGGTGTCGGTTTTTTGTGACGGTGTGCGCGCGCATCGTAAAAAAATTTACTCATAATTTTTCCCTAACGCACCAAAATAAGTATAAATTCAAAAGTCTTATTTGTTTGGATGATTAGATATTTGTGAATCTATCAATGAGGGCAGTGGTGGGCTGGTGACCCAGTGGTAACTTCTCCGACTTACGTGTCGCAGGTCGTAGGTTCGAACCCAGGCAGGCACTGTTCTGGCACAAAGTCACCAGTCAGCCATCAGTCTGGAAAACATAGTGAGGCAACTCCTCTGAGGCATGTCCTACAACCAATCAAAAAATTTATTGTTTTCAAAAAAACCGACTGTAAAAAACAACTAAAAAGTTCCAAACAAGTCACTTTTCAAGCAGTCTGATGCAGTTGGTGGCTGTTATTTTAGTTCAATTATTGATTTCATGCCACCAATTCACATTCAATGCACCAGACTGCTTGAAAAGTGACATGTTTGAAATATTTATTGTTTTTTACAGTTGGGTTTTTTGAAAATAATCAATTTTTTTATTTTCTAAATTTTAGTGATACCCCACTTAATATAGTTCGTCGACTTTCATTTTTTCCTTTTTCACAATATAGCGTCTGGTGGTCGCCATATTGTATTTTGATTACTGGCATGTCTTTAGTAGCACTCGCAAGGTTAAGACGAATCAATTCACGTAAGAATTATCAAATCGGTCCACGCGTTTGGTCTCTATAGTGCCACAAAGAAACTAACGTACATACATACATACATAGTCTGATAAACACATTACCCTCCCTTGCGTCGCGCAGTCGGTTAAAAAATTAAAAGATGTGTGACGTTTACCAACCCACACTGGACCCGCGTGGATTAAGGCCCATTCCCTCTCACAGAGAGGAGGCCTATGTCCCAGCAGTGGGAACGTTAAAAGCCTGATTATACTATTATTATTATGCTAATCAATCACGCCTCTATGACTGTGTGGATTTCGATGACATGGAACACGGGTGAACCATAGAATATTTTGATCCAACAACCACCACGCCACCACCACCGACGCTGGTCTGTTATAAAAGATAACAAAATAGGAGTGCCTCCGCAAAAAATAACGCCATTGGGAACCGGCCGTACTTTTTTTCTTTACATTTTCTATGTTTTTTTTTTAGTATTTAGTACAAGAGAGAGCGAAGCGAGCTCGGGAACTTAGGGCACCCCGACACGGACATGTTAGGTTCTCCCTTTATTACCTTCGTGTTAGGTTCCTTTAAACCCTGCAGACAGACCGTCGGCTCTCCTTATACTTCCCTATTTCAAACTGTATCGTTAATTGTAAGCATAGCCGAGTGGCGGTTTCAACTGAATAGTAGGCTCGAGATTGCAAGTTCAAATCGGCTTGCACAGTTGTAGTATTTGGGACTGGTTAGATTTTTTTTATTGTTAATAGCTTTTTGGAACTTTTTAACTGCTTATAAGATTTTTTTTGCAAACTCCATTTTCCGCATTTTGTCTAATTCGGCGCTGGCTGCAATTTCGGGTCACAGCGCCGGCTGCGGAGGCACTCCCTAATATCATATTACGCATCATATATTATCATCATTATAAGAAATAATAATATTCCAGAAGACCCTTTTTATGGAAAGGATTCCTACACAGCCATTTACTCATCCTACTAATATTATAAATGTGAAAGTTTGTGGGGATGTATGTTTGTTACTCTTTCACGCTAAAACTACCGAACGGATTTTGAGGAAACTTTACAGTAATATTGCTTATACATCAGAATGACACATAGGCTATAATTTATAATGGAGGGAAGTACTAAGACCACGCGGGCGAAGCCGCTGGCAGAAGCTAGTAATTTTCATAAACCTTCCCTAGAGATAGGTTTCAGTATAGTTTTAGATTTTGTTTTTACTGCATTCTTAAAAATAAAACCTGTTGAATGTACATCATAAAATTGCAAGGCAAATAATATATTTTTTTGTTTCAGGAACAAAACCAAAGTGCCAGAAAAACGAGAATATCTACCTCAGTTTCCAATGCATCTAGTCAAGAACACAAAAACTGGCTAGTATACATCAGTATTGTTAATATTATTAAAATAAATTAATAAATAATTTAAATTATTATTATCTATGTTTTAACATCTTCAAAATACCTATTATACTCAAGTCACACGGCAGTAATATTATAATGAACTTGGACAGGCCTAAACTAGATTGTAAGTAGTCAAGAACACAAAAACTGGCTAGTATACTTTAGTATTGTTATTATTATTATTTAAATGAATTAATACATAATTTAAATTATTATTATCTATGTTTTAACATCTTTAAAAATACCTAGTATACTTAAGCCACCCACTGCATGGCGGTAATAATATAATGAACTTAGACAGCCCTAAACTAGATTGTAAGTTCAAGATTAGTTGTGACATTTGAGTTAGTCTTAGGCTTATTTGGTGTAACTTGTCAAACCGGATTAGGCGATCGATTTGTGTAAATAGTGACATAAAATGAGTAGATAATGTGTTAATAATCGGTTTTGTTGGTCACGGTCTCTGTAGGAAACAAGTCCATGGCATGGGCGATGGCATTTTTGGCTTAGTCATAGGGTGGTTTTCCTCCAGATATGTGCGAAGTTGGTTAAATCCATGGTTGGAGGGCCTGTGAATGATTGCGCCAGACCATCATCTTACAGAATCGGATGGCAAGAGATCGTGAGGCGAGTTACATCAACAACATCGATTTTACAGAAGTCATGGTGACCAAAACCACTGTGAAGAAGAAGAAGCTAGGCGGTGCGAGGATGCGTAGCGGAGGCGACGATAAGCGAGCGAATACATCATATCTCGCTTATTTGTATACACAAATTCGTAGCTCGGCTGGCCCTTTTCCACCAGAGCTGCGCTAAGCTGGGCTAGGCTAGGAAAATTAAGTGATCCCATTAGTGGACTTTGTTCTCCTGAACCGCTTAACTACCTCGCACACCTCTCGTGCAAAACCATCTTATTATACAGGGTGTAAGGGAAACGCTTCCGAAAACGGAGCCAGGTGATAAGGCTAGTGATTCTCTACATAATACCATCAAAAAATCTGTTTTTTTTAAAAAAATAATTTTACGTAATTTTCTTAGCATTTTGCGTACACTATGCTGTGAGAACAGTTAAATGAAACGCGGCAGCCCCAAAATAAATTAACAAGGACTTTGACTCAGAGGCCCGAACACTATGCCCGTTGGCTATAAACTGTTATTTGCAGTTAAAGACACTTTTTGTCTTTACAACTTTAGCATGCAATGTAATTTTCGTAAAGTATCAGCTGACGCTCGCGCATTCCTCGAGTTCAAAGTACGCGCGCGCTCGCCGACAGCTGCGTGGCCATCGACCCGATGTCCACGCGACGCCGAAGTTATACGAAACATCACTGGTATCCGTTTGCATTTAGGTTGTATATAATCTACGTTCTGGCTTCGGAAGCGTTCCCCTTACACCCTGTATAGTAAAAAGGCACGCATTTTACGTAGTTTGCGGTCTTCATACAAATATGAAAAATTACCTCAGCTAAGCTTAAACTATCATAGCGTTCATAGTTTAGCTCTGGGTCTGCAACTGGTTCCATGCTGCCAATATCTTGGGTATCAGGTACCAGTTTCCAAAAGAGGTCAGTTGAGTAAAACGACAAAATATTAAATAGTCAATTTTATTTTTCTATAAGTACTAAGAATAATTCTTTCAACATTATTATAAACACAACCGACTCAGTTACCGTTGGAATCTATAACGCATTACGTAATAATAGCAACGATTGTGCATGCATTCGAGTCTCACATTCAGATATGAGATCAAAACTATAGGACTATAGCACCATTACAGTTACTTTCATAGGCCATAACTTTTTGGTCTAATTCATTCCGTATCAACTATTTATGTATCTAAGTAAACCTCACTAGGAGCAAATTATTAGTAGGAGTACTATGTGGAAAAGATTTATTTATATGACGTATTTAACGCTAATTAAATCGTCTTAAGCTGAATTACAGTTAGCTACGACTATTGAATTTAGTTCTACGAAAAGCTAAAGAAATCTTTACTTTTACTGGCAAAGGTTGACATGTAGTGATAACTACATTTTCACTTCTAAAGTCTTAACGCTAACGAGTCCTTTAGAAAACTATCAAAATATTCCGTACACGAAGGAGCCGGCCGGACAAGGAAAACATCTCTATTCTCTATGGGCCAAGCGGCCATCTTGCTTTATTTTTTTTTAACTGTTTCGGAATTCCAATTTTTACATCAATTAAATATTGGCACTTTGGCAGACTCCTTGATACACTTTACACGTTTTAATCTTCTGTGAACAATTTGTATTATAAGGATAAAAGGCATAATTTCGATGTTACGATGACGCGGTCATGAATATATTCATAAAACCAGGTACCTACGTAATTATAATATAGTCTACTAAACGACCGTGACCGAATTATAAAGTTATTAAAATTCAAAGCTATGGTAACGGCAAATATATGTGAAACATTACAATAATGAACTTTTAAAACTATAGATAGGTGATAGCTACATTATAATTATACAACAATTTCTATATTTAAAAAAATCAAACGAAACAGTATTTGTAGTTTATAATATGGAAATACTATATTTGTACTTAATACATAATAAATATTACCAACTATTTATTTACAGGTTAAGAGGGAGTCGGAACTTTTTATTGTTGTGAATTGTTAAATTGTCTGTGGCTTTACCATAGACAAATTTCTTATAGGCTAATGTTAAAATAATTTACTGTTAGTTTTGAAATAGAAATGTAATGCTTATTTTGGATTAACTTTGTTTTTTTTTTTAACAAAATAAAACGATACAGCCAGGGAAAACCACTTTAACCTTTTATAACTGGAATTTGTAGGCGTTAAACTATTCGTATTTCTAACAGTTTAATGTTAACCACGAATAAATTTATTACTTACACTTAAAATGACATGGCATATAACAAAAAAAAGTTTAATAGCTAAAATAGTGATTAAAAAGAAATACAAATATTTCTCAAAATCTCTTGATTACGTTCTGTTTGTTTGATTCAATTGGGTACAACAACATATTAATGATCTCAACAACTAATTAAACGTTTGAAACTCTTTGATTCAAATTATCACATTCTCATATAAATCGTACTTATAAAATGCAACGGTAACAATTATTTAGTTCCTAATTCTAAAAAGGCCAACTTGGCTCTTTGCCTCTTAATTTAAAAAAAAGGTGCAAACGAAACAAGCTCGCCTGCCTTTAAACTTAAATACGATAACTATACCTACTTAGTGACTTCGTTTCTCATATAGGTACATACATTATTTCCATATTTCTATAATGGAAGCACTAAGGAATTTTGTTTGCGTTATAAAACTAAAACATTATTTACATTAATTTGTCTTATGCGTCAATAACAACTAAATTCAGCTATTATTTCTACGTATAATCTTGATTAGCTCAACAGTTCGTAATTTTCGTTATCTTAACTCTAACACTAGAACTATGAAGGTGATTGATGAGGCGCCGTAAGATAAACCAGTACAAGTTGATACTGAACTCGTTCGTTGTTGTTAATGTTATCTATAACACTTATCTTATTTTCCCATTCTCTCACAGCTCGCAGGCGACGTAGCGGTGTTTGAAAATAGAACTGCACTTTTGACAGGTCATAAAAAAAAAATCTTTTCTAAGTCTATGACTATTCTATGGTGCGGAACCGAAACCACGAAACGCCGTATCACAAAATATATATTTGCAACACTATAACAAATTTCAAAATTGACGCAATGGGCAAGTTTTCACTCGGCCGGTTGATCAATATAATACGTCCATCAATCATTTCTGTGTTACGATCAGTCTTTCCAGCCATTGATGAATAATTCATTCTTCATTCATCAACCATCGACGCTGCGTTAATGATACATTATCTTGAAGCGTTCAAACTGACTGATTGAGAGTTCATCCGTGGTTGCGTGGTTCCTTGTGATCGAGCATCTCGTGATAGCTGTCTATGGTATAGTTGAATAGCAAGAAGTCGTACCTGAAAAATAAATAATTGTGCCCTATTAGAGTAGTATTAGTTACAGTTCAATAAAATTCACCCAATGACGGACCATCATTGCAACTTGTTACTTCCAAAAGTAGAGATAGACACTTAGTTGAAATTGGAGGTTATCTGAAAATGTATATAGGTACGTACCTATACAAGTTATAAAGGCCCTCGAGGTGCCATCTTTCGAGTCCCGAGTAAAGATGGCTGATGGTATGCATGTTGATGCCCTTCCCGCTGTTGCGCCACTCAGGCTTCACGACGTCTTGCAGGTGAGCCAACTGGATCAGGTACTTTTGGTCCTCCTGGCAACAGAAACAAGAAATCAGCCCTTGAAAACTAACATATAAAGAAAAGTGCTCCTTTTGGGCAAATAGAAAAGCCTCGGATGATTAAGCAGCTTTCTGTGCTAGTGTCTATCGAAATAGAATTGGAAATGCGGCGCCAAGCGGACGTAAAACCGCACTGGCAAAAGCAGCGTGCGGTTGGGATCCAGTCATTATTTATCACTGCGCCGTTGACCGCTGTCCAGTTACCCATTTCACGCTCACTTAAAAAGTTTGGATTGTGGGATAACTGCGAACTGGACACGAATTTGAGAGATAAGAATTTTCACTGTGCCCTAATAGTCCAGTCAAAATACGGCTCACAATGGGAAAAAAAATCACTTTTGTTTTTTTTGGGGTTTATGAAGGATTGATAGTGGGCTGTATTCTGAGCATACATTCCAATTTGAGGGATTCTGGGGAGGTCAGCTCAAGGTCATTTCGATGAAAACGCGTTTAATTCGATATCTCGAGAACGGTTAGTGTTAGGTAAAAAACTATAGAGACCTTTTCTTTTCTAAATTAAATTTACTAACTTTTTTATCTGAAACTGTTTTTTTATCATCAATAATTTTCAGTTTATCACTTCCGAAAGGCAAAAATTTTACTTGTTTTTCTCCCTTTTTTTATTTTTCGCCCTTTTTTCCCCAACCGTTCAATTTTATAAAACTTTACCGATTATCAAAGTGTAGATCTTTTAATTATGAACAACTTTTTTCTTAAACTTTTTTCTGTAATGTCAATACCTTCGGAGTTATACATTACTTTGCCTTTTGAGCGAAATCCACGCCATTGTCGCAAAAAACCTGTTATTTTTGCACGCGATTAGTGGTTTCGACACAACTTCGACACCATTCAACATAGGCAAGATCAAACCAATGACCGCATTGAACAATACTCCGGATTTGGGGTCTCTAACTGAAGTTTTTCTACAAGATAAAGCAGATAAAACAACTGTCGCTTCAAACGGCGAACAATTCATTTTGAATTTGTATCGCAAGGCAGGGGACACGAATTGTACGAATCTCAACGAGCTCCGATATAAGGGATATAAAAAAATCGCAGGCAGTGGGAGGGTTAAATTAGAATCCCTTCCTCCTAATGCCTCTGATGCCGCATTTTTTCACTCGTTGAGGTGTTACTATCAAGTGCAATACTGGCTGGAAAATTATCTGGAACCCGAGGAGTGGGGCCGGCGTCGCACCCCCCGTGGATTGGAGCCGATACCAATGTCATTGAAACTAGCTCCGGAAGATTTACTCAGATCGATTGCGTGCAAATGCAAAACCAACTGCGGCAAAGCGTGCGGATGCAGAAAGGCAATGTTTTGCTCAGTCATTTGCACTAATTGCCAAGAGAACTATTGTTCTAATATCGCCAATGTTGTCGACGATAATATTTTTGACGCAATGGACGAGGACGACGTATGCCTCGATACCGTCAGGGCCTTTAATATTAACGAATCACTTCCATCGACCTCGGGTGCTTAATTTTACGAATTTTATGAACTATTTTTTTATCAATAAATGTGTGAAACAGTTTTAATTATTTATTTACTTCTTTTTGTAATCCTTATTCATATTATTATCCCGCTCAAGGTTTAGGAAAAAAAGGCATTACTTACAGAAAAAAGTTTAAGAAAAAAGTTGTTCATAATTAAAAGATCTACACTTTGATAATCGGTAAAATTTAATAAAATTGAACGGTTGTGGAGAAAATAGCGAAAAATAAAAAAAAGGAGAAAAAAAGTAAAATTTTTGCCTTTCGGAAGTGATAAATTGAAAATTATTGATGATAAAAAAAATGTTTCAGATAAAAAAGTTAGTAAATTTAATTTAGAAGAGAAAAGGTCTCTATAATTGTTTGCCTAACACTAACCGTTTTCGAGATATCGAATTAAACGCGTTTTCATCGAAATGACCTTGAGCTGACCTCCCCAGAATCCCTCAAATTGGAATGTATGCTCAGAATACACCCCCCTATCGATCCTTCATAATCCCCAAAAAACCAAATTTAGTGATTATTTTTTCGGTAAATTGACTGGACTATAAAAATAGAATTCGGACCAAACTGTTTGCACGTATGCTTTCCAAATTGATATGGTCCACATAAAATGCAGGATTCATGCCAATTGTAGAATAAAATGCGCAAAGCTTTCATTCCAAATTATGTTGCTGGCATTGAGTCTGGTCTAGCCAAGAATAAGTTATTTACTTACATCCAGTGTCTCAAACTTGAGAATAACGTCGAAATTGAATTTGCACGGCGTGCAGAAAGTGGTGTAAGGTGTCCAGTGCATGTCGAGAGATCGCTTTGCCTTCGCTTCATCTATCACGTATGACACGAACTCTTCAAATACTGGGTATTTTCTCGGGAACTTTTCTGTGGACTTGTCCTTTAACTAGAAAAATAAGATTGTTTGAGTTTAGTTAGAAAAATAAAAAGTTGAATTTCGTAAAGAAAGAATTTTGCTTGTAAACACAAATGTGGTTTTCAAAGGAGTCTGCCCAGTACACCGTATCATGGCATGACCGCGCTAGGAACGTATCAAGCACGGGAACGTATCAACAGCGTATAACGTGCATAACGGTCATTATACGCGATTATAACCCGTATGCTTAACGTTTCGCCGGTGCCGAAACTTCTGAGCGTAGCACGCGATACTGTTGGTCGGTGACGGAATGTTCTAGTGGATATAGTCTCATACTTTTCAGTGCAAATATTTATGTCTGACACGTTCATGGTATGGTACGGTGTAGTTGGCAGACTCCTTAAAATATAAAAACGTTATTACATTTCTATATCTCTTTATGATTCTTTGTCCCAACTTGTCGTGGAATGATTTAGGCCACGCGTGCACAATTTTGTCATTGTAAGCGGACGCCAATCTCTCCAAAGGATGTCTGACTATGAGGAATGTGATGGAGTCTCCTTGTGCCTTTTTAATCATTTCTGTGGTGGGCCTGGCGTATTTCCTCCGGGCTAACTCGAGCGGCACTTCTTTTGTTTTGTCTAAGAATGCTGCTGTGTAGTTGGCCATCAGATTGAAGTTGTACATCCAAGATGTGGACGCCGCTTTGAATACATTGCACCTGAAACGAATAAACAAATGAGCGACTTCATTCGAGATTAATTCATTTCTAATAGTAACACACAAAGGGCAATTCTAAAAATCCATTAAATTAATATCGGCTTCGTCAAAGTGGACAGTAGTTACTCCAAAGTAATGCGCTGGAGTTGCGTACAATGCAATGTCGAAGCACAAGTATAAAACTCACACACCTTAGTCATAAAGAGGCCTCTTGATTTTCTACCAGGTTTTGGGAATTTTAATTTATATACATTATCAGTAGCGGTGATTATTCAATATCTAAGCTGCAGATATTCCTAACAGCTAAGTGTTGTGTATGCCTTAAAGTGCATGTTTCGGATATCTATACTTTTAGATATAAATGGATGAAAGCCGTTCGCAGATTAGATAAGCGGCTATATCTAAGTTTCCCAAAACCTAAGAACCCATCATGATAAGACAAAACCTCACCATATGACATGATACTGCCTGTTTATGAGATACTCCCAGGCGTTAGATTTGTGACTGGATGTGTCAAGGCTGTGCTTGGTGCACTCCGCCTTCATGAAGGCGCGTCTAGCTTCCATCCTGGCGTTTACTTCCATGAACTTGTCTCTGGTCAGTAAACCATCATCCCGGGAACCGTTGTCGAAGATGTACTAGAACAAAAATTTGAAATTAGTCTACTGTCTATATTTTTTGCTTTATTGTTTATGGTGTTGTGAAAATAGCAAAATATTTTGCAATGGATTAAGATCGTTGACTCATCGCTGATAAACCCGAAAAATACTGTAGCGAACTGCTTAAATTGCTGAAATCTTACGTATCTTGTTTATTTTGGGTTAACTTTAAATATCTTGTGTAAGTTTCTGAAGTATATTTTCATCTTCTATTTTATTTATTTTTACGAACTCATCGTTCGTAAAAATAAATAAACAGTTCTAGAATAAGAAAATAATTCCAAAGTGAATTCATATCATGATCCAGAATTTCTAAACCTATTCCGTGTCACATAGCGGTTTGTGGAAGGCAATAGAAACTAGGCCAGGAACTCTGGGTAATCTAGAAAAACATGTAGCAAGTATAACTGTGAACCATAGCCATATTAGTCATTTGTGTTTACATATTCATTTTACAGGTTTTCCTTGCCGCGATAAGTTAGCAAACTGTTTGCAAATTACAGGATAGTGCGACTACCTAAGTTATAAAGTTAGCTTGACGTTTGACGGATAAAAATTAGGGGCAAGTTTTCGCATTCGTGGGAATAACCTACATATTTTTATAAATCCGAAAATACCGTGTTATCCTGGATAATCCGGGGTGGATTATCCAGGATAACACCTTTTTATGATTAGGTAGGTAGGTGGTACCGCTAACAAGCGGAACTATAGTAAGCTACATAATTACCTATACAACCTTATTTATGAAACTCGCTAACCTTATGCTTAAATCAAATATTGATTAGCAGATTCTAAATTCAAATTCTCCATAGAAAATTTGAATTTTTTATTGAATTAAGAACTTGCTAATCAGTGTTTTAGACTAATATAGTTAACTTTTTTTATAATTAAGGCCCATATTTTCCAACAGCCTAGTTGGACCAAAAGCAGTTAAATTATTATTGTCAATCAGTCCGCCAGTCAGAAATTTACGATTTAAGTACTTAACAAAGATGTTATCTGGTTCCATCTTTTGATTTAAATCAAGCTGTAGAGCCCTAATTAAAAAGCTCAATGGAAAACCGACAAGAACTGAATAAATTGTTGTTGATCGCTTAATGAAAACTCAATCTGCAAGTTATTATTTTAATCTCGAATGCTGGCTGACTGCAAGATTCATTAAACGAATATCTTGCCTTAATTATCTACATCGTTTGGATGTGTGAGTGGAGACATTCCGTGACGGATGCTTCATTAGAGAAATATCTCCAGCGAATGCTTTCAAACCTTTTATTTCATTAAGATAAGTCCCTTTGACGATCTAAAACCTTTATTTGGACTGACTATCAGCAATAATATGGCTATTTTCTTAATGCTACGTTATTGCAATAGATGGCATCATCTCTGAATCTGTCTGTTTTCCGCTAACTCCTCCTAAATTACGTAATGGATTTTAATTAATGCGGTTTTCACAAAAAAAGGGGTGTAACGGAAAGTTGTGGTCATATTTTAAGAACTGCAGCTGCCCATCGATATGAACGATTCTCAAAAAAAATTTTTACGTCCCATACAAATATTGATCAGCTGATGAACTTTGTACGGAAAGTCGCAATTTTTTTGTTTTGGGAATTTTCTGTTTTTTCTTAAAGAAAGTTGTTCATTTCCATGGGCAGTTGCAGTTCTTAAAATATGACCACACCTTTCCGTTACACCCTGTATAAGGAGGCTTGGAGTGCTAATGAGGTGGATTATTGTGAATAATTTGTACACGTGCGGAGCCGGCGGTTCGCTAGTGTAGAACAAAATTGATTAGGTTTTACTTAAGTATTATGAAGAGCGGTTCTGAACTAAAAGTATAAAGAGTTGAAATTGTGTATTTGTAGGTTGTTAATCCCTGGAAATTACGATCAGATTACATTTCTTTCGATTGAAAGCGCTACACTGTCGCTGCATCCCGGCAAAATGGGCGATTTCTGGTAGTATGGCTTGAGAGCGAAGCCGTGGGGAAACTAGAAAAGTAAGTACCTACAATAAAATAAAAATTTATTGAAACTAGGATGAGTCAGCTCTTTTTGATGAATGTTCTACATAAGGGCTCGTGTAGACGGTGCCGCCGCCGCCCGACACCGCACCGCCGCCGAAGCTTCTCTGCGGACTCTGCGCGGTGTATATATACGAGACCCCCGTGCCGCCACCGCGCCGCCGCCATCGAAAGTCTTGGAATTCATCCGAAGGTAATCACTAAACTTGACCTCGTCTTTTCGTAGATCTTCGTAAAGTGTATGAAATTCACCATATTGCTCCCGTCGCATCAGATAGGATGTACCCACGGCTTTCTAATGGTCTTACGACGTTCATTTTGTTATTTTCTATACATATAGTAAGCTAACACTAACTTCCTTTTTTAGATAAACTAGCAAACATATCAATGCGAAACGTGTGATCTTCGTGGGTAGCAATCTATTACTAACAACCTTAGATATTGGTATGGTAAAATCAAGCGGCGATGGCACGGTGTCGGCACGAAGGCGTCTCGTATACACAGCGCAAAGGTGCGGCGGCGGTGCGGTTTCGGCGCGGTGGCGGCATCGTATGAATGAACGCTAAAGACAGACCCCCCAAAAACGCTCGCCTGTCACCACTTCCTAGTGTTTTGGCTGGGAAGAAGTGGCGCAACAAAATCCCCAGCAATTATCCAACAAACTACCAGCACAGTGGGGTTAGTCTTGTAATTTAGGTAGATTAATCGATGATGTAACCGGAAATAAAAAACAAACATTCATTTGTGCTGATCTTTTACGACGGGTGAGTGACATTTTGCATCATAAAGTCAAAAATACATTGCTTTGAAGTCCAAACACTCTCAGAATTTAGGTAAACAATATAGTTAGAACTACTGCTGCTGTACCTAGATATTTAGCCCCGATTTCTGATAGCTACAACCTGGGAGTCTTTAAGTCAAGAGTGAATAGGTTACTTCTAGACAAGCGTGCTCCATCTTCGACCACATCATCGCTTACCATCAGGTGAGATAGTGGTCAAACGCGTGCCTATCAACAATAAAAAAAAACATAAAAAAAAAATATTTGTCAACCTCTATCAGCCTGAAAACCTGTCAAACTTTGGAACTAAAGGAGGGTTTGACACGTTAAATTTTCAATTCGGAAACCGGCTATTAGCCTAATTGAGGTACAGTTGTTAGGCAACACACCGAATTACGTAAAATCTAGTTCAGTGCACGAAACTTTTTTAGTACCTATATACCTACTTAGTGAAGAATTCGCATGCCTGAGGAAAACAATTTTCTTTATAACTTTCTCATTTGAGTTTTCTGTAGATATACAATTAGGTATATAGTACTCATTGCACTTTATAGGACCTTATCTACTTCTTAATGAAGTAGCGAGCATTTTTTGAATCCTTAGGGTTCAATATCACTTGCACGTCATAAAGTGATCAGAGGGGGCGATTACCTCATTTTTAAGGAAAGTTCACATTTTCAATCCGTCAAAAACACCTCTAATTTCCTTAAATTTTGACGGGTTTGAATGACATTTTGCGACTTGAATTTGAATGATTTTATAAAAGTTTTTATTTAACTTGTAATGTTTGCATGTATGTATATGTTCGGGTTAAATCTTACATTTTTAACCGACTTCGAAAAAGGAGGAGGTTCTATGTGCGACTATGTATTTTTTTTTTATGTCCGCCGATTTCTCTGTAAATTGAGGAACGATTTTCAAAATCCTTTTTTTATCCGATAGAATATACTCCCGAGGTTATCCCAAATTAATTTTATCGAAATTGCTTCAGCGCTTTTTGAAAAACTGAACAAAAACGAAAAATACGTATATCTAGATGACGTTTTGGTGTTCTCTAATTACGACTATGTTTAAATTCCACGTTCCATGTTATTGGGGTTTTTAGTTCTGGGGTATAACAACTAAAAAGTGAAAAATAAAAAAGATTTTTACAAGAAACAACCGACTTCAAAAAAAAAGTACACTAAAAATTATTATTAATTTCGGAAGTCGGTGTCTAATAACGAAGAAATGAAATACAAACACCGACTTCCGAAATTAAAGTTAATTTTTTAATTTTTCGTGTTTTTTTTTTTGAAGTCGGTTGTTTTTTTTGTAAAAAAGTTTTTTTATGGAGGTAAGCATGCCCAGAATCGACATCCAGGATTAGCTCCAGATAAAGGAACTCTTGAATGCTTAACAGCACGGACACAAAAAAGTTGTGTAGGTACACATTTAATTGAGATACCCGATAGAAAAGCTTGCCTACAAAAATGTTTTTTTAACTGTTAACTTATTATAGAACGAGAATAATTGGTTTTCAAGTCTATGTGACAGTTTGATCGTTTCAACCTCAGTGAAGATTTAATGTAGCGGGAATTGTTGTAGAAAGTGGTAAACAATTAATTTTCCGTAGTTACCTACTGTCTATCAAGCTTAAGAAGCTTTAATAGCCCGTTTGTAGAGGAAAACTGTGCTCGTAAAACTGTTTGAATAGACACTCGTTCACTATTGCTGGGATCTTTGTATTTGAACGTTGAGGCTTCTTCCTCCCTTTATATGTTTAATGTCTTACAAGCCTTTAATAGCTTTTCCAGACAGTTTTATTGGAGTAGTGACAGATGAGGCTACAGGGCTGTAAGTTTTTTAGCCCGATTTGGTCGGAAAATGCTATTTTCCTGTAATTTATTATTGGTAGATTATAAATTATCAGAATTGTGTACCCAGCCGTAATAAAATTGTATAGTCTACTAATAACGAATCTAATAACGAAGTTAAGCTACTGTATAATATTAAGTAGATATGTACCTAAGACATTTTATGTAGGTATGGCAATATCTTCGCCTAGCCTTTTTCAGAAATTCAGTAGCCACTTGGGCGCCTTGGCAAAGATTCAAAACTATTTTTTTGTTCAGTTTCAAGAGGGAAAATGGCCAATATTTGGATTTTTCGCAATGCCTTTGCCTACACACGAATGTACCATAGACATTACGGTTTTCTTTTGCGAGACATGTTACTTTTATTGTAAACTGAGTTTACTACCGATATAGCTATGGAAATATAGTTTTTCTTTCACACCAGGCTTACCTATGTGCAAGAAACATAGACCCGTTAAGTCCTGGCGTATCTAATTATGGATTACGTTCCAATCTGTGTGCTCTTTACGTGAAGTTATGCTTATAATGGAAAGACCTTTGTAGAATAATTATGTAGAGATAATTATCTGTGATTTTTATTTCCCAGCTAAGTTTATTTATTGTTTGATGCTTTAAAGCATCAAAAATTGTTATGTTTGGAGTAGGTTTGCTTCCGTATGGCGGAACGGATAGGGTGCCTACCTACCTACTTACTTAAAGGTTATAATACAAGCTCTCGACCCCCTTAAGGTGAAAGCTCCAAGGTAGCCCGCGAAATTCAAATTTTCTAACGTTTTTTGCAATTTGCAGGTCAGTGTCAGGTTGTATCTAGATCAAAATTCAATTCGCGGCTGTAGCAAGACTTAAAATAAATAATAATAAATGTCATGATTTCATGAAATATTTACATTTGGAATCAATTCTAACTGAAAGAGTTGTATTGACGATACATACTTGCTACAGCCGCGAATCGAATTTTGACCAAGATACAACCTGACACTGATCTGCAAATTGCAAAAAACTTAAGAAAATTTGAATTTCTCGGGCTACCCTGGAGCTTCCACCTTAAGGATCCCGCAGATAAGGACAACGCGACAATGCGACAATCTTTTTTATAAATTACTCTATAGATATTATTTATTATTACCCGTCATAGTAATTTCATTCTTGCATGTGCATTATGCAATATGTGTACCTACCTACATATGCATAATGCAAATATGCCCGCGTCTTAATAAATAAATACTGAGCGACAGTTCATGAAAAATTCTCTAATACATATAGGGTAACTCGACGTATTTCCGGTAGGACGTGATAGTGTGACATTTTTGCGACAATTAAGCACGACCCGCTAATTGAAAGCTTGAATTTTCTGGAAACCCATGGGTTCCCGCCTGGGCTCCCTCGGGTGCAAATAGGTCACGAGTCGAGTTACCAATAACATTATATGAAGGTTCATTCATGGATATTACGTTAATGGTTACGCTTACATTTTGTTTTTTTTTTAATTATTTTGTACTCACGCTTATCAAAGTACCGATATGTAGTAGGTATTGTTTATCTAATTAAAATGTCACTGTTACTAACATTATAACTTTCACTAATTAGTTATTTTTACATCGACATGGTGTTGTGTGGCATTTAGTTATCAAAGTGGTTACTATAGTCACATCCATTATCAAATGTGTTTTTTACATGATTAAATTAATATTCTTTTCCTGGTAATGATTGGAACCATCACTTATTATGGTGAATTCCTGTGAGACAACTTTTATTTAAGGGCACTCCTGTGTTTACTCGTGGGGTTGTTTATATATGTGTAATGTGCTGTATTTTTTAAAACACACCCTTTTATGTGATCGGCCACTAATTACCTTTGTGTAGGTAGCTACATATTTGTGCAAATAAGTACTTATTTAATTATTTGTACTATTGTAGTTTAAATTGTTGTGTGAATAGGGAATATGCATGATATTTTTTTATTTGTTCAATTGAAGACTTATTAAGTATAGTGAACAAATATGGAGGCATTTTCAAAATATCATCATCAGTGACCAAGTTGTAAAGCTTTAAAGTTGATAATTAGAAAGTGAAGTCCGACGTGTTCTTTGAGGTCAAAGGACACGTCGTTATATCTTGTTTAATTTTCAATCAATTTTGATTCTGCTTTCACTGTTCGTACTCTATTTTAGTATATTCATCGATAAACCGGTTAGATAACAAATATTGTTTTCATGCATATTCCCTATTCTGTTTGGTCCAAAATTATGATAGACTAGCTTCTGTCAGCGGGTTTACCCGCGTGGAATTAGTACTTCCTTCGATGAAAATGATAGCCTATTCCAGACTATAATCTATCTCAGTGCCAAATTTCATCTAGATCCGTTCAGTCGATCTGGCGTGATTGAGTAAGATAGAATAGTAGGATTTTCCCGATCAGCGAGTTGTGTGCGGAGGTCACACACATTATGCTGTTATTTCATCCAAAATATTTACATTACAGCAGCATCTGGCTAGCTGGACAAACATAACTTAATATTTTAATCATGATAAAATGGGGAACTGTGTACCAATTTGGTTTGGTGGTTATCCTTATAAGGAAGAATAATAGTTGTGAAAAACGCCCTAGTCAATCATGTACCTACCCTATTAAAATAATTAGGTGCAGTCACGTGTCACAGAAATATGATTAATTTTGTACGTGTATTTTTGTATATTTATGTATTGAGTTTATTCATATGAGTATTTATTTATAGTTCATTTATACCTTTGTAAGTATTTGAATAAATATTAAAAACCTTTAATTTTCTATAGGTATTGCACCTACCACTATTTGTCTCTGTATCACCCAAAGTTTGACTGGTAGAAAATGCCTGAGGCATTAAGACCGCCTCTGTACTTGTGTGTCTACATAATTATATTAAATATTATTGCACTGTTGCCAAAACATTGCTCTAGGCTTTTATTTAGTAATTTTTTTCAGGTGTTGCAGTAAAACGGGTGTTTGTGTACCATCGAATTAGTCTTAAACAACACTTATTTAGGTAGGTAAGTATGTTCGTAATCAAATATAGGATTGTTTTATTAGCCTTTACAACTTATTTTACTGGGCACACAATATTATAATTATTTTTTCCTACCTAAGTATTGTTGCTACATTTAGCCTGCATGCAGTAGGTTTCTATATGCGTGCATGCAAATGATTACAGCTTATACAAAGTTGTTTAAATTTATACGTTCTAAGTAAATAATATTGAAGTTATTTTCATGATACGTGTCTATTTTTAGCCTGAAATACACGACAGTAACGACATGCAACGTCAATTGACATGCGACGGCCCTCGATCAGGAAATCTTTGATCATCACGATAAGGAACTAGCGATAAGGAGTTGTTTGTTTTTAGTTAGTGAATGGTAGTTTACTTTATGTGACGTCTTTACGCATACGTAATAGGTAATTTTATTGTATTCAAGGTTTTGGTACCTAAAGTTTCGTCGTAATCCCTTACAAATTAGCTTACTGGGTTACTTGTAAGCGAACGTGCTCCATCTTCGACCACGTCATCGCTTACCATCAGCTGAGATTGTGGGCAAACGCGAGCCTATCAATATTTAAAAAAAAAGCTTTATAATTGCCTCCGAAGTGGACCCCGATCCCGACGATTCAGGGTTCTTCACTATAACGCTTAGACTCCTGTCTCTACCTTAAATAGACTAAGAGTTAGTCCATTTTTGACTGGCCTGTTGGTCTAGTGGTTAGTGACCCTGACTGCTATGCCGGAGGTCGTGGGTTCGATTCCCACCCAGGACAAATGTTTGTGTAATGAGCACGATCATTTGTTCTGTGTCTGGGTGTAATTTATCTATAATATGTATGTATTTAGAAATATATAAGTATGTTTATCAGTTGTCTAGTACCCATAACACAAGCTCTGCTTAGCTTGGGACTAGATGGCGTTGTGTGATAGTTGTGGAATATTATTATTATTATTTACCCTATTCCTATATGGTAGGTACCTTTTTTTTTTTGGTGTTGTAAATTATCCAATGACATCTCCCGTTCTGGGTGGAGCGGGAGGACTGACTAAAATCCACCCCTGTTCCTTCCCTGCCCTGAATGCTCTGGGGCACGGTAACTCTGTTTCGAATTTATCCACAACCCCTGGGCAGATATGGTAGGTACCTAAATTACGACTTCAATGAAAATAACTGAACTGAAAATCGGTCCTTTAAAATTTAAATATTTTTATTTCAAGAAATCTTTGAAAACGGAACTAAACTACTATTTCATTCGCATTACCTTTCTGCTTCATCAAAGTTAAGGAAATCATTAAAATGAAACTTTCATTCACATTCTCTAGAAACTAAGTGGAAGGATGAAAGTCGCACCAGAGTTAATTTATTTCCTTTGCTATAATTAAATTCCTATTCCCATATTTTCTTTAATTAAGAGTCGAAGAGAGGGACAGACAGACGTTTCCTGTTTAATAATATTATTATTAGTGATGAAAAATAATTAAATTTAGTTTTGTTCAATCGTTTACTAGTCAGGGATAAAATATAGCCGTTTGTGAAACCGTGCGAACTAAAAAGTAAAAAAAAAATATGGCCGTTTGACACATTTTCCCGCCAAAGCTGTCGAGCGGTCAAAAGGTTTGACCTGTCAAACCCCCATATTTATTCCGAAAATGAAAGTTTTCTGACTGTTGTAAAATCACCCTATGACTAGAGTGCAATAAATTAATCAAATAAACCTTGGTTTATGAATCTGAATTTGATTAGCATGAAAACTTATCTAACTTTAGTACTAGAGTTTGACGAGTCAAATAATATAATTCAGAGCTTAATTTTTGAACCAAACTCAATTCAATGTATCGTCATTGCAATGTTAAATTTTGAGTAATATTAGGACCACACTCCTATTGTGCGGTGTACATACTTATTAGTTTGTTCCAAAACCTGTAATTGACCAATCACATGTCATTTGACTTAATTCAATAACTAGATACGCATTTACAATCAGAGGTTGCATGTTAAATGATTTTGTACAAAATGTTGTATTATTTAGTATCGGTAACATGCAATGATGTAGGTACTTACTTAAGTAATGTACCTATCTATAGGTATCATAATTAATATAGTCGAATTGGGACCTCACCATAACCCCTTTTTTAACTGCCTTCGAAAAAGTTCTATGTTCGACTGTATGTCTTTTTTTATGTATGTCCACCGATTTCTCTGTCAGTTGTGGACCGATTTTCAAAATTCTTTTTTTTATCTGAAAGAATATACTCCCGAAGTGGTCCCATATAAATTTTATCGAAATTGCTTCAGCGCTTTTTGAAAAACTAAACAAAAACGAAAAATACGTATACATAGATGACGTTGGTTTTCTCCAATTACGAGTATGTTTAAATTCCACGTTCCTTGTTATAGGGGTTTTTAGTTCTGGGGTATAACAACTAAAAAGTGAAAACTAAAACACTTACAAAAAAAAACAACCGACTTCCAAAAAAAAAATTGACTCACTAAAAATAAAAAAATAACTTTAATGTGGGAGTCAGTGTCAAATAACGAAGAAATAAAATACAAACACCGACCTCCGAAATTAAAGTTATTTTTTAATTTTTAGTGTATATTCTGTTTTGAAAGTCGGTTTTTTTTTTGTAAAAAAGTTTTTTTATAATCTGCCTAGGAACCGCTCCTTTAAAAGCGTTAAAATATACCTGTTAGGTACCTATGAAAGGTTTTTATATCATTGATAGGCTCGCGTTTGACCACTATCTGACCTGATGGTAAGCGATGATGTGCCTAGAACTTGCCTAGAACTAACCTATTCTATTCACTCTTGACTGAATGACTCCCTGGTTGGTATCTATGTCTAAAAGTATTATAATTATATTATATAAATTAACCTTACCTATATTGCATTGTATCGACTCTGGTATCAATCAAATAGAAGTCTTCAAAGACTGGAATTACATTATAGAGGTTTTGAGAGACAGGCGCGACGTGACCACGCAAAGACGCGTTTTCATAGAAATTGAACAATTCGGATTGGATTAATTTCTGTGAGAAAACGTAGTCGCATTATTGAGATATCGCAGAGCTTTATAACGAAGTCATGGCACAACCCGACTTGACGCCACTCCAACTCTATAACAAACGTAAGTAACAAACAATAAGTACTACACAGCCTTTAAAAACTTTATGAAGTGTCAGTCACTCCGTTACTTAAATAAACATTCTCCAAGAAAACTGACAATCCGGGCACATCCACTTCGTGCAAGTGAATGCATCAGACCGAATTGCTTTCCATGAATGGGGCAGTTCGTTTTATTGTCGCTTAGAGTTATTGGTTTCGCCGTATTATGGCTGGAGGCACGCGATATGCCGAAGAAAATGTCAGTAGGAAAGTATCTAGGTATGTAGGTAGGTAGATATTGGTAGTGCAGTTCCTTTGGCTCAGACTTGCCAGTTTAGTACCTACCTTCGAATCTGGGTCGCACTTTAGTAAGAACTGATTTTTTATATTCAAAATCAGCTTGATAGTGACAATAAGTGGATAACACAATACTTAAATAAAAAAGCCGACCAAAATTCCAATTACCTAGGTATTTTTTGATTCATGGTTATTGGTTCTGCATAGAGATGTCCCTTTTTAACCGACTTTCGAAAAAGGAGGAGGTTCTATGTTCGACTGTATGTTTTTTTTTTGTATGTTTGTCCGCCAATTTCTCCGTCAGTTGTGGACCGATTTTCAAAATTCTTTTTTTATCCGAAAGAATATACTCCCGAGGGGATTTATATGGGACAACCCATATAAATTTTCTCGAAATTGCTTCAGCGCTTTTTGAGAAACTGAACAAAAACGAAAAATACGTTTACTTCGACGTTTTGGTGTACTCCAAATGTTTAAATTCCACGTTCCATGTTATTGGGGATTTTAGTTGTGGGGTATAACAACTAAAACGTGAAAAATAAAAAACTTTTTTTAAAAAAAAACACAACCGACTTTCAAAAAAATATACACTAAAAATTTAAAAATAACTTTTATTTCGGAAGTCGGTGTCAAATAACGAAGAAGTAAATTACAAACACCGACTTCCGAAATAAAAGTTATTTTTTAATTTTCAGTGTATTTTTTTTGAAAGTCGGTTTTTTTTTTGTAAAAAAGTTTTTTACTCTGTATGGCGCCTAGTAATGATCCGTTTTGTGCTAAGTATGTACTAAGATAACGATTTACATTTTTGTTACGTTGTTGATGAGTTGGTTTTCATCCTCGGAATTATTTTTGCTTCATGGAAACTACTACTTATAAGATTTCATAACATAAAAAGCCACACTATCATGTTCCGGCTTTTGTTGTTCGAAAGAAGTGGTCCGTGTGAGCCTAGCTTTATAAGTGTCGAGTGCTTCAATGAAAGCGTTTCATACTGTAGTTGTTTTATGAATTTAAAATCGGAATTGAGTTAACGTTGTTCATGAGTTCGTTGTTTACCTACATTTTTTGTCTTCCACAAATTGTTTTACTTTAAAGTTGGCTTTAGCACTAATGCAGCGTTATTTTTAGGATTAAGAGGACAGTAGACCTACTTTTTTCTTGTTCCGGGTATTCCACATGGATACCCTCCGTTTTGGGAAGAACGAAAGGCAAGATATGTTGGACGTCTACCTACTAAAATGCCATGGTTCCTATCCTACCGCTAGCGTGGGAGATACACGAACTGTTTAGGTGATATCGAGGAAGTTTTGTAAGTCTTTTTCTGGAAGATATTTGTGAATAATCTCAAAACCGACTTCAACGTGTGGGATTACCGTATTACCGGTATCCACATCCGACCACGCAACAAGCTGGTATGCATTTTTAATATGACTTTCACTTGAGTCCTTATTGTAGTCAACAGTATGCGATAACATCGAGGCAGTTTTAAGTGCGATTGCAAGTCGCAATCAACTGTGCTAGCAGAAAACAAGTGTGTGTGAATAGGGAGAGGGACCCCCTACAGTGAGAGAGATGCCCTGCAGTGGGACAATAAATAGGAAGAGGGACGCCATGGCCCTGTAGTGGTATAATAAATAGGGAGAGGGATGCCTTTGCTCTGCAGTGGTATAATAAATAGGGAGAGGGATGCCTTTGCTCTGCAGTGGTACAATAAATAGGGAGAGTGATGGCTTTGCTCTGCAGTGGTACAATAAATGGGGAGACGGAGGCCTTTGCTCTGCTGTGATACAATAAATAGGGAGAGAATTGCCTTTGCTCTGCAGGGAGAGGGATGCCTTTGCCCTGCAGTGGGACAATAAATAGGGAGAGGGATGCCTTTGCTCTGCAGTGGTACAATAAATAGGGAGAGTGATGGCTTTGCTCTGCAGTGGTACAATAAATGGGGAGACGGAGGCCTTTGCTCTGCTGTGATACAATAAATAGGGAGAGAATTGCCTTTGCTCTGCAGGGAGAGGGATGCCTTTGCCCTGCAGTGGGACAATAAATAGGTAGAGGGATGCCTTTGCTCTGCAGTGGTATAATAAATAGGGAGAGGGATGCCTTTGCCCTGTAGTGGGACAATAAATAGGGAGAGGGATGCCTTTGCTCTGCAGTGGTATAATAAATAGGGAGAGGGATGCCTTTGCTCTGCAGTGGTGAATAAATAGGGAGAGGGATGCCTTTGCTCTGCAGTGGTATAATAAATAGGGAGAGGGATGCCTTTGCTCTGCAGTGGTATAATAAACAGGGAGAGGGATGCCTTTGCTCTGCAGTGGTATAATAAATAGGGAGAGGGATGCCTTTGCTCTGCAGTGGTATAATAAATAGGGAGAGGGATGCCTTTGCTCTGCAGTGGTATAATAAATAGGGAGAGGGATGCCTTTGCTCCGCAGTGGTATAATAAATAGGGAGAGGGATGCCTTTGCTCTGCAGTGGTATGATAAATAGGGAGAGGGATGCCTTTGCTCTGCAGTGGTACAATAAATTAGGAGAGGTATGGCTTTGCTCTGCAGTGTTACAATAAATGGGGAAAGCGAGGCCTTTGCTCTGCAGTGGTACAATAAATGGGGAGTCGGAGGCCTTTGCTCTGCTGTGATACAATAAATAGGGAGAGAATTGCCTTTTCTCTGCAGGGAGAGGGATGCCGTTGCCCTGCAGTGGGACAATAAATAGGGAGAGGGATGCCTTTGCCTTGCAGTGGTACAATCAAACGGAAGATAAGGGAGAGGGATGCCTTTGCCCTGCAGTGGGGCAGTAAATAGGCTAGGCAAAATTAAAAATCGTTAATGATCGTCGCGTTAATGATTTTGTAATTTGTATCTTAGCAGCTGGGTAGTTATAGCTACTATTGCGACGGTAGGAACCTAATCACCTAAATTACCAGCCAATTCACGCCTTAAAAGTTCCATCACCTGCAAATAAAATGCCATAAAAGCAATAGAATTTACACACTTATAAGAGAATCCAGTTTGATTAGCTTTTTTCTTTTTAATGTCCACGCAAAATTTATTACTCTTCGCCTCAAGGAGACCAACGCAGTAATATAAAAAGTGAATAAATAAACATCCTATAAATACTTTTATTGACGCTCTATTTTCGTGCGAACGACTGCTATGAATGAATGGGATAAAAATAGTAATCTTATTATATACCAGACACGATAAGTTTTAAAAAACTGACGCTAGCCTTCCACGTCATGCCTAGGGGTAGCGGATAAATTATGAAAATGAGTTACCGCACACCTTTCTTTTTTTTTTTAATGCACCCCTGGGACACAGGGAAGGAACAGGCGTGGGTTTTACTCAGTAAAAGTCTGACACGCCCTCCCGTTACACCCAGAGCGGGAGAAGTCATTGGATGATTCAGACAGCGATAGCCACTGGTCTAGTACCTCAATGCATGCAATTTTTACATGAAATTTATCAATAAGTCAAAAATGTAAGGGATTGAAAAGCGCTATCGAAATTTCACGTGATCTATCTGTTGCATTAAATACTTTCGACATATCCTCTGGTCAGACCAGATCAAAGAATTAACAGAACTCACTGTGACCACTACCCTGAGAAGAGCCGAAGATAGAGTGACCTGGAAGCAGTTCGTCAGTGAATCCATCAAAGTTTTTCAGGACGAATGAGAAAAAGAACAAGTATATTTGACAATCGCTGTCGCTGAAAGAATAACACTTTGTCTAGAGCATCAGATGTAAGGATACACAGTAGCTCAGTGGTAAAAACGGTGGCACGGTTTTACAAGAGCTCATGTTTATTATTCTACAAATTTCTTTCGTTATTAGGGTTCTGTACCCAAAGGGAAACCAACGGAACTCTATTACAAAGCCTCCGCTCTCCGTCCGTCTGTCAGTCAGCGGGCTGTATCTCATGAACCGTAATAGGTAGACAGTTGACATTTTTACAGAGTGTTTATATCTATTGAACAACAAATAATAAAAATAAAGTTAAATTAAAGGTGACCCATACAAGAAACGTGTTTTTTTCGGTTAATGGTGACTGGTTTTTTAAATATCTTCTGAACATAAAAATTGTACCTTACAAGAAACAACATACCACAGCTGTTACATATGCTATTGTACTCCAACTTCGTTTGAAAGCAGTTGGGAACCTGAGCCCAATTGAGGACAGGGTGAGTCCGTGTTGGAAAGTCCAAAAGTGAAAGTACCGTAGGTATTTGCAGACCTACTTAAGTACTAAGATGCGTCTAGAAAGTGTTCCGTCTGCAATTTCACTACTTATTGAGATGTTTGTGCCGTGTTGACAGCTACGGAGAAGTACCGACATTGCATCGGAGTACCTAAGTATGATATAATGTTAGTCAATTACAGTTTAAGTATTACGTAACTTTGAAATTCTAGGCTAAAGTATTAAAATACTATAGTTTGTGCTTAAGTATAGGTATACTAGGTAGGTCGGTGGCCCAGTCGGGGATGCGCGTGAATTTTAGGTATCCCGGGCCTTTGACTTACGGTAGCGGTAGTAACTGTGGGGTTTTAGTCGGTAGGAGTCCGACATAATACTCCGATCTACCCAAACAGAGAGTATCCATGAGAATTTCCCCATACTAATAAAAAAAAAATACAAAAAAACAACCGACTTCCAAAAAAGAAAATACACTGAAATTTATAAATTAACTTTTATTTCGGAAGTCGGTGTTTGCATTTTATTTCTTTTTTGGAAGTCCGTTGTTTTTTTTTTGTAAATAAGTGTTTTATTTTTCGCTTTTTAGTTGTTGTTATACCCCAAAACTAAAAACCCCAATAAAATGGAACGTGGAATTTAAACATACTCATAATTGGAGAAAACCAAAACGTCATCGAGGTATACGTATTTTTCGTTTTTGTTCAGTTTTTCAAAAAGCGCTGAAGTAATTTCGATAAAATTTATATTCGACCACCTCGGGAGTATATTATTTTGGATAAAAAAATAATTTTGAAAATCGGTCGACAAATGACGGAGAAATACCTTTTTCGAAGTCGGTTGAAAAGATAGGTCGAAGGCCAGGCAGACTGCATGAACTAGGTTAAATATTCTCTTGAAACTCAAGAACAATAGTGAAGTGTGTTAACCTTACATAATTTTATCAATGATAGGTACCTAAGCTATTAAGTCTGTCATCCTGTATACAAGGTTTCAGTCCCTAAGCAGACAAAGTGGTCATTATTAGTAGTTGATTGCAGATGTTGAGCTTCAAGGTTCTATGAAATACATGTGACCTATGATTTTGCTTACACACGCAACAACACGGTTGTTCCAACTACCAGCTTATAGCTACATGATAATGTTATGAACAGAGGGGCGTTGCCACCGTCACGTATTTGTGCTCGCATGCAATGCCAATACCTTCCTACCTAAAAATTTCGGAAGAATTTGAATAATAAATACGCATGCATATTTTCCTTTCCGGGAGGAAATAGGGACAGTGGCCCCAAGCGAGGCCAGTCAGCGTCAAGTTGGTCTAATTTGGTGGTCCCTTTTGTTTCCCAACTCCCAAAAAGGTTTTTAAAGTTTCACATCTCTTTATTAAAGGCTACTCTACAGGAAGTTCTTGCTTTTCGACACGTGCCTTCTCAAAGTGACATCCTATCAGCGATAACGACTGTCGTGATAAAAGTCTGTAATGTATGGGATTATGTGGTGTCCAATCCCATTAGACATTTTGGTATTTCGACAATCGCTACCTCTGGTAGTGTCTGGTAGTCTCTGCTCAAGAAGATATTTCTACTATGGCGAAGATAAGACATATTATTATCATTGTTAGGTAGGTCTTGTACCTTTCTACCTACATACATTGTTTTCTGGACTATCTATCTACCTAGCTGTGTCAGTAAAACACAGCAAGACAAGTAGATAATTATGCACTGCGTGTTTAAAGAACACGACATTTAATCTCGGTCATTAGTGTTGGCTTGGTAACTAATCAACAAACAGTCTTCAGTCAAATTGTTGCCGTTGCGTGACGCCCATAGACAGTAGACAGGGGGTCTACTCCAAAGTGTTTTTACGAAGTAAGTACCTATCGGCCTAATGTTTGGAAATATTTGTGTGAAGTGTTAAAGTGAATGTGCCATACCTAAAATTGTAGCGAAATGGCATTACGTATGTTTTTAGTGGAAGAAGCTCCCAGAGAAGAGCTACAATTTTAGGTATGGCACATTCACTTTAACACTTCACAAAAATATATGCAAACATTCGGACGGTACTTCGTAAAACACTTCGGAGTAGACCCCCAGGTGTCTACTGTCTATGGGCGTCACGCAAAGTAATTTCCGTCGTATACATACATACAGGTGTGTACCTATACCCGACGAAAATGTTTAAGTACATAAAAGACATATTATCTTAATATTAACTATATAGAACCTAACTACGTAGGTACATATTATGTATACAAAAACAGATTATACTTTCGCGTCGAAGTACTCCTCCACATCGCTGTCATCTGGGCAAGCCGGAAAGGTGCCCAGAAAACTGGCAGCACTGCCACGTTGAATGGCAATGCTAATTCTTTGGGCGAAAAACGAGCCAGCCGGTCTGAACGTTCATAAATATCCTTTACAAGTCTATTGTGTGTGAGGGATGTGACCTGTCTCGTTGGTCTAGAGAAGATGTAAGGGCTACTTGAGTATGAGGTTCAAGGCCTGTGTCGTGTGTTATTAGGTCATTTTGAATTTCTCAGAAACAGGCATAACTTAGTCAGATCAACCACAATGCGATTGCGGAACTACGTCAAAAACAATGCGTCACCTCTTGTCATGCCCTCGAAGAACCTTTACGAGGTAAACGCTAACGTTATCGACGTGCTATACATATTTTGGTCAAACGAGATTTAATTTTAAAATCATTGATATGACGAAGAAGAACTAACAGCCCGAAGACTGGAACTTATAATGTGTCGTTAGACATTTGGGTGAAGATACTATTCGCAGGTACGCTTCTGCCTAACTCTTGGGGCAATACAGGCACGATATTATGTCATGTCAGTTATTTGAGCAACAATTTACATATCTTCAGAATGTTCTTCGTATATAATATGTAGGGCATTGCCAAGCAGTTGCACATAACCCAACAGAAACAATTTACTCTGAAACTGATATATGCTAGATGCGATGCAGCTGTTGTTATTCGTGTCATACCAAGGTCCACGTGGAAAGCTTCCAAGACGGTCATTCTCATTCAGATTCATTTGGCCAAAGATCACCTACTTATAATTGGATGTGTTGCCTGGGCGACCAATTTTTGGCAAAAGGTTGGCTCTTTTTGCAAATATGGCAGTTATGGCAAAAATCGGCATATTTATTTATTTGGAATCTCCCCTAAAGAAGGTTGCTTTACATTCTACATTCCTTTTTTAGATTTTTTTGTTTGAACTAAGAATAACGAAGGGTGCCTGCGAATTTGCAAAGTGTTTTGCATACATTTGCATCCTCTCAAAAGGATCTTGACCTTTTTAATGTTTTCTTTTATAACACATCGGCAAGGGGAACCATTCAACTTAGTTCAACAGATTGGGTTACCTAGTTATCATGTAACCTTCTTCGTTTCTTGGAATTAAAGAAGCCATGAAGATATATTGCAATTTTATAGTATTGGAAACTATGCTAAAACACATTAAGATATATTGACAAAGCTTTTAGTTCTCTGTTTAATTAGGTATAGGTACCTATTTCATCATACTGTATCGTTAATTTTAAATGCATCTGTTTGAAGATAATATTACAATAAAACATTATTCACAGCTCACTGAATAGCATGCCCGAAGGCCGGACAGGGCATTTTATTTTTGATTTGTAGGCCAGTATCGGGGGAGAGCCTATTGAGACCACTGCACTGGCGAAGCGACAATGTGTTAAATGAACCGTGACATACAGATGTAGGTCTTACTATGTCACTGTGTTATACAAATAGGTGCTTTGATCTGTTCCGTGAGTTCCGGGACAGATGGCGAAAAAGCTAAACAGGTCAAGATTGTTCTATGTAAGGAAAGTGATATTGATAACATTCGTCCGGGATTGTGGAGGTCATACCAACAGAACTAACCTATCCTAACCAGGATCAGTTAGTTTCGTGGTTGAGCAATATATATGGACAACATACAATCTTAACCACTCTGGAGGTATAAAAAAGCATATTTGGAAGATATTTCCCTTCTTGGTTCGGGGGTTTAGAGATGTTTCGTCTACTAAGGAAGGAAGGAGGAAGAGGAAGGACTGACCAAATTAAATCTGCTGTAGGCGATCCCTTGCACCAGTGCACCAGGATGTCGTTCAGCAGGGAGAAGTGGCGAAATATCGTGAGGCGAACCACATTCACAATCCACAAAAGTCGCTACAAGATGGTCACGATCGCTCTGTCAAGAGTGTCACGACGAAGAAGTCACTAAGAAAGTATTTATTTTATTTTTTACCATTTGTAATGTGGTCGACGATGGGGTACGCATGCCTGGAAGTAACCTATTCACTCTTGACTGACCCCCAGGTTGTAGTGGAATGAAATTGATGTTTTAGGAGTAAATTTAATAGTACAAATCTGTTCACAAAAAAAAAAGTGCTACAGTATGTCATAAAGTACACAGTTGCACAGTAGTACTAATTGCTCTCTCACATGTAGCGCAGTTACATGACTCAAAGGAGGTTTGTATACCAACGTGTACACCTAGAGAGATTTGACACTTATCGTAAAAGGTGTTACCTCGTTATCAAGCGTGACGACACATGTGTACAAGATCTGTTATCAGTCGTATCGAAAGAGCACATCCTTTCTCAAAGTGGTGTGATGACGACAGCCATCAGGAAGGAGAGAGATACCATGGTATCAAGATAGAGCCCACCACGTGCGCACGGATTAAAGTGTACAAAATATGTTAAAACGCTGTTGACAAACATAAAGGAGTGTTTATAAAGGAGTGTATAAGTGACAAACTTTACTTGAGCATCAGAAATTGTTAAAAGTCACTTCAAATTCTTCACAAACCGGGTGTTAAACTGTCAAATTATGTAAATGCAGTAGAGTCACCAATCCAGCACTTCAGTACCTATAACTTTGGCATATCTATTAGTCCGGCTGTCCGGCACCCTCCGCTCAGGCCTACCCCACCGTTTCCTACTTTTTGATTTTCATTGGATTTCACCAGTAGACGGAGTGATTCATGGGGAAATAAGTGTATAGTTTGTACCCGTGTGGAGCCGGGGCGGATCGCTAGTATCTAATAATTCCCAGACAAAATAATAATTAATAAAATAGACCATAAGGAACTTAATAATTAACACAATAACATGTTACGACGGCAGTTCCCGCCATTCTCTCGTAAAGTATCATCAGATAAAATCGAGTGACTGTAGCGATATCGACGGGTATCGTGTCATGGACTTTGTAGATTAATCTTGAGTTTTTAGTCCAGTTATCCTACACTCGATGTAACTAGCACTTTTTCAAGTAATTACTGGCTAGGAAGGAGCACTATGGGGTATTGATGTCGAAGAGTTGGTCAAAAACCCAATTTAGCAAATCCATAAATAAGTACAGTAACCCATATCTTTGGCAAGAGAAAGAAATAACACATTTAAAAACAATGGATAGTTTTCGCAGCACATTGTGAATTCGAAGTTTGTGGGTTGTCTTTACGTAAGATACCTATTGAAGCGCTCAAACTTGTCCTTAAATTTATCAGCTGCGATCTTTTGGAAACACAATTTTTTGATTGTTTTGTAATGGATACTGGGATTTGACATATACTTAACTCACAATTATAGTGGTCCTAAATGTACCATGACGTGATATGAAAAAAAAATAATTTTTAATAAAAATGATAAAGTAATTGTAGAGGTTGAAATAGATAATGTCAATATTCAATCGCTTTTCGCTTACTTCTGTGCAACGAACAACTGCCAGAGTAGAAAGTGTAGAGGCAAGTAACCGAGTGCAATCAATGTCATTGATGCGGCTTATCTCACATCAAATATGGACTAATGATCAACTCGTTTACTTGCAATGAGAACCTGTTTGCACGTTAATTTAGTTAGTTAGTTTCCGTTTAACACGACTAGTTTTCTAGCGGTACGTTATTAAGTTAGAAATTATTTATGATGATTACTTCTTGCTAACACCGAATTAACCGAAGAAAAATGTATTTTCTGAAACATTCGCGAATGGGATAGAGGCATGAGTGCTGCTGAGCTGTTCCATCTCGCAAAGGACAAAGAAAAATATTCGTAGGTACTTCTTGCTAACACCGAATTAGACAAAGAAAAATGTCTTGGCTGAAACATTCGCGAATGGGATAGAGACACGAGTGCTGCTGAGCTGTTCCACCTCGCGAAGGACAAGTGTTGATAGCCAATAACCTTCATTAATTGCAGAAAAATGATGGCCGATGGAGCAGACGAGTCCTGTGAGTGGAGACCGCGTATCGGCAAGCGTAGTGTGGGACGCCCACCAGCTAGATAGACGACGACCTTAAGAAGGGGGCTGGGATAGACTGGATGCGGAAGGCGGAGGACACGGCGTAGCCTGGGAGAGGCCTATGTCCAGCACTGGACTGCGATAGGCTGAGTTGATTGGTTGATTGAATTGGAGAAAATCCTCACGGATGTTCTCGGGCTTGGGGCGGCCGGGGTTGTTGGTAAGAGTCTTACTGACTAAAACCATACGATGTTTTACAGTCTACACCTTTAGCCGGGACGCTGGAGTGCTTGCGTATTTCAGTGAGAGACCATACATAATCTGGCTTAGGACATGATACTATTTATTCCAGTGGTCTCTATGTTCCCCTTGAATAAATTCAGCAATGATATGTATTGTATGCGTAATTAAGTGTGTACTGTCCTAATTATAGTAACAGTCACTGCATTGCTCTTAATTCCTCTGTTCTATGTCAGTTAGCGTCTTCCTGTTACAGTTAAACAAGTCTGGCCATGTGGCCGCTAATTTAAACAAGCAATTAATTGTAAAAATGTGCTGTCGTTAGGTTGGTACATGAAGCAATTATGTTTTAATTTTGTTTTGTATGTTTGCGTTGTGGTGTTTGAGTAATATTGTCAACTAGTAATGTGTACCTACTTGCATACCTAGCTTATGCTTCTTGTAGGTACCTGTGTGAATAACACCCGGTTTTATGAATCGCGAGTTTGGAGACCAGAACGTGTCAACCCATAACACAAGCTCTGCTTAGCTTGGGACTAGATGTCGTTGTGTGATAGTTGTGGAATATTATTATATTATTATTATTATTAAACCCTAGTTTATTGTCATAGTTTGACAGGTTTTCAAGCTAAAGTAGAGTTTGGCAAATACTCAACTAATCTTAATTCGGAAACCGAGTGTATCTCAAAGGTGTTTTGTAAAACACCTTTTGTTAAACTAACGACCCGCCCTGGCTCGGAACGGGTAGAAATTATACCATATACACACAAACTTTCCTCGTTCATCGCTCTTGTTGAAAACCGTGTCAAAATCTGAGGGCCTTCTTTTTTTTTTCGTGGCGAATCATCAGATGACTTCTCCTGCTCTGAGTGGAGCGAGAGGGCGTGTCAGACTTTTACTGACTAAAACCCACCCTTGTTCCTTCAGTTGCCTCTGTGACAATTTAAGGGCCGCGGTAACTCTGTCATGTGAAGAGGAGGGATGAAACACATGTAACTAAAAGAGTATCTAATGAATATAAATGTAGATGGATGGAGTGGGAGAGGGAGGCCAAAGAAAAGATGGATGGATTGTGTGAGGAGTGATATGACAGAAAAAGGAGTTAGTGATAACGTGACGGCTGACAGGACAGAATGGAAGTAAAAAACGTGTTGCGCCGACCCCAAGTAACATGGGATAAGGGCAGGAAGATGATGATGTTAACTCTGTTTCGAATTTATCCGCGACCCAAAATCTGAGGGCCTCGTGTGAGTTTTGTAACGCACTCGAACGCGTTTGCGTAAACGTTCGCTTATGTGTTTATTAAGGCTCTTCTCACGGTCCAGTGGCGCCCCCATTGAATAAAAAATCGTAGCATAGCACAGAAAATAAATATTAAAAAATCCAACTGCCGTTTTTGGTACTTTTGCCTACTACTTTGGATACAAAACATTTTGAGACCTGTTGTAACAACGTAAAAATTCTTTATCCTCTTTGTAACAAACGTGAAGTTGGATTTTTTAATATTTATTTTCTGTGCTATGCTACGATTTTTTATTCAATGAGGGCGCCACTGGTCCGTGAGAAGGGCCTTAATATAATATAATCGTTTATAAAAAAAAAGAGGTTACCCGTTATTGTCACCAGGTGGCGCTTATAGTATAGTTTTAAAGCGATCGAGTTTGTTAGAAAACTCACACTCGCTCGGGGTACCTACCTACTGTGGCGTGATTTAGAAGAAGTACCTAAGCGGAGAAACAGAGAGACGTAGACAGTGACTTTGTTTTATACTACTTATTAGATATCGAACTTTTGACCAGTGGTCCATATTACCTTGCCCTAAATTGCAAAACCGGCCAAGTGCAAGTCGGACTCGCATATGAAGAGTTCCGTACCATCGTATAAGATTATACGCGTCTACTTGTTGCCATTACTAAGATCGAGCAAAAAAAGCAAAAAAAAACACGTTACTACTAGGGCAGCCCCGTTTAATTTTTTATTTATTTATAATTTTATTATTTGTGGTTATAGCGGCAACAGAAATACACATTCTGTGAAAATTTCAACTGTCTACCTATTACGGATCATGAGATACAGCACGCTGACAGACAGACGGACGGACGGACAGCGGAGGCTTAGTAATAGGGTCCCGTTGGTTACCCTTCGGGTACGGAACCCTACAAAGCGTAAAGTCATGGGGAGAATCCTTTTGCCCAGCACTGGCATGATGCAAGTTGATAGTACTGGCATGCTTTGACTATTTACGATCGTGAGCATCAACATTGAGTTTATCGTTAACTCCTACTGTTCAAACGTTTCCATGCAAAGAAGTTTTTGATCGTCTCCATTTCAGAAACCTGTTCCGAGTTTCCTCACTTACCTAGGCACTCAGTTTACCTACATATTACGTCGTATTTATGTTATTTATTATGTAAGTAAAGGAATCATGTAACTTGTCTAACGATTTGACGTCTGGTTTTTGAGCTCACGGTCACAGGTTATTTATCTTACATGACAAATACAATATTTTTTGGGTATAGCCTATTGTGAGGGTTTAGTGATATATTTTTTGTGCCATCCATCAGTGGTAGTCACGGGTATAATATTAATTTAATGTTTAATTAAACATAGACTACAAAAAAAATAAGAATTTGCCTTTGGCGGAGGTGTAAAAAATATATAAAAGAAGATAAAAATAAAACACATGTAATAAAACATGTTGTAGGTATAGGCTATTCAAAATAATATCTAATGAAAATTACTATCGAAACGATGTACGTTTTGGGATTTGCGAAGTTAAAGCCAGTTAGTATATTTAATCAATTCATGACTAAATATACATGAATAGTATCCGCGTATCCACATCCATGGCAGTTAGAAATTTAAAGAATTTTACTTATTATTTCTGTTAATGAACGGAGTGTAACCATCTATTCCTATAGACTGAAAGGTCAGCCACTGCAGAGATTTGAGGGCATTCGTGTCCTGGGAGTATATCATGACTCTAAACTCTAGTCTAATGTTCACGTGGAGCAAATAGTGGCTAAAAGATCCAGAGCTTTAGGTTTTGTAATGTGACTGGCAGCGTGTTTTAAGAAAGCAAAAACTACCAAATCCGGGTTGTCAAATTGAACCCCGACGACAACCCGGGTTGACAGCCGATTTTTTTTTTTTTTTCTCTTTAATTTTTTTTTTTTTGTCCGACTCACCAGTGAGTTGCGGGGCTTCACGGGTTGATATTGTACTTGCTTGTGAGAAGTCATTTATAGGAACCCGCGTTATGGCGTACACGTCGATCGCATTGAGAGTGTGCAAACAGACTTATAGTTGTGATTATTTGGATCTTTGCAGGAAATTTTAGCTACAACCACTTACTAACCGTCCGCGTCGTCAACTAGCTGACTACATTTTTGCTCAAAACTGTATCCAATGAGGTGCACTGTCCGCAGCTTCTGCGTAAGCTGTATTTTAACGTTCCCCAGCGATCGCTTTTTAATCCACCTATTGCTATTCCTTTGTCTTCTTCGAACTACAGGCAAAATTCATTTTTAGTGCAAGCGAGTAGATGCTCGCACTAAAAATTAGTCTGCTTGCATAACTCATTAAAGAAGACTTTAATGACTTATGCAAGCAGTTCTCTTTGGACTTCTTTTCAACCGAAGGCTCAAGCGTACGCAATAGGCTGAACCTTGAATTCTTCAAAATTAATAGTGTTAATGGTTTTTTTTTAATTTTTTTTTATTTTTATTTTTTTTTTGGGGTGGTAAATCATCCTATGACTTCTTCCGCTCTAGGGTGGAGCGGAAGGGTGTGTCAGACTCTTACTGACTAAAACCCACCCCTGTTCCTCCCTGCCTCGAGTGCCCGGGGGCGCGGTGACTCTTTCGAATTTATCCTCCACCCCCGGGCAGTTTATCCTCCACCCCCGGGCAGTAGTGTTAATGGTTCTGGTTCATAATTTATTTAATTTTATTATAGTTTATTCCTTATGTTTGGCGGCACCGATTTGACGATTGGTGCTCTTCTTTTCTGGATTACTTGTCGTGTATAAGATCTCTTATTGTATTACTGACATTACTGTATAGCTAGCCGTGAAAACCTATAATTGGCTTAATGTTTCTTATTTTAGTTTACTCATTGTATTTATGTATAGCTGTTGGTTTTCCATGTGATAAATAAATAAATTACATACCTTTTTTTTGCTAATGGGGAAACCTTCAACAGGCGCCTGGACTTGGAACACCAGGGAGTGTGCGATTTTTATCTCACTTAAAATACCACGGTGATCACCATCAGTACATAGATGGGTTCCCCCTGACCTCTAAGAAACCACCGCAGAACCCCCTCTGTACAACGTCTATTAGGGCACACCCGTGAGGAAACCGGAAAGGGGCCTCCCCTCAGCCTCGCTGTGCACGGCAGCTCGTGATCACTGTCCTACCGTCTTTCCTAGAGTCACTCGGTGTAGAAGGAAAGTTGAACGAGGGTCTAAAAAGGCTTAGTGAGAGTGCAGCATATTATTGTGTTATTAAAAAGACAAGAACATTTGTGCAATTGTGCACAAGTTCTACATGGTAGGTACATCCTACACAGGATTAGAAATTATTCAGCAACACGGGCGCCGCCATGATACACCCATGTCATGTAATGTACTGGAAGTTGGGAGGCAAGCCTATCATTATGTGGATTATTATGCTAAGTTACGAGGAACGGATTTCGGTTGGGTGGAGTGTTGTATAACCGCAAACTATGAGCGTAGGTATACGGAACGGGCACGGTGTAGTCTGTGCCATCTAGTGGAGTAAATTAGAAACTTTTACGCTTTAAAAACATGTCATTGACATTGCCTTGCCATTTATATATACACACGCATCATGCACACATGCAGCACGCATAACGTAGACTGGCATCTAGTGAGTGAAATCCGCAACATTTACTGTATAAATACTTGACATTGACATAAGTGCCGCCATTTATAGGTAGTTCCTGCACGCTCCCTATATGTTCACAAATTACACAATGTTATGTAGGTAGGGAAGTACAACAGCCTGTTGGTAATAGATAGATATGATTTGTGATAAATCATAATCAACCTTTAGGAAGGGACTTTCACACAGGAATGACTGACTCTATAAAGCCGAACCGAGCCTTATTTTAAGAACTCCTGAGTGCTATGATAAAAGTCAATAGGTTTTAAAGGGTTTTCCCTTAAAAGACTTTGATTTTCCGTGTACCACATCATTAAGGGCGTGACATGACCTAAAGCGCGGTCAGTTCTCGCATAGAAAAGAAAGAGACGAGTGGCGACATAATGCTTGCAATTTATTGCAAAATATGAAGCATTTGATCAATTTACTCATAACTGAGATGAGCTTTAAAAAAACAATGTTTACTATTGAGATTCGATTCATTATTTTTATTTTTACCGACATACTTTGTCTAGTAATACTTTTGGGAAAATATTTTAAAAGCTCAAATTAAGAGATACTCGTAGGTTTGTCGAACATTTGTATCTAACATTTTATTGTTAAACTTGTTTCGGAAACAAAAAAGTTCTCAGAAATACATATAGTCAAAGTTAACAAATATTTTTGTCTGTTAGAAACTAATTTGGCTATTTTTTTTCGAGTTTTTGCAACAAATACTGACACAGTTTTTTTTTTTTTGGGGGTGGGAAATCATCCAATGACTTCTCCCGCTCTAGGGTGGAGCGGAAGGGCGTGTCAGACTCTTACTGACTAAAACCCACCCCTGTTCCTCCCTGCCCTGAATGCCCAGGGGCGAGGTAACTCTTTCGAATTTATCCTCAACCCCTAGGCAGGCATCGGCCATGACGGGCCCCGTCATTAATGCTGACAACTTTTTGAGCGCGCGTGGAAAACTACGCGCCGTCGACTCTCGGGCCTGGTGCTGATCGGACGGCGAGCTACCCATTACTCGCCGTCCGCAGGCCCGGGTCTACGGTGGCCGGAGATTGTCTCGCGGCGCCGGAAGCCCCTTGCGTCTGCTGCGGAAGAGAGCATCTTGGTCTGCTTAACTATAATCAATTGGATGTACTCAAATCTGCTTTTAATAGTCCATAAAGAAATAGAGAGGCTCCAATATTGCCAGAAAAAAAGAATACCTTCAATCACTTTTGAAAGTGACCAATAAGTATTTCTTTTTTAACGGTGACACTCAGCATAAAACTCAGTTATTTTGAGCTGAAACTCCGAAACACCTGGCTTCTGCAGTTTTAGATAATATTTAGTGTTTGGCCCGTTATTTTATGAGGAGTACAGCCGAATTTTACGACTGATAATAATGTTTAGGTACCCTCATTACGACGGGTTTAGCCAAATCTCCTCATTAAAGGTCTTAATTTCAGCATTTTCGTCTTCAGGTGAGCAGTGATAGCGAAATTTTTTACGCAAGAATAAAACAAAACAACGGATTTTGCCCATTTGTTTGCAAGAGGTCAACACTCCTATGTATGTATTAGGTACGAAAGGGACGTCCTCTAATCAGTGACACATTATTTTTTAGGGTTCCGTACCAGAAGGGTCCAAACGAAGCCCGATTGCTGTCACTCACGTGCAAATAAGCAATAGCAAAAATACTATTCCCTTTTTTGTTAACTATGGGGCAGCATAAATATTTGGCCCGGGGCGCCAAATTTTTGAATACGCCACTGTGTAAGATTTGGACAAATGAGATTTGGTCTTGACAGCCGAAGTGACATTGGCAACTTATATTTATAATTTTTGTAAGATAAATGTGATCGTATTTGTTTTTGTGAATTGGTCATGGGGGTTTCAAAATAAAAGTCTGAAGGAAACTTCTAAAAATAATATGGTTCATTAAAATGAAGGATAAATAAAAACATCAAAAAACTCGTCTGCAAAAAATAACTGGAAGAGATCCAAACAAGCCAATTTTGATGCTGTTTACAATCTGATGCTGTTGATTGGATTCAATCTGTGATTGAACTAAAATAAACACCAACTGCATCAGAATATAACATTAATTACTTAATAAAAACTTTTTTACAAAAATAATAAAACCGACTTCCAAAAAAAAAATCAAAAAGTGCAAAATAATTTTAATTTCGGTGTCGGTGTTTCTGGTTTTATTTCTTCGTTTTTTGACACCAACTACCGAAATTAAACATACATAAAAAAAAATACAAACATCCGAATTGATAACCTCCTCCTTTTTGAAGTCGGTTAAAAAAATAGATTTTTAGTTAAAATTTAAAGAAAACTTTATAAATAACATATTGCTGTTCGAGAATATGACATAAGTCTTGTATCATACTTATCCTAGCTGTCACATCGAATTTCAGTAACATTCAGCATTTTTTTTGGGGGTGTGAAATCTTCCAATGACTTCTCTCCCTCTGGGTGGAGCGGCAGGGCATGTCAGTCTTTTACTGACTAAAACAAACAAGCAACTGAAGGAACAGGGTTTTTTTTTGTGGGGTGGGAAATCATCCAATGACTTCTCCCGCTCTGGGTGGAGCGTGAGGGCGTGTCACTCTTACTGACTAAAACCCACCCCTGTTCCTTCCCTGCCTGAGTGCCCAGGGATGCGGTAACTCATTTTCAGAATTTATCCGCTACCCCTAGGCATAAGGAACAGGGGTGGGCCTGTTCCTTCAGTTGCTTGTGTCAGGGCCGCGTTAACTCTCTTTCTAATTTCTTGAAGTAAGCGGTTCATTTGTATGGGTTGAAGCTGTATTTAAAGTATGACCACAAATTCTCATTACATCTTGTAGAGTACTGAATACCTAAATAGATAAAGTAAATATCTCTAATGGACAAGCCGGCCTAGCGGCATAAATACTTGTAATACTACTTGTACGTAATTTTATTACCAGTTATAACTGTTTATTTTACATCCATCCATAAAATCTATTTTATTATCCCTGTCCTGAATGCGCTCCAATCATGAGGCAATGTTTGAAGTTATAATGTTGCCCAATAACACTAAATTACTGCAATTTGTGTTAAAATGCGATGTTCAACAGCCTTAATAAAACTAGCTAACCATAAATATGTTTTTTTTTCGGGGTGGGAAATCATATAATGACATCTCCCGCTCTGGGTGGAGCGGGAGATGTCGTTAGAAAGTAATAATAAATAAAAAATTATAGGGGCTCCAATACAAGAAACGTGATTTTTTCAGCTTATGGTACGGAACCCTTCGTTTGCGAGTCCGACTCGCACTTAGCCGGTTTTTATAAATAAAGCCCTATTTGATTTATAAGGCTATGTAATACAACAAGTGGACATTCCACTTCTAATCGAAAGCTTAAGTTGTTCACTTGGCTGGACAATGCTAATCCAAAACATACAATAGTTTGGTTATTTTTGGATAACAATAAAAGGGCTTACCGCGAAACAAGCAGGATCTGACTACAAGCTACGAGTACATGGATATGCTAATAATTATGAGAATCAGCGACAAACACGGAGACTTCCGTTGACATGCGTGTGCGCATCCGTTGGCGATGTTTTGTTTTTTAATGAGTTTAGGTTTTAGGTAATAACGGACCTATCGTAGTTTTAAACGCCAGATATCGATATAAGTTTAAACATACACACACACATACATATTGGGAGCAAGTCTGCTTTCTATATTTTTTTATGAAATCCATAGCTTTTGTCATAGGTATGATATGATAATTTCTCCAATTTTGTTAAGTATTTAGCCATTTTCCCTTATTTTTATGAATTTGCCCCTGTTCACCACTAGTTAATTTCAGTTGAAACACATTTTTTTTCAACATCTCGAGAAGAAAATTCCGAAATAGAAATTTTGACCAGCCGACGATAACTTAGTACGGTAATTTTTTTTTTCCTTTAATTTTGGCTTTGCACGGTTTGTGCATTTAGCCAGTGTCAAGTTAAGAAAGTATTTAGTTTTAGATACAGAAAACTGCCACTTTTTCCCATTAGAATGCAGATGTAACACATTATAATGTTTTTCGGTATTTGGCAGTAAATGAGTCGAGTCAGTCTTCTCGGCAAGCTTCGCTGAGGTACCTAGTCAATACTACGACAAAATTCTCAGCTTTATGTTACTGAGATCGCGCCTGTTTCAATTATTCCACATATTGCCCAGTTGCGTAGACACTTGAAACAAAACTACACGAATTTTACTTTATTACAATATCCACTAGGAATCAATTTGCGAATAATTAAAAAAGCCACTGGACTTCACTTGATAAAATCCCGCCCAAAACCTCGTGTCTACCTACTTGTACATATATATTTTCTGTCACAAAGACACGTGCATTCTCTTACATAACAGGTGTAAGTCCCACTGCAACTAGGTCACTAGCTGCAACAAAAGAGCCCGCGGGGCTTGCAGGCTTGTCATATGGAACCGCGTCCGGTCTATTGTACTCTATGCTCTGTGGCTATTTGTGGAGCGTGACGTCATCGTGACGTCATCACCTTTGTGAACCAGAGGTCAAGTGTAATTGTCATTATTTTTGTTGGGAATGATTGTTGAAATTGTGTTTTAAGGGCTATTGTTGGTTGGGGTTAGTTTTGGTATCTGTAAGTTATACATAAGCAACTTAGAAGGAATACTATCACGGATAAGTTAGCGTGGCCGGCACGCACTTGGTCAGATTTGTTTTTGTAGATTCACCGAAAAACTTTGACTCATCAATGTTAACTTTGACTCATCAATGTTTTGCAGGTTGCAAATAGGACTTTGCAAATGGAACTTTAGATACGCTCTTTTTATCAATTATGTATGTCTATGTAGTTTTTTCTGACTGACAGACTTCGTGGCAATTCAAAAGTGGCTTTAGGTAATTGGTTTAATTAAAATTAATGCTTTGATTTACCGTGATCCGGTAGGTAATAATAAACTACATAATATAGAATCTTTGATCATATATTTATGTATGATGATGATGAATAATGATCATCTTTGACTGACATTTCAATAAGACAAATATTTACCTCGTTTCAATTTCAAGGAAAGAACAAACTAAGTTCTTCTTCAGAATTGTTAGCTTAGAAGCTAGACAAACGCGCTGTTGACTCGGTCGTCGTAAGGTTTCAATTACAGATCATTAGTAATAGCACAAATAATATACTAGCGTAGTAATAGGTAACCGAACGCTCTACCTTGACCGTGACTTGTTAGTAAGTTACTACGTAGAAACAGAACTTACTAAGTTAGAGGTGCTATAATGGTTACAATTAAGAGTTGAATTTCACACATTCAGGGTGTAGGTAATAGAAATAAATGCTAGCTAAATGCAATGAATGTAAAACTTCAATGCAATGAAGTTGGATTTTATAACTCCTTCTTCAGTTACCATCGACCTATGTGGGCCAGTTTTTAAATGTTTTAACTGATAAACTGTGAACCAATTAAAATGTTCATAGGTTCCTAGTCATCGTAAAGTTTACTTAAGATCATTAGTAGTAAGTAACCGAACGCTCTACCTTGACCGTGACTTGTTAGTTAGTAAGTTACTACGTAGAAACAAAACTTGCTCAGTTAGAGGTGCTCTAATGGTTACAATTAAGAGTTAAATTTCACACATTCAGCGTGTAATGGAAGTAAAGGCTAGCTAAATGCAATGAATGTAAATCTTCAATGCAATGAAGATGGATTTTATAACTCCTTCTTCAGTTACCATCGTCCTACGAGTATTTGGGCCAGTTTTTAAAAGTGATTGGCTGTTAAGCTGTGAACTCAATCAATATGTTCATAGTCATTGTATGGTTTAATTAATTAAGATCATGATTAGTATCTAGTAAGTAGCTGAACGTCCTACCACCTTGACCGTGACTTGTTAGTAAGTTACTACGTAAAAACAGAACTTGCTTAGAGGTGCTTTAATGATTACAATTAAATATTGAATTCTACACATTCAGGGTGTAATTTTGAAGTAAAGAATGAATAGGTACTGTCAAACGATTTGTGGGCAGTAGTTGGACGTTATCGTTTTTCCCTGATTGATGGAGACATATGTCTAATTTACCCCAATAACTCCCCCTTTGGGGCGTTGGGGTAATTTGGGCTTGTACTTGTTGGTAATGTCAATAAAACAACATGAAAGTCGTTAGTTGGTTATATTTCTATTCCTATGGGCTTTGTTAATATACAAAAGCCACATTTATCATTATTAAGTCTTTTCTAATACCAATAGTTTTCTGTTGTGTTTTCCGATCTAAATAATGGGACTGTCCTTTCGTTCGTGGTTGATAATTTTATTTGATATACCTAGGTATAATGTGTATACTGATTTAGTATTTATATACCTGCTTAGTAGGTAGGTATGTTAGTTCCGTATTTCGAAAGTTAGGCATAACTTTTTTGCGACAGTTTGTCGTATGAATGATCAACTCGGATTTTGTAGCCGATTTATAGACAGAGAGCTTCTGCCCATTTTGCCCATCAGTACTTCCCACCATTGTAAATTATGGCCTATTTTTTATTGTGATGTACCTATAGGTAAGTTATATTCTTGTAAAAACAGAAACATCCATTCTCACAAACTTTCACATTATTTTATTATATTAGTAGGATAGTAGGAAGTAGGTTATGAATACCTACTTATTTTACATATTTCTTAGTGGTGAGCTAAAACTATGTTAAATTGGTAAAACATTTGTTTTTTAGGGTTCCGTATCCGAAGGGTAACTAACGGGCCCGTCCGTCCGCCTGTCTGTCAGTGGGCTGTATCTTCTCATGATCCGTAATAGGTAGACAATCAAAATTCACAGAATGTGTATTGCTGTTGCCGCTATAACAACAAATAAATTATATTTAAAGAGAGCTCCCCTACTAGAATCATGTTTTTTTTATGTGGGCTCGACTCGCTTCTTAGATCTTGCCCCTAATTACCTAAGTCTATCTACTCGCCCCCATGAATATAAGATACCCCAAATCGCCCCCGATTGTTAGTAAGTTAAAAGTACTAGCAGCACTCTTAAGTTTTTAAATATAGACGTTTTAAAATTCAACTGTCCTAATTGTGTATTTGTTAAACTACCAGTACAGCAGGAATAAACTGGAACTAGGGCTAAGACATATCGATTTAGAGTGAATACTTTATGTTCCTCTTTGTGTTTAATCGTCGGTGCACAACTTAGTGAGATCCTCTAGGCGTCTATTTTCTGTTCATTTCTGTCACCCTGGTACTTTTCAAAACAACAAATGATTCAATTTCAAAACCTGTATTTTTACCATTATTGAGCTAAGTAGTTGGTCGCATAAGCACCTAGATCCAGTTAATTTCTGCTTCCCTGGTAGTTTTAATAATAAACAATAGGACAGTTGAATTTTAAAACGTTTATCGATATCATTTATTCCGAATCTTTCATGGTCTTCTCAATGTTTCATCGTTGTGGCGTTTTGAGGTGAGAGATGAGATGAGATTACAGATAGTGTTATTAAAGTAATCAAACATGGCATTATTTATAATGTGTGAATTTTTTTATCTAACCCTACCTTTTTTGGTTCAATTTCAAAGGAAATGCCGCAAGGGGCGAATCGATACTCCAAAATAATTATTTAAATATAAATTTTCAACTCGCCCTGGTAAGGGGCGAGTTACAACACCGAAATAATAATAAAACGGGGTAAGTGGAACATTTTAATCGAAAGGGGCGAGATCCTAGGGGCGAGCTGAGCCCACACCTTTTTTTTACTTTTTTTGATCGATCTTAAAAACGGCAACAAGTAGACGTGTATAATCTTGTACGATGGTACGGAACCCTTCATGCGCGAGTCTGACCCGCACTTGGCCGCTTTTTATAATATATAGAAACTGCAGTTATAAAGTTTTTTTTAATGATCATACCTACTTTGTTTTTATCGTATTTTTCGTATCAGATTCACTAAGAAAAACTATAAAAATAAAATAAACTTGTTCGTCCGGTCATAGGTACCACCTTTGTTTTTTAGTTTGTTTGAACAGGCTGGTGACTTCTCAGTATTCGCTGCTGCGTAGTACCGCCAAGGCCTTTGAGATGTATTAAAAAGAGAAACAGTTTTGTATACTTGATCTTAGCTTAGACATTAGTGGCTGTTCTTAACTGATTGCGGACCCAGGTAGGCCGCTGCACAAATAATCTGACTAACTGGACTATGTTACTAAAAAACAAGCTCTTGATCTATATTAACTTAGATTTAGAATGTTTGGAGTCATACAATTCTTTTGAAAATGATCAAAAAGAGTTATGTGCCACAAAAGTACTTTAATTTTTTTTTAAATAAATGTACTATTTTTCTTAAGATGGTACTCTTTATTTACCCTGTCTGAATTCAGATATACTCTATTTCATTTAAAAAAAAATTGCAACCCTATCCTATCCTCGCCCCATCCCAAACAGTGCCAGTATGGAGCCCCTTCACAGGACATCTGTCGTCTCCTTTGCAGTCCGTCCTGCACAACAACTTGCAACAAGTTTCTAAGAGAAATAGAGTGAGTTAGTGGTCGATTGACATGTGCTTCGCTCGGTTTTAGGGTTCCGTAGTCCTAACAAGGAACCCTTTTTTTGGGGTGGGAAATCATCCAATGACATCTCCCGCTCTGGGTGGAGCGGGAGGGCGTGTTAGACTCTTTCTGACTAAAACTCACCCCTGTTCCTTCCTTGCCTGAGTGCCCAGGGGTGCGGTAACTCTGTTACGAATTTATCCGCTACCCCTGGGCATAACAAGGAACCCTTGGGAGTTATAGTTTTGCCATGTCCGTCTGTCCGCAAATTAGCTTAGAGACTGTAAGTACTAGGAGCTGTTATTTTGCAAGGTATGGATATGTATACGTATATAATTAATCGAGCCTACAATGCGGTAAAAGAAAATCGCAATAAAAAAATCTTTAAGTACTATCTTCCTTTCCTATACGTAAAGTGGCGATGATTTTTTTTCTCATACCCCAATAGTGTAGTACCTACTCTACACTATTCAAATTCAAATCATTTAATTCAGACCAGTAATAAATTTTATGTCCATATTATGTTAGTAGCAATAAACTTAAATCTATGTTAGTCACAAAAATAATAATAATAAATCAATTCACAATCATGTCATCATTTAAAATCATTCATATTAAGCTGCAAATCTCTCATAAAATAACTATGTCGTTCGTATCGTTGGAAGGACTTTCTTTCAATTGTGACGTAATTTATGGATGGCCCCTTTTGATGAATAATGCTGAAGCAATAGATTGGGCCCAAGCAGGCGCCTTACCTTGTGTAAATTATTTCAACACCACTGCTCTTAAAACGGTGAAAAACCAACAATTCAGACATTTTTTTTTTTTTATTGTTGATAGGCACGCTTTTGACCACTATCTCACCTGATGGTAAGCGATGATGTGGTCGAAGATGGAGCAAGCTTGCCTAGAAGTAACCTATTCACTCTTGACTTAAAGACTCCCAGGTTGTAGCTATCAGGAAACAGACTCCGGTAGGGAATTCCACTCCCTAACAGTACGCACAATGAATGTGTTTTCAAAACGCCTAGTGCGTATGGATGGGATGTCCACCATGAACCGGTGGCACTTCGCCGTACGAAGTATAAGAAGTTATAAATGTGACATCCATGCCCGCATTGGGCCTGCGTGGTGGATTACGGCCCACACCATCTCACAGAGAAGAGGCCTGTGCCCCAGCAGTGGGGACATTAAAAGGCTGGTGATGATGATGAATAGATTGGGCCTTGGAGAAGGATAGAGAACACTTTTGTACGTTCTCCTGGGATAGTTTCCGACTCCCATGCGAGTGAAGCCGCTGGTAGAGGCTAGTTTGCCATAAAATAGTGCATTTGTTTTAAGATTTAGAAACCAGGCGTGATTTACCGGTTGCTGTTAAAATTAGAAATGATGACAACGCATTAGCCTGTAGACAATGCTCTCGGGTCTATTTTCAACGTGGTTTAGTGTTTCTGCTGGCATGTGGTAATATCCAGGTATACTTAGGTACCTACAGCTCGTGCAAGTATTAGTAATATAGATTTTGACTATCATACTCGTATTTCCGAACGCATCCCATTTTCTTATTTTTAACCACAGTTTTGACCGAACCATGCATCCCTTTCTCTCCTATCTCATTCCCATACAGCAGAAGGGAGAAAAGATGATAACCGCAAAAAAAATGGCAACACTGTTTGCCGCCATTGCAACTCGTTTTGTTACGCTGCCTTGTGCCTCGTACTAGAGCAGCATTTGTTAGAAGACACTATAGTTTTCTAGCTCCAAAGACGTATAATAGATGTAATGAAATCCAAAGAATTAACATTTTGAATAATAACAAATTTAAAAAAGTTGTATATGTATGGCTAAATACAATGGACTATATGGATGTAGAAAATCTTTTAAAACCATAATCAATCTACATTCACGCACTCATCACACAAGTACACACTACAACACTACATGCACACACAAACACACTCACACGTACACACACACACACACACACACATGGCAACACGTTTGTTAACTCTTTTTATTTTTAATAGCTTAAACTCTTTCAATTTTATTTTATAATTTATTCTGTACGGGCATAAGATAATTGTCACACTAATAAGGGGATGACACTAACACCTGCAACACAGTTTTTACTAGTGCAGATGTTAGAGAACCCTATACTGTAATTGTTCAGTTATGTCAATAAAGAATATTATTATTATTATTAACAAGACCGCTCCGCATCGCATAACCAAAAAAAAAACCGTTCTGAAAAACGCGCCGCACCGAGCCGCTAAAATATATGTAAATATATCGTTCAGGGGCAAAATGTCCAACGGTGTCAAAATGTCCAAATACCCAAAATGTACAATTGTCAAAATGTCTAATTCTCAAAATGTCCAATGGTAAAAATGTCCAACTCCCAAAATGTCCAACCTTTGAGAATATAGCAAAGTTCAATAACTCATCAAACTGCTTTTTTAATACTTTAGTTCATGAAAAGTCATGAACTAGAGTATTAATAAAGCATAAAGATGCCCTCTAGAGGTCACCATACACAATTAACAATACATAAATTGAGAAATTAACTCTATCACTCTATAAATAATAAATCTAACTTTCTAATATCCGTGTTGGCCGACACAAGTGTGACATACAGAGAACAAGTGAAGTTCACAGTGAAAAAAGAAGAAAATCTTGCTACATCTTCCCAAGGCTGTCCTTGCATCAGCGTGATCCATCTAGAAGATTCCCAAGTAAGTCATTCATTCCTAACCTGTTCAGCTCATATACTGTGTGTCGCCAATATTCTCCGCATAAATTTTATCCCCGCATTATGGTCCTTCGAAAGTCGCATGTACTTATACACCTACTTATGCTACATAGACTAGGTCTACATATTTTCATATTGCTTAGTGCAACGTGCGTAAAGCTTTTGTTAGCTTTCAGTGTGTCTTCTTATTATAGAATTGAGTATCGAATGAAAAATTTTGTTCCAGCCCAACGATTGCTGAATTAAGAATTTGAAGTCTGAGTTTGTCAAACTTTCGCCTGAATACCTGTCAAACGATAGGGTTTTCTAAACTAAACATTCTCAATTCAGAAACTGGCCCTTGAAATGCACAGACTGAGTCTAGAGTATTTATTAGACAGATCATAATTATCACAATTCTGTAGATAGGCACCTCGTCATCATCATTTCAGCCGAAAGATGTCCACTGCTGGACATAGGTCTCCCCCATAGAGTATAACCCGGGCCTGCGGACGGCGAGCAGTGGGTAGCTCGCCGTCCGATCAGCACCAGGCCCGTGAGTCGACGGCGCGTAGTGTTCCACACGCGCCTCAAAGAGATGTTGTCAGCCACCACTGGCGGGGCCTATCGTGGCCGGTGCCTGCATGCCTAGGGGTAGCGGATAAATTCTTAACACAACGACTGGTCCTGTCCGTCTCGCATCCATCAGATTCCTGCGACTATCACCAGGTCAATTAGGCACCTACCTAATTTATATTCCACAACCTGTCTTCACTTATATTATCATATTTGTATTGCTGTTAGCTGTTATTAATAAAAGCGCACACACACAAAAATCAATCGGATGCTAAAATTCAGCATGACACAGTGAACTAGTTAAAGAATCGTAAATAATTATGAACTAGTAAAGCCATAAACTGAATATAATGGCTTGTCGAGCAGTTTAAGTAGTAATTCGATAATAAGGGGCGGTTTAACTGATGGTTATCATCAGCAGTTAACAATCATTTTGTGTAACGAAGTGGAAGGCAAGTGAATTTTGACCCGATTGCCTCAGAACGAAAGTAACGCTTTTAGAGAGTTTATATGTAAGTAGGTATGTAATTTATGAATATATAAATGTTTGTATTTCTATTTCTTTGGCATAATATCTATAATTGAAATAAATTAACTGCTTTTTGCAAATGTTAAACTTTAAATTTAAAAGTTTCGATTGATACCTACCTACATGTATTTTTACTAGCTTTTGACTCGCAAGAACTGTACATTTTCTAGGCTGAAAAGTAGTTTACGAAACTTAGCAATTCTTCCAGTCAATCTGGTTAGTGCTTCCAGAGATCACAAAAAAATATAAAATACTAGCTTCCGCCAGCGACTTCGCTCACGTGGAATTAGTAATATGTTATTGTGATGTATAAGTTATATTACTGTAAAGCTTCATCAAAATCCGTTCAGTAGTTTTTGCGTGAAAGAGTAACAAACCCTCACAAACTTTCACATTTATAATATTCGTAGCAAGGATTACTTGTGTTTTTTCACAGAAAAAACCTACAGGTATAAGTAGCTTCTGTCAGCGGTTTCGCCCGCGTGGAATTGATACTTCCCCCGTTATAAACTTTTAGCCCCTTTTTCACCCCCTTAAGGGTTGAATTTCGAAAAACCCTTTTTTTAATTAATATCTAATCTTCATAAAGAACACGCCCTCTAAATTTCATGTATCTAGGACCAGCGGTTTGCGCTGTTCATTGATATAGGTACTTAATTGTAAGTCACAAAAGGAGGAGGTCTTCAATTCGACTGTATTTTTTTTATTTTTTTTTTATTTGTGTTAGCTCATAACTTTTTACCAGGTGAACCGATTTTTATTTGAAAGCTGGTGCTTCACATGCGGTCCCATTTAAATTTGCTGAAGAGCTAATGAAAAACTTTGGAGATACACAATGGAACTCTTCAATAAATAATAACAAACCTTCCAGAATTGCTGCAATCGCATGTCTGTATATTGTTTTCATCACTTCACATTACATCACGCTGATACGCTCTGAAGGGGTATACAGATTCGTACAATTCACCCTGATACACCCTAATTTCACCAACTATGTTCAAATTCCCTATTTTTGGGGCTTTCAATTCGGGCATAACTTTACTATTAATTTAGTTTTAGAATGGGGTACAACAACTAAAAAGTGAAAAATAGAAAACTTTTTACAAAACAAAATACAATCGACTTTCATATGTAATATTAAAAAATGCAAAATAACTTTAATTTCGGAAGTCGGTGTCAAATAACGAAGAAATCAAACTAGAAACACCGACTTCCGATGTTAAAGTTATTTTGCATTTTTTGGTATTATTTAAGAAAGTCGGTTGTATTTTGTTTTAATTTTTTTTTGTATTACCCATAGATAGTTCGTGTGTGAGGTTTAAACTAAAATATATGCTCATTGCCGCTTCAACAAAATTTCTGTCAGCTAAATTAACATTTCTGCTGTAAAAAGAAAGCCTTTTTTATTTAGAAACCGAATTGAAGTATTGATATAAACTGGTTTATTTCACCAGCCGCCACTTATCGTATGAGTGTCAATCTCGTTTCTACCCTACTTACTTGGAAGGAGGGTAATGCGTTTTGTTATGTTTCTATGGAAAAGATTTCTATCGAAAATGGTATTGGCCATTATTCGTGTCTTTGTTATGAAAGTGTTGGCTTTTTTATATACCTACCTAGTTCCTACCTAGTTTTAAATATCTACGCATATTCTTAATATTTACATTTTGACAAAGTACTCAGCAGGGACCTAGGGCGTAAGGTGAACCTATCTTCCTAATTTACCTATCGAAACCCTTCAACACCATTAAATAAATCTTGAATAGACTGAAAATTGATTAATTAATTTGAAAAAAGCCAGATAAAATTCTACGTAAACTATAATTAATATTTAGACATTATTAAGGCGTATAAATCCGCTAAGTGGTGTCCTCATTGAATAAAAATTTGTAGCAATGCGTAGAAAATAAAGATCGAATGTAAAGATAGAAAAATCGAATAGAACCCTATGTTGCGTTTGCTACAAAGAGGATAAGATATTTTTACGTGGTTAAAACAGGACTCAAAATGTTTCGTATCCAAAGTAGTAAGCAAAAGTACCAAAAACGGCCGTTAATGACTTTTGCTTTATTTTCTATGCTAAGATACGATTTTTTATTCAATGAGGGCGCCACTTATGCGGAGGTAAGCCCTTTTTTTTTTTGGAGGCGTGGGAAATCATCCAATGACTTCTCCCGCTCTGCGTGGAGCGGGAGGGCGTGTCAGACTCTAACTGACTACAACCCACCCCTGTTCCTTCCCTGCCTGAGTGCCCAGGGGTGCGGTAACTCATTTTCAGAATTTATCCGCTACCCCTAGGCATAGGCCCTTAAGTTGACAATGGTGCCGATTCTCTTGTTCAAGACCTTAACTAAAATTAGAGAATCGCTATCTTTTACTAAAAGGCAATGCGGGAAAAGTGACATGTTTTTACGTGTAGACCCTTAATTTGTGTGGAAATATTAGTTAAAAAGAGGAATAGTCTAAATTAAGTTTAGTTTGTGCACAACAGAATCCGCACGAATATAAAACAAGACTGTTCTACGGGTTTATTACCCATTTCCCGTATTTAATGGAAAACTATAAAACAGCATGGGAAAAAAATTGCTTGAACGATAAATTGCTCATTATAAAGCCATCATTCGTAACAAGGATTCCCACGGATATTATTGAAATTACTTCGGTAGGCTTAATTAGATCATAAACCTTACTGTAACCGACGTAGAATAGAATAGAATAAAACTTTATTGTACACCAAAACAGTCACACAATTGTAAAAAACCCGTAATCGTAAATATGATACACTTACCTTTTGAAAGACACAGTAGGTACCTAACAGGGACAAGGCTATGCACTGGTTTGTTCCTTTTTTCTTTTCTAAATTTAGATGTACATTCCATTTTTGCGGCCAGTGCTAAAATTGAGTGCTTACGAGGATTTTTTGGCGCTTGAATGACATTGTCAGAGGTGACACTGTTGACAAAATTATTGTCTGTGGAAAAAAACAAGATGGCGGCTTTCGTGCCGATTTGGAAACGCGCCAATAGATCCTGGAAGCACTCTACACGAATTATTTTATTACATGCATTAAAGATGAGAAATATACAATTTTGGATGGCAATCAAAAACCAGGCTAAGGACAGTGAGGACCGCGCGTTTATCTAAATTCTGAAGTCACAAATTGGCGCGTAATTGATTGGTCCGCAATCTTCGGGTGCTGTTGGCATTAAATATGCCTGTATGATGCACGCGTACTTATATGCGGGTTTCTTGTATGATGAACTATAAGGAAACGTTCGGAAGTCCCTATCTTTACTAAGTAGGTATTAAAATCTATGGCTGTATGGGAGAGTGATTTAAAACGGTGTCCATGACATTTCATACGATACATAATCGGAGAGGGACCGCAAACTGGAATCGTCGCCACTAACACGAGACTCGAATATCGTTTGCGGTGAGAATCACGCGTCTGTGGGAATCGTTGGCAAATTGACAGTTAGAGGGCCACGGAGGGTTAAAGGGCATTTGCTGGTATTTGCGATGACATGTGATATGGGTAGCGGATATTAAAGGTCTGAATTAGTATTAACATTGCGCCAAAATTTGGCAAAAGGGCAATGAACTGAATAGTCGGCCAACGCCATTTTGTTTTTTTTTTTCAAAATAGTGGTGTTCATAAAAAGTTCGCCCCCTTGTTGTTTTACTACCTAATAGTGATGGCAAAATCTTAAATAATAGGTACTTAAAATAAGTATGTATATTAAAAAGTCTATTGCTTGTAGTTTGTTTTTTAATCTACAAACAATAGACTTTTTTAATATACTTACATTTCGAACTATCCAGTTAGTTTTTGTAAAAATATATTTTTTTTTGAAAAAACTCATCGTTCTTGTTTTTCATTTTGATCCGTTTTCAGTCTAAATTGCATGGTGGTAGGTACTTTTCTCCCGAGTCAAAATCCAGATTCTCGATAAGTCCACTATGTTCAGTTATACAACCCTCTAAACTGGCTGTCTCATTTTACACACTTTTTACACAATAGTAACACAAACTAGGTATATAGTATTATCATTTTATATTTTTTTTATTTTTTATAATATACTTTTATTATCATTTTTTTTATAATATATAATATACTTCGGATCCTAATATGCACTTTACTTCCTGTTTTTTTGCGTCAGCCAGCGGGCGAAAAGGAGAGAACGATTGTTTCGTTGTGGTTTTGGTGTGTTTAAAATACCTACGCGTGAAATTCTGAATCTGAAAGTATATACCCAATGTCATCTCGGCCAGCGACGTCACAAAGGTTGGTTAAGGTACACTTTAATGAATTAATCCACAATTTCTGGATTTGAAAACATACCCGACGGCAACACGGTCTCTGACGTCATGAGCGTTGTGTGAAGGTATAGATTCCATATACGCGATGCCGTATTATCCGAAGTACATAATATATTAAAATCATTTAAACTCGGCAAGTATTTACATAAGTTTATTAAATAAACTTACAGTTAGGTAATGTAATGTTTGTTTTATTAAATCGTACTTTCACTTACAAAGAATTGAACGTACGCGGAAGTATAAAGTGCTCTCATTTTGTTAAATAATATTGAGTAAAATTATGATAAAATAAAACTTTTTGTGAGCTGATACCGTTATGATACGATGTGCCATCAAACTGACATTCGTGGTTTATCGAATTATTTGATTGAATTTGTAACGGAAACGGCTCTTTTTTTTGGGATTTGGATTTTATTCTATCACAACAACCGCTATGAAGGGAAAAGATGTGATCGTGTTGTCCATTTCTGGTTGATAGGTAGAAAATAGCATAAGACTGGGACTGGGATACTGTTTGTGTAGCTCAGTGGCGTGTCGGTTCTCCTAATGTGTAGTTCTAGTTTCTCGTATGTAGGTAATACCTACCTACTAAAAGAAACAGTAATCCAGAATACTTGATATGTTTTAAATCTGAGACTTGCCGTGTCTGTACATTTTTCAATGAAAATAACTGAGAAACGTTAGGAAAAAGACATAGAACGCAAAACTGAAATTTTTGAAACTTTTGTCTGTTTATCTGTTTGTCTATTAGTTTGTTTGAGCATCATGCAAAAACCACTGATTGGATTCGAACGCTAGAATATTTAGTGGTAGCCCGAGTAATATTAAGCGTTGATTTCATCAAAATCGACCCACAAAATCAAAATATATTGAATATTTAAGTTTAGTATGAAACTTCATAGAACGTAGAAACTACAAAACCAATATACTCGTACAAACGTTTTATATACATAAAATTTGCGTAACTCTGAGTACAACTTTGTTTTTGTTTCGTCGCAATCAGTTCACACTATAAAAAGATATGAATTAAAAAGTGTTCAAGAAGAATAACGTTTTCATTAAGGGATGCTCACATTACATTACAGATACAGAGCCATCGATTGAGCAAAGATAACTTCTAGTACTAAGAGTCTCTGAGCTAAGCTGCGGATGGACGGACAGACGGAGATGGCGAAACTATAAGGGTTCCTTGTTGACTATGGAACCCTAAAAATCAATACTTTTACATTGACAACACGTGCCTTACTCTCTTAAGACAATACCAAAAAAAACAAACAAACTTAAATAAACTTTTTTCTTTCTTTCTTTCTTTTACCATTTTTTTCGTCTTTTTTTTTTAAAACCTAGTTTAAATCTGCATCACCCTTTAAAAGTAGTTAGGTATATTTTACCACCCAGCCTGTCTGCTGACAAGGTTGGTGTTTCATTCAACCTCCTCATATTTCACAATACCTTCCTACTTAAAAGCATTGCATAGGACAATAAACTTATGGGGGGGTAATTTTGTCTGGGACTGTACGAGTATATGAAGTAATAATGCCAAAATGTTTCTTATCCGGAAAAGGGAAGGTGCTATCGTTTATACGTAGCTCCGTTTCACTCTCGCATTGGAATCATGAATGATGGCATTAAAACGTCATCATATGTCAACAATTCGTTCTAACTGCCATTCCTCTAAATAGTTTTCCGACCCTCATTCATTAGGTATATTAAAACAAAAAGTTATAATAGCTTAATAAAACTTAAGATATGACATCAAAATCTCCACCGCATCACTGTCGACTCTATGTGTGCCCAAAAGACTGGCGGCTTTGCAAAGTTGTATGGCTATGAACCCCTGGCCGAGGTGCGATTGTGTGAACCCACGCGAAGTGTCAACTAGGCGTTTAGGTATAAACTTTTTTACAAATCTAGGTCACATTATTTACCTATAACAATTATACAGGGTGTAACGGAAAGGTGTGGTCATATTTTAAGAGCCGGTTCTGCCCATGGAAATGAACAACTTTCTTTAAGAAAAAAAAATAATTTTCCCAAAAAAAAAAAAGGACTTTCATACAAAGTTATCATCAGCTGATATTTGAATGGGAGGTAAAAAAAAATTTTTAGATTTTCCTCGGATTTTCTTGAAGAAAGTTCATATCGATGGGTAGATGCAGTTCTTAAAATATGACCACACCTTTCCGTTACATCCTGTATAGAAGTTCATCATTACCACGAAATTGTTTGATCGTAGCGATGTGTGGTGTGAATTTTTCTAGGAATGTGCGCAAAATACCAACTATGTTTGAACATTGAAAACTAATAGAAATACGTGGGTGTATGTAGATATTTGATCCGATTATACTTAATTAGCAGGTGTATGATAATTGGTATCGCATGACTTGTTTTATTGACTCTAGGTACGTGGTTGTTTTGTTAATCGCTTTGTTATTATAAAACCGTTATAAATAACATACATACAGCAACGCCAATTTAGAAACTAGTATCGGTTTTTAAAGAACCGTTACTGCCAAAAAACGATATTGATAATTTGAGCTTTTAAATCAATTTGAAACTTTGTGTAAGATTTTTTTGTAGTCGCTACATCTTTGTTTGGTTGGACGTCCTCAATTCGGTTCATAAGGCTTAGAATTAAATTGAATAAGAAAGAGAAGAGCTTTACAATATTAAAAGATTTATAGCAATGATAAATTAAATTGGATTATTAATCCAAAATATTAAAGATGGGAACTCGTTAAATCCTATTTGTACATAATTTATTTCTGTAAATAATAATGTATTATTATTATTTATTATTCAGAAACATCTCTACCTGAAAAAAAAAACAGGAACTTACTGGATTTGCGTTTTCAGGACGTGCACTAATTTTGCTACGCGGCTGGACATTTTGAGAATACTTTCATTGTGTATATAGCTAAGAAGTAAAATTCCCTGACGAAGTCTGTGTTTTCTGATAGCTACAACCTGGGGATCTTTAGGACAAGAGTTAATAGTTTATTTCTAGGTAAGCGTGCTCCATCGTCGACCACATCATCGCTTACTATGAGATTGCGGTCTAACGCGCCTAGCAATAATAAAAAAGTACAGATTATTGTCAGTCTGTGTACCTAACTACTAACATAATAAGGCCTATAATATCTTGACGATGCAGTAAACCCGGTGACGCATTGCGGCAGGACACCCGCCAACTGACAGGGTTCGATATCCTCACCCGAAAACGGCAAAATATTGCCTTCCAGCCTCCCTTTCTTGTTTTATATTTACCGTCCTTTTATGTACTTTATAAAGGCTTTTGTGCCTACTCTTGTACATGGGAATAGCTTTTTGGAGTGGAACTAATAGGTGTGTCTGGATTCTTGATGAGTTCGTTTTTTGGGTCTATGTTTCAGCAATGCGGAGACATTAAATCAATGGTTGTGACTTGAGAAGTAAAGTGTTATGCTATGCTGCTGCGTGATTTAGCTATAAAGCTTTTTATCCAACTGCCCTAGAAAGAGGGTAATGTTTTTCTTTAGTATGTATGTACCTATATAACGTGTGTATGTCTATTTCTTTGGCACGCACTGTAGCCTAAACGGCTCGATGGATTTTAACAAATGAGGTATCATTAGATTGGTCTTGACCGCCGTAGTGACATAGACTATATGAATTTAAAAAAAAATGCTCGCGCCATTAGGTAAGTGTATTCTTTTGTGACCTGGTCATATGGGGTATCAAAATAAAGAGCTCGAAAAGACTATTCCAAAAATATAACTCACCAAAATGTTGGAAATCAAATAGTTTAAAGTTTCCAAAAAACCCGACTGATAAAAAAAACACTAAACAGTTGTTTTTTAGTTGATTGGTCTAAAACAAATTCCACTACCTATACCTGCTTATGTCTGCTTGAAAAATTGCTTGTTTGAAACTTTTTAGTTGTTTTGTATCAGTTGGTTTTTTTTATTTCATTTAGTGAAGTGTTAATTTCGGAACTATCAAAATTGTTAATTAGGTACTGGCACAATTTTGATGGTTTCGAAATTTAAAAAAAAGAAAATTATATTTAAAACAACAGACAGAGAGTCCAGTGAACGTTTCTTTTTTTTTAGTTTATCCTACTAATAATTATAAGTATGAAAGTTTGTGAGGATGTATGAATGTTTGTTATTCTTTCACGCAAAAACTAATCGGAATTTGATGAAACTTTACAGTAATATAGCTTATACATAGATCAGAATAAGATATAGGCTATAATTAATAATGGGGTAAGCACTTATTCCACGCGGGCGAAGCTGCTGGCAGACGCCAGCAGTAATCCATAATACATACATTAAAAAAAAATTGTACAGTGTGTGTGTACTTAGGTATGTACGCTATGTACGCAAGTAAGAAGTTATACTTCTTTGGCGTAACAAATTAAAAAACCAAACTGTCACAAAGTTTACAAGAGGAAAACAATCATTCTTCATGAACCACAGACCATAGCTAACTTCAGGGTGTCGGTTTTTTGTGACGGTGTGCGCGCGCATCGTAAAAATTTACTCTTATCATTTTTCCCTAACGCGACAAAAGAAGTATAACTTCAAAAAGTAAATAAAATCAACCACAAAAGTCAAACGTAAATTCGAAGATGGAAAAAGAATAAAAAAAACAAAAATAAAAGACAAAAAAAAAAACAAAAGAGCATCCATTTTTAAAGAAACAAGCAGTTTGATCCCAATAAGTCAGACAAATAATAGCGATCAAACCATTCAGTTCCGTACACTCGCGTGACTAAAGATACTTTCTTCGAAGCAAACGATTTAAAAGGCACTAATAGAGGTTTTCGTTCCAATAAAATTCTTTACTGACAAATAGAACAACTTAGAAAATGGTATTTTTGCAAACCTGTGAAATAAGGTTATGGGTGTTGTGGTTCCGTCTGGGCTATACCTACAAAGAAGGCACCCACCTTTTAAATGTCAACATCGGAGTTGACATTAGAAATATGCGTTATTTGAAGTTTTGAACTAGATACTTACATTACGTACAGCGGGACTTTGGGTGGGTCTATACTGATTTCTTGTCTTTTGTCTGTGTCTAATGAATCGAGCAGCTCGTGGCTAAAGTACTAACAGCCGCTGGGGGCGATCCATCAGGTTAAGCTATGCTTGCCGAGGTTGGTCCATGACTGGATGGGTGACCATCTTTACATACCGAGACTCCTCTGTGCCTCAGAAAACACGTAAAGCCATTGGTCCCGGCTGTCAATCGTCGATCTTTGACAGTCGTTACGGGTCGTCAGAAGCCCGAAAGTCTGATAACCAGTCTTACCAAAGGGTATCGTTTATTATGTGTGTTTTCTATTCTTGTTTTAACCGAGTTCGTAAAAAAGTGGAGGTTCTATGTTCGACTGTACGTATGTTTTTTTTTGTTTATGTATGTCTACCGATTATTCTGTCAGTTGTGGACCGATTTTCAAAATTCTTTTTTTATTTGAAAGAGGAAGATACTCCAGAAGTGGTCCCATATAAATTTTATCTAAATTGCTTCAGTGCTTTTTGAAATAATCAACAAAAACAAAAAATATGTACCTACACATAGATGACGTTTTGGTTTCCTCCAATTACGAGCATGTCCAAATTCCATGTAAACTTAAATATTTAGTTTTAGTTCTGGGGTATAACAACCAAACAGTGTATTTTCTTTTTTGGAAGTTGGTTGTATTTTTTGTACCGCAGAACTAAAACTAAATATTGTAAAAATTATTTTTATCAATTCTATTTAAAAAGCTTATTTATTACGAAAAAAACTCTGTAAGTAGACTTCTGTCTGCTTACAGAGTTTTACGTAACGTACGTCATAAGCTCATAAGCTTCGTAGTATATAAGAAGAAGAATCTTCTTTCCAATCGATGGTTTCCTATCTTTTTTAATACTTTGAGCCCAGAAGCTGCCACATTAATTGCAATCTGAAGGTAATACATACGTATTTATCAGGGTAACAATTACAGGTTTACAGTTGATTTTCATACGCTGTTATCTTTGTTATCAATTAGCATTATTTGTTGTACAAGTGCCTATTGAGCTTATGGCTTACCTACCTAGAAAGTCGTCATCACAAACCAGGATTTCTAATACATTACTGTTATACTAATGATCACGGAATAAGGTTTTTGGTGTCTGATCTGGATGATTAAAGCTAATTATTTCAACAAGAGTCCAAAATGCCTTTTGTAAAAACAGAATCAATGCAGTTGTTACTGGCAAAAGTAGATTTCAGAGTTTCCTTATAAAGGTTTTTTCAATTAAAGCTTGCGAGCTTTCTTGACTTCATGTATCTTAATTTATGAACTATGCCCATTAAAACCGTTTTCACAGTTTGTCTGTGGGAACGGAACAAACAGTATTGCACATAAGGTTTATTAGTGCGGACACCTAATTTTCACTTATTACACTTATAGACTATCTTGCAAATTATCTAAATAACTGCTTGAGCAATTTGGCAAATTTACCTTTAATTTACTGACTTCTTAAATCAGTAGGCAATTTTTAATCTTATTTGCAATCGATATTGTCTCAATCCTTTCCCTTTTGTGCTTTACTGCAGCAAAAACTAATGGAACGTGGGAAGTATCGAAACTTATAGTTGTTCTGTTACATTTGCGAGATAAATGTGTTCCACAATGTCACGCAGCGCACGAGCGTCACGTTCTAGGTTCTAGCGTTTAATCTGTATCTAATGCGCCAGTACTGTGCCGCCCTGGTAATCTTGATGAAGGTATTCTGAACTAGTACTGTTCGTTTATTGGTATATAGGGCTTTTATGTTATGTTCCCATAAGTAACTGATAGGTACCTACCGGTTTAGTCACTTTGGCTCTTTTTCTATAACAGATGTTTTATTCGCAAATATTTTGTCATTAACTTTTGTGAAAGTCGAAGATTATCCCACAAATTCTTGTACTTGTACAGGCACGAGCAATAATATATACATTGTCACATTTTCTAAAATACGTTAACTTCTACCATTAAAAAAATATGTGTAGGTATGACAATTTTACCTAAATTACCTAACCATCAAACTGTGTCAAAACTGGGTATACATTGGTTTCACAGAATTATATATAATAGGTACTAGCGACCCGCCCCAGCTTCGCTCGGGTACAAATTATACATTTAAACCTTCCTCTTCAATCACTCTATCTATTAAAAAAAACCGCATCAAAATCCGTTGCGTAGTTTTAAAGATTTAAGCATACATAGGGATATAGGGAAATAGGGCAAGCGACTTTGTTTTATACTATGTAGTGATATAACTTATAAACGAAACAAAATCAGTAAAAAGTTTACACTTCGAATGTAATTTTGAAGTATCCATAACAAATTCAAAAACATTTATAAAAAATGTATACATGTTATAGAAATTGTATACATGATGTTATGGAAATTGTCACGGATTCATTAAAATGACATTGAAAGTGTATACCTACTTTTTCCTGTTTTTGTTAAGTTTATTCATATATTATTGTATAATACAATGATTTCTGAATTGAACGAATTTAGTGACGACGATTAATACAATCACCATCACTAATCATCAGCCTGTATCAGTCCACTGTTAATAGTCCAAGTTATATCCGACATAGCTTAGACCAGTGGACTGATGGCTTTTGTTTATTTATTATTAAACTTAAAAACACTATATTTACAGGATGACTCCAATACAATAGTGGTTTCCAAACACCCAACCAATAAATAGAAAAATCAACTTACGGCTAATGCTTAAAAATCTAAACTTTAAAAATATAAAACAACTATCATCTGAATCTGCACTTATATAATTATATAATAAATATCAAACTAAACCTTTTTAATGTTTTAAAATCTTAACCTAAAATATAAAATCAGACTTAACACAGGACTTTTTGGGCTTTATTTTAATATATCTTTGAGGCGCGTGTGGAACACTAAGCTCAAGCTGCTTGAAACTGCTGTTATTGCTCGTAACTGTACTACTTAGATAAAATGTATGCACTAATACCCAAACATACAAGACATTTACATTAAATAATAATAAGTAGGAAATATTGAGTGGAAAGAAGGAAGAACGACGTCCGCGTCGCAACGTTTTTTTGCAAAGTTGTTGATTTGGATCCTTGGCTTTTGCGCGCCGCCGATTCTCTCAGCTGGAAGTTTTATTCGCTTTATGAATTATATTATGAAGAGCTTTTGGGGCGGAGCGTATTGTCGCACCTAAGAGAAATATCCAATGACTTCTCCCGCTCTGGGTGGAGCGGAAGGGCGTGTCAGACTCTTACTGACTAAAACCCACCCCTGTTCCTCCCTGCCCTGAATGCCTAGGGGCGAGGTAACTCTTTCGAATTTATCCTCAACCTCCGGGCAACGAGAAAGTGTCTGCAAGTGAGATTGATAAACGTTTTGGGAACACATTCATTTCCTGCCGGAGTCTGTGTTTTCTGATAGATACAACCTGGGGGCCCGAAAGTCAAGAGTGAATAGGTCGTCGACCACATCACCGCTTGAGATAGTGGCCAAGCGCGAGTCTATCAATGATAAAAATAAAAACTTTTTTACAAAAAAAATAGAACCGACTTCGGTTCGTCGTTGTCAAAAAACGAAGACAAAAACCAGAAACACCGACTAAAGTTATTTTGCATTTTTTATGGAAGACGGTTCTATTTTTTTTGTAAAAAAGTTCTTATTTTTCACTTTTTAGTTGTGGTTCCCCATTAAATTGAGTTATGCTCGAACATACATAAACAAAAAAAATTACAAACATCCGAATTGATAACCTCCTCCTTTTGGAAGTCGATTAAAAAATATTTGAGGTGGTATCTTAACACATCCTGCGCCCTTAATTAATGGCTACCTAAATTGGCCTACTTTCATAGCTTGATTAGTAGAGGAAATTATGTACGAGTAACTCTATACGGCTTTGTAATGCAAAACTGCGACTTTATCTCCAATGAACGCAGCAAGCCCACATCACAGTCGTGACCAACTCTATCAATCGCCTGTTTGGAATTTAAATGACATGTTATTGTTTCTTTACTAAAGACACTAATGTTTGTAAAGGAAAGTTCGGTGTGTTATATGATCATAATCATAAATCATTTATTTGCCAATAACGTAGGTAAACAGATAAGATGGTAATTTTAAGGATAGTCCCGATACATTTTGCCGTAAGGCATGCAAAAATTATTTAACACAATACATCCACCAAGATTTTTTTTTTTTTTTGAAAGGTATACCATGTCCTAATTCAGACCGACCCTGTAAAGCCGGCCAAGTGCGAGTCGGACTCGCACACAAAGGGTTCCGTATCATAAACTGAAAAAAAAACACGTTTCAAAAACGGGTTTATTTGGGCGGTTGTTATATATAGGCTTTGTTGTTATAGCGGCAACAGAACTACACATTCTGTAAAAATTTCAACGGTGTAGCTATTACGGATCGTGAGATACAGCCCGCTGACAGCCGGACGGACAGCGGAGGCATAGTAATAGGTTCCAGTTGGTTACCCTTCGGGTACGGAATCCTAAAAAACAAACACATACGGCCTAAGACATACATACTTCGATGATGATGATGTTTGATACGGAAAGTTATTAACAAATCGAACACGCAAAACAATCTAAGTGCGTGTCTACTCTTCACTTCAATTTTCACATTCGGAATAGATACCGTTTGTTTTTATTATAGAACTAAACTACAAACCTATAACACTCTCCGTGACCTAGACAAAAGCACTAATACAAATTCAAAGTATGGATTCACGCTATTCTGAATCAGTATAGTTACAATGCAGGACGAGGTAATATTCCAAATCATGTCTGTCAACTCGACTCGAAAGATCTAACTGACAGCTGACAGTTATTAGCTTGTAATGATTGTTGTTATTGGCATACATCGATCGTTTTTCCGTTGCCATGACGACAGAGTCGAGTGGAGGTCCTCCAAACGGACTTAGAATTTAGGCCTGAAAATTGTTTTTCAAAACTTTAATAAGTGCTCGATATTCCGCGGAGCTTTGATCGAACCTCATTCATCGGATAGGTACCTACTTCAATATTTTGATAACACAAACAAAATATCGCAAAAAAAAATATATGTAACAGGCTAGTAAAAATGTAAAGTTTACGATATTTTAAAGACGTTCAAAGGAAAGACACAAACGCGTTTATTGTGAACACGTAAGATTTTCGCTAAAATTTTCTTATTTTTTACTTCTTGGTTTCTTAAACAAAAGTGCTATTTTTCTTCATAAAAAGAAGCATTGGTTTTTTTGTCTATGAAAAGACTAAAAGGAAAGTCTGCAAAGCTAAGTCTTGGCTACATGCCAGGATTTTCCTTTTAGTCTTAAAAAAGTGTGTAAGTATTTTTTAAGACTTAAAGGAAAATCCACAGTATATGAATACAGAGGCAACATTCTAGGCATAATCCTTTATTACTGACATTACGACAAACTTGGCAAAAAACAAAAAAAATTGAAGCATTATAATAAACTTATGAAATTGTCGGATGGCCGCCTATCATCTATCAGTTTTATAAAATAAAAAGACGCTATGCGGGCTCAACACGAGAATATGCCGTAAAACGGATAACCTCTCTTTTTGTGCCCGTTGATACTTTCGGCCAACATTTTCCGAACAGCTCGAAAGCTTTCAGCAAAGCTTCTAGCCAGTAAGTAGGTAAGTATACAAGTACTCTGATAAATAAATAAACTTTGTATCTCCTTTAGTCTTCAAACAACTGCCGCCGGTAAGCCAGGCGTACGTGACATTGCGGATATAGTGCCAGAGTGACTCGATATAGTTGCGCCTTGTTGCACGTACAGCGAGAACGTGAGAATGTCTGTTGGGGTACAATGATACCCCAACCACAGTTGACATGGGGGACGAGTGCTGACGAGGTGTTAGCCTGCGGATACCGCTTCTCGCCGCTCGTTTTATGCCCACAAACTAGGACGGTAGTGAAAGAGTGAGAAAGATTTATTTGGTAATAAATAGTAGCGTGCAACAATGTCATTTTCAAATTGTGATTGGTCTATTTTTAGCATTCGTAATTTTGATGACAAATACATAATTTTTGGCCCCTTCAATTGTATTGTTGGTTCAATAAGATGTTGTTCACAGAGATAATGTGTCTTTAAATAGCTAACATAAAATTCAAATTAAAGAATAAGCTTACTCTAAAAATAAATAGGTATGCACCCAGCTTGTCACGTTAGAATTAATCGGACATAAAATATTTATAAATAGCACTGCGGTTTTAAAAAAGTGTATTTCCAAATTTGTTTCACGTCTGAAGAAAGAATGAATATTGGTGAATCATTCGAAACGGGGAGTCCCCACTCATCGAGCTTTTCAAGGAATAAGATAATCAAGAAAGAATAAGGTATTCAAGAATAGACTGATTCATAAATTGATAAGAACATGCCGTAGTTCAGAACGAAGTAATACCACAATGTTTCTGAGGCCTTGGTTTACTGTGATCAATAAAGTTTTAATTATTTATTAGTAATTATGACTAGCAAGCTAATAATCATTGTAGGCACGTTCCTCAGCCAATTCTCGTACTTGCGCGTATCGCCCAGAGGACACGGTGGAGCATACGGTGGAGGTCTACCCCGCTTGGGCGAAGCACTGCCATGTCCTCGTGGATGCGATAGGTGGCGGCGACCTCTCGCGCCCGGCCCTGGTTCAGGCCATGGTACGGAGCGAGAGGGAATGGGAGGCAGTCGCTGCCTTCTGCGAAGCAGTAATGCTCGCGAAGGCGGAGGCGGGATGCGTGAGGGAAGCTCAACGGAGTGCCCCTCACGGTCCCGGCCGCTACCACCGCAGGAGAGGTACTGGGCGTAGGACGTCGCGAGACGATCTCCGTCCACCGTAGACCCGGGCCTGCGGATGGCGAGCAGTGGGTAGCTCGCCGTCCGATGAGCACCAGGCCCGTGAGTCAACGGCGCGTAGTGTTCCACGCGTGCCTCAAAGAGATGTTGTCAGCCACCACTAACGAAACCCATCGTGGCCGGTGCCTGCATGCCTAGGGGTAGCGGATAAATTCTGAAAATGAGTTACCGCACCCCTGGGCACTCAGTCAGGGAAGGAACAGGGGTGGGTTTTAGTCAGTAAGAGTCTGACACGCCCTCCCGCTCCACCAAGAGCGGGAGAAGTCATAGGATGATTTCCCACCCTCCCCAAAAAAAAAAACCAATTCTCGTACTTAAGGCCCTTCTCGCGGTCCAGTGGCGCCCTCATTGAATAAAAAATCGTAGCATAGCACAGAAAATAAATATTAAAAAATCCAACTTCACGTTTGTTACAAAGAGGATAAAGAATTTTTACGTTGTTAAAACAGATCTCAAAATGTTTCGTATCTAAAGTAGTAGGTAAAAGTGTCAGAAACGGCCGTTTTTGGTACTTTTGCCTACTACTTTTTACTTTTTTACTGGATTTTTTAATATTTATTTTCTGTGCTATGCTACGATTTTTTATTCAATGAGCGCCACTCGACCGCGAGAAGGGCCTTAAAAAACGTTCCAAGTATAGATTTCAATCTCATCTCGGCTACTGTGTCAAAAGTTTGTCAAAATATAGGGTATTACTTTAATTATTAATTTTTGGCAGATGGAGACTGTTTGATAAGGACTACGCGAATTTCCCCTCTGATGAATACATATCGACAAAACGAAATTATTTTTAAACACGCAATGATAAAAACGATACTTAAACGAGGACAAAAAAATATGAACAGGCATAAAATTGATTAAATTACATACACAACAGACTCCGAGTTCAAATGATTGACGGTTATCAGTTAGGATGAATCAGAACGCTTTTTCTTGGAAAACATAAAAAGTGCAAAACACGCACTTGGGTTTAAACACCGTAAACCTGAACTCACGTTTATAAATCGTGAGTTTAAAGTATAACTGCTTATTATATTAGCGCGTCAGACTAAAGTCATTTGCAGACAGAGCCAGAGGCGTTGGCGAAGTGGGAGGAGTAGTTCTTGTTCGAAATGGAGTATAATCTTCGCCATCCTACCTTTTTTCAGGCGTTTTCAATGGCATTTTTTGCTATCCGAAGAATTATGAAATTCTGTACTTTCTGCAATGTATATCAGAAATAAACAGGACAGCTACACTGTAAACATCTCACCGTGAAAACCTAGGTGAAGTGAATTTAAAGTGAGCGGTAATCCATAGCTTCAAATACTAGGTGTAGTGCAAATTTGTTAAAGAAAATAACATTTGTGTTTGCATTAGCTTGGCGGCAGGTCACCGGGACTATCTGCGACTCCCGCATTCCCCTTAAACTTAAGGCGCAGTTATACGACTTTTCATGGTTTTTAATTGAACATCACGTTTAGCTAAACGACTAGTCTTATTTCTTTGAAAAAATATATGTTACTCTAGACAATTTCCGTCGTAATTTGATCTGAGATTATTTGAAATTATATTTTATAACCTATTGTAATTAATCCGTCAGGCCCCTCGCGTCTCCTTAAGGAGACGCGACAATAGGTTTTTAATTGGGCTTGACGGAGTGTATTTACTTGTTTGGCGGATAAAAAATTGAGAATCACGCAAAAACTATAAAGCGTATTTTTATGAAACCTGCACCATTTAAAAAAAATATTTATTTATAATTTAGTCTAAGTGTTTTGGTTTAATACCTGATGTCTTATGTGTAATAAATTAATAATGCGTCTAATTTCGGCTCCTTGATGGGTGAGTTCTATTACTGGGTGGACGTACGACGCGTTACGTGAGTTCAGCACAGAATACGCAAGCAACCCACTCAAGGCCATTGGCAGTAATAGCGCCTTAAGGGGAAGATTTATAAAACAATGGTCAGACCTGCTGTCTTGTATGGTTCAGAATGTTGGGCCACAAAAGGGATGAATGAAAAACAATTGCAGTCAGCTGTGATGAGAATGCGATGCGTGGTGTTACGCGCATGGATAGAATTAGGAATGAGTATATATGTGGAAATCTGAAAGTGGCATCGCTGACTGAAAAGTTGTGTGGAAATCGGTTGTCGTGGTTAGGCATATGGTGCGGAGGACTGAAGATAATGTAGTGAGGAAAGTCTTGTGTATTAATGTGAATGGCTAAAAGAGCAGAGGAAGGCCAAAGAAACGATGGATGGACTGTGTGAAAGAGGATAAGGTAAAGAGGAGAGGAGGTAGAGGAGAAGTAAAAAGGGAGTGACTACAGAGATGACGGCTAATAGAGAAGTATGGAAGAAAAAGACATGTTGCACCGACCCCAAGTAAATTGGGGTAAGGGCAGGAGAATGATGATGATGTTTGTATTAGCTTCTGGTTGTATTACTACTGTTTTGTTCGTCTTTTGTTAGTTACGAGTTAAAACGTCCTTTGTAGTTATTGTTAATGAGAATATGTACTCAATTGAGTCAGATATCCTTGTCTAAAGTGATCTAATCATTAACACCTTTGATTGAATGCGGTAGGTACGTTTTTAGCGAGGCGCGTAATAACCAACGTACAAATTGATGTACGTGTTGTTATGCGGTGGTTAAAAAGAATATGGTAGTCAACACATCATAGCTGAATAGCATATTGTCATTGAATTTTAAAGTAGCAATAATATAAGCATGATTTATACTCATGAATTCATGATCAGTAGCTCTAACTCACAGTAATTTGAATTTTGATCACTTACATCAATTTTGAATTTATGAATTCCTCCTTCTACTAATAATAAGTATATATATTTAATATGCGAACGTTTGGGTGGATGGGTGTTTGTTATTAAATCACACCAGAACAGCTGATCGGATCCAAATTTGACACAGAGATAGACTATAGTCTGGAATAGCACATATGATGGAGGAACTACAAAAACCACGCAATCGAAGCCACTGGAAAAAGCTAGTGCTTAATAAAAATGAAGATATAGTTCTATCTCACCAAGGCGGGTTAGTCTTGGATATGTGTGTAGGTTCTCATACACTTTTGTTTTTGTGTGCGTAAGCTCGGAGCGCTCGGCGTCATAGAAAATAGCTTACGTACACAGCAATAATGTGCACGTGAATCTAACCACACATTCAAGACCAAGCCACCTTCGTGAAATATTATAAATACACTCTTACTTAATTTTAGAGAGGAAATTTTGAATATTAATATTATTGAGACAAGGTAGGTAGGTAGTACATATGGGATGACGGCAAATAGAGAAAAAGAAGATATACTGTGCTGACTCCATATGAATTGGGTTTGTTCCGGATTCACCCACCAAAGTTCGCTTCATTTTCACCCTACTTTTTATTCCGTTTTAGTATATGGGCAGGAGGATGACGTTTCGTTTTGCAATTTAAAGTGCAAAAGGCTAATAAATGGGGGAAACTGCAAATTTAGCAGTTAAGACGACGAACTATCACTTGTCAGCACTTAAGTTCTAGTGCGACACTATACGGTGGCGCACACTCGAGTGCCATAGTGGCGAATAGTGGCGATACTTGTGTTTACACATCTGTCGACCCATTCACACGATGGCCAACGCTTCTACGTAATTGTTAACAGCCATCACGTATTGAAGTGGACAATTTATTAAAGTTATTGATGGAAGTGCATTGAGTGTGAATGGATCAATGGCTTGACAAGGACTATCTACTCGAGTATTATCTTTCAAAACCTGCTACCTACTAACATTTGCGCGAGGTAACCTGAAAACACTGCCGTAAGAGTGGCGAAGTCTGTGGCCAATATAGAAAATATCGTCCCATCATCACGTCACGAACAATAAGAAACATCTTTTTGAAAGGAAGGTTTTTTAACAGTAAACTATTTTTATTCTACAAACTTCTCGCTCTTTGTTTTTTTTTTCCGTAAAATCATAAGACATGCATCAAAAAAACTTTTTACAAAAAAAAACAACCGACTTCAAAAAAGAAAATACATTAAAAATAAAAAAAATACTTTCATTTCGGCAGTCGGTGTCTCTCTCTTTGGTTTCTTCGTTATTTGACACCGACTTCCGAAATTAAAGTTATTTTTTTAATTTTTAGTGTTTTTCTTTTTTGAAGTCGGTTATTTTTTTTTTGTAAAAAGTTTTTTATTTTTCACTTTTTAGTTGTACCCCATTCTTCACCAAAATTAAAATGGGACCACATGTGAAGCAACAGCTTTCAAACAAAAAAAATCTTCAAAATCGGTTCATGTAGTAAAAAGTTATGAGGTAACAACATAAAAAAAAAAATACAGTCGAATTGAGAACCTCCTCCTTTTTTTGAAGTCGGTTAAAAATTAAAACAAATCTTAATTAGACTCAAAAGATACAAAAAGCTATAAACAATGATTATCCTCAATGATTTCCTCAAAAAATGTGGAGCAATGTCATTTTTTCCTCGAAGTGCAGCGGCAGTCATTGCCGCATCATTGTCTTTGGCACTGAACCGTTATGGCCATTACGCATGGACTGCCGCCGGCTGTCACTTGCATACAGATACGCTGTTTTATTAAACACCAGCTGTAGTACTCAATGGTATGTGAAAATAGTTAGGAAGAAATAGCTCACTGTTACTTAGCACACTTACATGATTTATTTTTTATTACATACTAGCTGACCCGGCAAACTTCGTAACGCCTCAGAATCATTAAACAAAAACCTCGTTCCATACAAAATGTCTCATACAAAATGGATCTTTCTTACTAGATTTTTTTTTGTGATTTTTTCCGATGTTTTAACAAGTTACTCTGCTATTCGGGGCGGAGGCCAATCCAACAAATCAAATGCGACAACGTGTTTGTCAAAACAATTTTCCTGCAAACGTGTTGTCGCACTGTCCCGCCACATGTGTTTGCGGGTGCCTTTTTAAAATATCCTAGTGGCTCCACTACCTTGCTTTGCTGACTGATAAATGTTTTCAAATATTTCGTGCCGAAATCTATCTACATTCGACTTTTTGTTCGCGCGTGTAGTCAATTCTGTACAAAGCAATTACAGGAACAAATGTCTTTCGATAGTTACTACCATGGCTTGCCTTCACTAGCTAGCTATGGATATAGGTATCTCTTTTAAACGATAGACCGCAAGCGTTTACCACCCCAACCAATTACTTGCCGCCACAATCTGACTCCTTTAATTGCTTTAATTACAACTAGCACGATAGCTTTATCTACAGCTCAGAGAGCGAACGAAGAAAGGTGGAATAAAGGTGGTCATATTTTAAAATACTGATTCTGCCCATAGAAGTGAACTACTTTCTTCAAGAAATATGGGACCTCTCATACTAATTTTGATCAGCTGATGGTAACTTTGCACGGTAAGTCCTATTTTTTCTGGGTTTTGATAAAGGCTTCCTTGAAGAAAGTTGTACATTTCCATGAGCAAAAGCGGTGTATAAAATATTACTACGCATTTCTGTTACACACTGGCTGATTTTTAAACACAGTTAAAAAAGAAAAGAAAATATAGCTGTTCTCTAGATTTTGTCGAGATCTGCAGACAAAAATATACTGAACAGGTCTTTTTTTTTGCTTTTTTAGATGATTTTTGCATAAATCATGTCTTTAATTGATACCTAATGCGAGGAAAAAAATTGGATGGTGATAAAAAACACGTTGTATTTTACATAAATGAATTCCTAAAACATAAAACCATAAAAATGTTTAAATAAAAGCTTTATGCTTCACAAATTCCGTTTTCGTTAAAATAATTTTATTTCCGTCACATTTTTTTCAACTACTTTATAAATTATGTACTCGCGAGCTCCAATCGCAGTAATTTGCCATTGCGATGCCATAACATAATAAAAAAGATAATAACGACCGTTGGAGCGGTAATTTCGACAGTTTAGTTAGTAACTGAGTGAGTCAGTAATGGCGGTGACCATAACTGACTCACAGAATACAGTTATCTAATTAGCACAAGACTTGAAGACACAATGATGTTAGCGACTATGCATAACGCACTAAGACGCATAGTTGGTGAACGAACCGAACTGATTTCATTTGAGGTTTGAAACGTATAAATGTGAAATCGTGGGTAGGTAGCTCCTTCATATTTTTCTTGTAGGTGCACGTACATAAATACTATATTTAAAAACACACACAATAAAAAAACTTACCGAGACGTCAGTAAGCTAAATAACATTTCCGAAATTGTTAAAATCGATATCCCTGATACCGATACAAAATTGATAAAAAAGTTAAACATTTATGTCTATGTCGACCATCGATTTTAGATGGATTGTGTAGGAAACAGCGCCGGGTTGTAAAGCTCGCGTGGCGTGATCGTGAACAAGCGTTGCGAATCTTCTTTTACTATGTTACTGGGTAAAATAGAAATATGGCCTACTAAATCGGTAAAAAAATACCAAGTTTATCACCAAATATGACACAGTCGATCCGATATTATATGAACACGTTGATCCGGTATTGAACATTTTTTATTAATCTAATGATCTTAAAATCTAAACATTAATAATTAAACCCATCCCCATGCAAATAAAACTAACACTCAGATGGCTCCTTAAATCTAAATTAGCTGCATTTGTTATTAACAATGATGAGCAGTCCCAAATATACCCAACACTCAACAGTCACGTACACGTCTACAGCACCTCGAGTGTATGAATTGTAGTTATCGAGCGAACGCTACATATATCGCAGTAGTAACGTTACTCGATTTCTGACATAAAGGCTCAACTAGAATGCGTTCGAACGACGTCGAAATTTAAAACACCATTAAATCGATCATCCATATCGATCAACGAGCAACCATCCACCAGATATTTTGTGTTACCAATCGATCGATCGTAGATCGACAACATTATTCGACGATTATGTATCGACGCTAGTTGATTCGTATGGTAGTTTTGGCTTTGATTTAGTGTAGGAACTATCGATCAATGCCGGTCCATTATTAATGCGGATCCATTTCAACCATCGCTCGACTGGTCTGGCAGCACCCTGATATTGATGTCATCGATCCGCAATCTAGTTGCACCTTAGCGTACACTGGAGGCACAGGTGCTCAGTGGCTCTCCCCATCGACAGGGATGAGTAGTTTGTTTGTTTGTCGTGCACAGCCGTCTTTAGACCTTTGCATATTGTTATTAAATTCTGTAAGTAAAGCGTGGGGTGCGGTGTGGGCTTGGGCAAACAGTGGGCACGAAAGTGACGTTGTCGGGAGGATTTCGTGGCGCTTTCTTGGCGAAAGAGTCTTGTAATCGCACGGAATAATCGTGAGATTAATCGCGGATGGCTGATCGTTCGTTTTGATGAATTTAATTTAATTTTTAATGTGTTAATACCAAGAATACACCACTTAAGCGTCCAGAAAACGTCTGTAAAGCCCGCTGCGTGCCTTCGCTGTTGGCTCGGCTCGGTGTATGCGACAACTTTGTTTACCTTTGTCCTGTAAATAGTAGGTGAGGTTATCGCGGAAATAGGCGCGTAATATGTTCCATTAATTTTATAGAAGTCGCTCTGCAAAAGAAGAAATTTGACCTGAATTCATTTTCGTTTGTTTCGGGTCAATTTTGAGTGCCCAGGACTCATCGAATCGAATGTTCTTGAAATCATTTTCAATGTCTTTTAAATGTATTTTTGTGACAATTCATGTTTAATATTGTAAGTGTCAGTAATGTCATAATTATGCATAATTTCTTGTTCTTGTCGCGATACAATATTATCGTGAAGCTGTCAACAGCAAAATGAGAAGAATTGACTTATTTACTAAAGTTTATAGAATCTCAACGAGATCCCGCAATATGTAAATGTCTGAGTTTGACTTGAACGAAGCTTTAAACTCACTTAAAAGTTTAACATTTGATTGATTGATATTAATTGTGTTTTGTGATGAATTCAATTTATATTATCGTAACATTTTAGATGGAAGAGTTCGTGACATTTTAATATTATGGATAGTCGACTAACAAAGTTTGAATTTTCTAGGAAAATGTGTTAAAACCCGTGTCATGCAAAAAGTCGTGTTTTTCAGTCAAAACGTGTCGTGAGGGGTTAATTGTGTTAGGCACAAACTGTAATAATTTAGGATCTTATTGTAATTTATATCAACATTCTAGTAAATAAATTATTCATTTAATTTGAGAAAAAAATATACTTCAATTGTTTCAACATAATCTAGGGTTGTCAAACACACATTAAGCTCAATGACAAGTGAAGATACTAACCTCTTGATAGAATACTCTTTTGGAGCTGTATGTAAGGTTGTACTGCTGGTCTGCCACCATCAGAAGAATGGTGAAGGGAAGCAGGAAGGCCGCAGCGGCGAGGAATGCCACACAGCGCCCTAGTCGCATCATGCTCACGTTTCTACGACCTGCCACCATCGTGGCACTACGCGACAACCCTGAGCACTCTTTCAGCTGCTTTCCTGCACTTCATTTGCTTGTTCAACTGCGACTTAGACCATCACCTGCGAAAGAAAAATACGGCAATATTAGTATTCTGTCTGAAGGTTAAGTTTTCAAGGATGTCTTATGGATTGGCTTTCAACAGTTTGGCTCAAAAGTGGCTTGGCTGGTACAGTCGACTGCTTGTTTGCTGATCTGGGATATTGCGGAGTTTCACTAGGGTTTAAAGACAGATTATACTGGATTTTTTACCACAGACATGTTGTAGACTTAACCTACAAAATAGTACAGTTAGATTGTCATTGAACAAATCAGTTTCGCAGTATATTTTGCGGTTTGTTTAACTCTTTTCTTCACAGTTTAGCGATCGTGGTCACGAAGGTGACATCGGGAAATGTGAAAAGTAAATCAACTAACAAAAAATTGAAAGCGCACGCAACGTGGTTCGTTCACACTCGAATAAGATTATTTATCGATACATATGAGGGGCTCGTGGCTAAATAATATCAGCCACACGGGTCAATATGTATATGCCACTTACGAACTACAGACCTGACGTCACAGAAATCCTACATCACGCAATCAAAGTTACTCCGCGCGATTTGAACATATTCCACAGCACAACAACAACCAGCGGGCAGTTGCCCAGACCAGATACAACACCCGTATTGACGGAGTAACCTCCCTTTTCAATGGAGGTTTGCGGGACTTTACACACTGTTCCGCATACCTCTATATTGGTCTAATCTTAGACTATGAAAGGTTATAGACGGAACATCATTGGACATTAAATGAAGCAGGATCGTTAAAATGTGTGAGTGACCTTGACGAACGTAACGATGACGTATCGGCTTCTTATTTTGTCTATGTGAGCTTATTTCGCGTGTACAAGCCGACTTCTCATTCTGGTACTTCAGATTTCTGGATTTTGACACTCCGTCTATAACCTTTCATAATCTAAGTGTCCAATGTTAAGCTAGGCTTACTGAGGCCGGTTTATGGATTTACCATCATTACACTCATACCAAGACTTTTCCGTGTCTCAAAAAGCACGATAAACCGTTCGCACCGGCTGTCATTTTAAAGATAGTCGTTCTTTAAAAGATGTCTTTGATAGTCGTTCTTTAAAAGATAGTCAGAAGCCCGAATAATTTGCCACCAGTCTTCCAAAGGGCTTCGTGTTACCCAGTTCAGCAGGCGTGTTCGCTAACTCAGTTGACATCAATTTGATAGGCACTTTGCCGTACATAGCTGCTTTGACGTATAGGAAAACCGTAGTGCCTATTATAATCGATATCCACCGAGCAATGTACTGCATAGTGCTTATCAAATCGATGTCAACTGAGTTAGCGAATACACCTGCTGGTTGTGGAGATCAGATAGGCAGTTGCTCCATATAAAATACTGATATTCTGATGTAATGGAAATGCGTGGACATTTATTACCCACCATATCCGTTTAACAACTTTCTACATGAGTCTAAAAGTAAATTTTGAAAAAAAAGTTTAGACCTGCCATACAATTTTTATCAGCTGGTGATAACTTTTTGGCTGGTGATAACGGAAAGAAGATATTTTATTTTTTAATTGGTCATGACTTCCTTGTAGAAAGTTGATCATTTTCATGGGTTTAAACAATATGTACCTAAAATATGACCAGTGATTTCTATTACTTACAACCCGAATAGTTGTGAAGAGACTAGGCAGATTGAGTTATCGATCGACGTCTTGAGGAAAGTCAAAACTGGCGATGAGAATATTGATCGCACCCAATTTAGGATGGGTAGGCAGTAAACATGTTAAGGAATCTATTTTTCACCGCCTCCTCAATCTTGTAAACATTTCCCAACACCCGGAACACCTTTGAAAAATGTTAGTTTATTATTCCAAAAAGGTTTGGTATGTCGATGGTTCATTATAACGAGTATATCGATGTTCTTGACTTCAAAAAGTGTTAGTGTACTCGTACCATGTTTGTCGATTTAAATTGACAGATTATCACGTACTTAAGTATGTTTGGATTACCCTGTTGTAGTACCTACACGTAGTAGGTAGGCACACAACACAGGTAGGCAAGTCCTCAAATCAAGGAAAGTTTACACAACTAATTTTGTGTGTAGTGCTACTTGTCGTCGGAATGTTGTCAACAAAGCAAGTTAGTTTAAAATAATGAGCACATACTATGATACACAATCCTTTTTTCTATTTCTACGCCATTTTCGTTATAACACGGTAATAGTGGTCACTAATTCACTAACGTCACACTATGTCTTAGATTAAAATAATCTAAGCACTATGTATTGTTTCCATTTTACTAATGGAAAACCTGCCAAGGTTTCATCTAGGTTCCTACGAACAATCGTAGGAATCTAGAACTTCGCAAAAAAGGTATTTGATTTTTTTCTTTAGACCTGTATCTATTATGGGTGTGTAATGTATGATATAATAACAAATGCTCTAATTTCACTTGAAATAACGTTCATATAATATAAAACATTTAGTATAACGTTCATTTTATATAATTTTCAATATGTATAATATTCTTTTTATATAACATTCATTTGAACTAATGTTCTTTTGACCTAATTTTCATGTTTAATGGTCACAGTTCTAACCTAACTCAAATGGCACCTAACCAAATCTTAAAATATTCAATGCATGGTCGACGGAGCCCCGCTTCGCGGGGCTCCTACTTCTGGATGGTTTATAAAAAATAACCACGAAGGGGATAGCGGGGTCTATTCGCTCGCTTCGCTCGCTCACACGACCCCGCCATCCCCTTCTAACCTAACCTGTCCGAGTCGGGGTGCACTAAAGTCCAGATTGCATCCAATTTCTACTGGTTACAATAGTTGAGGGTGGTAGGTGTATAGGGTATAAAGCGAAGAAAAAAAAACAATACAAATTTTTTTTAATCATAACATAGCATCACATAAATATTACATCTTATTTCAGTTTTAAGTTAGAGGCCAAAGCCCGAAGGATGAATATTATATGAATATTATGTCAAATGTGCATTATAGGAAATGTTTATTATATCATAAGAAATTAGACAAAATGAAATTATATCAACAATTCATTATCTCAACTGATCGCTATATTAAACAAAAGTATATTAACTGAAATTAGGTCAAGTGAACGTTAGATTTTTTGTTATTATATCAACCGTTACACACCCATCTATTATACCTACCTTTTTTGAGGTTGGGAAATCATCAAAAACTTCTCCCGCTCTGGGAGGAGCAGCAGGGCGTGTCAGACTCTTACTGACTAAAACCCACCCGTGTTCCTTGCTAGTCGTTCCAGGGCCAGGGACTCTTTCAAACAATCCCCGACCCAAATATATACCTAAGGGCTTTCCCTTATTCGTTTTAGCATGGCAACAGACGTCATTGTTAAAGGCATGGCAACAGACGTCATTGTTAAAGGCATGGCAACAGACATCATTGTTAAAGGCATAGCAACAGTCGTCATTGTTAAAGGCATGGCGACAGACATCATTGTTAAAGGCATGATAACAACTATTTAGGGGTCTATGGCGGGATTTTTACTGAGTGGGAAATCATCCAATGACATCTCCCGCTCTGGGTGGAGCGGGAGGGCGTGTCAGACTCTTACTGGCTAAAGCTTCATTTGCCTGTGCCAGGACCACGGTGACTCCTTAAGGGTTTACTACCGGCCAAGTGGCGCCCTCATTGAATAAAAAATCGTATAGTATTTTTACGTTGTTGAAACAGGTCTCAGAATGTTTCGTATACAAAGTAGTAGGCAAAAGTGTCAGAAACTTCCGTTTTTGGTACTTTTGCCTACTACTTTGGATACGAAACATTCTGAGACCTGTTCTAAAAACGTAAAAATACTTTATCCTCTTTGTAACAAACGTGACGTTGGATTCTTTAATATTTATTTTCTATGCTATGCTACGATTTTTTCTTCAATGAGGGCGCCACTTGGCCGGTTGTAGGGCCTTAAATTGGGCAGGAGCTGCTTGAAGGCAAGCCCGGTCCTCTCCAGTCTGGATAGTTCAGTGGCAGTTTTAATTATTCGCAAATTGATTCCCAATTCTAGTAGATATTGTGATTTAAAATTGGTGTCGTTTTGTGTCTCAAGTGTCTACGCAACTGGACAATATGTGGTATCATTGAAACAGACGCGGTCTCGGTAAAATGAAGCTGAGAATTTCAGTGTAGTAATGATTACCTCAGCGAAGCTTATCGAGAAGGCTGACTCGATAGATTTGCTACCAAATCATTACAATGTGTTACATCTGCGTTTTAATGGAACAAATTGACTATAGGTCAAAAAACTAATTACTTTCTGAGCTTGACACAAAAATTTGAACTAGGCATGACTCCATTGTTTTTTTTTTTGTGCTCTGGGAAATCATCCAATGACATCTCCTGCTCTGGTTGGAGCGGGAAGGTGTGTCAGACCCTTACTGACTAAAACCCACCCCTGTTCCTTCCCTGCCTGAGTGCCCAGGAGTGCGGTAACTCTGTTAAGAATTTATCCGCTACCCCTAGTCACAGGCATGACTCAATGAGGAGTGCCATTTTATTGACCATCAGTACTATTCAGTACTAAAATAATACGTAGGTCATAAACATGCCTTATAAATTAGGTGACTAGCTGTGTGTACCTATACAACAGATTCATTGACACCAGAGAGTTGAGTGCGCCAAATAAAACTGTTACAGTTCTATATTTAGATGATCACCACGGATGTTGATCATTGAATAAGTACGGCTCTCTTCATTATGACAAGCAGCCATATTGTTTGTAATGTCACAGTTAATAGCGTGACAGAAGAGAACAATCCGAACACTGGCCATTTCAGTGAACACGAAAAAAAAAATTCTCAAATCAAAATTTCAATTATTAAAACTTGATATTACTAGAATGTTCATTTAAATTAACATTTTTACACGCTGCGGAAAGGAACACATAGGTTGTAAAAATAAACCGGCCAAGTGCGTGTCGGACTTCGCACATTTAGGGTTCCGTACCAAATTAAGGAATTATCAAAGAAATATCTGATTGATATTTGTTAGCAAAATATAATAATAAACATTATCACCAAATTTCGAGTTCATAGGACAATGGTAAGATAAAAAAATCTTCAGAACTAAATTTTGTGGCAGATGACGGATAGACAGACAAACGAACGGACGGACACCTGAGTGACAGCAATAGGGCTCTGTTTGGCTTCGGGTACGGAACCCTATAAACCCTGTCTTTTTAAAATTGGAAATTTGAATCTATAGGATAAACTACGTTTAAATATATTAGGTACTTACCTCTTTATTTTTACATTTAAATAACAACTGTAGCGATAACCATATTTAACCGACTTCGAAAAGGAGGAGGTTGTTAATTCGGATGTTTATAGTATATATTTTTTTATGTATGTACGGGGCATAACTTCGTCATTTATAGACGAATTTACAAACTTCTTTTCATGTTTGAAAGGGGTTTATTCCGAAATGGTCCCATTTAAATTTCATATAGATCTGGTGATGAGTTTCGGAGACAGACAACAGAACTCTTCAAAAAATGACAGCAAATCAACCGCGATTGCTGCTAACGCATAAATATGCACCGTTAACACAATTTAAAAAATGAAAACTAAAAAAAATTTTAACCAAAAATAGAACCGACTTTCAAGAAAAGTAATTTTACATTTTACAAACAATTTTTTGCAATTTGTTTCTGATTAGTAGGTATACATTTCTGTGTTGTATTGAATTGTAATAGTATGGTCCTTTGTACTGACTGATCCAATTTCTCGTAATAACATACACTTACCACAAATAGGTAAAGTCATAGTCCATAATGATGGCGGTAATAGCATGTTCATACATGCTATTACCGCCATCCTCATGGATGAGGCCAAGCCAAGCAAGCCTACTTGTATGTGAGCTTACGTCATCTGCGTATACATATTTTTTGTTATTATTGATTTTTTTTAAAAACGCTGTATCAATTTCGCTACAATTTATATGGGACCACTTCTGAAGTATAACTTACCAAACAAAAAAGAATCATCAAAATTTATTTACAAGCGGTGGAATAATCGCCTAACTAACATACAAAAAAAGCCCTACAGACGATTTGAGAACCTCATCCTTTTTGAAGTCGGTTAAAAAAGGAAGAGGGTCTCAATTCGGTTGTATTTTTCAAAATATTTGTTCCGTCATTTATCAACCGATTTTTTACGACTTTTGCAAATTTTACAATCTAATGTATGTAACTATCGCATACATAATATACATAAAACAACAGTACTATGTTACAGTACTCCTTGAAAATTGTCAACCCTCTAAATACTCGTAAGTTTACAGAATTAAAAAAAAAAACTGGTTCCAGTGCTGATATTAAAACTAGATTTAATTGTGTCACTAAAATAAATCGTCCATTAAATTAAATCATCTGAAAACAAATTCTGCTGCATAAAATAAATCTATACTTGTAATAATTGTATGATATAATAAAGCTGAAGAGTTTGTTCGTTTGTTTGAACGCGCTAATCTTGAAAAAAACTTTTTGTATGTGATAGCCACATTCATGAGGAAGGCTACAGGCTATCTAGCATTACGCTGCGACCCACGGGAGAAACAGTTACCAAACACGCGGGTGAAACTGCGGGGGACAACTACTCTACTATATTCGCCGCCTCTAATCTTTAAGCGAGACCACAAGCCAAAATATCTCAATTTCTCAAACAATGCGTCCAGTTGACCTCCAAAGTTTCGAGTCCATACCTACTCCGTATTTTCCCATTACGCAGTATGACTAAACAATACTTTTGTGGATCGACAAAGTCCGCTAATGTCTAGCAAATCATCGCGTTCTAATGTGACTCTAAAAAAAACACAAAAAGCCTCTTAAAAGCATAACAGGATCGCTATGATTTATGACAGCAAAGTTAATGATGTTCTCTCAGTTTTTGTCCACATTTTTATTTTATTTTTATTAAAGGCATGGGTCTAATTTAGGCACCAAAAAGGCTCGCGTTTCACGCAATATAGAAAAGTTCATTCTGAATTTTGAAGTGCCACGAACGAAGATAGATATAATACTCTTATTTGTACACCATGTTCAGAGGGAGCAAAAATAAATGGTCAAAGGAAATAACGGAATGAACTCCTAGATTCCAAACGAAAAGAAAGAGAGGAAGACGAAGAAAACGCTGGTCAGATGAAATTAGAAAAACAGCAGGTCCATTATGGCAGCGAATAGTTACTAATAGGGAAGAGTAGAAAAAGCTAGAAGAGGCCATTGTGTCGCAAAGACACGCCGACACCGATAAGATTTAGTATTATAAAGATTTATAAAAAAAAACTATTACAATATGTTGGCATATTACAAATGAAAAAAGCTGCCTATAATTAACGTACCTATATTAGTGCAATCTCTTGCTGATTCCTAACCACAAATACACCCCAGCAAGAGGTTGCACTTCACTGTGACAAAATCTATAGATTAATGACCAATACTGAACTACAATTAACTTATTAAACTACTCCCAGTAAACATAGGCTCAAAGGCATCCCGTTTCATAAAGTTACAGTAAATATAAATTGATACACATACCGGTTTGATCGACATTATGTTGTGCTGATCCGATAATAATAAAGAACTGGGATATCTAGAAAATTCGATAGAGATTGTTTATATAGTTATTATTTATTAACAAGGAATCCCAAACTAAAAATATCGTGTTTAATGTGAACTAAGAATACACAGAAATTCTAACTTTCGTTGGATTTAAACTGTACGAAAGTTTAAAATCAACACCGTACACAATACCTGCATCTGCCCAGGAGTCGTGGATAAATTCGTAACAGAGTTACCGCGCCCCTGGTCACTCAGGGCAGGGAAGGAACGGAGGTGAGTTACAATACCTTCATTGATAGGGATGATTACGGGCTAAAAAAAAACTATTTAGTCCGTAAGTAAGATTATCAAAAAATTTGGGACATGTATTTTTTGCTTTATCAAATCAATGAAAAATGACGGATAAAACGCATAGGGGTGGGCTTGTTACGTTACTTTTGAGTAAAAAGTAGTGGTACAACTTTAACTCACGTGTGACGTCGTGCGAAATTTCAACGCACTGTATTGTCACAATTTTTTGTGTACGTGACCAATGAAGAAATACGTGTATAATATTTTTTGGTAATCTAACTGACGGACTAATTTTTTTAGTCGTCAATCCTATTCTAGGGACAACTTTTATTATGTTTTTTTTCTAAACATTCATGCCTAGGGGTAGCGGATATGCCTAGGGGTAGCGAATAAATTCTGAAAATGAGTTACCGCACCCCTGGGCACTCAGGCAGGGAAGGAACAGGGGTAGGTTTTAGTCAGTAAGAGTCTGACACGCCCTCCCGCTCCACCCAGAGCGGGAGAAGTCATTGGATGATTTCCCACCCCACCAAAAAAAAATACCTATAACAACTACTAGATACCATAACTACACTATAACTACTACTAGATACTATAACTACACTATTAACATTCAGAATATTCAGAACCACGTTTGAAATTCTCAACAACAGACCTCGAGTGCGTCCAATTACTGCAAAATGGAATAAGAAAGGAAAATCGTAAATGTTTACAACCCAGAAATACCTACGACGCTTGCAAAAACTCCAAAGAGGCTGTGGAATAAGCAATTTAATTTTTAAGGGATTATCCACCTTCCGGGCCGAGGAAAATTGGTTTTGCTGCGGGCCCATTTTGCCGAACCTCCCGTATTGTATGATCTCCGCGTTCTCTAGAAAATAGCTCTGAGATTGCAACTCGATATTATGTAACAGTACTTACAGTACCTAATAAATGTACTGATGTATATTGTATTTTTGGAGAGGAAAAAAATAACAATTTCGTAGAACTTTTGTGGTCATGGAGTCGTTGTCTTTGCTTGAGGAAAATAAGTTTGGTTTAACCACAAACAGAGTCATTTTAACTGCGATAAAATTCAATTTTAGGACAAATTTCTACGTCATGAATTCAGAACGAAAAAAAGAAGGAAAACATCGTGAGGAAACCGGCATGTCCTAGAACCAAAAATTCGAAGACATGTGACATCCATCAACACGCATTGGGCCCGCATGGTGGATTACGGCTCTTTTTCTCTCCAAAAGTGGAGGCTTGTGTCCCCGAAGTAGAAGCATTATAAGGTTGCTTATTTGTCTTACCATAATCAGGACATGTAGGTATGAGTATTGCGTTTGGGGGATGGAAATTATCTAGTAACTAACAACGATTTTCAAGCGCACATTTTTAATACCTATTTACAGTAGTAAACTATTTCCGTACCCGATAGATATTATCTAAGTTAAAAAAACAAAACATGTAAAAATATTAAAGTCACTTTACGACAGATAAATTGACAAAATAATTATAGACCTTTAAAACAAGAGCCACACGGCAATGCACAATGTAGACAAATACAATTTATTCTACGTGTTGTAAATAGGTTGTAAATAACCTAGAAAACATATCACGTGACAAAAAAACCAAGATAGCGATTACTAATTAATTCAGCACTAATTTTCACGTAAGTTTATTGGCAATGTTTCATGCATAAACCATACAGTACACTGACGAGCTCATTGCGTGATCAGGCGAGCTCTTGACGATACAATCTGTAGGTACCTACTGCAAACTATGCCTGCCTAGTCGTGACATCTTTGAATGACTGCGCAAAGTAGGTTATGTTTTATCACAGGAATGGATTTTCTGCGCTAGGCACTGTTGGAACCTGACGTTCCAGGAGTAACCGGGGTTCCATGCTGTTTTTTTTTTAACCACTATTCCTTTTGTTTTTTAATCATTTACCACTTTGCCACAATTTCCAGGTATCAATCACAGTCACGTATTATGCAGAAAACAATTCTTAAAAATAATATATCAACAAAATGTAGGGAACAGCTATTTTTTTAAATATTATTCTATACTTCATAAAAAAATTGTTAGTTAAGAAATTATGCGTAATGGTCAATATTCCTAAATTATTTTTAATCCTAAAATTACTTTAATATCATCAAAACAAATGACAGTTTGACATTATGACCAAGTCCAATTTCGAATGAGTGTTCAAAATCAGCCAGAATTATTTTTCTGCGTACGTGCATTTTATAAGGTTCCTTTCAGCAAGCAACCTTCACAGTACCTACAAAAGTTTCCTGCAAGCGTTATTATTGTAACAATTACGTTTGGGACGAATGGCAGATCGTTTACATAATCTAATTCGTTCAGCCTCCTCGTACAATATTCAGGTCGGGTAAATTGCATGGGTTCGGAGGATATGTGGGTCTCTGTTTCCCGGGTAATGGCCGGCACTTGGGAGTTTAAATTTTCAGCGTCATCAGACCATGGCTTGTAGAATAACAAGCATTTTTTTAGCTGACCAAGCGTTTGTTATGTATGACAGTTGTTATTACCCAGCAGTTTTTTATCGGATTCTTGATCAACTTTCAAAAGATAAGGAATTGTTTTCTAATCTTCTAATCATATTTGAACACACCCATTTACATCCTGGAAATGCCATTTATTTTTACGGAGCTCGGATAGACTACACTGTAGCTATTTAAGGCGCTATTAGCTGCCAATGACCTTGAGTGGTTAGCTTGCGTGTTCTGCGCTGAGCTCACGTAACGAGTCGTATGTCCACCCAGTAATAGGACTCGCCCATCAAGGAGCGCTGTCTGAACTTAGACGCATTATTAATTTATTACACATAAAACAACAGGTATTAAACTAAAACATTGAGACTAAATTATAAATAATTAAATGATCTTTAAAATGGTGCAGGTTTCATAAAAATACCTACGCTATAAAGTTTTTGCGTGATTCTCAATTTTTTATCTGTGTTAGAAATAACTTGACAAATTAATTACACTATGTTATAAAAATATAATTTCAAATATTCTGAGATCAAATTACGACGGAAATTGTCTAGAGTAACATATATTTTTTTCAAAGAAATAAGACTAGTCGTTTAGACGTGATATTCATTTAAAAACCATTAAAAGTCGTATAATTGCGCCTTAAGTATGTATTGCCGAGTTCTAAATAATGGGTCTACCTTTTATTGCAGAACTTTTTATGTCATAATATTATTTTGCATAACAGCGAATAGCATAAACTTCAATTCGCAGAAAATCATTTGACAAACACTCATTTATCATACGAGTACCTACGTTCAAAACTCATAATTTTGTAAGTCAGAATCATCTTTGGGCATAAATTTCATATCCATAATAATTAAAAAGTAGAACCATCATATCGCAGAAATGCACAGTCAGAAACGTCTTTTGGCATACATTTAATATCGATAGTCATTAAAAGGAAGAACTATCGATATATAAATTTACAGTTAGAACCATCTTTTGGCATACATTTTATATGCATAATAATTGAAAGACTCATCTATCACAGTTCAATAAATTTTTAGTTAGAATAACTTTGTATTTTTTACCATAATAATAAGAAGAATGCAAACAAGCACACCATGCATGCAGCAAGCATGCAGCATGCAAACAAGTATACATCATGCATGCATGCAAGCAAGCATGCAGCATGCAAGCCAGCATGCAGCACCGCCAAAACCACCTGCTCCACAGCTCGCGGGCCGCCTCACCCCTCCGCACCTATGCGGGCTAAAATTACTGTACAACGCAAACGAAATTACGTGGAGCGATTCGTTTCTGTCACTAACTTTTGTAGCACAACATACTGACTTTTTAAGACAATATTTTAATTTTAATTTAGGGTTAAAAATGCTTCTATGTATATGACAATAACCCTAATAAAATTATCCAAATGAAATTCTGCCATCTTCATAGTATGCTAAGTGAAATTGTACCAACCAAATAATCATCGCACTAAATAAACATTATGCTTAAAAAAAATGCGGATTTGTTAAAATTCCGCAATTTTATTTGACATAATAAAATTTATCAATTTATCTTTGGCAAAGTTATTTGCCAAAGATAAATTTTATTATGTCAAATAAAATTTTGCCATCATAAAAGTATACAAAAAAAAAAAATTGTAAATTCGGACATATAAACATTCAGCCAAACAATAATTATATTCAATAATTTTTAAGCCTTAAAAATATTTGTTTAAAGAAAGAAGATTATGCCAAGTGTGTTATGCCAAATAAATTTCGGAGCATCAAGATTCTGCCAGATAAAGAGCACCCCTAAAAAATGTTAAGAGTTGTGTTTCGTAAATTCTATGAAGATTCGCACAAAACTCTGTAACATTGAAGTTTTTTTATAGCCCGTGAATATCCGTAACTAAACACATGCTTCCGGGCGACCACTGTTCCGGGCGGTCAATGCCATAATCTCGGTTCGATGCTATCTCTACTATAGCGTAAGTATTTAGTAATTGCTGTACCTTAGAAGCGCTTTATAATCTTGACAAACCTCTGATACAATTAAGAAGTATTAGGTAAGTTATTTGTTTGAACGAAAACGAGCTTCAATAACACAATATATAATAACTTAAGTACCTACAAAATCAAAATTCATGACTAGCTATACGGGCTGAAATAACCACATATACACAGCTAAAAGCTAAAATGACACAGACAGAGGCAACGCGGTAGACCCTGAAGGAGATTAATAATAATAATAAAAGAATAAGCTAGTCTCTTTTTGAAGAATTATCTCACAATCTCACTAGACCAGAAAAATGGTAAGACAGGGAAGGTGGGCCATTACGATGCAGCCGGACGATAGGCATATGATGGTGATGATGAGAAACTTAAATATCAAGGCGATGATGTGGCAACCACTTCCACGGTTGAACCTGCAGGGACCGACTTTCTTGACCTAAGGCACAATCGCATCTTCTTGCCTTGTCAAGAATGATTAACCAAAGATCATATCCATTAAACACACCCAGAAGAGACTAGCGGGACGAACACAATACCTACAACATAATTATCACACCTCACAACATGTCATTATGATGATTAGTATTCTGACACAAAACGCTTTGGGGCAAACGCAATTAAAGTAATCTCTCTACCAAGACACGTTCTAGTTACATAGAGGTAAGAAAAACATGCAATTATCACACTAGTGTTGATTAAGATCTTACGGAACGATAAATGCGATGCCGCATCCAAGTTTTTGTAGCTCTATGGTCAATGTACCACCAGTGCGCGTACACTCGCAGTAAAAACTAAATAGGAATGGCTATAATTATTTTTTTTTAGCCTAGTTATAATAAAGTAGGAATAAGTACCTACTATAACCGTTATTCAATCATTCTTAAGATTTGCATATATGGGCCCACTTTATAATTATCTAATTACATTTTTTAAACAATTAAAGCAAACCAATCTCATTAAACTGAACAACGCATATAAAATATCTGAATTATTCGACCAATTCCTGAAATCCATGAATAGTTAATCACCGCTACATTAATAGGTACCTACTAACTATAGAATCTTTAAATAGTACCATGTTTATAAACTATGGAACGCTTTTGAAAGCCGCCAATGTAGTTATTATTAAGTTTCTATCAAATAAATCGATTCAATTAATGGTTGACTCAGTAAAACTCGTTGGACTTAATCGAATTGGTTCTTCGCTCGGTCTCCCAGATACTGATCATTACATTATGGTGGCAAATTAGCTGAATAACGTAATAACGCCGCAGGCTTCGCCTTAGGAGTATATTATGGGTATATTACACCCATAATAAAAGAAAATGAGGGTGACTATGAACATTTTTATTGTACAGTACACATAAGAAGTGTATGTAATTCAGTTTTACGATATTACTGTTGCAGAAAGTTTATGATATTATTATATTGACGGAAGATGTTTTCGTTGTAAAGTCAAGTTGTTATCTCCTATGGGCCAAAGGTGTTGAATTATAGTGATAAGATTCTTCCCAAGCTCAGAATTATGGTTATCTTTGTACTGGAATTTACTGGTTTAACACAGTTGATATAAAACACGGATGGCATCATCACTTATCTATGCACCGACAGTTTTCATTCAGTGTAACTAGTGAAATAGAAAAACTTAAACCTTTCTCGGTGACTGTCCACAAAATTTAATTAATAACTCAACTTTAACAAATATAAATACAATTTGTTTGGTCTAAAGCCGTTTAAACATTTTTATTGTTTTAACACTCTTGATTAGATTATTTTAATCCCAAATGCAAATGAACATACCAAATGACGTAGTAAAGGGAAATTCCAAAGAACTATCTCATTTTCAGACATATGGTTAAAGATACAAATCTTTCATATAGCGAGATATATGATAAAATATCTCGTCGGTTGATAAGATTGAATTTGAAAATACTGTGACGCGATAAAAGATGAAGACAGAAATATCTGTAGATTAGGTCATCAACCTATCAAGGTTGATAGAAAAAAATATACAACCGCATTAGCATTGAAGTGCTAAGAGTAAATAAATACATATCTAATAATATTATAAATGCGAAAGTAATTCTGTGTCTGTTACCTCTTCACGTCTTAACAGTTGATCGGATGTTGATGAAACTTGGTACACGGGTAGACCGTCATTCATGCGAGCGAAGCCGCTGGTAGAAGCTAGTGGTATACTTGTATAACCTGAGCGAGATCGCAGGGTTTATCCAAAGAGTTACGATTTTTCACATTTATCTCGATTTTTCACATTTATCTAACGACGTACTTACATTTACGTCAATGAACGAAACATATTGTACGACTACCTATTATGAAATCTAAAGTTAAATGATAACGTTTAAAAAGAAACATAAATTGGTTAGATAGGTTATATGAATAGTGAGGAAAACTTTAATTATTAAAATGTCAATGCCACTGACGATTGTGACTAGGGAAACATAGTTTGGCAAGAGTCCAAGGTTTCTGTTTGTAGGGACTCTCGTGATAGGAGATACGTTTTGTATATCTTACGCCTAATTTACACTAAGTCATTAAACTTATCGTTAAACATTTACAGTTTATTGTTAACTGTTTTATTGTAAATGATGTCATTATCACCCCTATCACGTATCGTTTTAGTAACGTGATTTTAGAAAGCCATATACATTGTAAATAGTTGAGTCCTACTTCGAGCAGTTGAATGAGAAATATGCTAAGAAAGTCTAAATAAAAATAAATACCGATTGTAAAAAGTCCAAAATGTTTGAGATAATAATAATAATTATACGAGAGAAAGGTTTACGTGACTTTTCATAAACTAACCGTTAGTTTATAAAAATCACGTATAATTGTCAAAGTTTTTGTTTGCAATTATAAGGTGACAGATATAATTGATAGAACACTTTACCTAGAGCCCAAGGGATACGAATTTGAAATTACTTAGATTTATAAAGATACTTAGATTTATAAAGATACGTAATGTTGTTAAGTGTGATTTATTTATTTTGTATTGACGTACCTCATTATCCACCTGATCCAAAGGGAATAATCAAAACTAAACGTAGATCCAGACAGTTTCAGTCCGAAACGAGATCTATTTTTAAAGGACCGTGTGTCGCGCGTGTAGTAGGTAATTGTAAATAAATACTTTTAAAATTAGACACAACTTCAGTCATTAAAACTTCCAGGTGACCTAGCAAAAAATAGTGACAAGCTTCTGTAAATACATAAATTTCGAAAGTTTCGCACAAAGATTCAATTCAAGTTGTTCATTGTCTCAAAAATCAAAAACAAAAGTACACTTAAACCAAAGTAGCACTTTTTGAACGTCCAAGTTCTACATAAAGACAAGCCCCCAAAAACGCCCGCCCGTCACCATTTCCTAGTTTTCGCTGGGAAGAAGAAGTAGCGTAACAAACTCCCCAGCAACGCATCTCAATCCTCACTGAATTTTATGTGCTCCTGTAAAACATGTAAGATCCCTGAGGATCACTATGTGGCAACATACGGTACGATCTTCGGAATATCGCGAAATGATGAAATACAACAATAGAGCGTACACTGTGTGTCTATGCCCTAGGGTTTTAACAGGGTAAGATTTTTATATTCGACACAGCCAAACATTCCATAAAGTGGGATAGAGCGAGGCAGAAGAAGGAGGACACACAGCTAGATTTTCCCTCACTGTAGATATTGGCCTACCAAACTTTCCTGTGCTGTAAATTCCGACTTACTAAAATAGTTTAGCATCTTGGAGTTATAAATCATTTAGAACAAACGTTTGGTCTTTTATATTTATCCGTTAAAATATTTTCAAAACAATTTCTAGCCTATGATGAATCTAGAAACTATTTTGCCTTTGGCACTACGTTCCTAGTATCTCTAAATATTTTTGGCTTTCTACAAGAGCTTTCCGTTAGGAACAGACGTGGTGAAATTCAGACCGAGAAATATCAATGTTAGATAGAATGTTTTTGCCATGATGTAAAAGAAAAAGAGATTGAGACACAAATAAAATACTAAAGCAAAGTGAGCCGTACAATTTAGAGAAAACTGCACATGATGATGAAAAGTAACCTGTTTAGGATATTTTAGTTCTTTTTTACAGTCGAGATTTTTGAAAATTCTTTTATATCCGAAATTTTTGAAATCGCCATCTGATGTTAAAATCCATCCAGCCGTTTAGGCTCCAGGGCGTGTCAAAGAAATAGACATAAAAACATACAAAAGTACATACATACATACTCTCGAAAAACATTATCCTGGGGCATTAATTCTGAGCCAGTTGGATAAAAACAAGTCACGCCAGTCAAAGTCTAGAATGTACTTTCTAAAGGGAGCTGTATAAAGCCGATGTGTTACGAAGTCCCACGAAGTGTGACGATGAGGATGAGCTAAGATTACCAGTTTGGTGTCATCTCAGTATGTTTTTGTTACTGCAATTCGGTCATTCTTGTTATTACCGCACCTTGTGGTTAGTGAAGTAACGTATGTGTTTATCGTGTATATTATGTGCTGTATCGTCATTGTTTAACTGAAAGGAAAATACACATTGCGGCACAGCGCAACCCGAATATCTTACTTGTGGAAAGTTATAAATTTTAAGAATGGTGGTCGCGGGATTGTTCGAAAAATCACCACAGCCTCTTGAACGCAAAAGGCAACTGAAGGTATACGTGTGGGTTTTAGTCAGTAAGAGTCTGACACGCCCTCCCGCTCCACCCAGAGCGTGAGAAGTCATCAGATGATATGCCACCCTCAAAAGAAAAAAATGGTACTGGTCGAATCTGGGTACAACTAGTCTTATCAAGGGGTATCGTATTACCCCGTTACTGGGTTGTGGAGGTCAGATAGGCAGTCGCTCTATGTAAAATACTGGTATTCAGCTGCATCCAGTTAGACTGAAAGCCGACCCCAAGATAGTTGGGAAAAGACTAGGTAGATTTTTTTTTGGTCCAATCTGGGTAATGAAATGCAGAAGAGGGGCAGGAACCGTTGGAGAAAGAGAGTTACAAAGAAACAAATCGATTGCTTCAATAATTAATCATGAAACACAGTCCTTGAAGACAATGAAAAGACCATTAAATTACGGGTGAAACGTGTACGTACCTACGAAATATTAATATTGTGACATCTTTATCTTTTTCTTTAATCCTCCCGATCGAATTTCAATCAGAGTGACCAATTTCATTAATAAATGTCGTTTATACAAAGTTCTAAACAATAAATACCCATAATTAGTTCCAAAGACAATGCAGCAAAACTTTACTATTCAGTATACCAAGAATTACAAATTGCACGTTCCGATAGTAAATTGCAGGGTCATTTAAATACTTAATAGTTTCCTTGAGTCTGTAAATTACGCTGGATATATTTGATGAATTAAGCGCATCAAATAGAATCAGAATCATGGCTTCCTAGGGCTATTTAGATGGTCATATTACCGTTAAGTGGGTTTATTTTGTGTCATTTGATATAGCTGTCCTTAATCATGATGTTCATGTGCTAATAATAGAAAAACTGTCATTCACTGAACCTTGTATTAATTTGAAACTGAATATGAAGCAAATTCAAATCATCTGTTTTATTAAAAGAGGTGTTCTTTGAAGAAAGTTTTTCTCTAAAAGATACCTGAATGTTGATGTCGGTACGATCAGCTATAAATCTAATTCACTGGTTTTTTTTTTACTGATTACTTTTATTTTATACTTGCAGATTTCTCTGTAAGTTGTGGACCGATTTTCGAAATTCTTTTTTTATCCGAAAGAATACACTCCCGAGGTGCTCCTATTTTATCGAAATTGCTGCAGCGCTTTTTGAAAAACTGAACAAAAACGAAAACTACGTATACATAGATGACGTTTTGGGTTTCTCCAATTACGAGTATGTTTAAATTCCACGTTCCATGATATTGGGGTTTTTAGTTCTGGGGTACTTATAACAACTAAAAAGTGAAAAATAAACTTTAATTTCGGCAATCGGTGTTTGTATTTTATTTCTTCGTTATTTCACACCGACTTCCGAAATTAAAAGTTATTTTTTAATTTTTAGTGTATTTTCTTTTTTGGAAGTACCTAGGTTGTTTTTTTTTTTTGTAAAAAAGTTTTTTTTTCAAAACAAGTTTTATGTGGCGATATCTTTTCGTTAAATTTAGAAAACATGAAAATGAGAACTGTCAAAATAAGAAATCACAAAAATGCTGAAATTATATGTCACAATAAAATTGTCATATTGATAATATGATGTTGATCAATAGCGTTGATTTGATTTAGGTGTGCACGCTGTCTAAAACGGTCAAGGTTTACACTGCCTAACGAAGGAAACCTCAGCCCCCTAGCCATAGATGCTCATTGATAATACTAAGCAATAGTGTATTGTACAACAACATGTCTCCCATTAGTCAAAGAATGTGATCTTTGTACTCAACACGTAATTGTGTGGTTATTATTGTTTTATTACACCATTACGATGTGAGTCTATGAAGTGTTAGCATCACGTTTAGGACACATGGTCTTCAATGAGTAAACATGCTTGATTAGTAGAAGAGCATGCAATTATTCGACGTTTCCAGACACTGCGAATGCTTCTGTTAAATCTACCACACTGCCGGTCCATTTACACCCGGGATATCTGTTAACTATACAAATATTTGACTTACTTATCAAACTAATGAAACCCTCCACGACCCCATTTAGAAGCGCGTTGTTATCGTTAAGAATTTTTCAAGTGCAGCTGCCCAAATATTAATAATTAATTATCCTTTTGACTTGTTGCGGATATTTTACTTAGGGTATGATAACTTAATATGTTTTCATTACACAGGACGTCCCGAAACTCAACGTCAAGCGGGTACGGGGCGATAGGCTAGGTTGTACCAGTTTTACCAAAATTTAAAAAAAATCCATGTTACATAATTAAGTTTTAATAGGAATGCTTATGAGAATGTTAAAAATCAACACGATCACATATGTAGGTACTGTGATCACCCAGTTTTGCAGTGTTTTTTAATGTAATCCCAAATAAGTATGGTATTGATTGCAGTCACAAATCCAATTATTAATATTGTCTGTTTAGTCAAAAATTAAAGCGTGATTGAGTCATGGTTAAAAAACAGGATGTGCTGAAACTCAGGTTTCGGGATATTCTGTATGCATTCTATGTTGTTACCAATCAGTAACTTACTTGACACCACTTGGGTGCTCCTGCACCCAAGTAAGTAAATGGAAATAATAGTTTGAAGTTCTTGGGACTTCAAACTATTATTTCCCTGTGTGTGTACACACCTTCAGATTGGTGCGTGTATGTTGTTTATTTTCGCAATCCTATCTACCATTATTATAGTTTTCGTTACACCTGTGGGAACAGTATAATTACTATGAGTTCTAGAACAGTGTTTCCCACGACCTAATGTTTCTGTATGCTGTGTAAACATAATCGTGCAAACCTCTATTCTCGCGCATATTGTCATATTCCTCCTTGGGTTTGTTTTTCAAATATTGTTGTCTGTGGATACTGTTTTGTTTGGTCCGTCGTTCGTTGTTATCGACTATTAATAATAATATATATGATTACCTATGATACGCTAGTATTATATTATCTATGCCTATGATATGAAGCTACTGGCAAGTGGTTAATGGTTTAGGTTTAGGTTTTCCAATGCTTATTGATTTAATTAAATATCTTGCTTGCAACTGAAGACTATCTTGCCGTACTATTGTGTACCACTTGGGAACTACTTCTGTCATACTTAGGGCACACTAAAAGTTTCTGGATTCTGATAAATAAGACTTACGATACATATATTGTTTATCAAAGTATATTCCCCCGCAATTAATGCATTTTTGCTTTCGCTGAAATCATTGAAGCCGTTGGTCCAGTCTTCTTAGGGACCTCTTCAATGGCTTCATGGAACGCATTCACCGCCGATTCAGGGCTCCTATAACGTGTGCCTCTAAGTTTGTCTTTAATTTTTGGAAAAAAAAAGAAGTAGCAGGGGAAAAAAATGGTGCAAGGTCCGGGCTGTAAAGAGGATGCGTCATGAGTTCCACATTTGAAGCCTTTAAGGCCGTATTACCGGCCAAGTAGCACCCGCATTGAATAAAAAATCGTAGCATAGCATATAAAATAGATATTAAAGAATCAAACGTCACGTTTGTTACAAATAGGATAAAGTAAGTGTCAGAAACGGCCGTTTTTGGTACTTTTGCCTACTACTTTGGATACGAAACATTACGAGAACTGTATTAACAACGTAAAAATACTTTATCCTATTTGTAACAAACGTGACGTTGGATTCTTTAATATCTCTTTGCTAGGCTATGCTACGATTTTTTATTCAATGAGGGCGCCACTTGGCCCGTAGTAGACCCTTAAATACGCTTCCATTACCTTAGCGGAATATGAGGATGCGTTATCGTGGCGAAGGAGGACATTGCTTCGAGGACACTTTTCGCGAACTTTTTCTAATACTCGGCAAGCAAGTGTTGACGCACCAATCTGCAGTCACTGTCCTTAGATCTTCAAGCGATACTGTAGTGTAATGTCCTGATTTTCCGAAAAAAGAAGCAACCATTTTTCTACCAATGCTTCGACTTTTCTTAACTTTCGTCGGCAAATCTTCAAAAGGAAAGACCCACTCAGCCGACTGGCATTTTCTGGTTTAGTCTAGGAATGACTAATTCGCGAAATGAGTCTATAATTGACCAATTCTTGGAATGTACAATTGTATAAATTACTGATTCTACAAATGACCGATTCTAAAATTGACTGATCCTATAAATGACCGATTGTACAATTGACTGATTCTAAGAATGACTGATTATTTTAAAGTATGAATAGTAGTACTTTGATTAGAAATAAAGTAAATAAAATTCAATGTAAGAAATGGTGAATTATTTATTTCAAACAGCTTACATTATAATTAAAGAATGACGTAACCATCATTTATTTATGTACACACACAAAATTAGATGACATGTTCTCATATTATGAATTAATTTGAGGCAAGAAGCCAAACACTGCGATACAAGGATCACGAATTCTCATTTTCAGGTCCCACGAAAAAATTTCAAAAATCGTGATATTTCGTTTGACAAAAAATACAAAAAAAAAATAAAAAGATATTCAAAATTAATCTTTTTTTTTTTTTTGAGAAAATTACTTAAACAGTGAAATTTTGTTTATTTTTTATAATTTTTATTTTTCTACCAGAAACTGAATAAATGTTTATTTTTGCGCTACAAAATGTAGAACGAGATATTGTAATATTGAGAACATAATATTATCATTCAATTAAGAATTGGTCAATTATAGAATCTGTAGTCATTTCGCGAATTAGTCATTCCTAGACTAAACCCTTTTTCAAATCAGTATAGTGTGTAATATCGTGACAGGTGACGAAATCTGGGTGAGGTTTCGTCACCTGTCACGATATTATAGACAGCCAATGACTGACCTCCGTTAAACTTTTTTTATCATTTTACGGCACCACTGGACACGCAGTCGTTTCTGGTCCTTTCGAGTGCAAAGCTCCTGAACCTTCAAATGCACATGACATGTAAAATGTTTTACACATGGCTCATTCCAATGCCTAACAAAGTAAGAATTTTCTGACAAGTATTTTTTTTGTCAGTTTCAATAAGTTGTCGTACGGTATCAACCGCGCCCGGGGGTGGAGGATAAATTCGAAAGAGTTACCTCGCCCCCGGGCGCGTAGGGCAGGGAGGAACAGGGGTGGGTTTTAGTCAGTAAGAGTCTGACACGCCCTTCCACTCCACCCTAGAGCGGAAGGAGTCATAAGATGATTTCCGACCCCCCCAAAAAAAAAAACGGTAAGTATCAACCGGCCGACCTTTACGTAACTCGTCATGTGGATGGATGGATGGATCACGTCCACGTCTAAATTCTCCAAACCACGAATACACAGAGCTGCGACATGATGCTTCATCACCACAAGCCAATTGAAGTCTCTGGCAACTCTCTTGTTGACTTAAGCCACAGCCAAAATTATAAAAAATCATTGAACGAAAATCCATTCCGACACACAATTTTCGAAAGGACGCCACAATGTAAAAACAAATGACAGTCTCGCAAATTACAAAGTAGTTCCCAAAGAGTTCCATTTCCATTTTCGAATTATATAATTGTTATTTTTAGTTATTTTTTTGTAAATGGCAAGATCCAGAAACTTTCAGTATGCCCCACGTATTTTCAAAGTTTGGATGCCTTTGGTCGAAACAGGGTTCCTTCAAAGGTGACCTGTAGTGCAAAAATGTTGTAACCATGCCATCTCACTTCATATTGTGACCATGCCATCATGTCTTGATATATGCAGCCACTTAGATAGAGGTACTGATAATAGTATTTATACTCATATCTTAATTCTCAGATCTCAAAAAGTTTGATATCAGGGCGCTATGAGAAGAAACGTGGTATATGGTAAGAAATAACGATATTCACGTGCCCAGGTGCTTACTAGACAAAAATATCACGACACTTTGGTAATGACTAAGTGTACCATATTAAATTCCTTGTCCAACAGAAATTATTACTATTACTCATTTTCTAATGACGGAAGCGAATATTATGACGACACTACTAATGACACTAATGAGGTCTACAAAAATACGAATAATCTCACACATAACGTTAATGAGTTTACTTAGCATATTTTTTTTACAAAAAATAAGTCGGTGTTTCTGGTTTTGTTTCTTCGTTTTTTTTTGACACCGGCTTCCGAAATTAAAGTTATTAGTTTTATTTTTTGGAAGTCGTTTCTATTTTTCACTTTTTAGTTGTGATTCCCCATTAAATTGTGTTTACAATGCATATTTATGCGATAGCAGCAATCGCGGTTGATTTGCTGTCATTTTTTGAAGAGTTCCGTTGTCTGTCTCTGAAACTCATCATCAGATCTATATGAAATTTAAATGGCACCATTTCGGAATAAACTCTTTTTGAACAAAAAAATAATTTTGCAAATCCTATTTTATATATGACGAAGTTATACCCGAACAAACATAAAAAAATTAAACATCCGAATTGATAACCTCATCCTTTTTAAATCGGTTACGCGTCAGGCCCCTCGCATATCCATAAGGTATGGCAACAATAAGTTTTTAATTGTTTCTGCTAATAAGGGGCTTGACGCGTTATAAAACGATAACACTGGGTGAAATGTAGGTGAATATGTAACATTTTTTACGGAATTATCATAGAGTAATGAGAAGTATCAAATTATTGAAACCGATAACTGTATCTGGGTTAACATGTTCATCTGTAGAGGTAAATTTTCGGCCAAACAACAAACACTGATTATTGCTATTTGACCTGGATAACAGCTGATTGATCTTGGAATTAAGAGAGGCATTCCAAGAATCAATCAATCATATTGTTAATGACCATAGAATTGAAAACAAAGGCAGAATTTTAAATAACAATAACTCCTCATTACTACGGAAGCAAAGGAGTACAATTACCATGGTAAGGTTTCTTTTGTGTCAAGTAGTTTGACTAATCTTCAGTTTTAAAATCCAAGTGCGGCTGAAGATGATATTTTTAGCAGAAAAGCAATCATTAATCGAAAAATCGAGGGGTTACCCCAAGGCAGTATTATTTCCTATATTATTTGAACTATAGTAGATACGGACGGCCAGTATGACACATAGAGTGAGATAGGTCAGTCTGTATCGGATAATTGATGGAGATGGAAGAGATTACCTATCTGTAACAGTTCGTAAAACTTCGTTCCAGTAGATACTTTGTAACTGAGTCATAGTTAGACGGCTTCGAGTGCTTTGTAGTATCGTGAGTTTTTTGCTGTTAATTGATTAGTGTTGGATTCGGCGGAACATTAGGTACGTTTGAAAAAAAAATCAGATTGAAAAACAATACAGAGTTGTTTTTTTTTTAAACTGTCTACTGTATATTTGCACATATCTCTATATTATAATAACAAACGATTTCAAGATATCACACAATCTCTGGAATTCGCTAGTATTGAAATTATGTTGCTAACGACGATAAGAGAAAATAATTGGTACTTAATATTGATTAAAAATAACCTGAATTGTATTTTATTGCTAATAAGCGATCAGTACAACGATACATGTATGTGTGGTACCTATTAAGCAAAAATACGGCATATTTAATGGAATCGAATGGTAGGGACACAATTCACACTTCACGTGTTAATAGAGATGAATTAAGTAAGAACGACAATGAATCAACTACAAATAAGGATAAAATTGATGTCAAAATACAAATGGATTAAAAGAAAACTTAAAGACATTTCGAATGTATGATTTGTAATACTTCCACTTTTTTTTTAAATAAAAAACGCAGCAATAATTGGAAACTTAACATCCAAAAATTGATGATGCTGACAAGGTAGAATAAATTATAGTAGATTTATTATAATAACGTGGCTAAATATTTCCACATTACCTAAATCTCGCTAATAGGCACATTTTGAGAAAGACAAAATTGATTGATCATGTACCTACCATTTTAATTAAATTTTTGCTTAATCTTCTTTTATATAAATAAAAATGAATGTGCTGCTAAGCGCAAACTCGAGAATGGTTGGACCGATTTGAATTCTTGACTCAAGAAGGTTCTTATGAAGAGAAATATTGCAAAAATTGCATCGAAAAAAATAAAAACCACATTTTTCTTGATTACATTCAAACTGTTGCTAGCTGTCAATATTAGTCTAGAATAGAGCGAGAGCAAAGCCGCGGGAACAAAGCTAATTATGGATATAATAAAAGATTGCAAACATAGTTTAATCACAAAAATAGACAGGAAGCTACCCATTATTTAGTTTTATTGAACACCGAATTTACACGGTTCCAACTAGAAGTATGCTTATTGTGCTATACCTTCAAATTTTAATAGGTATGAAATTACAATACTCATAACTGCCCTGTCCGTAGTCAAAATTTTCCATATACTCCCGAAGTCCCATATAATATACTTTCCATATACTGGAAAGTTTTGGATACACGTAGAAGTATAATACCACTTCAGAACGCAAGGTTTATCATAATTAACTTTATTAATTATAATATTATTATGAATTATGAAGTGGGTACTGGAGACGTAGATATTATTGTATCCGAAGCTTCACAAGAAATTTCATTACGCATTCATAATGAGGAGGGTCACGAGAGTAACTTTACAAAAGTTACCGGTTCCGATAATTTATTCCAAAAATCTGAGCCAAACAGCTCTTGCGCAACGCTAATGGGAATTTTATTCTAAATCTCAATGTTATAATCATCATCTTATATAATATTGTAATTTAAACTACTTATATAGAAAATAAAACGTTTTTTATAATTAATAAAATATTTATTAAGATAATGCAAATAAAATGAAAAATCGTGTTATTGAATGTCCTTTTTACTAAATAAAAAGATAATAATAGATTATACTTCCTTAGGTAACAATATGTTTAGACTTGACATATATTTTATATTTTTCGATGAACTAACTTTTGGCATACTTTTGACTAATGATTTGTTTTGACTATAAGTATCTGTAAACGCACTGTATTTTCCAGCACATTTGTAAAGGTGAGCAACTTAGTGCCTACCTACTATTTGAAGATACAGGTTGACCTCGTCCAAATATTGTGTGTCATGTAATCATATTCATTTTAAATTATTCAAATACAACCTGCCAAGCAAAAAGTGAATTCGCCTAAGGCGGACTTTATTAAATCAATACATATACTTTTTCTCAACATCTTATCAGCAATTTAGAGAATATATAGGGATATATTCTTGCCAAAGATGAATAGAATTTGGTGGACCAAAGAAATCAATGTTTTACCCAAAGCTTTGTTGATTATATAGATGGGCAACAAATAATGGACCCATCTATCATGTTGTTTGCTTATTTTAAAATATTGTTTAGATTGGAAATTGAAAGAGATATCAACGATACTATAGCATCAGTGTTTCTTTGTAGAAATTGGAGTAAAAAAAATCCATTTGATTTGGAGACAACGTATTGTGACTCTGGTTCGATTATATGTATTATTCGTGATACAATTTCCCACAATAGTTTATTTTAGTCAGAACAAAACAGCGTATAATGTAAGCGTTGATAGCTTTTAAACGAAAGCTGGACACGCGAAGTGGTCGTTCAAAGCTGCATGTAACAATACATGCCGCTCATGTATTGTATTTCAGGCTTGTATAATTGTTTTTAGATCTTATCGATGAAAGGATAGTTCAAAAATCTCATTTCCATTATTTATTTCAGAATCTGTATCAATATTTAGAAGCTTTTAGTCGATTATTGCGATTAGATCACCGAATTTGCAAGCAGTTACATCAAATTGGATTATGGTTTATATTGCTTCGTTGATGCGATTTTTGTAATATCTAAACACGATTTAAACATTGCCTACTTTATTTGGTTTGTTTTAAGTAATTAGGTACCTAATTGCGGAACCGGTTCTCATCGCAATAGTTCGTTATCGAAATAATAATGTTTAGTTACTGCGATATCTGCTAGTAAAACTAAAAAGTTACTATTGTCTTTTTTAATGTTATCATTGTTGTGTGGCTTCTTAATTTGATTTACGAGTGTGTCACCATGTTTGAACTATGGCATTGGGACCGTGGGCGGCTGACTGCGTGCTCCTACATAACCGCTGTCATCAGGAATTAATTCTCAATTGTCGTATGTTTCAGTACCACTCCATATAATTATGTAATTGTCACCCATCATTTGTTCTAAACACATAGCATCTGCTATTTTTAAGTTAACTAATTAATCTTTTTTACGATGCTCATTATCTAATTTGTTGACAGTTATTCAAACCATTCAAGAGCATTCAAGGTAATAAATTAAAATGTAAAGTGAATCACAAATCGTGTGCCAGGTGCATACAATAACCACGTGTACTTACTGATCAAAACAGTCGTAAATAATTTTGTGTCCATATTATTTAATGTTTATGTAATACAGTCTTTCATCACGTGCGCTTTCACGTCAAAAATTAAATAAATAAGTTATCTTCTTTAATTTCACTATAGCTCTTATTTGACGAATCGGAACGTTTGATCATGAATGAAACTGGCGTTAAAAATAATTAAAAGCACAAGTAATTACAATTTGTTTATAAATAAAGGCTTCACTGTCGATATCAGTCGGTTGCGCAGTGCTCACAGATGTGAGACGAGCGAGAGCGACGCGTACCGGGCGCATACGACCGCACAGCACAGAAGGCGCGGCGACACTGACGACGTATCGACCTCCCGCCATCACACACAATGAATGGTGAGCCAGCACCGCAGTCTGTCGCTGCAAGCTCACTACTGCACTGCAGCTTAATTTCTGGCAACTACCCCGATACTTAACAACGAAAACATACAATTTTCTTTGCAAAAATGTGCCAACAACACAGGCCGTGACATGCAAAATGCCGAGCCACTGACCCGGTTCCGCAGACCGCGCTGAAGAATTCTGCGGTTACATTCATCACCCGCTTTTACGTTTCTCTATAATATTTTGTTATAAATTCTGAGAGACGTTTTGTCTACGCATGCGTGACTCAGAGGGATACTGTCTACCGCGTAGCTCGCTGTATCAGCTGATTATATGACCTTGTTCCCACATTTTGGTCCAGTTCTTATTTGTTACATCTCTTGATTTAAACAGAAAATTATTTATTTTTACACGTTTCTACCTGCGTTACCCTGTCTCTGCTTAAAACAATGCCTGTGAATTGTTGACCTTTGCGAGTTTACTCATGAAGGCATAATGAGCAGAAACCTTTCAAGGTTGTCGTGTTAGGTCGAGATGGTCCCACGAGCGAAGGTACCTACGGATAAAGTTAATGACGAATGGAGATATATTGTTAATTACTTTTCCATAATCTCCTGGGATCCAACGTCTGATGACCCTGTGGCAAAAAAAAAAAACATCACCGGCATATATCGAATGGTAATTCGTAATACCTAAACAACACAAATCAAATTTATATTTAGATATAACGTCCCAAAAAATATACATATAACATAACGGAAATCGTAAGTACTTTGTTTACTTTGCGCAACACTTATTTGAGGGTGTTACAAAAGTACACTATTACTTTGTACAAAAGTCATCAAAACACTTGGTTACTCAAAATCTACAAAATGCCGCGTGTTTTTCTCAATTTTCCAAACTTATTTTCTTATGTTTGTTATTAAAAATCAAGACAAATCACAAAAAGGTGCATGGTGTGTTCATTAGAATGCTGTACTTACCTAGGTAGGTACCTAAGTATTTGACGGGTTGGCGCTATAAAACAAAATGTATTTTGGTGTGCACCTTAAAAAAAACAGCGAGTGTTACTTTTGTTTGTAAAAGATTTTACAAAAAAAAAAACAAAACAGTCGGTGAAGTATGCTAATGTGTTATCTTTTCATTCAAATGTCATGATTTCATGAAATTCTTACATTTGGCATAAATTCTAACTGAGTGAGTTTTATTGATGATTTTAATGATTATAATTCTATAAATACATACTTGCTACGTTCGCGAATCATATTTTTACCAAGATACAACCTGACACTGACCTGCAAATTGCAAAAAACGTAAGAAAATTTGACTTTCGCGGGCTACCCTGGCGCTTCCACCTTAAGGGTAAGGTATGCAGATACGTAACAGTAAAGCCAAACAAGTGCTAAATCCAATAAAAGTGAATGCTGAAGAGCTGTTTATGTTTTTTTTTTCTTTTCTTTCGGTCTTCCCTTAAGACTCAATAAGGCAAGACCGGAATATAATATAATCTCAAGTTGATATATTGCGCGTTTTTCTTACTCTGTAGCAAAGGATTTTTCGACAATTTGTGACGAATTAATTTGTTTCATTATGATTTGAAAGGCAATTGTCCTATTTTGCTGAATCTCACTCTTAATCTGTCAAAAACTTCACCAATCGCAATACATTTTGACGAGTTTTTGACATTGATTGTCGCCGAGATGAGACTCCGTCTTGAATTTAAAGTTTTGAAGTTATTACAAGAACTTTTGGCCTTCGGATGATGATCCAGAGTATTGACATCAAATCAATAATATGACGAAAAAGAAAAAGTCTTACTCCTAAAAAGACTAATCAGGATAATTGCTGACTGTACCCACCATCTTAAAAGTAATCACTTATTGGGGCTGACTGCGTCGTCGCTCCGACATGGTGGTACTAGTACCCACGTGGCCGGGTGGCACAGACCGCCAAATATTTCGTTTCTTGCAAGGCAGGTTATGAATAATGCAGCTGCGGAGCTGGGCTATTCGCAACCTGCAGAAGCGACCGCTTGAAGCCGATCCCCCACCCGAAGTGTATCGAGAGGGACTCTCCGGGACAAGAAAAGTCTCCCGAAGGCCTAATCCTTGGTCTGGTTACCCAGTACCCCATTCCTATGTCCCCCTTACCCAGACTTCACTCTTTCCTTCTTCCACATATCCCATCGGTCTAGAGGAAGGGTAACCTCGATGCCAAAAATCCCCCAAAAATGCCCTCACAGACGCCCTGAATGAACTGGGAGGCCTAATCTGCTTCTGGAGAGAGGTGGGCTGGTTGAAGTAAACCGCCGTGCCGCTACGGCCCATGTTCAATGATTCTTCAGGGGCTGAGTGTCATGTCATTGGATGATGTACCACCACCCAAAAAAAAAAAAATAAGGGACTGAGTGCAGAAATCAAACCCAGATAGAAAAATAGAAGAAATCGCTTGCAAAATACTCATTCAACAAAACTGTGACACACAAACAAACATCCGCGATTGCACGTTTTAAGAGAAGCTTTGTTCAATTAACTTTATTAGCCATTCATTGCTTGCACACGTCCCACAACAAAGTGCAAATACATTGCTTACATTAGCTAAGCGCAGATAGGAATGTTAATAGCGAATAAGCAATGAAAATCAAAGTCAATGCTAGCAAGCTAACAGGGCAGTCTAGTGGATAGCGTCGGTTACTACGTGCTCGCACTGTCAAAGCGAACAGAGCACAGTCTGTTCATTCTTCATTCCTTTGCTTATGGCCCTCGATATGAAACGCTTCCTGTTATTGATGAATGTTCGATGATTCGAATCGGTTGTGTAAATCGTTATTTAAATAATGAATGTTCTGGTCGAGACCAAAAGTTTAAAACCCGTACGTATTGAATCAATCTTTTGAGAAAAACAAACACTGCAGAATAGAAATCAACGAATCAATGTGTAGAGGCACAGATACATTTCTGGGAATAATAGCAACGAGGTTCATGAGTTAAATAATAAATTGCATCGCTTTACCTTTTATGGGAAAGGACTTTTCCTGTGCATTTCCTTTACTTACATCCGTCAGTTTTCCAAGAACCGCCGAGAAGTTGTCTGTGAGAATTTGAATATAAATAGTGACAATTCCGCCAATCCTGTTCTATCATCGGACAACAAGATGCAAGGCGGTGCGCCAGTGGTACGTGGCGGGTGGGAACCCAGACGCACAAAATTTTTTGGGAGTACATATTGTTTTTTTAAATAATCTCAGGTCAATCAATCTGCCTAGCATTTTCCCAACTATTTTGGCGTCGGCTTCCAGTCTAACCGGATGCAGCTGAATACCAGTATTTTACATGGAGCGACTGCCTGTCTGACCTCCACAACCCAGTTACTGGGTAATACTTTCGAGGCTTCTGGCGACCCGTAACGACTGTCAAAGATCCACAATTGACAGCGACGGCTTAACGTGCTTTCTGAAGCACGAAGGAGTCTCGGTATGTAAAGATGATCACCCATCCATGGACTAACCCCGGCAAGTGTAGCTTAGCCTGATGGATCGAGCCGTGTGGCTGTTATTACTTTAGCCACGAGCTCCACTGTTATACAAATTATACAATAATGTATTATATCTGTGAAAAATATTCACAGATACGAGTATAATACAATATTTCTAACTCGCTGAGGGTCGATTTGTCAATCGAAGGATAGTTAAATCGAATAAGCTTGATAAAATTGTTTCGTCATTAAAACCGACATATATAGTATATAATAAATCTGTAAAAAAGTGGTTATTGTACATCGAAAATATTTCCAAAAAAAAAAGAGTTACATTATAATTGTGCCCTATGGTATTCATATTTACAAAAATATAAATGCTTTTAAATTATAAATTACTATAACTTTTGAAATGCTAAAAAAAGAAAAAAAAACATTAAACATTTACCCCAAAAAAAAAAAAATTGTTAAAAAAAACCATGTCTATAAAACTAAAAGGTAGAGCATCTCTTCCAAATATATAAGTATTAAAAGAAAAAGAACTAACTAGTAGACCCAAATTGGCTGACTGTGGAGCCGAAATTTAAACCAAGCATTTTTATCAAGGATATAATCCTTCAATTTATAATATGCTTGTCTACACAGTGTGCGTTTTATGCATGTTTTAAATTTTGTCTCATTTAGTTAGAGAATTTCTAGTGGTATTTTGTAATAAACTTTTACACAGTACCCCATAAAAAAATTGTGTACTTTAGCCAATCTGAATCGAGATTTATCTAATTTGTTCCTATTTCTTATATTAAAATTATGCCTGTCACTTATCTTAGTAAAAAGATGCAGATTTTTCCGAACATACATAATGTTTTCGTATATGTAATGACAAGATACCGTCACGGATGTTTATATCCTTAAACAGCTCCCTAATAGAATCGCACCTGCGAAGATTATTGACGGGGCTCATCGTGGCCGGTGCCTGCATGCCTTGGGGTAGCGGATAAATTCTGAAAATGAGTTACCGCACCCCTGGACACCCAGGCAGGGAAGGAATAGGGGTCGGTTTTAGTCAGTAAGAGACTGACACGCCCTCCCGCTCCACCCAGAGCGGGAGAAGTCATTGGATGATTTCCCACCCCACAAAAAAAAACCTGTGAAGATTATATATGGCTCTGATAGCTCTTTTCTGCAGAATAAAAATAGACTCAATGTCTGCAGCCTGTCCCCATAGCAAAATACCGTAAGACATGATATTATGAAAGTAACTAAAATAGACCAGTCTCGCGGTATCTACATCTGTAAATTGACGGATTTTCCTGACAGCATATGCCGCTGAACTTAACCGTCCTGCAAGAGATGTTAAATGAGGACCGCATTGTAGCCTTGCATCGAGCGTAATTCCCAGGAAAACAGTGTTTTCGACGAATTCTAGTTTCTGTTTGTTCAATACTACGTCACAACTATTACTTTTAACTTTCGGTAAAGTAAATCCTATGCAAATATTTTTTTTAATACTATTTTTTTTTATTGTTGATAGGCACGCGTTTGACCACCATCTCACCTGATAGTAAGCGATGATGTGGTCGAAGATAGAGCACGCTTGCCTAGAAGTAATCTATTATTAGCTGTGAACCAGTTTTGGACCTGAAGGGCGTTATTAACATCGGCAAGATTTGTGGAACGTCTGTTAATCTTAAAAATTATGGAAGTATCGTCAGCAAACAATACTATAGGTGGTTGATCTTTATATATACTAAAAAGAGAAAAGGACCCAATATTGAGCCTTGTGGTACCCCATTTTGAATTTTAAGCCCCGTGAATCGACACCATTTATTTTAACTTGCTGCTGTCTATAATTTAAATAAGACTTCACTAAACTGAGAGCAAGTTTACCTTGACCGTAAAGTTCTAGTTTTTTTTTGTGGGGTGGGAAATCTTCCAATGACATGTTCCGCTCTGGGTGGAGCGGGAGGGCGTGTCAGACTCTTACTGACTCAAACCCAACCCTGTTTCTTCCCTGCCTGAGTGCCCAGGGTTTCGGTAACTCATGTTGAGAGAGAGATTTATCCGCTACCCTTAGGCATGCAGGCACCGGCCACGATGGGCCCCGTTAGTGATGGCTGACACTCATCTCTTTGAGGCGCGCGTGGAACACTACGCGCCGTCAACCCACGGGCCTGGCACGGACGGCGAGCTGCTCGCCGTCCGCAGGCCCGGGTCTACGGTGGCCGAAGATCGTCTCGCGACGTCCTACGCCCAGTACCTCTCCTGCGGTGGTAGCGGCCGGGGCCGTGAGGGCCACTCCGTTGAGCTTCCCTCTCGCGTCCCAATGTTCTAGTTTTAAGAGTAAGGTTTCATGATCAACGCAATCCTTTTAGAGGTCGCAAAATATTCCTATTGCATCTTGGGCCTCTTCCCACGCTGTAAATATGTGTTTTAATAAAGTGATACCAGCGTCAGTTATACAACGCCCTTTGGTGAAATCAAACTGTTGATCGTGTAAGATTTTATTGATGTTAAAATGATTGAGCATCACTTTTTCAAACCCCTTACTGAAAACCGGGAACACCGATACAGGTCTATAATTAATGTTGTCTTTAATGTTGCCGGATTTAAAAAGTGGTATAACCTTACCGTATTTCATTATGTCTGGAAAGACTTCTTGGTCCACACACAAATTAAATATAAAGCCAAGTATGGTGCTATGATCTCAATTATAGATGTACATACTTTGATAGACATTCCCCATAGGTTTTCGGTTAATTTGATTTTGATTTGCCGGAAAGCCTTTATGACTGTCATAGGGTTTATATGTCTGAATTGGAATTCAACCGGACATGCTGGAACGTTTGCTCTTAATAAAGCGACTGAGGCATCGGGTGAGGAATTTAAAGCTTCAGTTGTTTTATGAGGTATATTGGTGAACAAATTCACAAACTCTTGAGCTACTTCTAAATTAGAGCTGATGGCCCCCCGTGAAGTCTCCAATAAAAAATTCGTCTGCCGTACTTTATTCCTACCCGTAACTTTCCAAACTGTTTTTATTTTATTTTCTGCTGATTTGATCTTATTGCTAATGTACAGCTTTTTTTGCTTTGGCTACCTTACAAGTATTTCTAAAAAGTTTAGAATATTTATTTACTTATTTTTTAAAACTACTGTGTTAATTAATAGCTTAAGCGCATGTAGCTTGAGTACTCTTTCCCTACTTATCCGAATACCTTTAGTCGCCCAGTCACTAAATATAAACTTAGGGAAAATATTTTACGACTTCTTTTCAAATGCTGTATTGAATTCATTCAGTATCACAGAAAAGAAATTATCATAAAAGAAATTATGTGTCGCGCGAGTTCAATAGTTTTTTCCGATCTCAAAAATGCCCAACGCGCCTAAAGAAGTTTTCACAACAAAAATAAGGATAACCAACAGAACCCTTTTTCAGCATTATTGGCATTTTTGTCTGTTTAGCTGTGCACGCATCACGTTAAATGTACGAAACCAGTGTAGGTAGATAACTTTTATACATAAAAATTGTGCGTAACTTGAAGTATCACGTAGTTTTTGTTTCATCGCAATCGGGTCATTCTATCAAAAGATATATGAATTTAAGATATTCAAGAAGTAAAATATGATATTTCGACAGTTGACCTATATATGCGATAGATGGCGTTGTGCATTTGGCGACATTTTCTGAACGGCGGGCGGCGGTGTTAAGATTCTCCGCGGAAGAATGAACTTCGCTCACCCATGTTTGCAGACAGTTTTGATTTAGGTAAATTGTTTAGGTCTGAAATGTTCTAAATGGTGTCGTAAAAAAGGTTTTGATTGTATGGTTGGTTATATTGTTCAAAATTGGTCAAAAAAAGTTTTAGGTAAATTGCAATTACTGTTGGTTCGGTCTTTAATTTGAAGTACGAAGTAAAGATGCTGCTTGAATTTGAATCAAGTAGTTTTATTTACTTCTTAGTTTGAATAGTGTCATTCGTTCGAAAGATTGTGTTGTTGATTCGTTTGAATCGCGAGACGAACAGACGATTCGAATCTATGCGAGGCAGTCCAACTGTACGTCGTTTAAAATTATAGTAAATAAATAATAGTCTTTCAGTTATTCCTAAAGTGTTGGTTTTTCACTTAATGCTTTTGAATATATTTATTGGTTCGATATTTTCTTTGAAAATTCCTTCTAGAAAAAAAAAACAAACCGTTCGCTATGTGTAGCCGCGTAAATGCGAAAAGGATGATACTTACTTAGGTTTCAGGAATCAGAAGAAGATCGTGAAGTGAGGTTAACAGCAATCCCAGCAAGACACGTCAGAAAGGCCAACCGTGGGTCTCGACTTAGTATACAGCGTTCTCTTACGGCAGCTTCTCAGTCATAGGAGAGTTTAGAGGGACGTGAAGCGCGGTTATTGGCATGACCGGCCGATGGGAGGCGTTACGGTGCTTTTCTGTGGTGACTCCCTATAATACCCCGAGAAACAAGAGCCGATGAAATAAGTGCCTATCTAAAGAGCTCTATTTTATGGCGTAGTACCTATTGGTACCTATATCGACTCATTTGAGCTTTAATATGCGAGCACATTTAGGAGGCAATCCAAACGCACAGAATTTCTCAAATTTGCTGCTAAAAACACCCGAGATGATGATAAAGTTATTTTAGTAGAGAGCCTGTGTTGTTCTGTTGCCTCACAGCAGGAGCTCATTTCCTCTGTATACGGGGGGGCCACATAGATTTCAAACCAACGAACTATTTTGGCCCCTTGAAACGACCAAGCATCAACGATTAATTTTCAAAATATATTGACACATGTTTCTGGGGAAGTAGGAAATATATATATCTTTTTTTATTGTTGATAGGCACGCGTTTGACCAGTATCTCACCTGATGGTAAGCGATGATGTGGTCGAAGATGGAGCACGCTTGCCTAGAAGTAACCTATTCACTCTTGACTTAAAGACTCCCAGGTTGTAGCTATCAGGAAACACAGACTCCGGTAGGGAATTCCACTCCCTAGCTGTACGCACAATTAATGTGTTCTCAAAACGCTTTGTGAGTATGGATGGGATGAACCGGTGGCACTTCGCCGTGCGGCTTGTGGTCCGTTGATGGAACGAGCTTGGCGGAATCAAATTATGCAATTCCGTCGCACACTCCCCCAAAATGCAACCTATAGAAAACCAACAGGCTAGCAACTCGGCGTCTATGCTCAAGACTTTGAAGCTTCGACTCAACGAGCCTATCATTGCCAATGATCCTCTTGGCTTGTTTCTCAATTGACTCAAGGGCATCAAGCTGGTATCTGGCAGATCCGTCCCAAAGATGAGAGCAGTACTCCATACACGATCGAACTTGCGCTTGATAGAGTTGGAGCAGCTGTTTCGGCGTGAAGTACCGTCTCACCTTTGCGAGGATCCCTAACTTTTTTGGCAGCCATTTGAGCCTTTGCCTCTATGAAGGGACCAAAATTGAGGGTAGATGTTAAAGTAACACCAAGAAGATCAAGTTGGTCGGTTATCGGCACGGTCACACCTCGGAAAGATGGAGCCGGGTGAAATTGACTCCTTTTAGCGGAAAAAAGACACGCCTGAGTCTTAGCAGCATTGAACTTGACCAGATTGGCATCGCCCCATTCTGAGACAGCCTGTAAGAACAAGTTCAAGCACCCAGCCATAGTTTCTCGGAGAGACCGGATCTGAGACCCACTAGCTCGTGCGTCGGACACGTATCTCTCGGCAACAGTGCTATTGTCTGCATACCCAAAGGTATCGGGTTTTAGCAGATCGTTAATATGCAGCAAAAACTATGTTTCCGAGAGCACCGACCCCTGAGGAACACTGGCATAAATAGCCAGCAGTCCGGGCGAGCAGTCATCTATGACTACTCGGATAGACCGATCCCTCAGGAAATCTGCAATCCAATCACACAAACCAGCAGACAGACCGAAGGAAGGAAGCTTGCCAATTAGGCTGCCGTGCCAGACCCGGTCGAAGACCTTCGAGATGTCAAGGGAGACCGCAAGGGCTTCCCCTTGTTTGTCGATGGCCTCACTCCAGATGTGAATGGTATACTCTAGAAGATCCCCAGTTGACCGATTTCGGCGGAAGCCGTATTGTCGGTGACTGAGGATATCGTTAGCTTCTAGGTATGCCAGGAGCTTACCATTCAGTATACGTTCCATACTCTTACAGAGTTCGGAAGTTATATAGGCCCATCCTATAATTTGCTGGGTCAGCTCGACTACCCTTTTTGGGCATGGGTTGCACGTTAGCTTGCTTCCAAGCCGTCGGCACTTTTCCAGACTCAAACGAAAGGCGAAATAGGCGTGTCAAGATCGGAGACAACTCAGGCGCACAAGGCCCCAGTACAATTGCCGGTATACCATCGGGGCCACTAGCCTTGATCACGTCCAGGTTACGCAGTACCCTTCGGCAATTTTAAAATTAAATTAACTATGATTTTTAAAATTAAATTAACTCCTTCGCTTCGCTTGTGAGTTAACTCTTAACTAGGGACCCCAGGTCAGAGCAGCCACCTCCAGGCGCCCTTCCAAATAACTAACGCATAATCTGCTGCATGAATGGATAGAGATCCAAGCGTGCTTCTAAGTTTCTTACACAATAAGTACCTATTTACTATTAAATGACACCATTCAAGAATCCAAAACTCTAAATAGTGTGAAGTATTCACAGAGAGGCAAAAGAACTTCAGAGGACGCACTTACACCGCGAAATCAATTTAAGGACTTAGACCATTACCTAGACCTACATGAGCGTAGCAAGACCGTGCTAGGAACGTGTCAAGCAAAAAATATTCTTTATATTGAAAATATAAGACAGCGCTCAGACTAGCCCGTTCCGTAACCACTCAACACCCTTCAGTGCCATGCTCGTAGCGTTTCCGCACCAGCTGTTCTCTAAATCTGATTCATATCAACCTTTGGCACGGCTCCGGTAGTCGGTATGAGCTAATGGCCAGTGTCGACAGAGCAATAGTAGAACCAGCTTGCGAAAATATTATTTAGGAGAAATCAACAGGGCTTGATGAATTATTATTTATTATACTAAAACATAGCCCGAATACTAATGTTTTGCCCACAGAGCTTGGAAGCGCCGCGTAGGCAGTGTCTAGTAGACACGGCAGTACCTATTAATAAACTTCGTGACGACTGAAATGGGTTTTTTTTTTTTGGGTGGGATATCATCAAATAACTTTTCCTTCTCTGGGTGGAGCTAGTGCGTTTCAGACACTTACTGACTCAAACCCTGGGTAGTGACTAAAACCCACCTGGGTGGGACAGGCAACTGAAGGTTCAGTTGCCGGTTCCAGCAACGCGGTGACTCCTTCGATCACTCCCCCTGCCAGGCCTGAAGTGCGTTTAGGGTACAACTTCTGTCATTTAAGGCGCAGTTTCACGACTTCTACTGATTTTTATTTGAAAATCACGTCTAAACGACTGGTTTTATTTCTTTGAAAAATATATATATTACTTTAAACAATTTGTTTCGTAATTTGATATGTTAGTATTTGAAATTATATTTTTGTAACATAGTGTAATTAATTTGTAAAGTTATGTCTATCGCGGATAAAAAATTGAGAATTTCGTAAAAACTATTAATTATATATCGTATTTTTATGAAACTTTCACCGTTCTAAAGATAATTAAATTATTTATATTTTAGTATGAGTACGTGTTTTAGTATAATATTTGTTGTTTTATGTATAACTAGCTGTGCCCGCGACTTCGTTCGCGTGGTTGTCGAGAACAAAACAACGTCGTTTAGATAAGAGTATATCACCTTTTTGATGATTTAGATAAGAGTCCTGACTTTGGTATAGTTGATTACGTTAATGCTTCTCTATATACTATGTTAGCGGTGGAATTACCCGGAGCATATACAAAAAGGTTGTTTGGGTTGCTAACACGTGATAGAGAAACATAGAGTTGGCCGTGTGAAAAACAATCAAAAGTAAGGTCTACACCCGCAACGGATAACGTCTGGCCTTGGGCTTTATTAATAGTCATAGCGTAACAGAGGCTTACAGGAAATTGCACACGTTTGAAAGTAAACGGAAAATTATTGGGGATAATGGGTATCCTGGGAATGAAAACAACATCACCGGAGCGGCAACCTGTTAAGATTTCGGCTTCGATGACATTTCGTTGGAGATTTGTTACTCTCAACCGAGTTCCATTGCATAGTTTTGGTGGGCTTAAATTTCTGAGTAGAATGATTGGTACTCCGACTTTTAAATAAATTTTGTGTGCTGGAAGACCTGGTGTATTTAGAGAGTCTAAAAACTCTACTGGATAGTGGGTGGCATCTCCTTCTTCTAAAACCGTGTTAATAGATAAATATTCCCTACTTTCTCCAGAAACATGTACCAATATTTGAGAATTTATTGCTGCTGCTTGGTCGTTGCGAGGTGCCAAAATAGCTCGTTGGCATAGCCAAGCAGCGTCATGGTTCGAGATCTCTGATGGATCTCCGTATACAGAGGAAATGAGTTCCTGCTGTGAGGCAACAGAAGAACACAGGCTTTCGACTAAAGTTACTTTACCTCCTTCTTGAGTCGGGTATGTGCCGTTACCAATTTGAAGTAGTAAATTTGAGAAAACCTGCGCGTTTGCGTCACCTCCCAAATATGCTCGCATATTAAAGCTCAAATTAGTTAATATGACACTACGCCATAAAATAGAGCTCTTTAAACAGGCACCTATTTCATCGGCCCTCGTTCCTCTGGGTATTATAGGGAGTGTCTGCCTGAAGTCTCCACAGAATAGCACCGTTAAGCCTCCCATCGGTCGGTCATTTTGTCTTATATCTCGCAACGTTCTATCTACAGCTTCCACAGCTTTACGATTTGCCATCGTACACTCGTCCCAAACGATAAGGGCGCAATCGCGTAAAACCCTTGCTTTATCACTATTGCGAGACACGTTGCAAACAGGGTTTTCTGTGCGGTCCAAGTCGATTGGTATTTTAAATGTTGTATGTGCAGTTTTTCCTCCTGGTAATAAAGTGGCAGCTATTCCTGAGGAAGCGACGGCAAGGGCAATTTTGTTTTGGCTCCTTATTTGAGCCAAGATAACTTTAGTGAGGAAAGTTTTACCTGTTCCACCAGGTGCATCTAAAAACAGCATTTCTCCTAATGAATGTTCTACACTACAGCATACTCTATCAAAGATTTGACGTTGTTCTGTCGTCAAATTTGAACAGCCATTTCGCAATATTTCTGCTAACTCTTCGGGGTTGTAATTTATTTCAGATGTATACTCCCTATTAATTCGTTCCCCACCAACTGTCGGTGTCGGCAAGCCGTATTGACTGAGGGGGTTCCCTCCTATACTTGTAACTATATCTTGTATAGCCAGCAAAGCCCTATTATGGCAGCTTTCACGTACTTGGTCAGAAGTTTCACTATTTATATTTTGCTGTCTCAAAAAATCTTCGGCAAACGCGTCTTTATATTTTTGCCACAACTGCCCAGCGTCCGATAGGCCACAAAATGTCAACAAAATGGCAAATAAATGGCGCAAACGATGTGGACTATCACTGACGCATGCTTCGGCTAAAGCATCATCCCAATGCTGATCGCCATCTAATAAATGCCGTGCGCGGCAAGCAGCTTGAAATGTGGGATATTCTATATCGTCCACTTTGCGGAGCTCAGCAAAAGAAGTAGGTCCTCGCACTGTGTGAAGAAGAAGGCGTAAATAATAACACTTTTTTCCCATGTGGGTAGACGAAGTATACACAATTCATTTTGGGAGCTCTTATTAAAATTAATTTTTTTAAATATTTATAACTAATATTTGATGAATTAAACCAGTCCATTTTTGATTAAATCGCCCCACACCCGCTATCTATTATTGTCAAGTCTGTAGCACCGGTACATACCTGCAACCTCATCACATTACTACACTGAACATGGACTCTAAGCTTACTGCCAGCCTAGAAGACCTCGAGAAGTTGTTTGGCTCCCGCATGCAGGAGTATGAAGCCAAATTGCAAAGGGCTACTGGCACTGCTTCAGCTTCGCCTGATATTTCATCCATCGCAAGTGAGTTCTCTGAATTTAAGCAATTTGTTTACCAAGCACTTTCCAAATTGAAGAGTCAAATTGAGTTGCTTGCTGCTGGGTTCGACAGGCATGAAACTAGCATGCGAAGAAAGGTCCTGTTGTTCCATGGTGTTCCGGAGAAGGATAATGAGAGGTTACTTGATGTGGTCCACAGTATATTATCCAGCCAAATTAAATTGACAGACCTGAGTAGGGACAAGAATGTCATCCATGTATGTCATAGACTCGGATTCTCAAAGCAGAAGGCCCGTCCCATACTTGTAAGATTCTTCAAAATGGAGAACCGACAACTTGTGTGGGAAAGCAAGAAGGCTCTCAAGGGATCTGGGATAACCATCTCCGAGTTTCTGACACATGTTAGGCACCGTGTGTTTGCAGCAGCTCGTAAGCATTTCGGCATGCCAAATTGCTGGTCCATGGAAGGCAAGATTATTGTTATTTGCCCAGACAAATCCCGAAGAAAAATCGAAACGGCAGGCGAACTCCACGATTTGATAGCCAAATTCCCGTACTGCTCAGTCGACATCGGGGATTCTGCGGAACCTGAAAAACCTGGATTTTCTGCAGTCGCAACTTCGGCTACGCCCGCTAAGCATTTGAGGAAGACGCGTCTGCGCAAGTAGCAAAATCGGTGTTGTTGTTAGTCCATTTACTTTGCTCCATCTGAATTTGGCCGTTTTGTACGATCGCGTTCACCATTTCAATTGTTGAGCCGGTAGTTCTTAAAGTTATTTTTGTCAGTCTCACCGTAAAACATTTTATTTTAATTTATTAGCCTCTGCCGGTGTTAAGTTTTATTTTTGACAATGTTTTGATTAAGGAAGGGTCGATAACAGTGTGACAGTTGTCATCTGTCAGATGGCGATGTTGTCATCTGTCAGATGACATTTATATGTCAATGGATGACAGTAGCCGTGATCATGTTGCGTTTCGTTATACGTACGACTTCAAGTGCGTTCTTGTTTTGTTAACGTTTTTTTTATAGTTTCTTCTTCTATTATTATTTTTGTCTTTAGCTACAACTATAATTATAAAATTTCTGCCAATATACCAGCGGGTTGGGGTGGTTTTCTTTTCTTTTAAAAGGAAATCTAAATTAGCGTTTTTAGATTTATCTGTTTATTCTAGCTAGATTACGTTCTAGTTATATTTATATATTTGTATTATTATTTACGTAAATTTGTATATTATGAATGATGTAGCTGATCTTAACGATAGCTTTTTCTCGTGCTCTTCTTCTGACAGTTTTGCTAGTGCGGACAGTGACTCTTCCTTTCCACTTACTTTACACGATAAAATTTCATCTCTTTTCTCTTCTGATCCTAAAAATCTGCATATTGCGCACATAAATGCCCAGAGTGTTCCTGGTCACTATTCTGATCTTCTGGCATCCTTTAGCAGTGCCCACCTTGATGTCCTATTGATTTCGGAATCATTTCTGAAGCCTTCTCTTCTCTCTACGCAATTTTCACTTCCTGGTTTCGTCTTGGTCCGCAACGATAGAACTGGCAAGGGTGGAGGAGGTGTAGCTATGTACATACGTGCTGATCTACCCTACAAGGTAGTCAGCTCATCTCCTTCTTTGTACTCTGAGTCGGCTGAATACTTGTTCATCGAAATTTCTGTTCATCACACAAAAATCTTGCTTGCAGTGCTGTACAGCCCTAACCTTCGCATTGACTACTTCGATTCTCTTGACTGTATTCTTAGTAATCTTTGCCCCATGTATGAACATGTTATTTTAATGGGTGATTTTAACACTTGCCTGATCAAAAATGATACTCGCTCTCATAAACTCCTGTCACTTCTATCTTCTTTCAATCTACAAGTCTTGCCTCTTTCTGCTACTCACCATTACCCTAACTGTACACCCTCTTTACTAGATCTTATGATTGTTTCTTCTCCTAATAACGTTTCTCATCATGGTCAAGTCACAGCTAACTTTTCCTACCACGACCTCATTTATTTGTCGTACCGTATCCGTGTTCCCAAGCGTAAGCCTCTATTCTTATATCTCCGTAACTACAAGGGCATAGACCTGGAGGCGTTGCGGCATGATGCCAGCGATCTCGACTGGACCCCGCTGGTTGAGATCGATGACATTGACGGAAAGGTGTCTTGCTTTAATACGACCGTTCTCGGCTTGTATGACCAGCATGCCCCTATTCGTCGTGTGAAAGTTAAATATAACCCTGCACCATGGATTACGCTTCCAATCAAAGAACTTATGGCCAACAGGGATAAAGCTAAGAGCAGATATAAGCGCAGACCTTCAGAGCTGAATCTCTCTTATTACAAATCGTTACGAAATCGCTGCAGGCGTCTGTGTCAAGATGCTAAGAGACGCTATTTCCACGAACAACTCGATAATCGCAGTTCCTCCGATGTTTGGAAATTTCTCAAGTCTGTTGGTATAGGCAAATCATCTAACAGCCAGTGCAAGGATGTGAACCTTGACGACCTTAATAAGCATTTCTCTCTACTTCCCTTTTCTCTTGATCCTTGTGTCAAAGCTGCGACTTTGGAGAGTCTTTCTACTTTGCCGTTGCCTCAATGTTCTCACTTTAAGCTAAGCGATGTTACCGAGGTTGACGTCAAGAAATCTGTTCTTGCGATTACTTCTTCTGCAGTTGGCAATGATAAGTTGTGCTCTAGAATGATAACTCTCATCCTTCCCTCACTACTCCCTGTTCTTACTCATATCTTCAATCATTCCATTACCTCCTGCTCCTTTCCATCAGTCTGGAAACAGGCTCACATTATTCCTCTGCCAAAAACGAACAATCCTTCATTATTAACTCACTTTAGACCTATTTCTATTCTTCCATTTCTCTCTAAAGTTTTTGAGCACATAGTTCATAGACAACTATCTTTTTTCTTGGCGTCGAACTCGATAATATCCCCTTTTCAATCCGGTTTTCGCGCGGGTCACAGTACTGTTACTGCGCTTCTGAAAGTAACTGACGATATCCGCTGGGCTATGGAGAGTAAGTCTCTTACTGTTCTGGTATTGCTTGACTTTAGTAGTGCCTTTAACTCTGTGGATTTCGACATCTTACTAGGTATCCTAAAATCTATTAATCTCTCTTCTCCTGCTCTAGCCTGGTTCAATTCATATCTTCGGGGACGCTCTCAGTGTGTCCGCCTCGATGAGTCTTTCTCTGATTGGTGTAGCCTCACTGAGGGTGTTCCTCAGGGTAGCGTTCTCTCTCCTCTTCTATTTTCCATTTTTATTAACTTTGTTACCAGAGTAATCTCCTCCAGTTTTCACCTTTACGCAGATGACTTGCAGCTTTATCGTCATTTTCCTGTGGCCGACGCGGATTCTGCTATTGCTGCTGTGAATCATGACCTGGCTCGTATCAGTGCCTGGGCTAAGTCCTTTGGCTTGCAGATCAACCCAGCAAAATCTCAGGCCATGATCATAGGCAGCAGGTTCGTTCGTAACGCGGCTGTTGTTTCGTCTTTATCGCCTCTATATCTTGACGGTGTTCTTATTGAATTTACCGAAACTGCCAAAGATCTGGGGGTTATTATTGACTCCAATCTTTCGTGGCGTGCGCAGGTGAACGAGATCAGTCGAAAGGTTAATTACTCTTATCATTCGCTTAAATGCCTCCAGAGTCTCTTGCCCTTAAAAACAAAAATCTCCCTGGCCCAAACTCTTATTCGGCCGATCATTGATTATGCCGACGCCTGCTACCTGGATGCTACTGAGGAGCTACTAAACAAGCTTGAGAGCTTGCAAAACTTATGTATCCGGTTTATTTTTGGTCTGCGAAAGTATGACCATGTCTCTCACCTTCGAAAGGAACTCAAGTGGCTCCCTATCCGTCTTCGCAGGAACACTAGGATTTTATGTCTCCTATTTAACATTCTACACAATCCGTCTTATCCCTCCTACCTGCGTGAGCGATTCACTTATGATCGCCCAAGTGACGCGCCGTGCAGATCTCACCTTAAATCCCTCCTTAAAACCCATCCTCATAAATCCAGCTACTATTCCTACTCTTTCTCTGTCCATGCGGTAAGGTTGTGGAACTCACTTCCGCCTAGCATCCGTGATTTAAAATCTATTGCTGTCTTTAAAAAGCGTCTAAAAGAGCACTACCATTCCTCTCTACTGTAGTAAATATTTATATATGTATGTGTATGTTGTGTATATATATATTATTAGGTATATATTTATGTGAATATATATTAATATTAACATTATATGTGTAGGTTTATTTAATTCCTTAGTTTAAGACTTCTCGTACTCTTTTTTTCTGTTTTTTACACACTATTGTCTACATTTCTTTTTCACTTCTCTTTTCGCGGGTCTGCTGGCAGAAATTTCTTTAGAAATAAGCAGTACCTTTGTGCTAATTTTTATTATGTTGTTTATCTATAGTTATCTTGTGTGTACATAAATTGTTAAATAAATAAATAAATAAATAAAACACTCTGCATTATTTGGGTGCACCGTGTATACTCTTCCAATCACGTGTTCTTTAAAAATGCCGGACTCGCCTTCTACAGCAGTTCCACGTCTCCTGCGATTAAAAACACCTTGCTGCTTGTTATAAGTATAATAATGTGGCACTTCATTGTACAACAGAGACTTAGCGAAATTGTCTCTTTCGCAAAGGCGAAAGAATGCGAGCAAGGTGGTTTGTCTTGGGTTGTTCATTCTTTCTGCCACATTTTCTGGCTGAAAGTAAACTCGCTGCCCGCCTTCCAGGTGCACGTCAAGATGGATGACTGGCGGATACCTTTCATGAATAGGGAAACTCAAAATGCGCCAAACTGCCTCCGAAGAGCTTATGTATCGGCCAGATTGATACCTTGTCACTTCATCAAATTGGTTGTTATTTCTTAGTGCTATCATGGCTTGATCACTACCTTTATTAACATATTTACATATATATTTTATAGATTCGACGCTATTACAAATTTCAACATTAATGTGTGCTTGAAAAGCGTTTGACAAAACTGGAGAATACGGTACCACCCAACTATTATTTAGAATTATTTCTTGTCCACGGAATCTGACAGTAGCTGTGAAACCACCTTGTGACGGTGATCTTCGCCGGTATTGCGGATACCCATTTTCCCCAGCCATAGTTAGTTCTTTCAGTGCTCTGGGGTATTTTTTTGAGCATTGACCATCTTTCATGCACGGTGATTCCCTGTTTAAGAGGCCACATGGCCCGTGAACCATATGTGTTTTTACTATGTCATGCAAAATCGGATCTGCATTATAGTCCGGAAATTCTGCACTTATGACACTGTCTATAGCATCGGGACGAATTTTTTCTTCCAGCCACAGAAGAATGTGCGCGTGGGGTAAACCACGCTTTTGCCACTCGACGCTATACATAAAACAAAGAGTTGAACCGAAAACTTTCTCCTTTGTAAGTAGATTAATCAAGACTTTGAGTTTTAAATGAAAAATCCTAGCAATAATGTCATGTCTGTCGTATGACGCCTGTCCTGTGAGAAGTGCCTGGCAAATCTCCGTCCACTTTGGATTTGTTGTAAATGTTATAAAAAGGTCCGGCCGGCCGTATTTACGGACGTAACAAAAAGCATCTTGCGTTCGTTCGTGCATATACCGCGGACCGCCTGTGAAACTGGATGGCAAAATAACCAATCGACCCAAGTTTTCGACGTTATTATCTGATTGCATGGCGTCCCGCAAGTGCACGTATTCTTCAGCGCGTAACCGTCGCTGGTTAGTGCGAATATACACTAAACGTTCAGTTTCTATTTTTGCGTACATGTCCACAATAAATTGGCTGAACAAACCACGAAATCGTTGCAAATATACGAAACTGTTTTGCCTTATTTGTAAAAGGTAGGAATAGTATTGTTGAGCAGATATTTTTTTTTGATAATTAGTGACTCTCGTAGTAGGGTTCACTTGGTACAGCCCAAAATTGTACCCATCTTCACCATGACAATAAATTAGTGGATATTGCAGGGCGTCGTAAGCTCGGTGGGTTTCCAAAATGCGTTGAAGGCGATCGTCGCGTGTACGCAACACGATATCACGTCTCTCACACTCCTGGTCGACTAAAACAACTGCAACTTCATCTGCGACGGGTGCATTGTGTCTTCCACGGTGTTCACCCACAGGACGTCTATCGGCACTTATAACAATTTTGAAATCATTGCTGCCTTGTGGAATTGACTCCAATGCAGCTTTGAATTCACGAACGTACTGGTTAACGTGATGCAGCAATTCTTGAAGTTGACCCAAAAGCTCAGCATTGAGCTGGGGAAAATTGTGATTTCTAACATTGAGCTGTTGCGTGTAATCGGATACAAAATAAATTTGGAGAAATTTGGGTTCATTTTCTGGCAGCAAAGATCCAATAAGGTGATAAACTTGACCTTGTACTTTGAAGGTTGGCATGAACGGTCCTTCCGTTATTTGTTTTGCCCCAAAGGAAGTCATTTGGAAAGCACTGTTATATAAACGAATATTATCCAAAAAACGGTTCGACTGGGGATGATCGCCATTCAGGAGACTTTTAAGTAAGTGTGGTGGATCTTGGAAATTTGGAAGAACAATTTTTCCATTTGAGCAGCACATTCCATCTGTCTCTTTCCTCCATTTCAAAGCATGACAAAAATTACAAATTTCTCTCATGTCACCCACGAAAGTAAAGCCAGCATAATTAATTCTAGACGAATATGTGAACCCTGATTTTTCCCTATTGTCCCAAGGTAATAAAATATTTGCATCGTCATTTTCCATGGACTCATCAGCTCCGCTATTTGTTTCTCTATTCATATGGTATCGAGCTCGTTCTATTTCTAGGCGAGATTGACGTTGTTCTGCTGTTTCTGCTCGTCTTAGTTCATCTATTCTTTCCCTTTCAGATGCAAGATAACTTTCATTGTTTCTTTGTACACCTACATAGTTATGTCTAGCTATTTGTAATCGTTCTTCTCTTTGGGAGAGAGATTCAGACTCGCGCGAGAGAGCGTGTCGCTCTCGGTCAGATGACAGACGTGCTTGGCGTTCCTCGATACTCTCTTGAGAACGCAAAGTCGCGGTCCGAGTTCTTTGCGAACTTAAGCGCGACTCCCTTTCTGTGAAAGTCTCTGACTCGCGTGAGAGAGACTGGCGCTCCCGATCAGCAGACAGCCGAACTTCGCGTTCCTGGATATTCTCTTGAGAACGCAAAGTCGCGGTCCGAGTTCTTTGCGAACTTAAGCGCGACTCCCTTTCTGTGAAAGTCTCTGACTCGCGTGAGAGAGACTGGCGCTCCCGATCAGCAGACAGCCGAACTTCGCGTTCTTGGATATTCTCTTGAGAACGCAAAGTCGCGGTCCGAGTTCTTTGCGAACTTAAGCGCGACTCCCTTTCTGTGAATGTCTCTGACTCACGTGAGAGAGAGTGGCGCTCCCGATCAGCAGACAGCCGGTCTTCGCGTTCCTGGATACTCTCTTGAGACCGCAAAGTCGCGGTCCGTGTTCTTTGTGAACTTAAACGTGACTCCCTTTCGGTGAACGTTTCCGATTCACGTGAAAGAGCGATGTGCTCTCGGTTAGCAGATAACCGTGCTTCACGATCTTCTTCCGATTCCTGAGACCTACAAAGTCTCATCCTTTTCGCATTTCGGCTACGCAGCGAAAGATTTGTTTTTTTTCTTTGAGGCATTTTCAAGGAAAATTAAAGCAATAAACAAAACTAACAACACTTATGACTGAATAGCCTACAAACTTAAAAGATCGGTGCGTCGAACAGTCTAGTGTGACAACGTATCGTCTGTTCGTGGTCGTGACTCAACGAATTGGCAACACTAACTTACTGTATAACGATTGGCACTATTGGATTCAAACTACGAAGTAAATCAAATACAATCTTTACTTCGTACTTCAAACCAATGACCAAAGTTGACCAAACGAAACCAATAAGATAAGCAAATACTTTTTTTTCGACCAATTTAGAAAATCGATAAACCAAGCAACCAAAGAACTTTTACGACACACGCAAGAACTTTTAAGACACCTAACGAAACCCAATTTGCCTAGTAAACACGGTGGACGTCATCCTCGCGCGGAAAATCTTAACACCGCGATTCAGAAAATGACGTCATTTGCACAACGCCATCTATCGGATTTAGATTTCAACTATCAACATTAGTTCTATTTTTAGTCTTAAGATGTCGTTGCAAGTACTATACTTAATTGCGTAACGTAATATTTTACTTCTTGAACTCACTAAATTAATCATATCTTTTGATAGAGTGAACCGATTTCGATGAAACCAAAACTAAGTTAATCCTCAAGTTGCGTATAATTTTTGTATATAAACATTGTCAGCATTGAATTCGTAGATTTTACGTGATGTGCGCACAAACAAACAGACAAACAGACAAACAGACAAAAATTTCAAAAATGATGGAAATGGGTTCTGTTACTTATCTTTTCACACGCTGGCTATTTTTTGTTTCAATTTCTTCAATGTACAAAAATGACTTTTCTACAGATTTATTATATGTATAGATAAATTAATAATGCGTTTAATTTCGGACAACGCTCCTTGATGGGCGAGTCCTTACTGGGTGGACGTACGACGAGTGACGTGAGCTCAGCACAAAACACTACCATACCGCTAACCACTCAAGGTCGTTAGCATTTAATAGCGCCTTAAAAACAGTTTCTAGATCCTCTTGAAGAAGAAAATAAACTATCTAGGTGTAAGAAGAATTAAAGCTTACGGCGGATCAAAACACTCTCTCATGGGTCTGTACGGCAAGTATCTCTGGACGTTTTGACAATGCCTCTCTAACAGCAGTCAACGAGGTGGAAGCCATAGCTCTGTGGTCTGTTTTTCCTGATGGTTCACACCGGGTAGTTAGATGTAAATAGCTGAGTTATTAAAATAAATAAAAATAAAATAAAATAAGCCTTTATTGCTGTTCTTCAAATTTACAGTACACACATTTTCCTTATTAATAGTAATAATGATATTTATTTATGAACAGATCGACTACACGACCGGTTTCACTTCACAGCTTGTCTTTCGACAAAGGCCTCCTCTAAAGCTTTCCATTTCTGCCTGTCTCTCGCTGTTCTCGTCCACTCTGGACCTGCTACCTTTTTGAGGTCATCTTCACATCTTTTTGTTTGACGCCCTTTACTTCTTTTCCCATCCCTGGGATACCACTCTGTTATGGTTTTTGTCCATTTTCCATTCGTATCTCTAAGCATATGTCCCGTCCATCGCCATTTTAAACTTTTACATGTTTTCTTTGCATCCTTAAATTTAGTTGTATTTTTATTTTTTTCTAATCTTATTCTATCTTTCCTCTTGACGCCCATTACGCTTCTCTCCATTCCATTTTGACATACCTTTATTTTATTTATCAAGTTATCTGTTAATGCCCATGTTTGACAACCATAAGTTAAGCATGGTAAAATGCACATATTATACAGTTTTCTTTTCTCTTTGATAGGCATGTCCTTGTTTTTCATGACTTCGCTGAGTGACCAATATCTCTTCCATGTATTGGCTACCCGTCTTTCAATCTCTTTATGCATGGTGTCTTCAGCGGCTATGAGTTGTCCTAGGTATACGTATTCTTCGACATATTCTATCATCTCTGAATTGACTATGATGGTATGCGTCTGTGAAGAGTTACTCATAATCTTTGTCTTTGCCGTGTTCATTGTAAGTCCAGCTTTCGCACTTTGATCTGACAGTTGTCGTAACATTTGCTCTAATTTTTTTGGACATTCTGCAAATAAGATCAGGTCATCTGCAAATCGTAAGTGGTTTAGTTTTTCACCATTTATGTTCAGGCCTTCGTGATACCATTGCAGATTCCTGAATATCATCTCTAGAGCCGCTGAAAACAAGTTAGGAGAAATTGGGTCTCCTTGCCGGACGCCTCTCTCTATAGGAAATTCTTCACCCGTAGTTTCAAGCCTGAGTTTGGGCTGTGCTTTTGGAGTATATGTTCCGGAGTATACGTATGTACTTTCCATGTATTCCCTGTATACGTAGTGCTTCCCAGATATACTCATGTTCCAAGGAGTCGAAGGCCTTATTATAATCAACAAATCCCAAATAGTATTTCTTATTGTACTCTTTATATTTTTGTAGAACCTGCCTTAGAACATGTATATGGTCTATTGTTGAATATTTACTGCGGAAACCCGCCTGCTCTCTTGGTTGGTTTTCATCGAGGGTAGAAGTGATTCGTGACAGAATTATTTTTGAAAAGACTTTATAGACATTGGACATCAAGCTTATAGGTCTGTAATTACCTACATCTCCTTTATCTCCTTTTTTATGTAACAATATTATTGTTGATTTAGTCCACTCTTCGGGGATAATTTCATGGCTACTATTTTGTTAAATATATCTGTTAATATAGGACCAATGACTGGTGTAGTAGATTTTAACAGTTCATTTGTGACTTGATCAGCACCTGGTGTCCTGTCTGTCTTTTGCGTATTGATTGCTCTAATTGTTTCGTCATTTAATATTTTCGGGATTGCCTCAGAATCCTTGTTATTTATTTTATTTGTTGTTTCTTTTTGGTTTTTGCTTGGTAAAGCTTTCGATAATAGTCTGTAGCCTTTAGTATTTCTATTCTTTTGTTTGTATAGTTGTTATCTATGGTCTTTACTTTTAGCATCCAATCTTTTTTATTGTTCAATTCCTTTATTGATTTTTTAATTCCACCGGTTGTTTCTATATATTTCTTTAATGTGGAATGCCTTTTATTTTTCTTGTCTTTCCTGATGTTTTGGTTGATCTTTTTGCTGAGTTCTGATACTTTGGGACGGTTAATTTTCTTTTCTTTCTGTTGTAATAACTCCTTCCTTTCTTGTAATAACTGGTAAGTCTCATCTGAAATTACTCTTTTACTCTCTGCGTTTGTTTACTTCGTTTCTGTTTTCAATAGGTTTATTATCTTCTCGTAGTGTTCCTGAATCGACAGTGGTTCCTTTGTTTCATTATTTTTAAAATCCTGTAGGTTATTCAAAAGTTGAGTGGTATTACCAGTACATACAATAGCTGAATTATTTGTACGAAATCGCCTTTTGGTCTTTATTTTTGTTCCTGTTAGTTTTGCACGAACCATTTTATGGTCCGAATTGAAATTCAGGTGGTGTATGACGGATACGTCTTTGATGATTTTGGCCTTATTTGACATGATAAAATCAATTTCGTTTTTATGGAGTCCGTTTGGGGAGGTCCATGTCCACTTCTTTGTTTTCTTTTTCTTATAAAAACGCTGAGTGGGAGCAGCTGAGTTATTAATACCACGCAATTCCAATCATAGAGCCAAATATCTTCATTCTTCATCTTATAACTTATTAATAGGTAGATGCTGAGTTACAGACCGCGATTTCACAATTTCTTAGGTGAACATTGTTTGGAATGAAAGTTTATGCATGTTTTTTGGAAGTTCGATGTTTCATAGCCTAATCATTAAGAAATGTTTTGTCAGTTATATGGACAAAAATTAAAATAATAGCATTGAAGCTATCCAACTGTACCAAAAATCAACGGGAGAGACATCCCTCTTGAGGGTGGCAGTGGCAGTAGGTGAGCAACCGAACGACTAAGCTAGAGCAATCAACAAATAAAAAAACTTTTTTACAAAAAAATAACCGACTTCCAAAAAAAAAAAACACTAAAAATTAAAAAATAACTTTAATTTCGGAAGTCGGTGTTTGTATTTTACTTCTTCGTTATTTGACACCGACTGCCGAAATTAAAGATATTTTTTTTTAATTTTTAGTGTATTTTCTTTTTTGGAAGTCAGTTGTATTTTTTGTAAAAAAGTTTTTTATTTTTCACTTTTTAGTTGTTACCCCAGAACTAAAAACCCCAATAACATGGAACGTGGAATTTAAACATTTGGAGAACACCAAAAGATCATCGAGGTATACCTACGTATTTTTCGTTTTTGTTCAGTTTCTCAAAAAGCGCTAAAGCAATTTCGATAAAATTTATATGGGACCACCTCGGGAGTATATTCTTTGGGATAAAAAAAGAATTTTGAAAATCGGTCTACAACTGACGGAGAAATCGGTGGACATACATAAAAAAAAAATTAAACCATTTAATTAACAGTTGTGTATCACCTATTCGAACACGAGACCAACGAGGCAGTTATAGCTAACTACCTTGTTGGTTTGGGGGGTGGGGTCCTGGGTTCGATTCCCGGTCGGGAAAAAAGTGCTATTGGGTTTTTCCATTAGAAATTACTCTATAGAAACCCGAAGTTTGGAAGTTGGTGGTATGACACTCCCATGCCTCAGAAAGCTCGTAAACGGTCTTGCACCTGATCTCTTCCCGATCGTGTCGGATTGCCGTCCCATCGGACTATGAGAGTGAAGGAACAGAGAGTGCACCTGCGTTTGCGCACATGCTTGTGCACTATAATATCTCCTGCGTACTAGGCTAATCTTCGAAATTTGGTCGGGAGGATTATTACCGCTTTCTATTCAATGGAATTCTGAATAAATAAAAATATAAAAAAATATTAACTAAAATAATTAAATATTAACAAACTAAGTAGGTACCTATTTATAACCTAACATTTAGGCGGCAGAGTACGGTCTACTCCTAACCATTAATAGTCGATCAACAAAAATAACAGAGTCCAAAAAATACTTGATAGGTTTTCCATTAGGAATTCAACCACTTATTTTACCGTCTAACAATACGAGTATTTGTCATTCGTGCGTGTAGGTGGGTAATGCTCATAAAACATTTGGCTCATTCCATTTATTTTTGGAACCACAAACAACTGACCTTAACAGTCACTCAATCACAACATAGCTTTGAACTTGATGTAGTGGCGCTGAAATCAATTTAATTTCTCATTAAGTTAATAAAACTAGAGCAATTCGTAATTAGGTAATAAATAAGTGCCTGAGTGCCCACGGATTTATCCGCTACCCCTAGGCATGCAGGCACCGGCCACGATGGGCCCCGTCAGTGGTGGCTAACACTAATCTCTTTGAGGCGCGCGTGGAACACTACGCACCGTCGAATCACGGGCCTGGTGCTGATCGGACGGCGATCTACGTACTGCTCGTCGTCCGCAGGCCCGGGTCTACGGTGGCCGGAGATCGTCTCGCGACGTCCTACGCCCAGTACGCCTAGTACCTCTCCTGCGGCGGTAGCGGCCGGGGCCGTGAGGGGCACTCCGTTGAGCTTCCCTCACGCGTTCCGCCTCCGCCTTCGCGAGCATTACTGCTTCGCAGAAGGCGGAGATTGCTTCCCATTCCCTCTCGCTCCGTACCATGGCCTGAACCAGGGCCGGGCGCGCGAGGTCGCCGCCACCTATCGCATCCACGAGGACACGGCGTTGCTCCGCCCAAGCGGGGCAGACCTCCACCGTATGCTTCACCGTGTCCTCTGGGCGATCCGCACAGTGGTAACACCCGGGCGTCCTCCCGCCTGATTTGATGCAGGAACCTCCTGAAATAATCGTGTCCGGTGAGGACCTGCGTCAGGCGGAAGGTGAGGACGCCGGCGGGAGGTGAGGACGCCGAAACGTGAGCCTATAAATAGAAAAACCTGTCCTTGTTATAAGATTCCTATTAAGTCAGCGGTGAGGGCTTAGAGGACGTGTCCTACGTTCCCTAGTTAAGAATAACACATCAGCTGATGAGGTAACGTGTGAATCACTTCGTTGGCAATTGACAGTGCTGTGGAATCCGACCATTTAGTTCAATCGTTTGTGGAATTCTCATGGCAATTGCTCAGATATACGATAGAGATCACCGAGGCCTTTAATTGAATTTTATGAATGAATGCTTCACCCAATTATAGCTGTGTCTTAATTCGCTAAGAGCCTGCGTTAAACATTTGGATAAGAACGGTTTCATCCGATTTTTTGGAAGCGAAAACTTCTTTAGCCGGTTTGTGCGATTTTTGGTAGGGGCAAAACTTATTAGTTCGCATCACCGACATGCTAGTGACGTGTTGCGCCAGACTGGCGACGCGCAGTTTTCACTTTTACTAGCAGTCCCCATGACTGCCTATTTTTGTGTAAACTTATTTTTTTCAGTGTTCTGTCCAACGACTCACTGCAGCTTAAATACCTTCAAAAAGAATGGATGCAAGTACAAGGAAATAATTTCAATTAGTTTCCCGATACAACCATGTCTGCAGAACAAAAAATGGAACTACCCCGGGAGGTTTTTTTTTTTTTTTTCCGAGCCCAGGAGCTTATAACTAAGCTACGACGACAGATATTATTAGGCAAGTCCAGACTGGCCAGGCCCACACTAAAAACAAGAATACCCTTACCTCAGAAGTAATGACCTCCACAGTAGAACGACAACGCCTCCTAAATGGCAAAGAGCACCAATATTAAGAAACGCCAAAAGGAAAATACAGGGTGCCGTTACACCCTGTATTTTCCTTTTGGCGTTTCTTGCGGCGTGGTCATATTTTGAGAACCGGCTCAGCCCATGGGTATAAATAACATTCTCTAAGAAAAAACAGAAAATACCCAAAAAAAAAATTGAACTTTTTATAAAAAGTTATCATCAGCTGATCAAAATTTGTATGGGAGGTAAAAGTTTTTGCACAGATTGGAAAAACTTACGCGAGTTAAAATTTTAAATGGCTTTAAAGACTAAAGCCAACATTGACGCAGCTACTAAAACAATAACCACTACCATCTAAAAATGTTGCTGGGTCTGCACACCGGCAACTAATGAGTATCATCAACAACGTAAAGTCTATTCTAAAAGTATACGATTAAATATACTGGAAAAAAGAAGACTTCGTCAGGTATGGCACAATAGCAGATATCCAAGTGACAAAAGAGCGCTCAACAAAGCGACCAAGGAGCTAAAAATGCTGATAACGGAGGCTAGTCGCCCTAGAGATATATCTTGAAGCCCTATCACCTACAAAAGCCGCAAACTATTCCCTGTGGAAGGCATGCAGAAACTTTGATCGACCCCTGCACCACAAACCTCCACTACGGACACGAGACGGAAACTGGGCTTAAACTGCACAAGAAAAGGCTGACGCATTTACTCATCATCTCAGTCAAGTCTTTAAACCAAATGATGCCAAACCAAACGTAGACGAATCTGACATAGACTTTGTCCTCGAGCAGGACTTTCAACTCGACCTGCCCTTGAAACCAGTGGCACGCAAAGAAGTCTCTAGAAACATCAGATCTATGGATAACAACAAAGCCCCGGGATTTCATCTCATCGATAAAAAAGTTCTAGGAGAGTTACCACGTAAGGCACTAGTCTATCTCACCACTCTCTTTATCGCCATCCTCCGTGTGGGATACTTTCCAGGTTTGTGGAAAGTCTCACAGATAATAATGGTACACAAACCTGGCAAAACAAACCATGAAGTTATTTCATATCGACCCATTAGCCAGTCCACCAGTTATGTCCAAGCTATTTGAGAAAATATTACTACATAGACTTACCAACGTCTTGATAGAAAAGTCCATCATTCCCGACCACTAATTCGGCTTTCGGAAAGAACATGCCACTACGGAACAAGTTCATAGAGTGTGCAGAACTATCAGAAAGTCATTTGAAAAAAGAGAATATTGTTCATCAGCCTTCCTGGACATACAGCAGGCCTTCGACTGGGTTTGGCATAGAGGGCTGTTATTTAAGATTAAGTCACTTCTCCTACATATATACTTTGGAATCATAAAATCGTACATGTCTAACAGGATATTTCAGGTCAAAGAAAACGATTGTACATCGGACTTCCATATTATCACCGCAGGAGTGCCACAAGGGTCTGTCTTAGGGCCCGTCTTGTACACTCTGTATACATCTGACCTACCACAAAGTCCAGAGATTATGATTGCGACGTTTGCAGATGATACAGCCTTACTTGCTTCAAGCCCATATCCCATTCAGGCTTCCAAGGTCCTACAGAGTGGATTAAACATAGTGGCGAAATGGTTGTCTAAATTGAGAATTGCAGCCAATGTGTCGAAGTCGGTGCACATTTTTTTTACTCTCCGCAAAGAGGACTGTGCCCCAGTTACTCTCAATGGCACTCAACCTCCACATCAAAACACAGTGAAGTACTTGGGAATGCACCTAGACCGCAGACTCACTTGAAAAAAAAAACACAACCAAACAAAAAGAGATGAGATCAATTTAAAGTTTAGGGGTGTCTACTGGTTGTTAGGTAGAAACTCAAAACTAGCAATCGACAACAAGATTCTCATATATAAAACAATCTTGAAGCCAATTTAGACCTATGGGATTAAACTGTGGGGCTCTGCATGTGACTCCAACACTGTGATAATACAAAGGGCGCAAAACTACATCCTCAAACAAATATCAAGCGCGCCGTGGTTCATCAAAACAGAGGAGGCCCATGAAATCCTGAACTTGCCAAAGGTTAAAGAAGTGATCAACTGCCTTGGCGCCAACTACAAGTCACGTCTACAAAAACATCCAAACCAACTAGCAGGACAGCTTACCATCCCTGAAACCATTCGCCGGCTGAAGAAGCGGCGTGACCATCCATAAGGGTGACTATACTTAAGAAAGGGCAGGCTCCGCAGGGAGCAGCACCTTACAAACCCTTCCGATTAGATCCCATCTGCTTATAGTCTACATGACTGATTGCATGATTCAGAAACAAAAAAAAAAAATGTCCAGCTAAATACTCGCTCAAACAAACCACTTAACTTTAATGAAAAACCACGACTTACTACTTGTCATCGATACGCTAAGAAAAAGAATATGCTAGGTGTTAAGGAAGGTCGTACATACCTACTAGGTTAACAGAAAGTCTTCTACACTGTAGTTACTGTAGTACCAAGACAAATGTCTCAAACAATGCATGCACCGTCCTATTCACTCCACTGCACATTTCTAGTGATTTCTATGACAATCACCGCCGAAGGAAGTAGCCATTTAAAGTAACTATTTTAAACCGCCCGCCGTCGTCGGCTCACGGCCGAGCTCGTAGGTGACAGGAGTCCGGAGGTCCTGCGTAGCTAATATTAGAATAATCTAACTATACTGGTATGGCATGACGGTCTGGAATATTCCTGTGTTGTTTTGTAAGAGAATTTCTAGCAGTGTTTATGTAAGCATCACTTGTGTTGAGGTGTGGAACTTTATAACAAGCGCATTATCTATATATTATAAAAATAGGAACCTCGGTAGTTTATCCACTCAGGGATGTACCCCCTGTTAGGGCAGATCCCTGAGTGGAGGTAGCAGGACCCCTTCACGTGCTGATGGCGATCACTGGGGTGATCTTAGCTAGGTGAGAATCCCACACTCCGTGGTCCTTTCCCCAATAGTCAGGCGTGTTTTGATGGCTTCCTCCCGAAAAAAACAAACAAGCCAAGTGCGTGTCGGACTTCGCACATTTAGGGTTCCGTACGAAATGTATTTTTGACTATACTATGAAAATTTGAAAACTGTAGTTCCTACCGTTTGGCTGTCAAACCTGTGTGCAAGACAACAGACAGACAGACAGACATGTGAGTGACAGCAATACTCTCCGTTTGGACCCTTCGGGTACGGAACCCTAAAAAAAGGTACTTTTCCAGCGTTTAAATAATACTATCTGTGTCCAATCATCGATAGTGTTTCAGTAAAATGTTGCTAACTAATTATAGTTAATCACATGACTAGCAACGAATTTCCTGAAAAAGAATTATTGAACCATGAACCGAATCTATTCCAATTCTCAATGAGGCTTTAGACTCGCTTCGTAATGTCGAATGGCAAAGAATCTTCGAACTGCCTTACGTAAGAAACTGGCGAATTTGTCATTCTTTGCATAGATTTGCTTATGCATTCTTGTGTAAAAATAAGTGAAGGTACGAGTAGGTAATCTCAAAAGGTAAAAAAGTAGTTATAAAGCAGAGTCGCTGTTAGCCTCTGTCTATTTCTCTGCTTACTTTTTCTAAACCACGCAACAGATATTGAAACGGTTTAGGATACGATATACGATGACGGATAGTTTTTTTTAGACTAATGGTTCTTGTACAATAAAAAAAATAACAGAACAGTTAGAAATCGATCCTACTGGCTGTTAACATTTTAAAAACAGTATCAGCCCACTACAATTAGCTACAATTACCTCCAACCTAAAAATACGAGCAGTTCTTTATAGGGGACATAAACGGTGTCAATTAACACGTGTAAGTTCCCATGTTAGGTGAGAAACAATGATCCTGTCATCTATAATATATGAGCATAGAAACTTGCCTAAGTGGTGAACGTGGTTAAGTGTTTTCTACTTCTGACGGACTTTTACACGAATTGCCGAATGATCTATTTTATTTTATAACTCTTCTAGCATTTTTCGAAAAATTTCCTACTTAAAAAATTTAGTTAAATTCAGGACATGGTCTACAAGTGTTCCAAATTTCATTCATGTCCGTTCAACCGTTGAGGCGTGATTGATAAAGAAACATCTAAACATACAGACTTTCGTATTTATAATAATAGTAGTAGGTATGTACCGTACATAGAATAGGACGAGAAGGAAAAAACTAAGCTCTTGGGTTTCACAAGACGGATCTTCACGTTTTGATGATTTTCTCTTGCTTGTATGTCTAGAGTAGGTATCTGGCAGGTACATAATGTATAAGGAAAGTTACGTCCGACCCCCATAAATTAAAACTAGATGGACTTCCTTAGCACTTACCTAGGAAGGGGGCCGCCGGGATCTCCGGTTGAGCCGGTGCGCTTCCTGCGTTGCTTGAGAGTTTACGACTTTGTGTCCCGGTGAGATCAGTCAGGCGGTTTGCAGCCCAATGTATCTACTAAACTAGATCCCTGAGGGATTGATTGATCAGATCTGACCTCTAAAACATGGTGTGACGGAAAAGCGTGGTTATATTTAAATACTGCTTCAGCCCATAGAAATTAACAACTTTCGTTATGACAGTAACAGTACCTAAATTCCGCAAAAAAAATTTGGACCTCCCATACTAATTTTGATCAACTGATGATAATTTTCTAGGTAGATACGTTTGGTCCAATTTTTTTTTGAGGATTGACTAGGTATCTCTATTGACTACCTCCTACCTACCTCCTCTCTTCGACCACATCATCGCATACCATCAGGTGAGATAGTGATCAAACGCGTGACTATATGTAGAATAAAAAAAAGAAACCTATTCTTTCCCGCGGCTTCGCTTCCGTGACCATATGGATAAAAAGTAGCTCGAATTTGATAGAATTTTCAGAATCGGATCAATAAGATGATAAGTACCTACTTAACTTCCAGAGATCTAAAACAGTTTACCAAACAAATAATTCTACCTTTTCATAAACTTTTGAAGACTGGCTGTGGGTTAAGTTCCTACACTTAGTTCTCAAGGTATTTTAAGTGAGATACCTATCACTCATTCACGTGATGGTCCCAGTGTGGACAATGCGTGGCTATACAATACTGATGGTGCAATGCGGTGCAATAGCGCAGCATCGCAACTCGCGACCTTGTCCTGATCACCCGACGCCTAGCGACCTAACTATTGTTCGACCGTAACACTTTTTGATTCGAGTGTGTGAATCACAGATCAAAGTTCTCATGATTAAATTAATCGCAACAGGCTGAGCTCATTCCGCAACTTATTTTAGTCGACTTTGATCTTCATGTGGAATAATAGAATACCGTCAAACCTTACAAGATGGCCCAACTAATCTGAGTTTGCCCATTATGGTACTTTTCACAAATATTTAAAAAAACAGCAACAGTTTTTAGGTTACGTTTATTATTTATTTTATGGAAGAAATTTGAATATGTCTCTGGTACTTAACTGATTTTTCCTAATGTGGAGTTTTTGGCGGGATTTCTTCGAGTGAAGTTCAGTGGCTGTGTTTATTACCTATTCGCAAATTGATTCCTGGTGGATATTGTGATGTAAAATTGGTGTAGTTTTGTGTCTCAAGTGTCTAGGCTAGGCAACTGGAAAATATGTGTAATCAATCATTGAAACGGTAAAATGAAGCTGAGAATTTTATTGTAGTATTGACTACCTCAGTGAAACTTACCGAGATGGCTGACTCGAAACATTTGCTGCCAAATACCTACTGCAAAAACATTAGAATGTGTTACATCTGCATTCTAATGGGGAAAAAAGTGACAGTGTTCAAATTAAGACTTGGCCTAAAGGTCTTGTAACCAAGCCAGTGGTATTGCCACAACATAAAAAAAATCCTAATGTCAATTTAGTCGGCTGTCGGGTTTTTGACGGGATTTCTTGAGTGAAGTTCAGTGGCTATTTTTAACCGACTTCCAAAAAGAGGAGGTTCTCAATTCGTCTGTATGTTTTTTTTTTTTTTGTATGTATGTTACCTGATTTCTTCGTCATTTGTGAACCAATTTTCAAAATTCTTTTTTCATCTGAAAGAATATACGCCCAAGGTGGTCCCATGTAAATTTTATCGAAATTGCTACAGCGCTTATTGAGAAACTGAACAAAAACGGAAAATACGTGTACCTCGATGACGTTTTGGTGTTCTCCAAATGTTTAAATTGCACGTTCCATTATATTGGGGTTTTTAGTTCTGGGGTATAACAACTAAAAAGTGAAAAATAAAAAACTTTTTTACAAAAAAAACAACCGACTTCCAAAAAAAAAATACACTAAAAATTTATAAATAACTTTAATTTCGGAAGTCGGTGTCAAATAACGAAGAAGTAAAAATACAAACCTCATTGTTATATTAGATTTGAGTAATGTAAGTACTTTGTTTTACATTCATTTCGGAACTACCTAAGTAATGCAGATATAATGACAGGGTATACTAATATTATAAATGTGAAAGTTTGTGAGTGTGTATGTTTATTACTTCTTCACGCTCAAACGGCTGGACCGATTTGGATGAAATTTAGTATGTAGATGGCTTATAGCCTGGATTAACATATAGGCTAACTTGTATTCTGGTCTAGGCGGGTAAAACCGCGGGCGCAGCTAGTTAATTAATACATATGATAAAAATGTGAATTTCGTTGTAAAAAATACATTGATTGTATTCGCAAAACAATGAAGGTGATTAGAATGAGCAACTAAGTTAATTTCAATTATTTTTTTGGACTTTTTTTCTGTTTGGTGATTCCTTTGTATTTGTGTGTAGAGATTTCGATGAAACTTTCGTTTTAGTTACCTGTACCTAATTACTAAAAGGTCATAGAAATATATTAAATAAGTACCACTATGCTATCTGTTAAAAGTACTGAGTAGTATAATATAAGTCTCGCATTATGTTACCTGTATTTATTTTTGATGCTTTTAAACCTAATAAAAATGTTTTTTTCTCATAAATACATAATAGTTTCCTATGACTCTTTTTCTAATAATTACTTATACTTATTTCCTAGGAAATATTTTATATAAATTATTTTCTTTACTTACAAATTTTATTTTAATGTTTTAATTTAATTTAATAATTTACTTTTTATTTTTAAGTTATTTTATTGTTTTTATTTTAATTAATTAATTTATTATTATTTTATTTTTGCAATTTAAGTTAATGTTGTAATTGGAACGCTGTCGTTTCCGTCCTGGAGGTGGGCGTTAAGGGCCTACCTCCCCGTAAGTGGCGCCCTCGTTGAATAAAAAATCGTATCTTAGCATAGACAATAAAAATTGAAGAATCCTATGTTGCGTTTGTAACAAATGGGATAAGGTATTTTTACGTTGTTAAAACACGACTTAAAGTGTTTCGTATCCAAAGTAGTAAGCAAAAGAGTTAAAAACGGTTGTTTTTGATTTCATGTGCCTCGTCTCCGCATATTATAGAACCGACCTAAAGATAGATTTTGTTCCTCACCCCTGGATACATAGTACATGTCTACCCACCTTCTTAGAGAAGCTTATGAATGTGGTCACAAAGTTAAGAACAAACTTCATAACTTTCTGACGGTAGTCAAACTCGGGGGTTAAACTAGTTTCATGTTTTGCATAACTTTGTGCTGGTATTTCTAAGTTATTTTCATTAAAATTGATGTGGTATGTACGGTGCTACACGTATTTCACCTCAGGTACTTACATGTGAGTTATGACTACGTGCTTTTATTAGCAATGGCTATTTTACTATCGACATTTATGTAGGTACGTAGAATACTTAGTAACTATATAGGTATAACCAAATATTTTTCATGTGTATTCTTTCCAACCATGGTAAGAATACCCAGGAAAAATAATTAGCTTATCATTTCTTTAGGTAGGAAACCAGTAGGCATATTGACATTATCATCATTCTCCTGCCCTTATCCCAATTTATTTGGGGTCGGTGCAACATGTCTTCTTCTTCCATACTTCTCTAATAGTTGTCATCTCTGTAGTCACCCTCTTTTTACCTATATCCTCTTTCACACAGACCATCCATCGTTTCTTTGGCCTTCCCCTACTCTTATAGCCATCCACATCCATACACAAGGCTTTCCTCACGACATTTTCTTCATTCCTCCTCATCACATGCCCATACCACGACAACCGATTTCCACACAACCTTTCAGTCAGCGGTGCCACTTTCAGACTTCCTCTTATGTACTCATTCCTAATTCTATCCATGCGCGTAACACCACATACCGCTCTTAGCATTCTCATTTCAGCTGCATGTCATCCCTTATTTTGTGGCCCAACATTCTGAACCATACAAGACAGCAGGTCTGACCATTGTTTTATAAATCTTCCTCTTAAGTTTAAGGGGAATTCGGGAGACGCAGAACTGGAGAGACCGCCGAAATTGCAGAACATGTATTCAGTTTTGGTTCTGCTGATTTTCAAGCCAACTTTCTCCAGCTTCTGTTGGCATTTCTCCAATCTGCTCTGGAACTCAGTTCCATCTTCACCGACCAGAACAATGTCGTCGGAAAACAGCATGCACCACGGTGCCTCCTCCTGTATTTCCAACGTAAGAGCGTCCATAATCAACAGGAAGACGTAAGGACTTAAAGCCACAGCCACACTGAACTCGTCGGTGTTGCCAGCAGCCGACCGGACGTAGGTACTAGATCGACTTTACATAGCACGAATCAACTCTACATACTTTCCAGGCAAATATTTCTCTTTCAAGGTCCACCACAACACATCCCGCGGTACCCTATCATACGCTTTCTCAAGATCAATGAACAACATATCCAAGTTCTTGTGCACACGTCTTTACTTCTCGCACAATGACGGAGAGCAAAGGTGGCGTCCATTGTCCCTTGACCTGGCATAAACCCAAACTGGTTCGGAGTAATCTCACTCCTCTCGCAATCTTTTCTCTATCACTTTCTCCCATACTTTCATACTATGATACTATGTGACCTGAGCTTTATCCCTCGATAGCTGTTGCAGTCCTGTACACCCCCTTTATTTTTGAAGATGGGCACTAGCGAGCTATTGCACCATTCTTGTGGGATCACTTCTTCATGCAACAACTTATTGAAGAATAAAGTCAGCCACATACATCCATCCTCTTTTAAACATTTCCATACTTCTACTAGTACCTATGTCAACAGAGCCCATGGCCTTTCCATTTATCATACATTGAACTGCTTTTCTTACTTCATCCACGCTAATTTCTCTCACCAAACCCATATTTACTTGTACCTCTTTGAGCACACCATTCCATTAATTCTCTTGGTTCATCAACTTTTTAAAATAAACCTTCCATCGCTCTTTTATTTCGTCATCTTTCGACAAGTCTGCCGGTTTCGTCTTTCATACATTTTATTTGATTTATATCTCTCGTTCTCCTTTCTCTTACTTTTCTAATCCGGTAGAGTTCCTTCTGGCCCATAGGGCTGTCCATATACATATATTATAGAGCACATTGACATTAGTTGACATTAACTGTTTTAAACTGGAAATAGAGGTACCGTACCTGGGAAGGCCATTGTCATCAAAGTCTTGAAATCAGCAATAACAGAGTTAATTAGCAGGAAATTAAAAAATCCTATGTAGGTACAATAGCAGTGGTGGCCCACTGCTATTAAAAAATCATAAGTAGGTACAGTAGCATGGTAGGAAGTCAGCGGGCGGCGGGGCGGCGGCAGTGGCGGCGCGGGGAGCAGCGCTGCGACGCCGCGACGCAACCCGGTCTCGAAGCCAGCGGGTAGATCGCGCGGCGCTAGAGCGGTGTAATGTTGTGTTATGAGAAAGTAGTGTCTTTGTTCGCGAACAAGAATTATTTAAATAATTTGATCCACCACGTCGGGCGGGTATTTTGAAATATTGGTCGTTAAAAAGCAAAAAAATAAAATACACAACACTACGTCAATGCGCGTGGGCACCGCTAGACTGGCGCGCATCAATCGTACGCCGCTCCTTACGCCGCCGCCACAGTATAAATATGGAGAGTATGTAAACTAAGCCTATTTGTTGAGATAATTACCTACGCTCCGCTAGGGTTGTCACTGTTAATGTTTGGAAAAAATTCTATGGAAGATGCTTCAAAGTTGCCGCGCAATTTGAAAAACATTAAGATATCCCACAAAGCCCCCACCCTCTTTATTTTTTCACGTCACGTAAAAATTTGCATGGTTTTCGACGGTGTTAAAATGAAGTCAAAATGCGCGGCCCTCGGCCGATAGCTGCTAGTTAACCCTGCGGCAGCGCACCTTACCGCGTTTCAACCTGAAAATGCGTGTGATGTAAATGAAAAACCATTAACATTTTAAAAAACGTCTTTATTTTTCATAATTAAATCATTATTAGGTACCTTTCAAGATCAGCAGGGAGTTTAAAAAACGAAAGCCCCGGATTTGAAGAAGCCGAGTTCATACAACAGTACACAGCGCAATACGCTTGTGGCATTTTAAAACGGTCGGTGGCTCAGGAGATAACATGACCACTCGTCTCGACACGGCAGCCGCAACTGCGCGCACCGCTACTATCGCTTAGGGCTAGCGTAGATGCGCGCGTCTGTGTGAGTGTGCCGTTTCGAACGTTTGTTCGTAGTTTCCGTACTGTCCATATTTATACTGAGCCGCCGCCACGCCGCTGCCTTTGTGACCACTTCCATATAAATCTATGCATTGGAACGCGCCGCCCCGCGCCGCCGCCGCCGGCTACTGAGTTCGTGCCCGAGGCCTTACGAGTTGCACGTCGTGGGTTCAAACCCGGTCGTGGATAAATTTGAAACAGAGTTCCCGCGGCCCTTGGCACTCAGGCAACTGAAGGAACAGGGGTAGCGGGTTTTAGTCAGCAAAAGTCTGACACGCCCTCCGCTTCACCCAGAGCGGGAGAAGTCATTGGATGATTTTCCACCGACACAAAAAAAAAGGCAGGTGCTTTACTTTGTGTAATTTATTTCATCACCACTGGTTGCAAAAGGCTGAAGGAAAATATCGTGAGGAAACCGGCAAGTCCTAAAACCAAAAATTTCAAGACATGTGACATCCACGCTGGGCCCGCATGGTGGATAACTTACGGCTCATTCCCTCTCCTAGGGAGGAGCCCTGAGTCCTAGCAGTGGGAACATTATATAAGGCTGATTTTGTTTATGACATGCTTTAGACCTCCTAGTCTTGTCCCTTTCCCAATTATGTTGTTTCGCTACTAAACTAGGCTAACCATCCAAACAACTCGCTTTTGCCAGTGGTGGAAATTATATCCTACTACCGGGATAAAAAGTTAGTACCTATTTATTCTATGTCAAAAATCAGGGCATGGTTTACCAGTGCACCAAGTGTTAGCTAAATCTGTGCAGTCGTTAAAGCGTGACTGATTAACAAACATTCAACGAATGTAAATTATGATAATAGGTAACCCGTACCTAGTAGTAGAATCAGGAACAGGAACTGGAGTGGCCAATCTGGCAATCTCTTAACCGATTGCGGACCCGGGTTGGTCACTGTAGAAATAATCTAATAATATAACCTGCATAATAATTAAGACACATAAATTAAGATACATAAATAATTTGCACGCTTGCTTGCAGGCAGAATACAATGACTGTAAGGCTGTAAGATCTTTCATTGTAAACCATGTATTTTCTTGCAAATAAACAATTTGAATTTGAGGTAACTCTGTTTCGAATTTATCCTCAACCCCTGGGCAGATTCAGGTACATACTGGTCGGGTAAAATTTGAGTGAAAATCGACACGAAAAGAAGAAAAGTCAAAAATCAATAAAGACGGCTCAAAACAAACTAACAGTTCTACGTTGAAGTACCTATCTCCAAAGCCGTCTAGACCGTGAATCGTCTTGACACTGATTATATGTCTATTTATTCCAAACCTAAGCAAAAAACAAAACCTACATTCATACTAGCTGGTGTTGCATTATGCATGCAAGTCAAATCACGTCGACGTGCATTGTATGCAGGCACCCCGTCATCGTAATAACAGGCCTCCGTGAGATGGGAAATGATCTTTTGTACTGCGATATTGAAATGCTACGGATCGCTGCTCAAAGCAGATAAGCCAGTAGAAACTGACCCGAGAGTTTGACTTCTTCCTTTGCTGGGAGCGCCGCCATGGATGTCAAGCTAACCTGGTCTCGTGCTCATGAAAACTGTCCTCTGAACAGTTAATCAATCATGCACTAACGTTCTATCGTTCACATGCTTGTCATGTTATGCATGAGGTAACTGGTATGCCTAGTTTGAATAGCTGACGTAGCTTATGCATAAAAAGCTTAATTTATGAGTAGGTACCTACTCAGGTATCTCATCATCTGCAGACTGCAGTCTATGTTGGGGGCAGCTTACACACTCAGTTGCAGCTGAATATCAGTTTTCAGCTGGCAGTATTTTATTGGGAGTAACTGTCTATCGGATTCTGACGTCAACAACCCAGTAACACAATAGGTCATAAACACCTTCGTAATATAAGCTGTCACGATGTGGTTACGCTTGTTGTGACTTGTGATAGGTTAACTATCACAAGTCACCAAAACACTTAGATAGGTAGGTACTGTGACGATTGTAGTCACAGCCTAATATTAGCGGGTCTGCCTTTAACTGGCAAGTAAGAGTATTGGAGAGCCGTTTGAATTTAGAAGGTGTAAGCATGACATTTGTTTGAGAGATAGAAGTTTAGCCCTGGCAAGTGGGCACCGATGTTATGCTTTTTGCCTATTAATATATAATTTAAATCGCCCTCAGCACTTTTCCTTATTCGACCGTAGCTAGTATCCCTTCGTATAGTCCTCTCGCGCTAATCCAGCGAGTCGCCAAGCTACGTGACATCGCCCGGGGCTTCGAAGAACGTCCCAGGATCCCTGCAGGCCGTACTGGTGCCTTGGGGTCCTACAAGTAGCGGCGAGCGCCGGCTACGAGTGCCAGGATAAGAGGAGTGTATAATCAAAGTTTGGTTTAAATCATTAGGATGTCTGCCGCGTTCTTTCTGTCTCCATTTTCTATTTATCTCTTCTATATGTCTCGCCTTATTTATTGTTTCAATATTATCTTCGCTAAGGTCTAGTGGTGTATATTTTTTGTCTATTTCTACGATTGTTTTGTGTAATTTACTGGTATTTGTCTTCCTAATTAAAAATTGTTGTAGGTTTATGATTTGTCTTTTGTGCAAATGTGATATTTCAATTAATCCTCTGCCCCTTCTTTTCTGGGCAAAATTATTCTTTCGATTGCTGATTTAGAGTGGTGATATCTATGTTGTGTAAGAATTGTCCTAGTTTTAGTTTCGAGTGCATGTAATTCTGTTTTGGACCATTTTATGACGCCGAAAGAGTACGGTCACTGCCCTCACGCGCGCGCGAATTTATTGTGAAAAAAGTGAATACGTATAAAAAAAAGTTTCTTTGGGAAAGTTGTTTGTAATCATGAGTACTATCACGTGTTTACGTATCGGTCACTAATTACCAGTTACCCTATATATAAGTTTTTTCTTGCTCTCTGAACGTGTTTTAAAAGGGTTGAATCAATAATTAATGTTCCTTGCAACCCATATGCCCTCGTCTACAACCTTTCTGTTCTTCAGTTAAAATATTATACTTTTCAGTGTGTAATTTTATTAGTAATGCAAGACGTGATGATTTTGTACATAGTTGGGAGACAAGTTTGGTCTATATTTTGAGGGATCCTGGGTTCTGCTAGATTTTGGGATCATGTATGTGATTCCCTTAGTGAGAAATTCTGGCAGATTTTGGTTACCTTTTAAAATGTCATTGATTTGTTCCATTAATGTTCTATGTAGTGCGTGTAGTTTATTTATCCAGAAATTATGCATATCATCTATTCATGCGGCTGTCCAGTTATGCGTTCTATTTATAATTGTATTTATTTCAAGTGAATCTATATCTTCAAATGGCATTTCTTCAATTGTCTCTGATCTATTCCATTTCTTCTTTTATCCATGCAGCTTCTTTATAATGTTCAGCGCTGTCTGATCAGATTTTTTCCCAGAAATCTTTTTAGGGTATCTGGTGATGGAGGATTTATGATTGTGGTATCGTTACCTTTAAGCTTTCTGTAGAATTGTTTCTCCCTTATTGTAAAAAGTCTTTTGTTATCTTTTCTTTCTTTGGCTTTCTTGTATCTTGCTAACCCATGACTTTTTACTAGAAGTTTTTGTTTTAATGTGTCTAGGTGATCTTCAATTCTTTTATTAAAAATGTCATGAGAGCCGTGGTGTTTAGTTCTTGCGATAATTTGTTTTTATTTATTTTCAAGTTTTGTTGACGTGTTACCATTTTAAAATTGTGTTAATTTATAATGTCTTTTTTTAGTGATCTATGTCCATTTCTAATCTTTCTTGCCACGGTGGCTTGTTCGTTACTTTAGTTTTACAACAAGACATAACTAATATTAATTTTTAATTGAAAGAATTTAGAGACTGAAAGAGCTATGCATTAGATTAGTGAATGTGTATCGGATAAGTTTTCCAGAGATGAAAGCTTTAACGGTATAATTTTTTGGTTAAATATGCTAATGATATCCGATAATTTACGAGTCGATCGCATTTTTGGCAATAAAGGTCTGTACGTGGGATCTATTCCATTGTATTTCAGCATATTTGTTTCTAGTTCATTATTTAATGTCTCTGCTAACGAAGGGTCACATAAAGTTGGTGTTTCTATTAATGCGGCATTATCTGTGGTTGACTGACTACTGTATGGCGTATTGGCGGTTAATACATCATCAATATATTCAGTCTCTGGACTGTCTTGTATTGTTGGGTAGGATTACAAGGTGTGAGTGATTGGGTGATTTGCAGGTATTGATTTGTTGTGCAAAATTCAAACTCTCTTCTTCTTTTTGAAGTTTTTCTGCTATTTCAAATTTAATTTTGTTTAATGTGTCACCTGATAATAGCTTGTTTCTAATAGTAACACGTCTTTGATCTGCTATTCTCTGTTCTGTAACTTTCATTTCTGGGTATTGTAATGTAAATTTATCAAATAATTGTGTGCAGTACATTGTTTTGTCCTCTTCAAGTCTCGTAATATAGAAGTATGTGCGCATGATGAATATATTCGTAGCTTCAGTCCATTTAATGCGCACTCTGGGTTTTCCCGCCTTGGTGGTCGCTGGCTGAGTAGCTGATGACGCCTGCGAAACATCCTCGGCAGATGTAACTGCTCTACTATCATCCCTATTGTCTAGTCTGTCTGTCGGTTCGGCTGTAGTATTTTTGTCGGGGAGAACCCGCCAGCTCAGTCCCCCATCGCCGATGGGTCGTATGCTGTGACACCCAGCATCGGCCCCAGGTGCGCCCCGACGATTACCCTCGGGTAGCGGTCCTATACGTAATTTCTTAGATCTAGTCTTCATTTTTAATGGGTTTCCAGAGCTACGTTAGCCACGCCAGTAATTTCGCATTCGTGTGGTGGACACCCTACGTGATTAGATGGTCAATCAGGACGTGTGGTTGTTTATGGGCTTATTATTATTATAATTTCACCCGGCTCCATCTTTCCAAGGAGTAACCGAGCCGATAACCGACCAACTTGATCTTTTTGGTGTTACCATAGCATCTACCCTCAATTTTGGTCCCTTCATAGAGGCAAAGGCTCAAGTGGCTGCCAAAAATATGGGGAACTTTGCAAAGGTAAGATGGCAACTCTATCAAGCGCAAGTTCGATCGTGTATGGAGTACTGTTCTCATCTTTGGGATGGATCTGCCAGTTACCAGCTTGAGAAACGAGCCAAGAGGATCATCGGCAATGATAGGCTCGTTGAGTCGAAGCTCCAAAGTCTTGAGCATAGACGCCGAGTTGCTAGACGCCGGTTTTCTATCGGTTACATTTTTCGGGGAGTGTGCGACAGAATTGCATAATTTGACTCCGCCAAGCCCGTTCCATCAGCGGACCACAAGACGTACGGCGATGTGCCACCGGTAAATGGTGAACATTCCATCCACACGCACAAAACGTTTTGAGAACACATTCATTGTGCTAAGGAGTGGAATTCCCTGCCGGAGTCTGTGTTTCCTGATAGCTACAACCTGGGATTCTTTAAGGCAAGAGTGAATAGGTTTTACTTCTAAGCAATCGTGTTCCATCTTCGACCGCATCATCGGTTACCATCAGATGAGATTGTGGTCAAACGCGTGCCTATCAACAATAAAAAAAAAAAGTTTTGTCAGCAAGTTTTACAGATTTTTAACGATTTTGTATTCGTCAGTTCGTCACTAGGCTGTTTATTTTGGCCGTCGTCGAAATATTTTAAAACATAAAAAAGAAAACTGTAGGGTAAAACGAGACCCTATTACTAAGACTGCTGGCCGTCCGTCTGTCTGTCTGTTTGTCCATCTGTCATCAGGCTGTATCTCATGAATCGTGATAGACAGTTGAAATTTTCACAGATATATCATCATCAGAGATATTGCCGCTATAACAACAAATATTATAAAACAGAATAAAATAAATATTTATGGGGCTCGCTTTTTTAGATAATGATACGGAACAAATCGTGCGCGAGTCCGACATGAATTTGGCCGGTTTTTTTTCTATGTGCGTACCTGACCGAATAATTTACAAATAAAATATTAATTATTTTTGGGATACGATGGGACAAAATCTAAAATCGCTTAAAAAAGTCGACTGTTTGCTGTTTTTATCTACATTTCATCGAGTAAAGCGAACATTATAAATGTACGAAATTGCTGATTGTTTCATAATTCAAAGTTGATTCCATTGTAAAAGATCTATATATTCATGAGCACTTTTTATTCCTTTTGAGATTTTATTCCACTCTTGAAATCGATCTTGCCAAATTATACTAATAATAATACCTAACATGTACAAATGCGTATGAAAACAACTCATTGGGCATCAAAAACTTCATCCACATCGCTGTCAACGGAAAAAGTGAAAACAGCTCAAACATGTGACTCCCAACAAGGTATTATACTTGTGTGCTGATAACCCTATTTTGACAGTGACATTGACTGCTTGACATGAATGTCATTTGTCATGATCGATCGAGCGGAGCGGGAAACTGCAGTGATAGCAAAATAAACATTGTTTGTTTTTATTTGTAATTATTAAATTAACTAAGCTCATTAACATTGAGCATAATGTCAGAACTATCTGAAAATGTGCAGCAAGTGATAGTGAAGCTAGTTCCAGCATCCGTTGTAAACGACATCAAATGTTTCGTCTTCTACGATAAACACCCAAGCGACGAAAAGAATATTGATATTGCAATATGTACAATAAACGGGGAAGTAAAGGAGTATTACCAAAGAGATTTGGTGTCTTCAATAAAGCTCCGTGGTGCCGCAAAAGCGTCACAAATTAAGACATTGAGGAATTCAAACTGTGACCTCTTTTACTTAGTGGCTTCAAATGAAGAAATAACTATTCTATCACGAAAAGACAAACTCGAGATACACCAAATAGTTACCAGTGTCGAAAGGTATGATATTAATGATCTTGCTTGCAGTGGTCAAGCATGTCTGAGAGTATTTCGTAAAGCAGACGCTGTTCCTCTCATATTTGATGACAATTTCGAGAATTTTAAACGACCAGACATATCAACGACGTTCATTGAACCACAGAATGATGATACTTTGCCAATAATAACCCATTTGATGAGAAAATTAACTGAAGCTAAATACAGTGTGAAGTGTAATGAGAAAACCTACAAAGACTTATTAGATCTACATCAAACTGTTGCTTTTTCAATTTATAAGAAGATACATCCTAATTTAGATGATTCTGTGTTTAAGGATGGTGCTGAAGAGGTAATCCATCTGCTTAACTAACTTTAGAACTAAACTGGAAGCTGACCTGAACATAGGAAAAGGCTAAGTAGACTGACTCCTTATAGATACTTAACAGCTCTGCAGTTAGCTCCAATATACAATGTTAGAGGGAAATGTAGCATAATCTTGGTCTGCATAGAAAAAACAAATGGCACTCGGCAGCAAAGAACCCGTCCAGTGCAAATTTTTGTAATAGGAACAGTACTCTATAAATTATTTCTTACATTGAATAGGTTCCAGTCCTATCTCGTCTGCTGGAAGAAAATTCTTTTGAAATAAGCAACACCGTTGTGCTCTTCTGTTTCTGTTTTGTGTGTGCATAAATAAAAAAAAAAATACCTCTTTATTTTTTTTTAAACATTTTCTAATTTTTTTTTTCTTTAAATGATATTTATAAGATTAGATACTTGAAATTATTTTGTTATTCTTTATTAAATGTTCACACTTATGCTTTACATTTCAGATGGCCAGGGCACTGAGAATCAATACACAAACTCCATGGATTAAAGTTTGCAATAAAAAAATTGTCATTGTTTTATTTCTGTGCAATATGAATAATGAGTAAGTATTTAAGGAAATTTTCTCAAAGTTTACATCTGATTATGACAACAAACATTTGCTGACAGGTAAAGCATAAACACATATTACACTAATGTAGGTACATGCATTTAACATTCTCACTTTTGGGACATAAGCTTCCTCTCTGAGATAACAGAGCTGACATTTTAACGGGTACTAATTTGAATGGTTGGTGATAGCTCTTTGTTTTCCTTTCAATGAATTGATTTCATACTTAGTATTACAAACTAGGTGACATTGTGTGGGTTTGGATCAAATTTGGCACACAGGTAGGGCATCTTTTGGATAGGACATTAATACATACCCTTGGGAAAAGATACTTTTCATTCTAGAAAAACCATGGGCCAGCTAGTTGTTTATAAATATTAATGTATGTCATAAATTAAAAAATTAAAGCAGAAAGTAGTTAACTTATACTTGGACAAGACTTAATTTTTGCAGGCCCCTGGAAGATGTCCTCATACTAATCCATGGCACAACGGGACAATCAATTGAATACACTACAAAGTTATTTGAAAAGACCGAAGAGTCACCATTTTGGGAGGAAACTGGTACTCAAATACTAAAACCCAACAAAAACTCTGCAGTAGTAGTTGTAATTGATTTGGATGAATTAAAAAGTAATGTTGTAAGCAAGATTGAGTTTAATGGAGTGATATTTTATAAGAAGAATGGGAAGGAATGTCTTCTACCTATGGAAGATGTGAAACTTTCTTCTTTGGATACCATGGGAGAAGATTTTGATGTAGTTCCTAGTGTTCCTATGGGTATGTATTGATTATGTTTTCCTGCTGATTGCTTGTTTTAAAGTATCAGGAACTTGGTATTGTAAGTTGCATGGTTGCATTAAACTTTTGAGTTATCATAAATTTGAAATTCTCATTCTTTGAAAAGTCTAAATGAGGAGAACAAAAATAGAGACCATCATAATCAATAGAATCATCATTCCTTGGACACAGGCACACCATACACGGGTAGACCATATCCTGTAGTTCCCCGCGTGCCAAGTTCCATACTTTGACCAGATGTTAGGGTGTGAAAGCGTGTCATATTGCCAAGTCTCAGGAGGTTAATAATTACCAGATCAAAATATTTTGGTACAGACAGGGAAATAAACTATTTGTCATCTTAAGTTAATGTGACTTGCCTGTCATAAAATGACAAGTTTCATTTGTCTGTCAGCTATAGTATGGACCTTAGTGAAGTTTCAATGTACTTTGAATTGTTGAGAATAGTGGTAAACAATTAAACTATAATTTCTACTCATAATTGATTGTAACAAGATTGCCTTTGCGAAGACGGCCTTTTTCCTAATTCTATTTAATAATTCTATTTCAGACCCCAATATAATGCTAGCAATACTAGCAACCACAGATAAAACAGACCTTATAATAAGGCATATAAAAAGACACAATGATCAAGCTTTATCTCTAGAAGTTTTCTGCAAATACCTAATGATGGAAAAAGTGCCTCATTGTGACAATGTCGCTATCCATAGGAAGTCTCCCTACCATGTACTGAATGGCGTAATGGTGGTAATGCATAGTGAAACAACAAATGGAAATGATTCTTTGACGGTTTCTGTTTACTCTAGGTATGTTTAGTATTGAAATGATTATGTTTTTTTTAGCAAGCTGAGGCTAAAGGCTGATGTATACAACCCTTGCCCGGGGGGTTGAGGCTAAATTCGAAAGAGTTACCTCGCCCCTGGGCACTCAGGGCAGGGAGAAACAGGGGTGGGTTTTAGTCAGTAAGAGTCTGACACGCCCTTCTGCTCCACCCTAGAGCGGCAGAAGTCATTGGATGATTTCCCACCCCAAAAAAAAATAAAAAAATTTATACAACCCTATTTTTACTTTATACTAAACCTCTCTAGGGGTCATTGTAATCATCATTACGAACAACTTTTATTATGGGACCAACCCCCATTTTGTCGAGTTATTTGGACATAAATGTACTGAACAGCTGATTTTTTGCAGTAGTAGAATGACCCCTAGAGAGGTTTAGTATATAGTAAAAATAGGTTGTATAGTGTGGGCCTTAATCCACCACATGGGCTGAATGCAGGTTGATGAATGTCACATGTCTTCGAAGCTTTTGGTTTTAGGACATGCCGGTTTCCTCATGATGATTACCTTCAACGTTTTGAGTGCAGTGGTGATGAAATAATGTACACACACAGCTTGGATTCGAACCCACAACGCAAGCAAGCAAGGATATTTAAAATAGCGCCCAGTTCTGAGATGTTAACATGCATGTCCCAAGGGTGCCTTTTAAATACTGTAAATTACTAATACTTTACTAATTACAAATAGAGAGGGATATAAAGCGGCAAAATTGCTTGTTTGTAAAAGATAATCTCTGGAAGTGCTGATCTGATTATGAAAAATCACTTGCATTGACTGTACTATACTACTTATTCCTGGAAAAATGCATGGTTCCTATGCCTTTTAGGTCACGGCACCGAATCCGCCAGAAAAAGCTAATATTAAACAGTGAATATTTCAACTAACTGTCTCGGTCTCTTATAGAAACAGACAGGCAGACATTACCGACTCACAAAACAGCGTTTCATTGACAAATAGGCGTAAACTTATTACGCAAATGTCTATCTTTTTGTACAGAAAATAAAGACCATATTTAAAAGTGACAAACTTTCTATTTGGTAATTTCAGGACACCAGCCCAAGTTCTAGCCCTGATCCACTACATTCATGACGCTGTGCCTTATACATTAATCATCACAACTCCGAACATCAAAATTACTGCCAAAGACGACGCACTATCGAAATACAACGAAGAAGTAATAGACAACACACAATCGCTTTACAATTATCAGAACTATGCAACCTCTATACTGAACCGGACTGAGTTAATCCTAAAATATCTAGACCACTCTATGGTTAAGATGAATGAATCAAAAAGTTCTGTTGTTCAAAGTAAGATTGGAACTGAAATTGACCTCTTTGCTGGAGGTGAAGGACTGTACTTGGAATTTAAAAATAGAATAAGGAAAGAAGCCGCTATGGGCCTTAAGTCGTTAAATGAAGATCAAAATACGCCTGAGAGTGATGTTATGTGTATAGACTAATATTAAAGACTGTCACTTTATATTTTGAGAGCAATGTGACTGAGAAGGCTACCGGTCTAGAAATTTTCAACCTTATTGCTTAAAACATAAGAGCGAAAGTTTTACCGGGATGTTGTGCGGTAGTGACTAGATTTTGATGGCTATGAACAGATCTGTAGCCAGTAAGCAAGTAAGTACTTAATAAATGATGATTGGTTTTCATAATTATATGAAAAGATGAGTAAAGTCGAGCATTACCTGGTAGATCAAGTTTGAAGAATTCGTTATTTTTGTAAAACTACTTATGTTGTAAGTAAGTGTATCTGTGATAAAATAAGCACCATAAGTCCTTGAGAATAAGGGAATATAAGTAATAATAAGTTAATACTGTGTCTCATTCTTTAATAATAACAATACATTCAATAAATTGTTCCAAATTGCCAACATTTAGTTTCTGCTGTCCTTAACAAAATCTTATATTAACTTAATGGTGACAACGATAAAATAAATTAAGTTTTAGATTACAACAAATTAGACTAACAAACTAAAATGTACAAACAATAGCCACTATTAAATACTGGCTGTAAAGAGAGCTTTTTAATTATAAAAATAAAAACTAAAAATAAAATATTTTTAACATAATTATTTTCTTTTACATTTTTGAGCATTTTACAGTTGAGTGCTTAGATTTCGTTAGTACAAACAATAGCCACTATTAAATACTGGCTGTAAAGAGAGCTTTTTAATTATAAAAATAAACACTAAAAATAAAATATTTTTTACATAATTATTTTCTTTTACATTTTTGAGCATTTCACAGTTGCGTGCTTAGATTTCGTTATAAAATAATTTGAGTTAACTAATACGGAAACAACTAAAGATCCCATGTATCGACGCTTGCATTTATTGGGTATCCTTTTACTATTATAATATCTTAAAAAAAAACAAATACCGAACCAATAGTGCAAGCTTTCATACACAAACCATGACATTTTAATAAGAAACTCAAGTTATTTTGGATTTTATAGTGAGTACCTATTGATGAATGGAAGGATGTAACAGAAATGCGTGGTTATATTTTATAGTGAGTACCTATTGATGAATGGAAGGATGTAACAGAAATTCGTGGTTATATTTTATAGTGAGTACCTATTGATGGATGGAAGGATGTAACAGAAATGCGTGGTTATATTTTATAGTGAGTACCTATTGATGGATGGAAGGATGTAACAGAAATGCGTGGTTATATTTTATAGTGAGTACCTTTTGATAAATGGAAGGATGTAACAGAAATGCGTGGTTATATTTTATAGTGAGTACCTTTTGATAAATGGAAGGATGTAACAGAAATTCGTTGTTTTATTTTATAGTGAGTACCTATTGATGGATGGAAGGATGTAACAGAAATGCGTGGTTATATTTTATAGTGAGTACCTTTTGATAAATGGAAGGATGTAACAGAAATTCGTGGTTATATTTTTTACTGAGTACCTATTGATGGATGGAAGGATGTAACAGAAATGCGTGGTTATATTTTATAGTGAGTACCTATTGTCGAATGGAAGGATGTAACAGAAATGCGTGGTTATATTTTATAGTGAGTACCTTTTGATAAATGGAAGGATGTAACAGAAATTCGTGGTTATATTTTATAGTGAGTACCTATTGATGGATGGAAGGATGTAACAGAAATGCGTGGTTATATTTTATATAGAGTACCTATTGATGGATGGAAGAATGTAACATTGTTCAAAATATAAGTTTTGAAGAATCTTCTTCAGTAATAGTCAATTCCGAACCTCCACACAAATTTTGATCAACTGATGATAATTTTTTAATATTTTTTTTATTGCTGTGGTTCCCAAATAAAATAAGTCCAATTTCTTTTTTGGGAATTTACAATGGCTTCCTGGAAGAAAGTTGTTCATTTCCATGAGCAGAAACGGTATCTAAAATATGACTACACATTTCCGTTACATCCTGTATTTCAAGCAGTCTTAATTCAGCATACTCATAAAATTTTGAAAGTTTACCCAAACGTGTGAGAATGGGATAATAAACAACTACAACACTATACTTTACAAATCGTAAATAAAGTAACAAATGTAACGTAACATAAACTTACAAGCTACGATTACCCGGTTTCCCCCTTTTGCGTTTCCTTAGCACCATTGTATCAGCTACATTCTAATTTTACAAAACATATAATCTAGTTTAAAAATATTTATAACCCACAACCTGAAACCCCTGACTGTTGGTAACAAGCAATCTATCCTACTAGGCAAGGAAAAAGCTAAGAAGATGTGTCACTTCGTCTAAACCTATTGGGCGTATGATACGCCTTAAGTTGGTTCGGCTTCCAGTGTTACTATAACCTACCAACAAAAATCCCAATATTAACGAAAAGTTATAAGTATCGTGAAGCGAAAATTAAAATAAAAAAATTGTTTAGTTTTCTGTATGGTGTAGTAGAGAAAGAAAATACGTTTATTTACGGTAAACATAACGCAAAAAACAGAGAAACACAACAAAAAAAGAAAAGCTTGGGGAAAATATGCGTCACATCCACGCAAAACGGCCATCGCTCAGCTTAGTGCTATGGCAATATGGGAACTTGTGGTGAGAGTGTACATTCGCCAAATTGAGGGGCATGAATTTGGCTATAGTGCGCGGTGCAAAATCAAAAGTTGGGAGTCAGCAATGGTGTTACTCATCCAAAGAAACAACAGTAATTTTGTTGTTCAAAACAATCTAGCAGTCATATAAAATACTAGCTTATGTCAGCGGCTTCGCCCACGTAGAAATAGTACTTGCCCCACTTTTAATTATAACCCATGTGCTATAGTCTGGAATAGCTGTGTGGATCTTTTAGCCGCTCTGGCGTGATTGAAGTAACAAACATATGGATGACCATCCATCTAAACTTTTGCATTTATAATATTAGTAGGATGTAGGATTGTTTTACTCCAGGAGTCGGCATCATATGCCTCACGATTGTTTGTTCCCAACTACGTCAAATAATAACCACAACCATAATATTCGTGCTCTTGAAATTCGACGGAGAGGATGTATTCATTTCTACCCTCTCTGGAGCACTATATACTGTCAGGTACTAGGAAGCTAAACATTGCTGCCTGACTCTTCACCTATATCCGAATATACAGCTAAAAGAATATACAAGGCGACTTTTAATTCATTAGCAATGTTTCTAGGCGTGAAAGTTCTCATGAATACAAACAAATTTTAAAATTCTTTCGATGTTGTCTTGCTTTTGTCGTTTCTCTCTTATGTGAGTATTTTAATATCATTTGGAGAAATAAATTCTAAAATTATTTTTACTATGGGTTCAACTCAAAGATTTGAAAAGAAAAATTTATTCTGAAGTCGTCAAAATGTTGGGAGCAACGGATATTCTATTGCGGTTTATGGATTAATTTATTTCCGTAGTAACAATTGTTCATATTTAAGAGTATTTCTTTTCCCTTAAATATTACCCAATGAATAAAAGTCATTCAACCTAACTTAAAGAATAAAATTTTCATACACTGTACATTGGATAACAAAATTATTTTTTAATTATAATTTAACTACTCTATTCTTGCATTGCACGTCCGGCCTCTCTATTTGACTAATTATTCTATTTTCTTTAAAATAAATAAAATCGATGCTTGTAAGAGGTACTTTTAATATTTATATTAGATACTACGTATTTTCATTGTATTTTCTAACGTGTTTTACACGGTTTAGGTACTAAGCTTAATACGTATTGTTTTTATGAAAGTATAAACATTGGTTATATTATATTGGCATAACAAGAAAATGTACAAAACTAACTCACAAGGTATATTTGTCTTTGTGACAGTTGGATACTTTCAAACTATATTTGAATTCAGAATTCGAGATAATTATCAAATTTTGGAACAACAAATTCCATATCTTACAAAACCAAATTCTAATTCTATGGCTACCCGTACTTTTTATAGGGTTTTTTAATGCAAATGGCCACTTAAAAATCAACTTAAAATTCACAAAGCTACAGTCGAAGATCGTTGAAGAGGTCAACACCCACAAAGGATTGTAGTGCCGAAGGAAGTAAGTAGTAAGCTACAGTCGATAGGTACTAGAATTGATGATGATGGATTCAAATGATCTCGAATTATATATTCAAAGAATAGTCGCAGTGATAAACAATTATTTTCCTTGATTTAATAAAGATCCTGCTTACAGGTATAATTAATCCATGATTAATCCAGAAACTAATGTAATTAAAACTAAAACCACTTCACTTATTGCACATGATATTGCACACTATTCACTTTCTACCTAAGTATACTTTATTGCACCACAACTAAAATTAATAGGAATGCGTTATAAACAGTCATCGGAATGTTTAAACTTTCCGTTAACGTCACTGAAACTTTTACTGCTAAAACTCAAATCGTCCTCTACTTCAGATTGCATCTTGCGAAAGCTATCGAAGTAAACGGAATGTGTCTCTATACTTTCGGCACCAGATTCACTTCTAGCTTCGTTTTCAGTATCGTCACTTTCACTACAACTCACTATTTTGGCAATCACTAATTTTCTTGGCACTTGTCTTGAAGACGTAGAGTCACTGCTCAAATACCCTGAGTCTTGTATATTAAAACCTTTCTTTCTCCTGAAACGTGCCTTGGAATGTCCGTCTAACTTAGGCCCCTTAACAAAAGTATCAGTGTTTATATTACCACTTCTGCCTGATCGTTTTCTCATCAAATTCCTGCTCAGGTCGCCCGCTTTTCTAACTGTACCGCACATGGACTCCATGTTCTCATATTCCGAGGATTGTGATTGGACAGAAGCTCTCATTGGACTGCAGGAAGGTCCATAGTGTGATTCAGGAGTTATAGAACTATCGTGTGAGTCAATAGTCATATTCTTCGTAAATACCCTCGGATTGAGGCTTCTGCCAATCACGTTTTTTGGATGAATTTCATTGATTGGTTCTCTATCCGCCTCAACTTTCCTCGGCGGAAAAATGGGCTGTTCATATATGGGATCCTCATCCGTAGGCGGTAAAGGTGGCAATACATCAGGGCGCGCTAGATTTTTCAATTGCTTAATCGTGGGAGGCGTACTTTGCCGTTGTCGTTTTGAGTGCCTCAATTCAAGCGTCAGTATTCTACCTTCTTCTGTCGTCCATTCTTCGGTTTCTTGCCAAGTGTCGTCAGTGGTATCCTCAAGACTTTTTGAACCGCTGTAAATTCCTGTAGTCAACTTTGGACGCTCATAACCATTTTTGCGCTGTTCATATTCATGCCTGAGACTGTTAAATTTTGCTGCATATTCCACTTTTTCACTCGGTTTGTGGAAAGTTCCACTACTTCTTAGTTGTATACATTGTTGGATAGGTGGACTGTCTTCTTTGTCAATATGTTTTATTAGATCTTTTCTACTGAACTGCGTATCTGTAGCTTCCTTATGTTTTGGATGCTTTCTATCTAAAGTATCTGGTTCAAAGCCGTCCGACTCATGTATTTTTATGTAATTCTCAGGGGGATCTTTCACTTCTATAGTTAAACAACCGGGCTTTAATTCAGCATCGTTAATAGTTGTCACCAATTTTCGACTTCCCATAGAACAATCTGAGCCACTTGGCGATGTTGGAGTACTCCCGAAGTTGTATGTATTATTCACATAAACTTCACTGACTAAACTAGCTTTCGGCGTTTCAAACGGAGGTGGCTGAGTTTTCTCTATTGTTTCATAATGATTATCTATGCAAACTTCTCGATGTGGTGATGGAGTGTTGCTGTTGCTGCTAGACTGAACTTTGTAAACTGCATTCCGCATTGTAAGTTCCTCTTCTAGCGGTAATGCGCTACTCAGACTTGGACTAGCCTGCGATGAAGGCACATCAGGGTAATCAGTCGGTGTAGATAAACCTTTCTTGTTGGTACTTCTTTCTAAACTGTCAGTTTCGTAATCATGTCCGGAAGGGCTTTCAGAAGTGTTTCTTGTAAATGGACTTGGAATAGGAATAGTAGAGTTTTTATTACTGATTCTTTCATCATCGGAACTACTGTGATTGTAAGATTTTGTGCAATGATCGAGAGCTATGGCTTCGTTAACCATATCAGGTAAAGCATTTTTGTTAGTAAATGGTTTTGATATTCTTGGATTTTGTACGGCGTTCCGAAGATTTAAAGAACGGTAATCATTCAGGCCAATAGGTCTGATATCATCTACACGCCCCACTGTTTGACAGTACAAATTAAAATCAACGCGTTGGCAATCTGGGTTTTCAAATTCGGGCAAAGGTATATTATAGTTTCTCATCATAGGTTCCGATCGAACAGATAAAGTTGAAGATTTTTTGGGTACTGAAAAATTGTCTGTCAAATACATCGAGTTAGAGCTTGAAAAACTATTTTGCTTTCTCACTTTTCGTCGACTTTCACTGACAGGAAGCGATAATAGTGATTCTGCCAAACTGTTTTGATTTGTGGGTAAAAACTCGTTGTAAGAGTGTTGTTTAGCCGTGGGAATGTTTTCCAACCACTTTCGTATACTATTTTGCTTATCTCCTTTGTTGCTAATACAGTTTACACAGGCTGGGATATTGTACTTCGCAATTTGTTGGATATCATTGTCTCCGTCTATCTTACAACCTGGACAGCCTATGCAATTTTTCTTTCTACTGTTTTCTCTTTTCAAACTAACAACGCTACCACTTCTGACACTTCCCATACCTTGATACATATCAATACTATTTCCGTTAGACGGAAAAGTTTCTTCTTCAGGTATTTGGTTTAGTATTGGTTGGAAACGCTTGGCTGCCATTTTATGTTTCGCTATTGCTATCACTTCTCTAATTTTTACCAAAAATTCTAACGCTGCAGCTGGTGGTTCCTGCAATAATCAGAAATATTGTTAAATTGGCATTCGACAATATTACTTACAGAAAAGGTTATTTTTTACTTACCGCCATTAGCTGTGGTTCAAAGTAAGCCGGATTGAAGTACAATTTTCTCCGTGTTGTGCCAACTGGTCTCGCTATTTCTCTATCATCTTGTGTTTCTACTATTGACACATGTTCATCTGGAAGCCTCTCAATACCCGACTCATCTCGATGGCTTACTTCTGAACTATCATTTTTATTTACTTTGAAATCACCATAATGCTGATGGATCACTGCCGAAGTAGTTTGATTCTGGAAACATATTTTCGTACATCTTAATATTATTAGTTAATTTCTGTCTCTGAAAAGATACAATATTGACAGTTAATTTGGTTGTTATACTTACATTGTAAGAATTGTCTTCACTTCGTGCACTGTCACCAAAATCATCTGAGTCAGATATATTGCTGCCTGAATCGCTGGGAAAGTTTTTGCTTTCGTGAAGCTGCCTACTGATATTCAACAATGGATTCTTCTTAATAACTCCATCGTCTTGACCCATCGCATTAGGCAGTGATTGAATTCGTTCGTTGTTAACTCTAACGATATCTCGTTCAGTAATAACAGACCCATCTTTCTTTTTGATGCCCTTTGGTCTTCTGTTGCCGTCTTCATCAGACATTGCCTTTCGACGTTTTCGAATGTGTAGGAATAGGAACACAGATGCAACGTAGACGAGACCGAGAAGCAGAGAGCTGATGCCGATAGCCACGTAATCGGATACTGTGAGGCCTGAAGTGCTGGTCGAGCCTGATGTTTGTGCGTTTGGAGCGAACTGGACTTCTGTTATATCTGAAAAGGAGATATCATTAATATAGATGTCGAATGCAGGATCTAAATGTCAGCTTAATTAGTGTCCGACCGAAGGTTCGGTTTCGGCTACTTGCGGCAAAAAAGTGGCCGAATATTCGGCTCGACCGAAACAACCGTCTTTGAGCTGAAAGGTTGTGATCTCTATATCTATAAACTGACTGTCTCGTTCGTCTATGTGTATAATCATTTATGCGTAATCATCGTTTTATTAATTTATTTAGTAGGTATTTTATGAAAGTTTCCTTTTTAATCGTTGATAACTTTTCAGGCCATTATTTTTAATTTTTGCCTGTTTTTCTGTTTCCACGTGTTTCGGTTGCGGCCGAAACTGGAAGGGAAGTCGAATATTCGGTCACGGTTTCGGCTAAAAATCGTGTTTCGGTCGGACACTAGTTGTAATCGGTCGAACATACTAGAATACGGTTTCGGCGGAGTTCCTTGCACCCTGAAGGCGACACACGGCGTGAACACTCCTCGCAAATCAAGCGGCGACGTGGGCGTGGCGGCGACGTCGCGACACAGCAAGCGAACCACCATTACTCGTCCGGTCATTCGTGCACGCACATCGTTCTCCCCGCTCCACTGCGAATAACACGTGATTAGTATTGGACAATTGAAAACTAGACGTCTAATAGGTAGTTCTATGTGAAAAGAAAATTTTGTAAGTACCATGCATATTGTGCGCACGGATGAGTGTTAAATTTGGAATAGTTAAGTTTATACAGAGAATAGTGCATTTAAAAAGGATGTCCGTCGAATTTCGATCACAAGCCGACCGCTGGTATCTATATACATGTATTTGGGAAAATTGTTTACCTGCAGAAATGTTCTGCCTTCGTCGCGAAATAGATTGAAAGGCACATCAGCATCCAAAGTGTTCCGAAGATCGAGGAAGCCTTTTCTTGTAAGAAATTGAGCGCCTGATACTGCACATATTGGTGTTTTGACATCTAGAAAACAAAAGAGATTTCATAAAAAAAAAACAGGCCAATGCGAGACAAAAAAATTATGATAAATGAAAAGATGTTATTTAGATTATGATCAAGAGTAAAAGTGATGATTCAAAATCTTACTTTGGAAAGTAATCTCCCTTGACGGGTGTATAATCTGGCCTTTTAGCGGCAAATAAACGAACGGTATTCGTTGCACAGCACTGCCGGTCCCAAAGGTCGCTAAAGAACATTCTGTAAAACAAAATATTTGAATGCTTGAAACAGTTTGCAAAGACGAAGATGACTTGTCTTTAAAACCTCATCTGTCACGTAGGTCATATGTGACCACGAACAATAGATTTTCTTTTGTGTCTGTTGTCTGACAGATCAGCCATTATGATAAACATAATTATGTCTTAAGAAAGCGTAAAAAAGAATTATAGTTTAAAAAAACAAAAAAAAAACACGCTCTATTATTTGTATTTTTCTCAGCGAACCCTTTCATTTAATACTCAGACCATGGAAATGCATAGAAAATAACTTGTCCGCCATATTGGATTTAGAATGACGTCACTTAGGTTTAACGCTACAGACGCTGCAATTAATGTGGCCAGCTTCGGGACCCAAAATATTAAAAAAAAAAAAAAAAAAAAAAAATTATAACCGACTTCCATAGATAATACTAAAAAATGCAATATAACTTTAATTTCGGAAGTCGGTGTTTCTAGTTTGGTTTCTTCGTTATTTGACACCAACTGCCGAAATTAAAGTTATTTTTAATTTTTTAGTAAGTATTATCAATGGAAGTCTGTTGTATTTTTTTTTTTTGTAAAACAGTTTTTTTATTTTTCACGTTTTAGTTGTTGTACCCCATTAGAAAACTAAATTAATAGTAAAGTTATGCCCGAATTGATAGCCCCAAAAATAGGGAATTTGAACACAGTTGGTGAAATTAGAGTGTATCAGGGTGAACTGTACGAATCTGTATACCCCTTTAGAGCGTATCAGCGTGATGTAATGTTGTGAAGTGGTGAAAACAATATACAGACATGCGATTGCAGCAATTCTGGAAGGTTTGCTATTATTTATTGAAGAGTTCCATTGTGTATCTCCGAAGTTTTTCATCAGATCTTCACCAAATTAAAATGGGACCACATATGAAGCACCAGCTTTCAAATACCAGAAAAACGTCAAAATCTGTTCACCTGGTAAAAATTTATGAGGTAACACACATTAAAAAAAATATACAGTCGAATTGAGAACCTGCTCCTTTTTTTGAAGTTGGGTAAAAAGTTAGGAAACTATCGACTCTAAAGAAGAAGTTACTTATTTATTACAGGTGAGGCTAATAAAAGCGTGTTAAAAAGCCTAAAAAAGGCAGTAAAATTACCAAAAGTTCTTAAGGTGGAAGCGCCAGGGTAGCCCGCGAAATTCAAGTAAATTTAAGTATTTCATGAAATCATGACATTTGGCATCAATTCTAACTGAGAGAGTTGTATTGATGATTTTAATGATTACAGTTCTGTAAATACGTACTTGCTACGGCCGCGAATCATGTTTTGACCAACATACAACCTGATACTGACCTGCAAATTGCAAAAAACGTAAGAAAATTTGAATTTCGCGGGCTACCGTTGAGCTTTCACCTTAACAGAAATAGTAGTCAAATTCGTTATAGGACTAACGTGATCAGGGTCTACCATTCGTATCATTTTATTGGACGTCTCATTCCATAAAATAAGCTTCTTTCGAAAATCTGGTGAGTTATCAAAAAAGCGTATATTTGAACCTCTCGCATTTACATAAATATTAAGTGTCGCTAAATGCGGTAGTTACCACGCCACTGTTCCAAGTTTCCGAACCCAAAGTGTAATGGCCATCAATATGTTTCAAAGTGAAATTATGCCAGGTAAAGCTATCATTTCGAAGATATGGATGTTAAGAAGTGAAATACTTCCAATAAAATTATAACCTTATTTTACACTTATATTTGATCAGGAAATACGAAATATGATAATATACGTATATGCCACCGGAAAATTGTAAACACCGTTAGTTTATGATAAATTCTGTAAAGTTGTAATTAAATAAGACTTGGATACATTATAAACTATCAAATTTGGATGAGATTTATAGTATTTGAAATGATCTATTCATATTAGGTATACAGCTGAATCCTGTTAGACTGGAAGCCGACCCTAAGATAGTTGGGAAAAGGCTAGGCAGATCAGATCTGGATCTATTCATATTAGGTATATCGAGTTGTAAACACTTTCGCAAGATTTATTACGATCTTACGGTGTTTATCGGTCCGGTGACATAAATATATAAGCCACGGTGCGAGTAAACTAAAAATAAACTTGCAACTCTATGTGCCATGCTAACGAACAAAACAAAAATCAAATGAAAGCAACTCATGTCCTATTAAAAGATAAATCATCGGAAAATTGAGATAGCTATTCAAATGCGAGATAGCTTTTTATCTAATTAAAAGCAAGGAAAATGGAAAGCTATTCGAATTGTTTTCATGGAGTCATTTCCCACAGGAGGTACCAACATAACATTGCCATTGAAAAGCACGCCACTTTGTTGTATATCTCCCACGGGCTTTTATATTTTTTTCTCTTAATTATGTTGGTTTGTAAGTACAATTGGCCTATTATATCGATTCCTAAAAGTAAAAACTGATATCTTCTCCATTATAAGTTTTATTCTGAGTAGCATATATACCTATACTTTTATCGACAAAATATTCACGTTATTTAAATTTAATTCGTGATTTTTTTGTAATTTTCTGCGGTGTCGACAAATTATGGGATCTTCAGTGAGTTAGTCAGTTATGTATGAGATAACAGCTTCCAAAGCAATATACTAAATAATCGGATTAATTAAAATGCATTTGAATCGAATCGATATATATCGATATATATGTAGATTTGTGAATTAGTTATAAATTTTTACAAGGTAAACGAGGTAATAAACAAGGAATGTGCATCTAATGCATATTAATATGCTTCGGTCCAATATGGCTCATTGCTAAAGCAAAAACCTGAATCATCGTAAAGAAAGCGATGTGTGAGATTTCGAAAATGTAACATTGAACGCTAGAGTTATCTATTCTTTAACAATGATCTAGCAGTATAAAGTACACGTTCGGCTGAACTAAAGTTTTGCAACTCATCTTGCATCTGTTGATTTTCAAGAACTTCGTCATGGAAGATTTTTTTATCTTTGATTAGCTCGCGTTTGACCACTATCTCTCCTGATGGTAAGCGATGATGTGGTCGAAGATAGAGCACACTTGCCTAGAAGTAACCTTTTCACTCTTGACTTAAAGACTTTTGACTTACCTGACTACATATAGGTACCTATTTTGGTTTTCTTGAAGCGAGAAAGAGTGACTATTGAGATGACAATTATAAGAGACGTGGGTATAGAAGAAGAAGACATGTTGTGCTGACCCGTAATAAATTGGGACAAGGCAAGAGATGATGATGATGATAAAGCAGAAACTGCAGAACTTCTCGAGCTTAAGATCTTGTTTGCTTTGACACATCATAAACTAACAACTTCACCAAAAGTGATTAGTAACGAAAATTGATTCGAAATATGGTTGTCGCCCTTCGCGTGACGTGTCAATAATCATTGCTTTCTCTAACTATCAAGACCCTTAAACCATTTTTAACCGACTTTCGAAAAAGGAGGAGGTTCTATGTTCGACTGTATGTATGTTTTGTTTTTTTTTTTTGTTTTTTACCCGAGGTGGTCCCATATAAATTTTGCCGAAATTGCTTAAGCGCTTTTTGAAAAACTGAACAAAAACGAAAAATACGTTTACCTCGATGACGTTTTGGTGTACTCCAAATGTTTAAATTACACGTTCCATGTTATTGGGGTTTTTAGTTGTGGGGTATAACAACTAAAAAGTGAAAAATAAAAAACATTTTTGCAAAAAAAAACAACCGACTTTCAAAAAAAAAAAAATACAGTAAAAATTAAAAATAACGAAGAAGTAAATTACAAACACCGGCTTCCGAAATAAAAGTAATTTTTTAATTTTTAGTGTAAGTATTTTTTTTTAAAGTCGGTTATTTTTTTTGCAAAAAAGTTTTTTATTCAAGCAAAAATTTCCAAAGTGTTTCAAAGCTCTTTTACACTAAATAGTTTACCGTGTGACATGAGGACGGTAAACTAGAATCTGGTTCGACACTTACGTTTCTACAACTGTTTCTGGGTACCTAATGCACGTCTTACATTACTGTAAATAAATTTTAGCTCGCACTTAGCTCTGTGATAAATGTCACGTAGGTGGTAGACAGATTTTTCAAAATAGGTTAGTCTAAAATGAGCTCTTTGAAACTATATCACGATGAGAGAACGCAGAATTGTAAAGAAGGTTCACTTTTTTGGTGATGGAAAGTTTCTGCGCTCGACTTATGAAAGTTATTAGCAGAATTGTACCTATTGCTTTCTAGAGTTATGAAGTTAGAGAAGCCTGAGTTGAAATTATATTTTTTGACACTAACTATACAATAAAATTTGTCCATACTTCTTGTCGTGTTCTTTGTGGAATAATTAATCGCACCTATTCTGCTAACTGCGTTCTGGTCAATAGTCGTTATTTGGAATCGTATGAAATCACTCGTGGAAATCACTGCGAAGTATAGCTCTAAATTAGAGAAGAAACATGACAAATAGGAGCGAATCTTCTTCATTCATACTATCGTAAGAGCTCGTAATTACTCAGCACATCATTGACGCACAGCCTTTGGTTGTCCTTTACGCACACAGTGTTAGTGCCAAAGCAAAGCTCAACATCAGAGAAGAACATTTTCATACAAGAGTGATCCTTCATCAGGGTCACTATGGTGTAGTACACAGCGGAAGGCAAGGCACTGACAAGAGCATAGTTCAATTAGGAATAGAACAAAGTTGACATGCAAGAGTGAACCTTTTTAATCCTCACAATGGTATGAGCTGATAATTACCCGGTAGATCATCGACGCACAGCTCTCGATCCTCCCTAAAGAGCGGCGCCCGCTGCGGGCACGCGCACGCGCACTCGCCGCTCGCGTCTGGTGTGCGCGCGCCGGCGCCGTGCTCCGCGCATTGAGCCGCACTGCACTCATCGCCTGGAAATGAAAATTATTAATTAATTTAGAATGTTAAATTCAATCAGCAGGAAATGATTAAGGACATTTAGCATTTAAATCATCGTTATATTTCAGTGAAACTTTTGAAGATGATGGAGACATAATGATTTTTTAAGGGTGTGCCTCCACAGCTCTGCTTCCGGCGCTGACTTTGAAAAAGAAGTTGAAAATGAGGTTTGCAAAAAAAAAATCTTATAAGCAGTTTAAAATGTTCCAAAAAGCCAAAAACGATTTAAAAAAATACTGTTCTTTGCATAAAAATCTTCAAAAACAAGTCCCAAAAATCCAAAAAGTAAACGTGTGCAACCTAGATTTGAACTTGCAGTCGAGCATACGTATGTATCTTTTGATCCGATCACTCGGCTAAGCTCACATGTAACGAAATAGGGAGTAGTAAATGTAGGTAATGTGCTAGCGACGGTCGTAAGTAAGGAAAACTGACTGAGCTCCGCTGCGCGGGTCTCCTATTTCTGTCTGCAGGGTTTAAAGGACCCTAAGGAAGGAAGGGTTGGGGTGACCTAAGTTCCCGAGCTCGCTTCGCTCGCTCTTGGACTAAATACAACAAAAAAGAGTCCAATACCCAATTGTCGCCCAACTTGTAAAATGTACCTACTTGGAAAATTTCGTACAAAACAAAATAATCTTAGAAAAAAAATACGGTAAAGTTGTTACCTAAAATATTTAAAACGGGTAATAGTAAACATGTAAAGTTATTGGAAAAATAAAACCTTATTCGTTTTTAATTTAAACAGTCCGTAAAACCTTGAACTCAATTAGTATGTTCCTAGTAGGTATAGTAGATTGTGCATCAAGAGGGTAAAGCAGTGTCTTACGTCGCAGGCGGCATATTAATTAACTCCCTCGCGACCGGTTATGCAGTCCTGAGTAAAGCGAGGGGTTCAAGCTGCCCAAGACGAAGACAGGCTTTATCCCAGAGAAGCATAGTCTAATTTTTACACATTCTGCGAGACAATAAAAAGCCAGGGCTCACTGAAAATCACAGCACCAAACACCGTCTTTTGTTTCACATTATTTGAAATCACGCCCTTTTTTTTTTATTTCTGCTTATATGGCCAGTTCTATTTTCGAACAAACCTCTTTACAATGCGCTAAGGGCATTTTTTACTTCGAGTTTTCTACGAATTTGACGTTCCAAATTCAAATCACTTTACTCCCTAGTGAGTTTCATACAACTTTAATAAAAAACATTAGTCGGAGTCAAACAACGAAGAAACAAAACACCGACTTCCGTCAAAGTTATTTTGCAATTCTTAGAAGTCGGTTGTATTTTTAAACCGACTTCGTAAAAGGAGGAGGTTTTATGTTCGACTGTATGTATGTTTCTTTTTATGTATGTCCACTGATTTCTCTGTCAGTTGTGGACCGATTTTCAAAATTCTGTTTTTATCCGAAAGAATATACTCCCGAGGGCCCATATAAATTTTATTGAAATTGCTTCAGTGCTTTTTGAAAAACTGAACAAAAACGAAAAATACGTATAGATAGATGACGTAATCTCCAATTACGAGTTTATTTAAACTTCACGTTCCATGTTACTGTGGTTTTTAGTTCTACCTCAGAACTAAAAACCACAGTAAATTGGTTTTTTTTTTGTAAAAATGTTTTTTTATGACAATATTCGTTACTTTTGATTTTATACAAAGGGTGTGGTACAATTTATAGGTATATTATATATATAAGTTTTTTTCAGATTATCGTAGTTACATTTTTCTTGACTTCTGGTCCAACTTCGTCGTCTTCGTCAGATTGGGAACCACTGCTGTAACCTATCCTTATCAGGTGATGAAAAATACCTGATTGAGCCCACATAGAAAACTAGGCATGTTGAACTGTTGGCACTTTGCAACTAAGTCTAATATTTACGAGGTAGGTAATAGCTAATCTCGTAAAACTACATTATGGACACTGGTAATAGAATCGTATTGAATTTTATGGTAAGGAAAAGACCATGAGAAGCTTTCATAATTTTAAAGCTCAGCGAGTGCTTGGATCGTAAATTATGATCAGTGTAAGTAAATGAGACGGCAGACATGCTACTTTTAGCAACGGCGAGTAGCAATTTTTAACTACACCAATGCTGAATTGTGTTTTGGCGACTCTCTGAGATCGGTCGCTTGAAGCGCGGTCCACGCTCGCTTTTTGTCAATCGCTTTATTGAGCTTCCCAAATCCAAGTAAATTGCTCGCCGATGCTAAAAGTATCACATCTGCTCCAAAGCTAGACTACAGCTTGATGAATAAGGGCCAACTCTTATTCATCTAGCTGTAGTCTAGCGTCGTGCAAAAAAAGAATACCCATATGTAGACTACAGTTTTGTAAAAGAATAGTACATTGTTCACCAAGAGGAGAAAGTGACCGATTACCGTCGAGGGTGTCGTTTGAAGCCCGAGTCGTAGGCGAGGGCTTTAAAACACCCGAGATCGGGCATCGCACTTTCTCTCAGGTGATACATAGTGCTTTATACTACACCTACGAGGAAAATAAAAAACTAAATCTTTACTATAGTACTTTTCACCATTGAGTACATAGACCATAACGTACTTGATTTGTATTTTTGCGCTTTTTCACTGAAATAAGCTAGCAAAACAGTTTCAGAAAAAGATGCCGCATTTTTTTCACTTTTCCATTGCAAAAAATCGTCATATGTTTTATTATATTTTTTAATTGATTTCTGTGGTAAAAGGTTATCAATCAGTATTTTTGCTGTTTCCTTCAACTGATAGTTTTATTTTACTTTCTACGAAAACTGAATCCTCAAACAACACACAAATTGAAAATGGCGCCAATGGCGTCTGCAATTTTCACATGTTCTTTTTTCAAATTGTTTATCCTGCCGCCGCAGGGTCGCACTGCCAGCCCGACACCATCCAACACACAGCTAGTGGCCAGTGTCATTTTGCGAACTTGGAGATAAAAACTCACTGTAAAAACTTTTTGGCTTTTGATATTGAGGTTACCGGCGCATAGTCTTACCCAAAATTAAAAAAGAAAAACCACGTAAGAAATGGATTTTCATACACTTTTCTCTCCCGCTCAGATGCGTTTTCTCCCCGCATATTTGTTCGATATGCAATGACGTACTTTCTACCGTAAATTTGATAAAGTATCAAGGTACTTTCCAAGCAGGTGTAGTATAAAATAATTTTATTGTTCTGAGACCTAACTGAGCACTTGTGCTTGCTAGGAGTGCTGAGATCGTTACTATCATTTCAACCGGAATAAGACCACTGCTGTAGGTAGAAAGGTACATAGGCCCCTCAGCATGCGCCATATCGACCGGAACTGCGCGTCCAGCCCATGGCCCTCACCAGGTAATTGGTCCGCATTGTGCGAGGCCTTCCAATTGATATCATCTTTTTGGTCTTAAAATGATCACTAAGCCCGCCACACTTTTCCAACCACTGCAGCTCTCAAAAGCCAAAATCAACACGGGCGCTCACCAGAAAACCGCTGACAGTGCTGAGACAATAAAGCTCAACGAGTCCCGGAGAAACAATTCAACTGTCATGGATCGCGCAACGAAATCAATCAGAAACGATTAGTGCAGGATTATACAGGCTGTAACGGAAAGGTGTGGTCATATTTTAAGAACTGCATCTGCCCATCGATATAAACAACTCTTCAAGAAAACCTGAGGAATTCTCAAAAATTGTTTTTACCTCCTATACAAATATTGATCAGCTGATGATAACGTTATAAGGAAAGTCCAATTTCTTTTTTGGGAATTTTCTATTTTTCTTAGAGAAAGTTGTTCATTACTATGGGCAGCACCGGTTCTTAAAATATGACCACACCTTTACATTACACCCTGTAGAAAACAACAAACCATCATCAATCTAAAATGAAGAACAAGCCAGAAACTCCCACTGACCGGTAATAGTGAAGATGTCTCCAGTGTCCCTCCGCGCCAGTTCCCCGAGGCGCGCGCCGGCCGCAGCCGTGGCCAGCACGAGCAGCAGCGTGGCGGCCATGCTACCCCCCGCCGCCACCATCCGCGCGCCCTCCCGCCACCCGCATCGCTAACTCCACCTGTAGAAGGAACAATTGTTAGATATTGGAGACATAATATAACTACTGGTGGAAGAAACTAGGTAGCATACAAAACAGCGACTTTATTTTACCATTATAATTATACCAATACAACAAGCACAATTTTTCCCTTTATCCCCACTACTCAACTGTGAGTGCTCAACTGCGAATAGTTGAGCAGTGGGGAGTCCCCAATGCTCAACCAACATGTTTAGTTAGGCAGTTGAGCATTATCCCTTTTGCCTACTGCTCAATTCGGAGACATAATCTTCCTGCCCTCATCCCATGTTACTTGGGGTCGGCGCAACATTTAGAACGAAAACTTCTTTAGGCGCGTTGGGCAGTTTTGAGATGGGAAAAAACAATTGAACTCGCGCGCCACTGACACCGACAGTAGACAGGTAGTGTCGTAGTAGGTAGGTACTCGTAGCAAATCGCGAGGAGCGTTTTTTTATCATTTATAGGTTCTCGTTTGAACACTATCTCACCTGATGGTAAGCGATGATGTGGTCGAAGATGGAGCAAGCTTGCCTAGAAGTAGCCTGGTAATATTAAAATAAAATCGCTTTTCGTGTCTTGGAGTGATGGACTTTGATGCGGTTTTCGCCATCATTCAGACTATTAATTCCGGAAGGTGAATCCTAAGGGTTTTTCATGTCATTATTGCACCTGTTGCGAAGCAGGGGCTGGTTGTAATATTAGATAAGTATAAAGATAAAGACACAGAGACGAAACTAAACGTCTCTGTTTCTTAATCCAAGTGCCACATAGCTAACAACAACCTGCGAAGGAAATCATAACTTTTAGATTTAATGACAAGCCTAAAGGCACTTGTGCGACCGCCAACGATGAGCGAGTAGCGAGTAGAGCTTCAAACTGAAAACGAGTTGGTGAGTAGAGAGTAGCGAGTATGTAGGTCCGATAGTTTAGTCGCTGGGCTTTAAGGCCCTACTAACGGCCAAGTGGCGCCCTCATTGAATGAAAAATCGTAGCTTAGCACAGAAAATGGCACATGAAATGACAGACCTGTTTTAACAACGTAAAAATACTTTATCCTCTTTGTAACAAACGTGACGTTGGATTCTTTAATATTTATTTTCTGTGCTATACGCTACGATTTTTGATTCAATGGGGGCGCCACTTGGCCGGTAGTACGGCCTTAAGTGAGTGGTCGAGTGTGACGGGCGATTACTCGCACTACTCGCTCGGGGCGGCTAGTTCTGCGCAACACTGCATGCGCTAGGTAGAAATGACCGCTGCCTGGTTGATCTCGCGGCGTGAGTTCTGACCGCTAAGCGAGCATCGCTGAGCGAGTAAGCTTGTGGATCGAGTTCTCGCCGGCAGTGTGAACAGTCAGCAGTTAACTTTTAATATGGGTAGGCATCTCTTTATAGAGCAGTGGTGGCTCAGTGGTAACGGCCGCGACTTACAAGTTGTAGGTCGTGAGTTCAAACCCAGGCAGGCGCTTTACTTTGTGTAAATTATTTCATCACCACTGCTCTCAAACCGGTGAAGGAAAACATCGTGAGGAAACCGGCATCTCCTAGAACCAAAAATTCGAAGAAATGTAACATCCACCAACCCGCATTGGGCCCGCGTGGTGGATTACGGCCCACACCCTCTCACAGAGAGGAGGCCTGTGCCCCAGTAGTGAGGACATTAAAAGGCTAATTACGATTATGATGAGGCATCTCTTTTGTTTACACGGAATGTATATTTACTGTATGTTTCTTAAGCGTCAAAATAGCCGATATTTAGACGCTTCCTCGCCGGCGGAGGGACAACTGCCTTAGGTTTCATAAGGGAAATGAAGAGTTTGTAAGAGGATTGGTTTTCTAGGTAAAGACAGGTGGCGTCTTAATGCATAGGTACGTAATGTATCGTAGTTATAGCTGCATTAATCTAATATTATTACTATCTTTACCCTGTCGCTTTCAACCTGCTTTATCAATATTACTTTAAAAAAGACGTTACGGTAACGGTACTAAAGTTAAAACTTTTGTCATATCCTTGCCGATAAAAACATAGTTTTTGCAACTTAGATTTGCTCAGAATTCACCAGACAAACAATTTGTTTTTGGACTGAGGAACCAGGTTCGTTGTGTTAAGTGATATCGAAATGTATAATTGTTTCACACATTGTAAATGTTAAATAACAAATCGTTACATGACGTACCCACCTACGAATGAAAGCAATTTAGCGAGATAGTGGATCGAAACGAGATGAAATATAACTAGAGTGGTGAAAGCTTACGCATCGGTGCAAAAATTCAAGTGCATTGTTTAGTGTTCAATTTCACTCAGTTCACATGATTTCCTCTATAGTGTCGCTTGGCTTATGATAGCGAGATTTAGAACGCCCGTAGAATGGAGAATGGATAAGTAGTTTTTTTTTGGTTAGCCTATAGTGTCCCACTGCTGGGCTACGTGGTTGGCGTGCAAGTCATCTCACCACCGGTGTTAAACAGGGTGACCCGCTCTCTCTCAAATTGCTTACGAGCACCCTTGAGAAGATATTTCAGATGCTGGCGGCCTCATGGAAAACTAAGGGCTTCGAAATCGGCAGTAACAGACTTACGAGAAGTTAGATTTTTATAAAAATACAGTCTAGATTCTGGAGTCTACTATAAAGCAGGTACAGTAGTACGAGTACCTAAGTTCCCCGTCATTCGCTTTTTATAGCCACTTTGTTTTATCCTACCGGACAAGAACTTTGACGTTCTAAAAGTGCTGACTCTCAGCTTAATTTGAATAATTAATTAATTTTGATTTTGATTTTGAAATAACTAATAAATAATAACTAAATATATAAATAATAAGTAATAATAAATAATAACTAAAAAATAATGTCAAATACGATGAATAACTGAAAAAACTAGGTAACAATTCGATTGGTAATTCCAAAACCCATGTCGCAACCTGGTGTCAATTAACTGTGAATCTCACAAATATTAGATACAGGCGTCATTTTATAGCTGTGTTACCAAGTCTCAAGTTTACCTACGTGTGTAAAATTTCTCTGTTAAGTCACTATACAACTGTAGCAATCCATAAAACTCGATGCTGTTCATATTTGCTTTACTTTTCATCCGCGTCTGTTGGCACGCGTCAATACTGTTGACTCTTCGAGTCTCCGTAATTCTGTGTTTCCGCACGACCAGCTATTGGTAGATGTTTACTTAACTGTCCAACAAAATCGCACTTAAAACTGAGAAAACGGTATTATTGTATTATTGAAGTGACAATGTTAGGATCTAATGACAGTGACACATTCGCTCAGCGGGGGGCCCGTACATAAAGACACCCACTTTGTCGATTTAAGCTGGTTTCCGACTTCGCAGTCAATCATTTCTCAGAATATCAGTCCCTAACATACTAACATTGAAGGTTGAGTTATGGACACTCGTATGTCCGTTAGACAGATGTCGATTTATTGTTGTTATCCATATCCCTGCGCGCTAATAGGTTTCCTTAATCGCTGTGAACCTTTGCTGTGCTAGTTTTAGACTTAATTATTTTTGTGTGATGGGTTGTTTGGTATTATTTGTAACGGAAATTAGTGCTTGCCCTTGCACTAATGTTTTTGCTCCCATGCACTAATGTTAACATTTCGTAGGTATTAGGTTGGTATGGAATTTTTCGTAGAGATTTGAGACCTACGCTTGTCTTTGGAAACGATTCCGTAATTCAATAGAAAAACGTATTGTTTACATTTCTTTTTCATCTCTCCTTTCGCGGGTCTGTCGGAATCTGCTGAAAGAATTTTAAATATGTGGTCATATTTAAAATTCTGTTTCTGCCCATGGAAATTAACAACTTTTTTCATTAAAGAAAGTCAAAAGGCAATTTCGTTGATGACCACCCATCTCCGATACACCCGTTAGAAATAATTATAACGTTATTATAATGTTATTGAATTAATAATAATATAGTAAATATTATTATTTCAATGAACAGTGTTTTTGATTAGGATAAATTAATTATAGGTACCTACCCATTTAGATAAATAAATTTTATTTTATTATTATTTTTAATTAATGTTATTGTTATCTAATACTGTTTGCTTGTGTGTAGGTAGGTAGATAATTAATATAATAATTATCTACATAGATAAATGAATTGAAAAATTGTAGCTATACAACCTCTTTCAGTCGAGAGTGAACAGGTTAGGTACTTCTAGGCAAGCGTGCTTCGTCGTGGACCACATCATCGCTTACCATCCTAAGATTGTGGTCAAGCGCTAGCCTATCAATGGTAAAAAGGTGGTCGCTGCTATTGCAAGTGCAACCCTATTTCAATTCCTTAAAATTACCACCATACCACGAAGGTTATGGGGAGCCTTGGCGCCAGTTACGTCAGTCTTCAACCAAAGTATAATAACCTTTCAGTATTCAATAGCACAGAACGTTAAACTTCAGCTCAGAAAATTGTCTATTGTATTAGAGGTTAGATATTTGGCTGTAACCAATATGCTGTGAGTTTCATTTATATTTTACTGTTCGTCATCATTTTAGTAAAGAAGTGTCGGTTTGTGGCTTAAAAGATGAATAGTTTGAGGGCAAATACTTCCCTGGCCTACATGGCAATGGAATCTCAGGGAGGCAACTGTTTTTGTACTTATTGGTAAATCGAAAACTATTGTTATTGATTGCCATATGAGACATGTGCCTTTCGGTTGACGATGTTTGTTTATTAAATGCCGATACTTCTAATGGTTTCTTTGTTGTTTCTCGTTAAATATATATGTTTTTACTTATATTTTGTGGATATTATGGCCATAAAATTATAGCTGTTTTCAAAACTCAACAGCTTACACGGATACCAAAAGCGTAGGAATTTTTAACATGAGGTTTCTTTGATAAATAGGTACGTAACAGTAATAATTACAAGAAGTAAAATAATCATCGTCATCAGCCTTTTATTGTCCCCACTGCTGGGGCACATGCCTCCTCTCTGTGAGAGGGCGTGGGCCGTAATCCACCACGCGGGCCCAGTGCGGGTTGGTGGATGTCACATGTCTTCGAATTTTTGGTTCTAGGACATGCCGGTTTCCTCACGATGTTTTCCTTCACCGCTTTGAGAGCAGTGGTGATGAAATAATTTACACAAAGTAAAGTGCCTGCCTAGGTTTGAACTCACGACCTACAACTTGTAAGTCGCGGCCAATACCACTGTGCCACCGCTGCTCTACACAATAAGAAATAAAAGCTAAGTAGGAACTTAATAACTCGCAATGTGTTCTATTGCTTGGTGCATGTAATGCTAGGCTAAATGCAAATAACCTCATGTTCATGAATAAAACCATACATTTGTGTAAATACAGCATCAATAATTATAAACAGACGACACACGACGGAGTTATCATCACCGCGGCTAATCTTGCTACGGACTGCCACTTAATATTCCTGATTATTGCTTGTACATAGACTTATTGATGTGCAAGTAGATATGATTGCTGTAATATGGGCAATCTGGCCCCTGATTGATAATGTCGTGCATGAGATTATCATCAGCGACTGACATTTGAAAGAACATGTAGATGCATCGCATTGCTTGATCAAGTGTGCACACATGATTGGTGCTTTTAGCGTGCGCTTGCGACTAATAAGCAGCACACAACACCTATTTATTTTAAAGAAAATAGGTTGATCGAGGTGCAGTTATATCGATTTGTTACTACTTTTTAACAGGGATGATTTCTGGGTGCAAAAATAATAATTATTTTAGTCCTTAAGTTTGATTATCAAACAATATTGATACACACTTGTTCAACACCACATGAAAAAAAATGCATGTAATTGTCCACACCTTCGAAGCACTCAACTTGTTATATACCTGGGTATAGTAATAGATAATACTCTTAAATTTCGGGAACACATTGATGCACTTAACACTAGGTTACGCAAGCTGATATACATCTTTAAAACTCGGAGAGAAGTAGCAGATGCGAAGCTAAAAAAAATCTGTATACTTCGCCCTCGCTCAATAATTATTAACCTACTGTATCAATGTATGGGGTGGAGCTCCGAAGTCTACACTTCTTGTTTTGGAGAGAACGCAAAGAGCCATACTGAAAGTGTCCTCGTTTCTACCTTACCGTTACCCTACAGAGCTCTTATATAAAGATGCGAAAGTTCTGACAGTACGTCGACTATTCATTCAAAGCATAGTATTGAAACAACATTCTATGCTAAGATACTCACCACCCTTCGGCTTCACAAGGTAAGAGACGATACAACCCCGTAGATTGCCCAGACCTTCGCCTTTCAACCCAATTCTCAAAGCGTTTCCACTGTCACCTAGGTGGTTTGTTTTACAACAAAATTAATAGGAAGCTCCCGATAGTTAATCTTACTAAGATCATGTGTAAAAGGAAAATAACTTCCTTCCGAGAGTTAAATTATGACGAAACCGAAAAACTACTTGCTACCTTAGTGTTTTTTTTTTATTTTTATTTTTATTTTTTTTTTGGGGGGGTGGGAAATCATCGTAAAATTACTAATGTAACAATCATACATACTAACACTCACACACACCGCCACCCATACACAACACACACACATACTTATATCCACATATATAATACTAACGGAAACTTGTCGATAATTTATGTTCGGGTTCACCGATAAATATAAAATACCTAATAATAATGTATCGAGATATTTACTGTGTAAAAGGCAGAGTCCTGGTGTCCTAAAATACAGGCTTGCAGCCTAGTTTAGGCACCAGTCTCCCACAATGATAAAGCCATTATCATAACATTTTCGATGATGTACTATATAATGTTGTGGTGAGAAAATAAACATATTATTGTTATTATTGGACGCGGATTTCTTGCTTTACCAAATCAATAGAAATGACAAAGATAAAGCGCATCAAAGTTCAGTAGCAGGGATTGTTACGTCACTTGCAGGTAAAAAGTGGTATCGTACTGTATCGTCCTCATTTTTAGGGTTCCGTACCCGAAGGGTCCAAGTCCTGCCCGGGGGTGGAGGACTGCCCGGGGGTGGAGGATAAATTCGAAAGAGTTACCTCGCCCCCGGGCACTCGAGGCAAGGAGGAACAGGGTGGGTTTCAGTCAGTAAGAGTCTGACACACCCTTCCGCTCCACCCTAGAGCGGAAGAAGTCATAGGATGATTTCCCACCCCCCCAAAAAAAAAAAAAAAAAAAGGGTCCAAGTCCCTATTGTTGTCACTCACGTGTCCGTCAGTCCGTTCGTCGTCTGTCACAAAATTTTGTTACGAAGAATTTTTTAACTTTCCATTGACATATGAACTTGAAATATGGTGATAATGGTACGGATTCTCTTGTTCAATATCTAAACTAAAATTAGAGAATTGCTATCTTTTACTAAAAGGCAGTGCGAGAAAAGGACGGCTATAGCTATGCACTAAGTTAGAGATGTCAAACTAGTTTACGTCTCGCGCTTCGCCGTGTTTTTAGACGACATGTTTTTACGGGTATCCTTAATTTGTATGGAAATATTAGTTCAAACTAAATTTGACAGCTCTAATTTACGTCCGTCTCTTTCTTGTTTTATTAGAGAGAAAAAGATAGCAATAGCCTAAATTAAGTTTAGTCTGTGCACAACAGAATCAACACCAATGTTTATTATTACGTATACTTTACTAAAAATACCAATATTTGGTAAATGGAAATTTGGTTTTGATTAAGAACCCTTAATGTGCGAAATCCGACACGCAATTGGCCAGCCTTTTGTTTACGAGACAAAAGAAAAAATACGTGTCCAATAGTTTTTTGGTAATCTAACCGACGTACGGAAAGAGATGGCGGGATGATTTGGATTCCTTCTCAAAGGACTAGCCCAAAATTGCAGAAGACCGGGAAAAGTGGAAGGAGGGAAGGGAGGCCTTTGCCCTGCAGTGGGACAGCACAGGCTCATAGTAGTAGTAGTATAGTAACCGACGGACCACACATATTTTTAAATTATTTAATAGCTAGGTAATTAGTTAGGTAACCAAATTAAAAATTCTGTTGATAATATGCAAATTATTCTTTCAATTGAAAGGTATCATCTTCATTTTCTAATTCTGGCTGTATAGGAATACTCAATTCTCTGGAAAGATTGCAAATGAAGAAAAAAAAATGCTGGCGAAGATTACCGCGCCCGAGATGTAAAATGGACTTAAGTTATGTAAGACCTTTACAAAGTTACATTACGAGCAGCCTCGCCTCCGGAAGTCGGCCAGTGCAGACCCGTGCAGATGCATCTATTGATTTCGCATGCACAGATAACGATTGATCTACAGCCATTACCGAGACTGCCTCATGTTTGTCTAAATACACACATAGAAACTAACATACACATTATAGATCTAATTATATTGGTCAACATGTCGAGGAAATCCAAAGGAATTTAGATCTACAGTTATTGTGATAAGGGTGCCATTAAATGAAACAGGAATTTGGTCGTGCGTGCCATGTGTACCAGGATCGCAAAAATTGCAGAGGTTCGTTCGGAGCCGTAGGCGCCGGGGACTGACGCCGGTCGAACTAGTTAATTGCCAGACATTATTTAGTCCTAGTAGCAGCACAGTACTCATGAAGATTGATTACTGGGTTAAAAGACTTCTAATTCATAAGCAGGCCTTCTACCTCGAAGGGACGTTTAGAAACCACGTATTAAGGCTAATTTCACAAATCTGGATGGTATTTGAGCTTCCTGAAATGGTAAGGAATGCTGGTTAGTATTACGTTGGTGAATTATATGCGAATCACGTTGGGAGGCCCTTAGAGACGCCGCTCTCATTAAACAGTGCTAATCTGCACTATTCCTTTTACGATCCTTGCTTGTTACCATTACCTTAATTAATTATTAATGGGGGCAGAACTAGATTCTTAGATGTGTGATATTTAAAAATAACTCTTGGACTTTGGGCCCAAACAACAAAACAAAGGAACAATAACGTAGTGCTAAGTGAAGTGAATTTATTACTAACATAGGCTTAAGTTTCTTTATATTAACACAAACTGTATTATAATAGATATGTTATTCTATAAGGTATATATCTATGAGCCAAAGTAGCCTGAAAATAAAGAGATTTATTTATTTATGTGCATATTTCATCCGCATGGTCGTTAGTATCTACTTGCTCAATCCGTTGATTGATGATTCCAGAACAAACTTACAGCCTGAAACATACAACAATTTAAGCTAAACTTACAGAATATATAAAATTTCTATCTAAACATGACTTGCCGCTTGACAATTAATTGCCACCAACGTCTTAATCTATTTATGCTGTTATAAATCGATGCCGCCTTCCAAAGAATCAAGTTGCATACATATTACGAGCAAGCTTACAAGAACATCATCTATGCTAGTTTTTGCCTAGCCCCCTAATGCTTTGATAAATTAGCAGCAATGTCATTATCATGTTACAAGTAATTTATCACCGGGAAGTTGGTTGGTGCCCACACAAGGTGACGATGTACCACATAATTATGATCTGATTGGTTCTGAACACCATTTGTTATAGTCTTGTACCGTACTATACCGATCAGGTCAGGAGTTACTAGACCGGATACATTTATATCGTAAATTGCCTTATCATAACGTTCAATGGTTATTCTATTAATGACATTGTAGTTTGTTGTGATTTCTTAAAGATACCGTTTGTTGTATGACTTATTTTTTAGCAGGTCAGAGTAAGATGTGTTTTAACTAGTGTCCGACCGAAAATGGGTTTTCAGCCGAAAACGAGACCGACAAAAAAAACTTTTTTACAAAAAATACAACCGGTCGTATTTTGTTTCTACGTTAATTGCCACGACTTCCAAAATGAAAGTAATTTTGCAATTCTTTGTGTTGTTTCTTTTTTAGAAGTCTGTTGTATTTTTTGTAAGAAAGTTTTTTAATTTTTCACTTTTTTGTTGTTGTACCCCAAAACTTAACTAAATATTAAATCTATGCCCGAATTGATAACCCCAGTAACATGGAACATCGAATTTGAACATAATTAGAAGAAACCAGAACGTCATCTGTGTATATATATTTTTTGTTTTTGTTGTTTTTTTAAAAAGCGCTGAATGAATTTCGATAAAATTTATATGGAATTACCTCTGAAGAATGATCTACCAAATAAAAAAAGAGTCATCAAAATCTATTAAAAAAAAAACATACAAAAAAAACATACAGACGAATTGAGAACCTCCTCTTTTTTGAAGTCGATAAAAAAAAAGCTTCGGCTTTAATCTTATTTTAGGCCGAAAGTGAAAAAAATGCTTCGGTATTAGTATAATTATCGGCCGAAAACTAAGCTAAAAGAGAGAAAATATAAAACATAACCTCGCTTCACAACTACAAAACAAAATCGCGTCCGTTTTTATTCGGCCGAGTGGAACCACGAGCGGACCCGATTCACCCCGAAGTTAGCCAAACGTCACCGATTACCGAGGTTACGAAGTAGGCCGAATGAGGCGAAGTGATTTTCGGCCTGGCCGAAGCTTCGTCTGGTTTATGGCCGAAAACGAAGCTTCGGATTTTGCTCTTATGGCTGTAAGTGGCTATGTAGTTCAAGTGAGCATGAAAGCTGTTAAAACTTGAGCGCATTTCACTTATTTCGACTGCACGTAGTGCACTTGACGTGTTTGCGAACAGTAAAAGAGTTTTGTTTACATGGAAAAACCGATCTTCGGTTTCTAACGCACTTTACTTCAAGCCTTCAAACTAAACTTATTCTTCAAGAAGAAATAGAAAACTTAAATACAACTCAAAAATGAAAATGAAAATGCAAAAATATTCAAGGCACAAGTACAAAAGCTTGTTAGGTAAGCAGAAAAATAAGGCATAATAAAGTAAAATCCATTTAGATCTAAGTCATGCTTATCCAAACACTTCAGATGGTTTACAAACAGAGTTTCGCCAGCCGTGGCTAATGAGGTCCTTGAGAAAAGAGGTCTCTTAAGACAGTTAGGTCGGGGCTGCGGTCCCCAGCTCATAGGTAAGTATGCAAATATTAGCCAACGCACTGGGATAGGCTTCTGACGATTCAGTTGAGATCTAACCGCGGCGGTATTCCTAGGCTTTATAGATTATGGGGAAATGCGTATCTTTGATACACATGTGAGATGGCAGATATATGACATAGTCGTCAACCTTACTGCTAAATCCAAAAGTTTTTATATAAATTATTTTTTTGCGGAATGCCTGATTTTACTATACCTACTATTGTCATATACTGGGTGTAACAGAAATGAGTAGTTATATTTTAATACTGCTTCTGCCCATAGAAATGAACATATTAGTCAAAGTCTTCAAGACCCTCCCACTCGCCTCCTCTCCAATCACCCTCCCCCTCCCCCACCCTCTCCCTCTCTCTCTCTCTTCGTCTAGTCAGTTCTTAAAAAAAATAATTGGGCCACCCATTGATCAGCTGATGGTAAACTATGTACGGAAATTTCATTTTTTTTTGGAAATTTATGTTTTTGTTCATTTCCATGGGCGAAGTATGAAAAATATAACCACACATTTCTGTTACACCCTGTATAAACCATTGAATATGAATATTTTGATTAACTTGATTATCTAGGTAGTTTGTGCATAGCATTGTTGCGAAAGATTCCGTTTGATTATTTTTGACATTGCGATGAATAGATTCATAAGTAGACACAGTTATTTGGAATATGATATTATTGATTAGATCCTATTTTGAAATTAAAGCCTATGTAGTCTTAACCGCACTGTCATTGCATGTAAGTAGGTAGGAATTCGATTCGTTTCACTATCTTCTTTTGTGTTATTGTATTGTTCACTTTCTATTTCATTTGTTTCTTCTTCTTCATATGGGTATATTTCCTTGGTGATCAAAATTATGTCTGCTAACAACTGACTTTGGGGAGTGATTTATTTCCTATTTCGACCCAGTTTTGTAGTTTTGCGAGACGCACAGGACCGGTCATTGTGTTGACATTTGAGGGAGGCCTATGACCTGCAGGGGTCGCCTTTCCGCTGAAATGATGATGATAATGACCCAGTTTTGATGTCTTGTGTTTGAATGCAAACTAAGGTTCGTATTACGTACTACATGCAGCAAAATATCTACCAACATTATGCCAATATTTTTTGTTTTTGTTAATTTGAAAGCTTGTTATGAATTGATTGATGACTGATTCTAACTGATTCCTATCCTACGCCTCTATACAAAAGATTATAAATATTTACGCTTCTCAAACACATTTCTCCATTATTCCACAAATCACTAACTTTTACAGACGATTAATTATGCGCATCATAATTTAAAACGGTATTACGCACATCAATGGTAAAACAAGCCAGCAGAACACAGAAGCGAACAAATATAATACCAAAAGGTTCACAAACCCGTTGATGGGTAAATAGGGACACGTGCCAAGTACTTAGGTTGGTATTATTTTTATTCCTCTTAATTTTCATTACAGCAGACGTTCGGTCTAGTAAGCTCTGGACCTGTAATGTTTATCAAACATAGATCGTCAAATAGTGGTGTTTGCTCGCCAAAGATTGCCACGCACCATTAGACATGTATGAACTATCCGAGTGAAGTTTTCGGTGAATTGTTTGTTAACCCTGCCTCTACGCTTTTGTGGAAGTTGTCGAGCGACTTTACTTGGAGACCACTTATTTCTACGAAGTGTCTGTAGTTGATGTTCATGTTCATACACTTACGCTTGCTACATTTTTTCAACACAAGTTCGAGCATATTTTAGCAGTGTCTAACATGTATTTTGTAGGTACGTATAAAGTCTTTACACGTACAAAATGTAAAGATGTAAATATTTTGGTTCAACTTTTTCGGTTGTTGCCGTATTACGAACTTGTAATGTAAATTAGACTCTTGAGTGTTTCTCGGTATGAGTTTTACGGTAATTTTATGAACGATTTCGTACGCCATAATGTAAGGGAATTCAATAACGGATGTCATCGGGTGGATCCTCGCGGGTTATTCTCATACAAGTCCAATATCCTTATCTGATCGTGGACAGCTAATTACAGCACTCGTGTTATATGTTATTTGGCGTCTGGATCCACTGCTCCTTAAAATATCAATAAAGTAAGATGAGGTCGTAAAGTTTATCGACAATTTAATGCCCGACTCTGACCAGAAGGTCGATGATTGGCTAAATGTTAAAAGCTTCGGGTCATCGAAATGGCAGATGTAAAGCTAAAATAATGCAAAACATATTACGTTGAAGAACGAATACCTAAATCATTTAAATATTTAAGCTTTATTAACCATTAGTTAGTAATCGTCTTTAGAACAGTTTTATAAAAGCATTAGGTCTAACTCTAGATAGATCTAAATATTTCTGTGAAGAATAATAGTAGATACGTGCCTGCACCATTAGTTTTTAGGGTTCCTTATCCGAAGGGTCCAACCGGAGCCCTATTGCTGACACTTACGTGCCCGTCTGTCCGTCTGTCTGTCGTCTGTCACACACGTTTTACAGCCAAACGGTTGGAGCTACAGTCTTCAAATTTTCACAGTATAAGCATCTTGTTGAGCCAAAGCCATAAAAATAGTCAAAAATATATTTGGTACGGAACCCTAAATGTGCGAAGTCCGACATGCACTTGGCCGGTTTTTATTTATAATGAAATGTTAATTGATTGAATACGTGAAATATTACCTACCTGCTTACCGATTTAAAATAAATCAATCACTTAGAGCGGTGCGCAGTGTTAGAATCAGTGCTGTGGGAGCAATCACAATCAATCAACGAACGTCTAATTAAAGTATCTAAGCTGTCGTTCATTGGCAAGTTACTCGTCAATCGTCGTTCAACATTTCTGTTCGATAATAAAGAGAAATGGGCATAAATGCTTACTCAGTTGATACAATCCATAAATCTCTGTGTACATGTACCGGCAACAAACAAGCTGTTTAATGGTTAGAAAACAGCTGAAGATAGACGAATGAATGAAACAAAGTGAAGGCGTTTAAGCCGTTAAGTGCGTGTGTCTCGTAATGATTAAAGTTCAGTGTCAGGCCTGAGCCCTGACTTTTAAATCACAGTGTTTACTCACCCAGCATCAACTAGCACACTTTAAGAGACCGTTCGGAAACAATTCACAGGAAACGTCTCCAGACTGCAGTACAGTTATTTCCATATAAAAACTTTAATTAGATACAAACAATCATTGCTGGCTGTCAGTTTGTCTAGTTATTATTTCTGTCAAAGTATGTGAAGACGTTACCGTGTGAACGTTGCTCTGATCGTGACGAGTGACGTCAGAACAATTGTCGATGGCTTGTTATTGTGTTGGGTGTACTCCGGCGACGAGGTTCTCATAGCGAAGCCGGGATTTCGCGTTTACACGTGACTTTGCGACTCTTTCTATTGCCGTGCCGATACATTCTACATTTTTTCGCAATTATTATCATGCAGCGGCTAATTTATTTTTTTCCAGAAGAAAATTGCCTATGATTAAGTAATTAGCTCGGGTAAGTGCTCCGATCACAATTTAAATTTAAAAAGAATTCTGATCGATGTGGTTTAATAGATATTTCTGGTTTTGTTCAAGACGTGAAGTCTTCCTAGGAACCCGGGCCTGCGGACGGCGAGTAGTGGGTAACTCGCCGTCCGATCAGCACCAGGCCCGAGAGTCGACGGCGCGTAGTGTTCCACGCGCGCCTCAAAGAATTGTCAGCAAGGGACGGGGCCTGCCACAGCCGATGTCTGCCCGGGGGTGGAGGATAAATTCGAAAGAGTTACCTCGCCCCTGGGTACTCGAGGCAGGGAGGAACAGGGGTGGGTTTTAGTCAGTAAGAGTCTGACACGCCCTTCCACTCTACCCTAGAGCGGAAGAAGTCATAGGATGATTTCCCAACCCCAAAAAAAAAAAAAAAAGTCTTCGTAGGAGTAGGTAGGTTTATACCTACCTACTCTTACGAACTCACTCACTATTCACTCTATATTATTATAGAGTGCCTATCTATGAGATGGCTATGATCAGTCATACCGGTACATGGTGGGTATCCACCTATACGCACAAATCGCTTTAGGAACACATATATTGTGCGTACCTACAGTTAAGGAGTGGAATTCCCTGCTGGGGTCTGCGTTTCCTGATATCTACAACCTGGGGGGTCTTTAAGTCAAACTCAAGAGTGAATAAGTAACTTTTAGGCAAGCGTGCTACAACGTCGACCACATAATCGCTTACCATTAGGTGAGATTGTGAACAAACGCAAGCCTGTAAATAGTAAAAAACTTTTTTACAAAAAATAGAACTGACTTCCAAAAAAAAACAAAAAAGTGCAAAATAACTTTAATTTCGGCAGTTAGTGTTTCTGGTTTTGTTTCTTTCTTTTTTTGACACCGACTTCCGAAATAAAAGTTATTTTGCACATTTTTGTTTGTTTTTGGAAGTCGATTCTATTTTATGTAAAAAAGTTTTTTTATTTCACTCTTTAGTTCCACATAGACAAACGATCGCAGTAATCGCGAGTCATTTGCTGTTAGTTATTGAAGAGTTCCACTGTCTATCGCCAAAGATCTTCATTAGATCATAATGTCTTATATATACTAAAACCTTCCTTGCTTTTGGCAGGCCTGTTGGTCTAGTGGTTAGTGACCCTGACTGCTATGCCGGAGTTCGTGGGTTCGATTCCCACCCAGGACAAACGTTTGTGTAATGAGCACGATCATTTGTTCTGTGTCTGGGTGTAATTTATCTATAATATTTATATATTTAGAAATATATAAGTATGTTTATCAGTTGTCTAGTACCCATAACACAAGCTCTGCTTAGCTTGGGACTAGATGGCGTTGTGTGATAGTTGTGGAATATTATTATTATTCTGAATGAATAATTTCATTGAAAAACATGCATTTGAATAACGAAAATCCCATCCAAATCGGATCAGTAGTTTTCGCGAAAATCGCGGACAAACAAGCATTATACTTATACATACATAGATACGGGTCGAATAAAGAACCTCCTTTTTTGAAGTCGTTTAAAAATGACTTTATTTATATTAGTCCAGTGGTTCCTAACCTTTTCACTCTTCTTACCCCTACGACTTAACTAGGGAAACCAATTTTAGCCCTCCTCCTACAAAGCTCGCCTTCCAAAGGTCCGGGACCTCAAGGTCCCAAGAACTTTAGAAAACTCAATACACGTAAATAAAAACTACCACTACTAGAAAAAAAAAAACAATTAAAAAACACTTGCGAATGTAAAATTTTTAGAGCGTGGGTTGGTACTTGCGAATGCGATGCAATACCAACTTGGTACTGCTTTGCATTCGTAAGTTTTTGAATATTATGTTTTGTTTCATTATAGCGCAACTCAAGTCATGTTCCATATTGAGACGATTTCCAGCCTTGAGTCACTAAAGTTGAGAAACCACTCTCACACCTGTAAGTAGTAGCAAACGGAACCAAGATTTTTAGAGGAATGTCTGCTATAATAGGATATTCGGCACTTACTTTTTGCCAAAATTTACATGAAATGCACGGGCGAGCTATATTCGCTCTTATTGGTCCAATCTTTGTTATCTATAAGTTCTCTAACCAGCTTATTACCCCTGCAATATATCAGTCTCAGCGAAACCTCCCTCTCAAAGATCTGACTCAAGCGGTGCGCTATAAAAGGCGGCGCGCGCCTAGCATTTTTTTTTTACTCTGTCTTCGGTCGGCAACGGTTGAACATCGCTACCCTCGTTTGTACTTTCATATTGTTATTAATTCATATCATTTGCAGTAATTAGAGTTTCGGATGTCATAGTTTTAATTTATCATTCGTTGTAATTTCGGTTATTAAATTTTGATTATTAATTAAATAATTTTGGGAAATACTTGTGCGTTATTTTTTTTAAAAAATGTCCTCACTTCTGGTTTCTAAGATCAGAAGTGGGATAGACCACGTGCTTAGTGCTGTTTGTGCCATCTGTTTTAAGTTAACTAAATATCCGTTAGTGTTTGAATTTGACCTAATTACTGCAAGTTTTGTTGTTTGTCGTTTCGTGTGTATCGGTAAGTGTTAATTTTATTCCTGATCATTTAATTTCTGAGATATGGGACGTTCGACAAGTGTTGAAAAACTAAACGATTCGCGTCGACCGCATCGTAATCGTTCTCGTACGTTGAGAAGTAGATCGCGTAATCATAGCCATGGTTCTGGAAGGAGCAATCGCACTCCTTCACCGTGTGGATGCCGTGAGCGTGCTCATGGTCGTGAACGTACCTCTTCGAGATATCGTAATGTGTCCCGTAGTCCACGTAATGATCATAGACGTCGTGATACCTCATATAGCCACCGTGATTCTCCGCGTGATCAGGCCTTGGGTCAAATATTAGCTCGCTTGAATTCTATTGAGAGCCGTTTGCCGACTTCGACAACGTGTCGCGTGTCTACGCCTGTTGAGGAGCTTAGCCCACGGGGGCAGGAAACTTTCACTAGGCAGAAGTCGCAAACGGTCGACCAGGATAATGACGTGACAGATAAGCTCGTTGGCGCATTGTCTTCCTTAGTTCAGGCGAGATCGCATAGTTTTTATATTGCTCCCTTTGATCCCATCCTGCACGACTTTGACGTTTGGTGTTCGGAGGTAGATCGCGAATCCCAACGTATCGTTCGTTGAGAGGTATAGGCAGCCTGGAGATTGAATTAACGTCATATGTTACGACGATGATTGAATTTCCTGAAGTGTCTTTGGAAGTTGATTTGTATGTGGTCCCGCAGTTGGGTGCATTACGCCCGCTCGCTCACCGCATTGTTACGGTCCTAGGGGTAGCCACAATTTTTTTTTACTTAATAATTGGTCGCGTGTTCAAAAAGATTGAAATACAATGTTGTAGATACTGCGAATCCTCGCATGGCTGTTGCCAAGACTCGTGTGACTGAGCTCTTGATCGAATTCATACGAGATTAGATGTTATTGAACGTGGTTACCGATTATCACTTACTGAACGTCCGTTGCATTCAAATACCGAATGCCAGTTATTTTTATCAATACGGTTGAACGAACGTTTGCAAACAATGTTCAAGTTTTAAAGCGGCTACACTTTTTAAGTTGAAAACTACCTACCTGTTGAAGTTTTAACTCTGGCGGGTTTGATATTCCTTTTTCGGGAAGGTAAGTCAGTAGTTACCAGGGGCGTCTGATTGTGCATGGTCAGGTACGGCCGAGACTAGGTAAAGTGAATACTCTCGTTCGATCACCTGAACCTACAAACATTATGAGGTCCTGTAGTTTCTGGGGCTTGCAAGCTATTGTCGCTGTTAAATGCAGGCCATGCCTCTTAAAACAGCAAGCATATCAAGGCTGCTGATGAAGGTAAACCTATTTTGTGTGGCGCTGAGCAGTATACTGCTCGCGACTACCCACATACATAAACTGCTTGACTAACGAACCGTTTTGGCAATATTTGTTACCAATGTCCCATGGAACTTCATTACTTCTGCCAGTGCTGTTGGAGTTGTGTGAGTTGGGTGACTTCAGCCGCACTGGTCAACTTTCAAGGTTGAGCAACTCTTGAAAGGGTTGGTCCGTGGATGGGTGACTGATTCAATATATGCGAGACTTCTCCGTGCCTCGGATTGGACCTGTTTCAGGATAGTGCAGACTAGATGATTGTGCAGTCGCTCCGTGTGAGGTGCTGGTGCTTACCTGTATGCGCTGTGTCATGCGCAGTGGCCCGCGTCGTGGTGCGCGGTGGCGCCTTACGTGATGCGCATGTGTGCGCCCCGTGGTGCGTGCTGACGCGCTTGGAATGCGCTGTGTCATGCGCAGTATCCCGCGTCGTGGTGCGTGGTGGCGCCCTGCGTGAAGCGCTATGGTGTGCGCTGCGTGAAGCGCTATGGTGTGCGCTGTGTGATGCGCATGGCTTGCGCCACGTGATGCGCATGGTGTGCGCTCCGTAGTGTACGCTGGGCACTTCATGGTGTGCTGTGCTGCGCTGCATGGTGCGCTGGGTGTGCGCTTCATGGCGTGCGCTGCGTGGTGCGCATGGTTTGCGCTCCGTGGAGAGATGCCGTCTTGATGCCTGTCTTTATGACGCATGCTCCGCTTTCTTCGAGGCTGGGCGACCGGAAGACTTCTGTTTGGCCTGAACCCCTGGTTCATGACTTCTGTTTGGTCTGAGCCTCTGGCTTATGACTTCTGTTTGGCTGAACCCCTGGTTCATGGCTTCTGATAGGTCTGAGCCTCTGCTTATGACTTCTGTTTGGCCTGAACCCCTGGTTCATGGCTTCTGATAGGTCTGAGCCCCTGGCTTATGACTTCCGTAAGGTCTAAGCTCCTGGCTTATGACTTCTGTTTGGTCTGAGCCTCTGGCTTATGACTTCTGTTTGGCCTGAACCCCTGGTTCATGGCTTCTGATAGGTCTGAGCCCCTAGCTTATGACTGCCGTAAGGTCTGAGCTCCTGGCTTAAGACTTCTGTTTGGTCTGAGCCTCTGGCTTATGACTTCTGTTTGGCCTGAACCCCTGGTTCATGGCTTCTGATAGGTCTGAGCCCTGCTTATGACTTCTGTTGGGTCTGAGCCCCTGGCTTATGACTTCTGTTTGGCCTGAAACCTATGGTTCATGGCTTCTGTTCTGGTTAAGTATAAAGCTTCACTACTGTTTATTTATCTTGGCTAGTATTCTACCCAATGGAAGGCCGGAATTCCATTGCTTGGAATGCTATTTAGTTCCATTTACGTTTTAATGCTTAAAATCACCGTTTTTTGCTTTGTTACTTTTTTTCTTTCTAGTCTGAAGCATTTAAATTTACATTTCAATTATCTAAGAAACCTTCCTGTTTGGGTTGGGTGCCTGATGGTGGGAGTGCACGCTCACTATCGCGTACTTAATAATATTAGTTCAAGTGTTTACTATCCTTTGGCTTCAGACACATAAGTGACGCAAGAAAACAAATGTACAGTATGTGTTACTTTACAGATGATTATGGCGAGTCTGAGGATGGCGGCCAGTCTGGTGATGGTGGCCCTAGTGATGGCGCAAGGCAAGATGCGGTCGAGGACGCCTCGCTGTCAGGAACGGCCGTCTCAGCGAAACCTCCCTCTCAAAGATCTGACTCAAGCGGTGCGCTATTAAAAGGCGGCGCGCGCCTAGCATTTTTTTTTTACTCTGTCTTCGGTCGGCAACGGTTGAACATCGCTACCCTCGTTTGTACTTTCATATTGTTATTAATTCATATCATTTGCAGTAATTAGAGTTTCGGATGTCATAGTTTTAATTTATCATTCGTTGTAATTTCGGTTATTAAATTTTGATTATTAATTAAATAATTTTGGGAAATACTTGTGCGTTATTTTTTTTAAAAATGTCCTCACTTCTGGTTTCTAAGATCAGTTTTACGCCCGCAGGGGTAACTATACCCCTTGGGTAACTATACCCCCACGGTTCCTAATCCCCCAGTTTAGGAACCGTGGTATTAACCTGGAACTTATCTATCGCTATATTATTCCGAACCTACAATATCTATGTCTACTTTACACATATAAAAAAAAATTACAAATGTCACTAATTTTTGTTTTCTTTTTGTTCACGTTCTATTAAAAAAAAAGCTAGTTTTATAATTATAATTTTTTTCTTTTCTTTTTCTAAATCTAATTTTGGAAATATTCGTTCCTCATTGAATTAGCAATGTTTGGCAATCTGATCAAACTTAATGTGCTAAAAACAAAATTGTACCTCTCCAAATCGTGTAAAATTTATCACTTATCAGTAGCAGATAATTTACATCATCAGGTTGTATGAGTCGTATTAATAAAAGTGGTTATCCCACTTTTATTAACTTGAGATAAATGTTATTTGGATTGCTTTGCGATCGACGAATAATTTTACTGGTCGTCAATTTTAGGTGAAATCTGGGTAGACCTCGGTGACAGTTATATGCTTGTTGCACCTTGCATTCATATAAATAACGGATCCAATTAGCAGATTATTTATAACATTCTAGTTAAACTCGTTCCTGACTGGTTGGCCAGAAAGAATAAGACGTAAAGAGAGCCGGGAACGGCCTCCTCTTTTCACAGCAGTGGGACAACGTGAGCTGAGTTTATTATTTGTTTAATCGTTTATTTCGAGTTACAACGAGACTCCTAAGGGTTAACAAAAACAGTTAAACTCATGAGTCATGAAAATGACTATGATATAGCTTGTGGGACACTAGGAACCCGGAAGATGAACAAGGGACCGAAGACAATTCTTAGAGCTTTAGAGACACCTATCTGACAGAATACCTACGACTCAAATTTAATTATTTTCTGTTAAGAGAAACACTCTTTAGGATTACTCGTCACAGTTTAAGTTCATTACTTGCCTCAAAATAATTATTTCATTTAATAATATCGTTTCTAGAAAGACCATAAACTACCGCTTTGCTCGGAGCATTCGCACATATTTATAACCAGTAAAACTGTTTACGGTGCTAAAGTATTTATAATATTAATAATAATTTTTTTATTGTTCATAAAAAGAGTAAGCATCCATCATTTACATGACACTGAAACCCCACACTAGGATACCCTGAGTCGTGGGGTTCAGTCTCTTTCGTCTGAGAAACAGTATACAGTACCTATTGTGTTTATACTGGTTCTTGATTCCGGACATTTTATAGCGAAAAAGTAAAATGAAAAAGTAAAAACTATAATAATAATATTAAAAATATAACCTGGCAACCCACTGGCAACACAAGTCATATTTTTTCTATTCCATATAAAATCGCAAAAACCCATTTTTTTTACCCAAAATCGGAGTTAATATTACCGCACAGGAAGCCTAAACTAAAAAAAATACAAGAAAACCATTTATTATCCAGCCAAACAAATAAAATAAACAAAAAAGAAGAACATTAATCAAGAAATCACAGAATGACGTCTGTCAACGACGACACACAATGTTTACAGGAAAATGATGAAAATGGAATGAAATAAAATGTTGACCAGAGCAGCTGCCCGTCGCGCACGCCTTTCACCCCCGGACTCACCGCTCAGCTCTGCCTCGCCGCCACCGGTCCTCGGATCACCAGTGTCACCGGCGGTTGCAGCCGCGTCGAGCTCGAGCGACGAGTATTTCTCCCCGCCGACGTCGCCAACATCTGTACGCCGGCCGGCCACCGAACAGCCTGGGATTTAGGGGCCCCGAGCTGGGTCCCCGCTGCCGGTGGTTGTGTGCAGCGCATGAAATAGACTCAGTCCATGAACGAGAACGTCATGCGCGCATATTATGGGTCTACAGAGGGGGGAACTAACCTCACTGTCTCTGTTCCAGGAACTTTTTTTTTTTTTTTGTGGGGTGCGAAATCATCCTATGACTTCTCCCGCTCTGGGTGGAGCGGGAGGGCGTGTCAGACTCTTACTGACTAAAACCCACCCCTGTTTCTTCCTGCCTTTGAGTGCCCAGGGGCGAGGTAACTCTGTTTCGAATTTATCCTCAACCCCGGGCAGGTGTTCCAGGAACTAGAACCAACCGTCGACGTCACGGCGCAACGATTGTCGGATCAGGTGCGGGTCATCCAACGTAACCGCAGGTTGGACGATGCTGCACTTGATAGGCTGCGCTCAGAGGTACTGAGCAACCTTATCATCTCTTGAGAACTTAGACCCCGTTTACCACGGTTACCCATGCACAAAAAAAATAGGGCGTTGGTGTGTACTTTGGACTCGCTGCTTAAGAACATTTTTAGTAGCAGCGAGAATCTCGTTGATACGCACTCAATCTTGTATTGCGGGGTTGTTGCGGCATGTCGTTTGGCCAACGTGAAGTTTCCGATTAGTGACGGAGATATTCGGCCAAAGCCTGCTGTACCAGCCTGGCAATGCAGGATCGAGAGGCGTATCGATGGGGTCAGGGTACTCATCGGCAAACTAATCTGCTTCAGGGAGGGTAATACATGTCCACGTGTGATGCGCTTTGTGAGGCGGGCGTTCTCGGGGACTGAAATCAACCCTCGAGAATACATTTGTCCCGAGTCACAGAGCGCATCGACTTCCTGAAGCAGAAAGTTTGTGCATGGGCAAACCGTATTCGGCGGTATAAGCGGCGAGTTGACCGGTAGTCGCAGAATCGCATGTTCCAGAGGGATGAGAGGTGGTTATATAGAGCTTGGGAGCTACCTGAACAAAATGTGACGGACGGGTGCCGTCCGGATGATGTTGCCACGAGTACATTCTGGCGCAGCATTTGGTCGCGTCACAGACGGGCACCGGTCTGTCACACTGAGGGTGGCTGGATGCGTGATGTCGAGCGTGTGTGCGAAGCTATACCAGAAATGGAGAAAATTGACATCAGCCCATTAGATATAGCCAGAGCAGTCCGCCCGTTACCGAATTGGAAGTCTCCAGGACCGGACGGACTGCATAACTTTTGGCTAAAGTGGTATAGCAGCTCACACGCGCTTCTAGCATCCCAATTCCAGTCATCCTTAGAGTCTGGGTCGCTGCCTGAGTTCCTAACAACTGGTGTTACCCACCTGCTCCATAAGACAGATAGTCCCGCGGAACCTAAGAATTATAGACCGATAACGTGTTTGTCGACGGTCTATAAACTTCTTACATCCATCCTGAGAGCGAAAATTAATCTGCACATCCTTCGCTATCCAGGATGTCGACCAATCCAGGAGAACGATGAGCCTATATGGATTAAACGGGGAATATTTCAGGGCGACAGTTTGAGTTTCTTTACATGGATGACCTGAAACTCTTTGCCCCCAACAATTTGCGACTGATGGAGTTACTGAAGGTAACTGAAACTTTCAGTAGCGCGATCAGGATGGAATTTGGTGTGGAAAAATGTGCAGTCATGCATGTAAAGCGAGGGGGGATTTTGGAATCCGAAGGGATTCAACTCTCGGATTCCATACACCTTAGATCCCTCTCCTCGACCGAAACATACAAATATTTGGGTATGTCGGAATCGTTAGGCATTAACGTTACTAAAATGAAACAATCGCTGAAGGAGCGCTTCTTTGGCCGCCTGAAAAAGGTATTGAACAGCCTTTTGTCGGGCGGGAATAAGGTGCGTGCCTTCAACGGTTGGGTCATGCCGGTTTTGATGTACTCTTTCGGCATACTCAGTACTGACAGGACTATTGTTGCCAATAAGCCTGATATAGTGGTGATAGACCGATTAGCGCGCCGCAGAATGATAATCGATGTCACCATCCTACATGCCGAGAACCTCGTGAAAACTGAGAAAGAGAAATAAATCAAATATCTTGATTTAGCACACGAGGTTGTCGATATGTGGAATGTAGACTCGGCTGTTATTGTGCCTATAGTCGTTACCGCCAACGACCTGATGGCCAAAAGCCTCGACGACCACATGTCGAAGCTGTCGTTGCGCGGTTGGATCAAGGGCCTGATACAGAAGGCAGTACTCCTCGATACGGCTCGCATTGTGAGGAGGTTCCTGTCTCTGGAGCCCTAACCACTGGTAGCTTCCACTGGTAGCTTGGACCCTGCTCCCGACACCGGCGGACTACTATTTTTTATAATTTTAAATGTTTTGTTTTTATTTTTTATATGATTTGTAAGAAATATTTAAAATTATAATTTATATATGTTTAGAAAATTAATAAACGACATATTAAAAATGTTACAGCTGCTGACAGCGCTTATGGCATCCTGAGAGTGTATGTGTGTATGTGTGTATGCGTGTATGCGTGTATGTGTGTACGCGTGTATGTGTGTGAGTGTGTTTGAGTTTTGATTTGATGAGAAGTTGGTGCAAGTGATGGTTAGAAGTAGTGTATGTGTGTGCATGTGTTATGAGTTTCTGAGGGTATATGTGTGAATAGATGGTTTGAGTTAGCTAATAGATTGATATCACATGTTCAGTTTCATCATAGTTTAAATCTTGAAGCCATTCCGTTACAAGTTTTTTGCATGAGAACTTGGTCAAGGAAATTAAGTTCAGATATTTATTTGCTTTGCTGTATAAGTGTGACCCCATGTAAGAGAACGCTTTATGTCCAAACACCCTAGGGTAAAACGTTTTTCCCCACTTAGGTAGTCTACGTGAACGTTTATCTTGTACCATGGTGGTTGTTGCTGTGGAATGGAACCTAAGTATGACTGCCCTGATATACAGCTAACGAACTGTTAACATACCAGTGTCTCGGTACAGTGCATCTGTAGCGTAACGTAACCTCTTGTTATATGACGTTTTTAGGATGGCTCTTTGCGCTCGTTCAGCAGTAATAAGGATGCTTTTGCCTGCAGAGTCCCAAGCTACTATACAATACCCTAGGATTGCCTGACACAGTGCGTAGTAGGTTGTTTTCAGAGTGTTGTGGTCTGCTATCGATCTCAGTTTCCTGAATATGTATAGTAGCTTTCTCACACGTGTGTTCAGGGAGTCAATATGCCTACTCCAAGTCAAGTGTTTATCAATGTTAATGCCAAGATACTTATTGCATTCGATCTAATCAAATGTGGGACAGTTGCAGGTACATCCCGGGTAGTAGATACAGCTATGGAATTTGAGTGAGGGTTCTGGAGCAGATGATTTGTTGTTCATTCAAAAATTAACTTTTTTTGTTTTTGCAACGGTAAGTGTCAACAAGTTGTACTGTAGCCAATTAGAAATAGTCATCATCCCACATTCTACGGCTCTGTAGATTTCTTCCCAGGACTTTCAGTAAAAGATGACAGCCGTATCATCAGCATACGCAAAGATCTGTGCATTGTTGAGGCATGAACAGAGACCGTTGACGTATAGTAGGAACAAAGTAGGGCCCAGGACACTGCCCTGAGGAACTCCGTATCCAACATTGGCGAGGGAACTCTGGATATCACCCAAGCAGATCCTTTGTTTGCGTTCTGTCAAATACGAAATAAACCAATCCAGTGCAGTGCCCCTAATGCCATTGTATTCTATTTTCTGAAAAAAGATCGGTTTCGACACAGTATCAAAAACCTTCGCAAGGTCCAGGAAGACACCTCCACATTTTAGCCCTTTGTCAAGTTGGCCAACAACAAAGTCTACTAAATTAGTGTCAGCGTCTTCCGTGGACCTGCCATTGCGAAAGCCGTACTGTTTTGTGGAAAGCAACTTCTTATGTTCCAGATATGTCAACAGCCTCTTATTCACTAGTTTCTCCAGTATTTTTGACAATGACGTGAGCGGGGATATTGGTCAGTAGTTTGATACTATAGATGCATCACCTCCCTTATGAGTCGGACACACATTTGCTATCTTCATTTGGGGTGGGACTTTTCCATTAAACATGCTTAAGTTACAAATGTGCGCGATGGGAGCAGCAAGACAGTGCTGAGTGAGTTTGAGGACCCGATTTGGTATGCCATCCCATCCAGCAGCTGAGTCATTTTTTAAGCTTAACAGAACTACTTTCACTTCCATCTCATCGGTAGGGTTCATGAAAAAGGAGTTAATTGGTGAAATATCCGTACTTTCAGTTGTTTTGATCAATTTAGCTAGGTCGGTTTCCGATTTTTGTAGATGCATTAAAGTGTTTTTAGCTAATTGTTCTCCTATATTAGCAAAGAAATTATTCGCCATGTCCAACGCAACCACTGGATCAGGATTGACATTTAGGAGGGCCATATTAGACGATGTCTTATTGTTCAGGTTACCGATAGATTTTACTGCAGCCCATGTGTTTTTACTGTTGCCTTTCGAGCTTTCCAGTAGGGCTTTTTCGTGAGCGATTTTTAAGTTCTGTATAATATTGTTACAAGTGTTTCTGTATGCTTTGTACTGTTGATGTAAGGAGTGGTTGTCAATATTATCTTTTTTCCTTGTTTCTCTATGGAGGGCATCTCTTTTTCTTACACATTTCAGCAGGTTTGCTGTCATCCAAAGCCTTCTAATCGACTTAGAGTTCTGCACTATTTCTTTTTTGTATGTCGTGTTATGATTTCTTGCAGGCTTGTTGTTAGTTCATTTGTCGCCTCATTCACATCATGGTGATGCATTATTAAACTCCAGTCTGCATCCTCAACATCCGATATGACACTAGCATAGTCGATCGTAATCTTGTATTTGCTTTTGCGTGTAGAAGACAGTAATTTTGATGTATCCATCGATATACCAACTAAGACTGTGTCGTGGTCTGTCAAACCAGTTTCGCAGATTACAGTTTTAGTGACTTTATTAGTTTTAAAAATAGCGTGATCGAGACAATTACGCTCACGTGTCGGAAGTTGGTGACCTGGGTAGAAACCGTGATGGCTTGTGACATCAAGATATTCACCTGCGCGTTTGTCTTCAGTTCCAATTTTGATGTCAATATTAATGTCACCAATTATTGCAACGGTTGATGTAGTGCAAGTTTGGAGAATAATATCCAAGGAATCACAAACATTTCGAATATTAAAAATAGAAGGTGACCTTATTGCACAGATTGTCAGTTCTGTGTTTATACGAATCAATAGGCAGTTTGCATCTTTAAATGGTGGTTCGGTAATTGTGACATCTAAGTCATTTTTGTGGAGGATTGCAAGACCATCGTTTTGATTAAGGTAGTTTTGGGAGTAATGACAAACATAGCCTTGAAGATACACTTTAGGAGTTGTATCACTAAATCTGCATTCTGAAAGAATTTACAAAAAAAAATTCTGTATTGAAGACATCCTAAATTGTACATTGTACAAAATAAACCTTTATTGCTTCTCAAGTACTTTGAAACTTTAGTTACATTTAGGTTTTTAGGATTTTTAAGTTTACAAGTGCGACGCGACAATGCATCATTGATACAACAACCATCATTACCTCAACAGTTTCGCCCGCGAGAAAGTCGAAAATTATCCCAAAGGCCCAGGATAAAAATTATCCATGTCCTACTCCAGGACATGTTCTACCCGTTTGCCAAGTTTCATCCAAATCTGTTAAGACGTGAAGAGGTAACAGACAGAAAGACAGACAGACAGAGTTAGATACTTTCGCATTCATAATATTAACTAGCTTTTACCCGCGACTTCGTCTGTTTTTTTTTTATTTATTTTCATTTCCTCATTTGAAATGAAGAATTTAACAAACAAAATTGGTGGGTCAAAGATCGCAATTGCCATACCAAAATGCAACAACTATAATAACCATAGTTTGTTGATTCGATGTCAGCCGGTCCGTCACGTCAGTAAACCTGTAGTGTGTAGGTAACACGTGTCGAGCGTGTTTGTCAAGCCTGCAGTTACTGTAGTGGACAATGACCATCGTTAGACTTAACCTCGAGCTTCGGACATGTGCCCCGGTGACCCGTGAGCTTTTCTTGGAATTCGTTTCGTTTTGGATTTTTTTCTCTGTGCTATAGTGGGGTAAATGTTTGATGTTATTTTATGAGTTGAATTGGGATGGATCTCTAACCTTTTACTACATTATACACCTAAGACAATTGCTGTTCAACGTGGCAATGCTGCCAGCGTTTTGAATAATTTTCCCGTTGACCGTGATGTGGATGAATTTTTTTATGCCCAATGAGTTCATAATTTATTGTTATCAGTTTGTATATTACATTTATACCTTTTAAGTTATCTATTAGTTTAGTTGTGTATAATATTTTAGTTATATATCGTTGTAAATACCTAAGACATGAACTAATTTAAGAAAAAAAGGTTCATTCCATACCAATAGTTGTTCTCTGCTCTACCACAGTTATCTTTCGGTCCTCCTGGGGTGGTAAAGTAGATTAGTAGCCAAATGGGACAAGACGACGTATTCAAAAAAAGCTAACCAGTTCCAAGTTGTGATTATTATCTACCGCATTTTCTACTACCTACTTGAGAACAAGACATCGTTGACATATTTAATATTTTCTCACAGCTAGTAGTTTTACAAGACACAACGGTTGAAAAGCTTTGATGTCTTTTGAAAATGATTTTCCCCGAATAGAGAAAATCTAACCTCTTTATAATATTTTCAAAGCGTTGTCTGTTGAGTATTACATACAGTCCCGAAAAAAAGAAGATATCGCTGAAAAACATACAAAAAAAAGTTCAGTCGAATTAAGAACCTCCTCCTTTTTTGAAGTCAGTAAAAAGACATAACATTAGATATTCACTGCAAGTTTCTTGTAAACTTCCGCAAAAAAACATAAAATGTCATTCAATTTACAACAACAGTTGTGAATCTTAAATAACTATAATTCGATAAACACCGCACGTGGCACAGCATAACCCGTTCGACAGACATTTGAATCCACCATTTTGTTCTATTAATTTGTAATCTGAATAGTGTGCGCATAAAATGAAACGATTCGTTGCGCTCTTGAATTTAGTTACGTGTCGTTATTAGTTGTGCTCATACTGTTAATATTCTTGGGGGGAAAATGGATAGAGATGTTGGCGAAGGTCCACTCCACAAAGGAACTCAAGCCTTTGATTCGCTCAAGGCTCTGTTCAGCGTCTTTAACAGTATTATAAAACTTTTATTTACTCGTAAGACGCAATCGACTTAAATTTACATCCAATGTCTATAGGAATACAAAAATGTTGGCAGTTTATTACTTTGAGATATACAGCCTTATTTATAAAACTCGCTAACCGTATGCTTCGTTGAAATACTAATTAGCGGATTCTAAATTCAAATTTTCCATAGAAACCAAACCACTTTATATCGTTGTCTTTATATCGAATCTTCCAAACCACAGTGGTGACCTAGCACGATCAAGGATTTCTTGATACCGCTTATTGAAGGAATCTGAATCAACATCTGAAATGATCAAATTCCGCTTGACGATAAAAAAAATGTGTTTTCATCATTACCATTTCAGCCGAAAGACGTGCACTGCTGGACATACGCCACCCCCAAGTGTCGCCTCAACGACCCACCAGGTCATTGGTCTACCTTATGGGAGGCTCTCCAACGCTGAGTATTCCATCTGTTCAGCGAGCAATGTGCTTTGCCTACTGCCTCTTAAGTTTAGCAATTCTTCAGACTATTTTTTTTAAATTTAACACAGTTCTATTAGATATTCATTCTTTCCTTGAAGCTCTTGGCTTTATGGTCTTTTCAATCTAGTTCATGAGAAGTCCCGTATTATCTACACATGCAAATCACTAGTAAACCTTCTGCAGTCATCCACGTGTCCATTCATCTCCACGTAACGGGTGGATGCGCGCGAGTGTGCCGCTTCGATCCCGACGAGCATAATCGACTGCGTCTAGATTACACACGCACCGCAACCCGACGTGACGCGACATCGGCTGCGCGGGCGCTGGTGTCCGCTCTCGTGCAGATAAATGCTTATCCCCTTCTGATATCAATGTGGAATTAGAAAGACGGTTGGAAATTGATTTTTGTTAGCAGTGTCTGATGGAGAACTTAGGTGATTTGGTATTGGTATGGCAGTATTGGAATTGAAAGACATGGAAGTGCATCTCCGTCAGTTTTTGACACATGACGTGATGATTGGTTTTTAATTGAATGTAGGTAATGAAAGACAAAAGCAGATTATTAAATAAAAAGACAGCAGATTATAGCAGATTCAGCCTTTGAAAGATTTACTTTAGATTTGATTTGCCTTTAGACAAAATACTTTTCTGCTAACGTTAACGCTAACGATTTGTGCAAAATGTATGGCAACGACATTACTGGGCGTGAGTCACGTGAAAGTTCTCTCAGAAGGTAAAGTACTTTCTTTTTTTTTTGTGGGGTGGAAAATCATCCAATGACATCTCCCGCTCTAGGGTAGAGCGGAAGGGCGTGTCAGACTCTTACTGACTAAAACCCATCCCTGTTCCTTCCCTGTCCTGAATGCCCAGGGGCGAGGTAACTCTTTCGAATTTATACTCAACCCTTGGGCAGGCATCGGCCATGACGGGCCCCGTCATGTTTGCTGACAACTCTTTGAGGAGCGCGTGGAACACTACGCGCCGTCGACTCTCGGGCCTGGTGCTGATCGGACGACGAGTTACCCACTACTCGCCGTCCTTGCCATACATTTAGCACGAAGCGTCAGCGTTAGCGCTGTCATAAAAGTAATTTGGCTAAGGGAGCAGAGCAGAAAGAATCTGCTCTTAGTGTTTTGTTCAAATATCGTACCTACTTACCTAAAACATAGCATTATCATAGCACCTGCAGGGTGACCAACTCGGATGTATACATCAAAAGTTGTATACTTACATCGGATTTAGCTATCCTATATACCTAATAAGTAAAATATTTACTTATTAATTTTTTGGATTCTAATAAATATCCGATCTTTATAAGTTCCTTGAACTGGAAAGTATTAATAGAAATAACTTAAACATAATCCGTGTTTAACTTCGGAATTGGAATCATTAAATTAATAATTCCATTCAAATTATTCGTTGCAAAATAGTTTTTGTGAGTAGTTCTATAAATTAATTTAAGATGTGATATAAATAACGTAAAATAAAAGCTTAGGTGCAGTTCTCGCCAAACTTCTTGACCGCTCTGAAGTTCGCTACAATGGCTGCGCAGTAGTAAATCTCATACTCGCGCTGCGCCTTGCGCATCGGAAATTCAACTTCAGGGCGGCCAAGATGTTTGGCGAGAACTGTACCTTGACCTGCGTGTCTGTTTCTGAATAGAAATAGTTATTACCTACTACAGTTTTTAAAATACTTACTACCAAAAAGAGTTTTACGTTGTGCTCTACTTCGTCGTATCAAAATTATACGAGTATTTATGTATAATAAAAATTAAAGGTATTTTTGCACAAAAATTTACCAACGTTCATAGCGGTAGTTTTGGCCTCCCAAGGGTTTTTCAAAGTGCAGGTAGTGTCGTTTCACAGAGAGTACGACAACAGTAGGGCCATTGCTCGACATATAACCAATTGTATTTAAATAAAATCAAGCACAACGCTTATGTTAGCATTACAAAAAGAAGAAGATTGAAAAAATCTTCAAAAATATCCTACTGATTCCAAATAGGTCACATTTATCAAGCGTATATTTCATAGTGACACAACATTATCTTAAGATCGGCTTAAGATAATCCTCCATAGTCTAACGGCTTGACGTGTAATAAGGGAGCAAGACAGAAGCGGCCGCCTAATGACTTGCCACCGAGAGTAGCGCTTAAGATAATAGCACACAGTATGTACAGCTATAATACTAGCCAGGGATTCATTTACCTAACCCCAAGGCAACTTGGAACTGTACAAATAGTGAGTTACTTTGCTTTACGCTTCCTAATCAAGTAGCAGGACCTCGTATGTAAAAAGTTAAGTCATCGGGTTATTGCAAACACCGTAAGTTTATTAACTTAAGGGTCTACTACCGGCCAAGTGGCAGAAACGGCCTTTTGGTACTTTTGCCTACCACTTTGGATACGAAATATTCGGAGACCTGTTTTTAACGTAAAAATACTTTATCCTCTTTATAACACACGTGACGTTGGATTCTTTAAGATTTCTTTTCTATGCTATGCTAAGATTTTTTATTCAATGAGGGCGCTACTTGGCCGTTAGTAGGGCTTTAATAAACTCATTAGCTGAACGGACAAAATACTACCATGAAAGACGATCCACCGAAGAAATTATTAATTTCATACAAATATAGCAAATATACCAATATCGAGGCGAGAAACTCTTCTTGTGTTGCTGTGTTATGAATAACCGTAAGCAATTAAATGACTATATAACTAAATAGTTAAAAGTCTACTTAGAAAGACTACTCATCGATACTTCTGCATTTCTCAAAGGGGATGGACATGTAAAGATTTGAAAGGACATAGCAAATAACACATCAATATTGAGGCGAGAAATCCTCCCGGTTTTACTAAGCTGTCCAGAACCTTAAGCCATTAAATATCTTAACAGCCGTTTAGTAAACTGAATAGCTGAACGGACAATACTACCAAGGAGACGACCGATCGAATAAACTATTAATTTCAATTAGATGACCACTTCTGCATATCTCATTAGTTATGCCGATCAGGTACGTTTTAAAACTTGAAAGGTGATAGCAAATAACAAATTAAATAGTAAAATCTCATTTCAATATTGTATACAACTTATACAAAGTTGAAATGAGTTTTTGAATAATCGTATGAGCCTTTACAGCTGTGGTTTGTTGATTTCTTAGGAAGCTTTCCCATTGGCTAGCATCCAAATTAATCCGTCTAGCCTTTTCCAACAATATAACTACAATTTAAACGGCACAGATATTAATTGAAAAAGGTATATGTAATGTATTATATAATAATGTAATAAGTATTAATGTTTTAATATTGAAAATTATACCATCGCCTTGGTCGCGTCTGTAAGGGTGTTATAATGGCATTGAATAAATAAACAAATAAATATTGGGGTTGGCTTCTAGTCTAGCCGGATACCAGTATTTTACACACACAACCCAGTAACTTCGAAATACGATAACCCTTGGCAAGACTAATGCCGAATTTTCTGGCTTCTGACTGTAACAACTGTCATAGATGTACTAATGACAACCGGGGCCAACGGCTTAACGTGCTTTCCGAGGCACGGAGGAGTTTCGGTATGTAACAGGTCACCCATCCACGGACCGACCTCAGCAAGCGTTGCTTAACCTCGAAGATCGACCCGTGCGCCTATTATTGTTATTTAATACCATGAGGTACCTACTCTGCTAGTTGGTATAAATTAAAGAAATTGATACTTCTTAAACAGAGCTAGTTAAAATTACCTAGCTCTGTTGAAGTATTTGTGTGTAGAAAACCATTTAACCTACACTTCGATTGAAATCGCATTTTACTTACGTAAAGCCTCTTTTCTAAAGACTGTCTTTAGTTAAAATGATATTTGTCAATGATGATAAAGGTATTTGAAGATAAATCGATTACAAACCATCTCGGCGACCTTTTGTAAACGCCATAAGCTGATAAATCAAAAAAGTCTTATTGAGTTGCTCATTTCTACTGACAAATTACTTTTTAATACTTCGATAACATAACAAAAATTTCGTCACTCCTCCAAATTATGTAAACATGACACAAATTGACGTTAAACTTAGTTTAATGAGAGACTAACCAGCACTTAATTTGCGGTTTACTCGTACTTTAACCGAGAGTAAATTAAAGGTTAACACGAACACGAGAGCCAAACATTATAACGCCTCCTATTAGAAATGATTTCGTAAAACTGTTTACACATTCATTATAGTGTAAAATGCGACGTTTGCATATACAGGGTGTAACGGAAAAGTGTGGTCATATTTTAAGAACCGGTTCTGCCCATGGTAATGAACAACTTTCTCTAAGAAAAAATAGAATTTTCCCAAAAAAAAAACTGGATTTTCCATACAAAAATATCATCAGCTGATCAATATTAATAGATGTAATTTTTTTTTTTTTACTTTCTTCTGGTATTCTTGAAGAAATTTGTTCATATCGAAGGCGCTGTTATACGACAATGAATGATTTTTAATTGATGATCACGTCCAAACGATTAGTCTTATTTCTTTGAAAAAAATATATGTTACTCTAGACAAAATTTTTCGTACTTAGATATGTGAATATTTGAAATTATATTTTTATAACATAGTGTAATTAAATTGTAAAGTTATGTCTAACGCGGATAAAAAATTGAGAATCACGCAACGCAAATTCACTATTTTTAAGATCATTTAATTATTTATATTTTAGTATACGTGTTTTAGTATAATATCAGCTGTTGTTTTATGTATTATAATAAATTAATAATGCGTCTAATTTCGGACAGCGCTCCTTAATGGGCGAGTCCTATTACTGGGTGGACGTACGACGCGTTACGTGAGCTCAACACAGAACACGCAAGCTAACCACTCAAGGTCGTTGACAGTTAATAGCGCCTTAAAATATAACCTCACCTTTCTGTTACACCCTGTGTTAGAGTTAGACTGTTAAACAGTAGTTATTGACAGCAAACTTATGAAGAAAAAAACAAGAAATTATTTAAGTAGTACCTACAGAGTAAGGAAGTTTTAATATTTATTGATTAGTAAACTGGCCAATATAATATGTTCTAACTTATCTGTTATAAACAGTCAAGTTAATGAACGCAACTGAATTGAAACTACAAGGTGATTTTTAATACACTTTTACGATGGGGTCAACTTTGAAATATTAACAAAAAACCGACCAAGTGCGAGTCGGACTCGCGTATGAAGGGTTCCGTACCATCGTCCAAGAAAAGCCAAAACGTTACGTTAACTTAACAATATTTTTTTGTTATTTAACTGACGGACTAATTGGGTTTTTTTAGTAAACTACCTTATTTATAATGGGGGAAGTACTCAAATAAATACTTACCTAGTTGTATGAAACATTTCTTATTATATTGGTGGATTGACAACTACGTGTATAGAGATAGTAATATAGATAGATTTATCGTCTCAACCGTAACTCCAGTATACAAATAAATTGACGCGTCACAAATTAAGCGCAATAAAATTCAAATGATGTGATTGATTATTGAAAATTTATTGTACTTAGATTAAATTTGTTACATTAATTTTGCGATAATTTACTTTACAGAAACTGATTCCGAGTATTGTTGAGTATTTACTTTACTCGTATTTTTAAAGATATGTTTCATATATTTCTCAAATAATTAATTACTTTTCAGTTATACCTTCTTTAAGTTTTCATACATTAACAATAAAATTAACGAACGAACAGAGGACACCACATAGAACAGAAGACAACCTATATATTTATGCTTGGAGATTGATGGACAATTGAGTCGGCAAGTCGGTGAAAAGTTTTATCTGCCAACCACTGAAAGGTGAAAAGTTCTGTCGGCGAACTGTTCATCGGAGAATCGTGTCGGAGAATTGTTTCAGAATCGAATAATGTTAACAATGACAGCTTTGACGAGCGATTAAGATAACGACTACTTAATCGCTGGTAAGCATTTTAATTGATCCGATTACCAGGTTGTCAATAATGTCATAATATTGATCGATTCTGTGTAAGTGACACGATAGGTACAATAATTATCTACCTACATCAAAGATAGAATTAACAATGACTACCTAGTGGTCGCCCAGTGGTTTCTATATATTATAATGTACTCTGTGCCCAGTGGTCGAAATTGGACCATAATTCATTAAAATTTAAGATTGAACGTTATGAAAGTTCTATTGTCAAAGACTATACTCATAAACGTGACATGACATGATGTGTGTGAGTTGCATGGTAATGTGTGTTTTTTAATTAATTTTTCAAAGTTTTGATTTTCCTTCACGTAGTAATATATAAATAAGAAAGACTATAGGAGAAATTTGTAGAACATAAATCTTTGTTTGAAAGAAATACAAAATATAGCAATAAAATGTCGCTGAGAGCCATCAATTGAATGTTTTTCGAAAATCTGTAAAACATAATGTAATCCTTTGCACTGAAAGAAACAATGTAGGTATTGCAATAAAATATCAATAAAATATCGATCGTTTAAATCTGTCCATTCAATGTTTTTTCTTTAATCATAACCATTTATTCTAACTATTAAATATCTATCAGTCTGTCTTCATCTTTTGTCTACTTTATCTTTACGACACCGCAACATTTTCCACAAAAGGTGTTAATGTCTAAATCCGCTCAAAGAAAACCCGCTGTTGGAACATCTCATAAATATGAAACGGCGTCTTCACTCACAAGTGCACAAAACGCATCTAAAAGGCGGAGAGGTGGAGAGGGTCGTAACATAAACAAAGTAGGCCGACATTCGGTAGCACAAGTGCACAACAAACGAGGCGTTGGCACAAACGAGGCGTTAGGCGTTGGCGAGGCGTCAACGTGCCCCGACTTATGGCCACCGTTCAGCATTTAATTGGGACATGCTGGACATGTTCACCTGTTTGTATGCTATAAAAGTATACCTGTTGTTCTTAAGTTGACATTTGACACATAAGAATGATCTTAGAAAGTCAAGCTAGTAAAATTGCTTGCTTGGCATCGGCTAAGTTTTTTTTGGGTAAGGTAACTACAGAGGTTAACCCTCGGTTAAGTTCAACTTGACCTTGTTGGTCAAGTTCCGGTTTGAACTTAACTGAGGGGACTTGAACGACATCTGGGGAGAACGTACCTATCCACTTTATAAAATTAATAAATCCATTTATACTGATAAACACACTCAGCTTCTAGATCCAGCACACTCGGTAAAGAAGCTTGAAATTTTACACAGGGCTCCTTATACAATACTATGGAGACGACAATAAAGCAATAAATGAATGCACTGGCAATACTCAATATTATGAACCACTTTTATTATGGATCCAAACCTGAAATCGCGAAAAAATTAGCTATGCAGTTCCTACATTTTGTCGAGTTATGCAAACATAATGAAATGGCGGTAGTAGTCACGTTAACATCGAGTCCGTATTTAAAATTATTTAACAAATAGTTTAAGTTATAGTTTAAAGATAAAACTAAGTTTATTTGTGAAAGGACACATAAATAAAGCAGAAACATTGTTATCAGGTGAACCTATAAACAATCAGCTGTGATATCAAAATAAACAAACTGTGTGCATGAATACTTAGTGTTAAACTTTTTCGAAACAATTGAAAACGTATTTTATAGTGCATGTTTTGTGAAGATTATAACTAATTAGTGATAGACTGCATATTTTGTTACAAACACAAACAAAAAGTGAAAAAAAAAAACCTATGACTGATAGCAAAAGACAATTCAAATTTAAACCGTCTCGTACACCACATAAAAAATAAAGAAATTGGACTTTGAACCCAGTTAAGTTTACGTTATTTGGCACAACAAGCATCTCGTAGCTAATGTTTCCTTATTTCGGACGTAATCTCTAACGTTCGTTTGGCGTAGCGGCTGAGAGTTGCGCTTTTTGTCTCATGCGCCTGTTGGCACTGCGTTCGAACCCCGCTTCTAATATTGTCTTTTTAAAAGTTTGGCTTTGCTAATTATTACAACAAAATGAATTTCTTCGAGAATATTACTCTGCGGCGAAATCGTACGAAATCACTGTCAGAGACAACATCTAACGATATCAGTACTAACGATGTTAGTTGTAACAACACGACACTAGATGGCACCACCAACAGCATGCCAAACATATCGGATGACGAGGAGAATGATAAAGTACAAGACTTACAGCGAGAAATCGGAGAACTAAAGTCACAACTTTCGGCAGCCCATGACGAAATAAACAATTTGTCATTAGAAAATAGCGAATTAAAACAGACTATTAATACTTTAAATAAAAAATATCAACTAGTGAAGAACGCAACAAGAAAATTAACCAGCGAAACTGGAACTCCTAAAAATAATGTGAGATTATCTACTCCCTACAAAGAACAGCATTCTACAACTCACTTGGACCTAACACGAAATACTGTACAAGGAGGCTACAAACAAGTATCTACGTCTAATAGAGTAAAAACTGCATTAAATTTTGATAAAGAAACTATTGGAAGTCATCAACAAAATGATAACAACTCGTCTCAACTGCAAGCCAAGAAAAACAAATTGTGTATATTAAGTTGTAATAAGACTAACAATGTATTATCCTTAGCACGCAACGCCTTTCCGAACCATCAGATATGCCACCATATCACAACTAACTGTGGATTAAGTACGCTTGTTAGTAATCTAGACTCAAAACTAACTGATTATACTAAGCAGGACTATTGTGTAATTCTTATAGGTAGTGAAGATTTTAATAAAACTAACAACTATTCAGACCTAATTTCTAACATTAGGGAAAACCTCTTAATGTTATCTCACACAAATATAATTCTATGTCTACCTACATATAAGTGTAATGAATACTCTAGTATGTTCAACTGGAGAATTGAAATGTTCAATAGCTTACTATACCATGACATAGAAATTTATGACTATGCTGTAATATTTGACTCTAATTTAAACTTATTATATGATTGTACCATGTTTTCTAATAACAGTGGTAGATTAAACAATTGTGGAATGAGAAATATTTTTGACAATTTAAAATATAATATTATGGACTATGACAATTCAAATAACATAATACCTGAAACAGAAACGAACCCTGAAATTCAAAATTCCTCAAGGAAATCAGATTTTTTTCGTATATAAAAGTATAAACATCCTTCATCAAAACATAAATGGACTTGCTAAGAAAATGGATTTATTATCTATATCTCTGTCGTCACTCCAAGACTCTGAAAATCCAGTAGATGTCATATGTCTTACAGAGCATAATATGCTGAATACTGATACGAATTTAATGAATATACCTAATTTTATTCAAGGGTCCTTCTTCTCAAGGAATAATCGCCGAGGGGGCTCATGTATCTTAGTCCGCAATAATCATGCGTTTAAACCAATTACTGCACTAAAACAATATTGCGTCGAAGGCGTTCTGGAGTGCTCGGGCATCGAACTTCTAAATCATAATATCTTAATATTTTGTATATACCGACCACCAAGGTCAAAAACAGATAACTTTAACACATTTTTCGACACTTTAAACCGACTACTTAAGAAGTACTGCTACAGTAAAAAGAAAATAATAGTTTGTGGCGATTTTAACATAAATGTATTGAAAAAAAACAAAATAACTACAATGTTTATGGAAACACTAGCTTGTTACAACCTACAGTTAGGATTATTTGAACCAACAAGGACTATTAGTGGAACATGCATTGATAATTTCATGTATAACATTCGTGGATGTAAATGTAAAACAATGGAGTTTGCCTTATCTGATCACACGGCACAATTACTAACCTGTCCCGTAAAACTTAGTTGCTCTCTAAAATATTGGTATGTAAAAAGACGAGATTACAGTAAAGATAATATTAAGAAATTTAATGATTGTATAAATTCGACTTCGTTTAATGACGTATTTGAAAATAATGACCCACAGGAAGCTTTTGACATTTTTTATGATTTATTTACTTTATTCTATAATTTGTGTTTTCCATATATTCGAATTAAAAGATATTCTCAAATACGACCCCGGTGGATGACTAAAGGAATAAAAAAATGCTGCATACGTAAACAGCAATTATTATGGAAGTATCGTAAGAATCGAAATATCATAAACAAAAACAATTTTAAAACATTTGCGAGTAGATTACAACGTGTTATAAAACTGACAAAAAAGTCTCAGAATAATTACTTTATCCATACAGCTCAAAACAAATGTAAGGCTACTTGGAACGTTATTAGTAAAACAATGGGTAATGTGTCAAAAAGTGAAATCAATCAAATAAATATAGACGGTAAACATTGTACTGAAGATCCACAGACCATTGCGGATTGTTTTAATAATTTTTTTATAGAACAAATAAAAAGGAATACAAGGTGTTCTAAAAAGACCGAGACCTTACCTAATCACTCGGAAACATTATTTATGTATCCAACTACACCCGAAGAAATACACAAAATAATTTTACACTTAAAAAATACAAACACTACTGGATATGACAGTATATCGACTAAAATTCTGAAACAAGTGCCAATTAAAATATCCTACATTTTAAGTCATGTCATTAACCTGTCGATCCTAAATGGATACTTTCCTGATAAACTTAAATTAACAATCATTAAACCTCTTTTCGAGAAAGGTGATCCCTACAATATGAATTGTTATAGGCCCATAGCACTAGTACCAGTGCTCTCTAAGGTCTATGAAAGAGTTATTTATGACAGGATAAATGACTACTTTGAAAAATTTAATTTATTTGCTAAAGAGCAGACAGGTTTTAGGAAAAATAAAACCATTAATATGGCCGTTTATGATTTTCTGACCACAGTTGTGACTAGCTTAGACAAAAAAAATCCGGCATGCGCATTGTATATGGATCTAAGTAAAGCCTTTGATTGCGTGGATCACCAAATTCTGTTAAATAAATTATACAGGTATGGAATTCGGGGCACTTCATTAGAGCTGATAGCTTCTTATCTTACCAACAGAAAACAGTCCACATTAGTTACTCGAGTATGCACCAAAACAAGTACAGAAATTAACTACACTTCAGAATACAGAGAGATCAAACAAGGCGTCCCACAAGGAAGTGTTTTGGGCCCTCTGCTATTCATCATTTATATAAATGACTTGCCCAAAGTAACTAATCATCCCACTATACTTTTTGCTGATGATAGTACAGTCGTTTTTACAAGTAAGGACAAGTTGTCCCTAGAACAAGATATAAACCGCACTGTAAGTGATATTATAAAATGGTTAACTAATAATAATTTAAAAATGAATTTTGAAAAAACTAAAATCATGATATTTCGCAATCGTAAAGCCCAATTTACGGACCTTAATATAGATTATACAGGGAACAAAATAAATGAGATAGCATCTACAAAATTCTTAGGCATGTCAATTGATTATAATTTGAATTGGAAGACACATGTTGATACTTTAAAACAAAAATTAAATAAGCAATCATACGCCCTACATATGCTGGCAAAAACGGTAGACACTTCTGCTGTACTCGCAGCATATCATGGCTACGTGGGATCCTTGATAAAATATGGTATTATATTCTGGGGTAATTCCACCAATAAGGACATTGCATTCAAGGCGCAAAAGCGATGTATTAGGGGTATGTTTAATATCCACCAGACTGATAGCTGCAGACCATATTTTATTAAATACAATATATTGACATTGCCCTGTGTATACATTTATGAGATTGCTAGCTTCGCAAGATCTAATAGACATCTTTTTGATAAGTACAGAAGTAAGCGGCATAGATATAAAATTTGTTGCAAACCTAACAATACTGCCTTATTTACCGGAAGCATTTTCAGTATGGCACCGCGTATATACAACCACTTACCAAAGTCTGTACTAGAAACTCCATCCATCGATGAATTTAAAAAGAAATTAAAAATATTCTTGCTTTTTAAATGTTATTACAGTATTCAGGATTATTTAATTGAGGATGTAAGGACATATTGCTCTTAGAAATATTGTTGTGACATGTGACTAATGCACTAATTAATTATCTATTATTTTTACTTTGACATTTATTTACTAATATATCTTGACATTCTCATTTATTACATGACATTTTAAATTTTAATTATTTAAGTGACATTATTATTTTGCTAATGTTATATTACTATTTGCCACGGTGATATTACCAAAATTGGCTTATTCATTATATATATATAAATTATTGTTGCAAGTAATTGTATAATAATGTTGTAATTTTGATACAGTCAAAGCTTGAGATTTGCATGCCTCAAGGCGTAATATGGTTGGACTATGCTCTTTTTTTTTAACAACTTTATGTAATTACCCATATTAGCAAATAAATGATTTTGAATTTGAATTTGAAATTTGAATTTAATTGTATGAGGTAGATTATTTTTATCGCGATTTCAGGTTTGATTCCAGAGTAAAATTTGTTCTATAGTAAATCGAAGGTGAGCGCTAAATATTTATGAAAATGCAACCCCTGAAAGAATAATAAGGTAATGGTGAAAGTCAGTTTACAAGTTTCTCATTATTGCCAAAGAGAAGATCTCATTGAGAACATGTATAGTATTGGATATATAGTCGTCGCAGCGATCTGGTTGAATCCACCAGTCAAATGAACGCCTAGGCCGTTATTAAACGCTGGCATTCAATTAAATGACCGAAGGATAACCAGCTAAGTCGTTGAACGCAACGTTTAACCAGATGGCTGGATGTTGTCTAGTCATTTAGTTAAATTGGATATTGGAGTTTGTGATACCACTGATCATGATTATGTGTGTAGCAATGTTAGAGCCCCCCCTCCATCTTTCATCATTTTTCATTTAACTTGAAGTTTTGAATCACTTGGCTGAGTCTTGGTCAGTCATGTATAAAGGGCTGACTTTCAACACGCCAAGTTGTTAAACGTTGCGTGATTCTAGTTGAATTAACGATCGGCCTAACCATTTAATTGAATGCCAGCGTTTAATGAACGGCCTAGGCGTCCAATTGAATGACGAATTCAACCAGATGGCTGCGACATACGACATATTCTTAACTAGATTCTACAAAATCATCCCAACAGAAAATACTCCCGGGATATATCTAATGTCCTATTCTACGATATGTTCTACCTATGTGCCAAGTTTCATCCCAATCCGTTCAACCGTCAAACTCAAATTCGTATTTATGATATTGTAGGACCCCAAGGCACCAGTACGGCCTGCAGGGATCCTGGGACGTTGTAGTATCTTCAGGGTAGAGGTCTCACTCGCTGGCAACGCGAGAGTGCGGTGTATAAAAGGGTAACTCGCTACAGTGTTACAAAAGAAAGAGGATGAAGCAGTCAGAACTATTATTATATCATATATAATAATAGTTCTGGGTAACTTCTAGCTTCCCCAGCGGCTTTGCCCGCGTGGAATTAGTACTATAAATTAAAGCTTATGTGCTATACCGGACTTAAATCCATCTCTGTGCCAAACTTCATCTAGATCTGTTACGCCGTTCTGGCATGATTGAGTAACAAACATTCATCCAATTTTTTTTTAAACTATCTTTTGTCAGCGGCTTCGCCCGAGTGTAATTAGTACTTCTCCCATTATAATTTATAGCCTTTATGTTATGCTGATGTATAAGTTATATTACTGTAAAGTTTCATCAAAATCTGTTCTGTAGTTTTTGCGTGAAAGAGTAACAAACATAGGATAATTAAGATAGTATTTCTGAACAATAATAGCAATGAACCGTTATTCACTTGACCCACATATAGTTGCAGGGCTATAGTTTGTTGCTGTTTGTTTAATGAAGGCAATTTTATTGCTCCTACATCTAGCTCACTGAAGAATATACCCGTGATGTCGCATACATATTAAAAATCAAAGGGACGTTATTGATAGTGATACCAATAGGAATACATGATAGGGCCGTGATTGGGCATTATAAAGGTATCGGTCAGTTTGTAACGGTTAAGGGAATGCAGGCTTTCAAATCGAATTTGAAATTATTGGGATTTGAACCTATAAAGCTATCGATATTCATCATTACTATCATTATTTTAGTGGAAAGACTTCCACTGCTGGACATAGGGCTCTCCGAAGCGTTGTCACATCGACCGGCCCTGTGTTTTTTTCATTTTTTCCATTTATTTTAGATAAATTACAATCGTCTGTAGTTATTACAAATATCCATACATGTTTTTTAAATAATAATATAAAATGTTTTGTCTTTTGTTTTTGATCGGTCCTCTTTGCAGAAGGTCTTCTAGCGCTATGTCTTCCGGTACGCGGTCGCCATTCATGAACCTAACGGCCTCACCAGCCACCCTTTCGCCGGGTAAGGACACTGTTAGGTATGTATTATAATAATTTGAGCCGTACCTAGACTTCGTGGTTGTACTCCTAATGTGTATTATGTTTCTGGTGTGTATGCATATAGGGAACACCAGTCCACAATACTTGATTATATAATATAAAAATCAATAGTTTTTCATTCATAACTCACAGCTCACTTCTGAAAATAAAATTCTTTTCTTTTTAATTTCAAAGCTATTTATTCTGCATTTTTTAAGACAAAGTTCGTATTTTCATGCGACTTCCTTAGATGTCACAGTATTGTAGGACCCCAAGGCACCAGTACGGCCTGCAGGGATCCTGGGAAGTTAAGGGTAGAGGTCTCGATCGCTGGTAAAGCGAGAGTGTGGTGTATGAGATTGACTGGTTTACTTGTGCAGTGTTATAAAAGAAAGAGGATGAAGCACTCAGAAGTCTTATATTGTAGTAGAAAAATTATACATGTAAGTACCCAGCTCGGTCAGGGCCGCAGAACAGATCCGTAAAACAAATGTGATGCCTACTCATTCAATATTCAAACGGCTCTTCAATAATCTTAACAGCCAGCTGAAGGCCGGTACAGACCCGTTGAGTTTAGGCTGTGTCTACAATCGTCACAGTGTCAACCTAAGTACCAAAGAAACGATGGTTGGACTGTGTGAAAGAGGATATGGGTAAAAAGGGGGTGACTACAGAGATGACGACTAATAGAGGAGTATGGAAGAAAAAGACATGTTGCGCCGACCCCAAATAAATTGGGATAAGGGCAGGAGAATGATGATCAACCTAAGTACCTTCTAATCACGAATTTCAACCTACTTCTTCCTACTACCCGCAACACATAATTGTGAAAGACAACTCCTTTCAGTTCTTGCTTAACGCTTCATCATTCAATTGCAATCCCAATTTATTTGGGGCACAATCATCTTCTTCCATACTTCTCTTTTTGTCGTGATCTCAGTTGTTACACCCTTTCTAGCTGTATCATCTTTCACACAGTTCATCCATCGTTTCAAATTAACCGACATTGCCCGAAGAATCACCAAACTTAAGTGACATTGCTCACAGAGCAGCAAAAAAACGAAGAGTTCTGGAATGGGGACCGCGTACAAGAAGACGCAGCGTTGGAAAGCCTCCCACGACGTGAACCGATGACCAGCAGGTGTATTCGCTAACTCAGTTGACATCAATTTGATAGGCACTTGGCAGCACTACATTGCTTGGTGGACATCGATTAGAATAGGCACTACGGTTTTCCTATACGTCAAAGCAGCAATGTACGGCAAAGTGCCTATCAAATTGACGTCAACTGAGTTAGCGAATACGCCTACTGGTGAGGGTCGCGGGAATCCGATGAATGCGAGATGCACAGGACCGATCATTGTGGCGACACTCGGGGGAGCCTTATGTCCAGCAGTGGACGTCTTTTGGTTGAAATGATGATAAAGATCCATCGTTTCTCCCCATCCACTTATCATCCATCCTTTACACAGAAACTTGCGTTACACAATAGTAGTTACGAGTAAATCTAAAATATTGTACAAAACATTGAAACCTTTCCATTCGTCACATATTGTGCCAAGTAATGAGGCAAAGTATACAAAGTGGTTATCTCTTAACGACCCAAGAACTTTATGGCCAAGAGTGAGCGATTAAATATTAATTTATAATCCTTTCAGCATAACGGGACTTGCAAATAAATCAAGAAATTTTCTAGTAAGTATGTGAGAAGAAGACGGCCTCATTAGAATAAGAATGGCATCTGCTAGATATGTCGTAAATTAACATTAGTATTGGCCCTTGCCGTAGAACAAAAGCCGATTAATATTTTTGTAGGTTATATTGAGCGTTCTCCACGCAATGAGTACCAGAGGACGAACTTGACATCAATTTGATAGGCACTATGCAGTAAATTGCTGCTTTTACGTATAGGAAAACAAAAAATTTACTACGTACTGCCTATTATAATAGATGTTCAACGAGCAAAGCAGCAATGTATTGCAAAGTGCCTATCAAATCGATGTCAACTGAGTTAGCGAATAAACCTGCAGAAAGCAGTGGCAGGATGACTGGGAAGCGCATCACGAAGGCTGGTTCAGGTGATGCAAGAAATGAGTGCCTGGCAAGTTATGGGGGAGGCCTTTGTCCAGAAGTGGAATAAAAAAATGCAATTGGGGTAGCACAGAACCGGTCGTCCAGTCTAAAGATGATGATGATTATTTTGCGATCGCATCATTTGCAGTTTCAAAACGAACGTATCAGCCAGATGAAAAACTGACTCAATAAAATGACAAAATAATGTCGACGAACAGAATTTTGAAAAAGGCCCCATAAGGTTAAAGGTACATTAAGAAGCTAACCAAACCATTTACTTCGGTATTAAGCCGCTAGCCATGAACAATATCTATTTCACGATAATTATGATCATATAAATTTTTGGCCATATTTTGAAATAGCAGTATGTTTAATATTGTGTACATTGCCAAACGATCTCTTCAACATTGTTTTCGTTAAAGCATTTCAGATATAACTAAAAAAAAAATTGTATGGCTGACTACTTCAAGAAATGGCCCATTCGGCATATAAACGAAGTCGGCTTACCGACCTACAATTTCTACTAATAAAATTAGTTCGGACATATCAGTTGAAACACGCTCCGAGCCGCGTGTTGCTGAATCTCAATTAAACCCACTAATGACTATATCTAAATCACCAACCTACCCGTCTTGAGATAGTATCGACTAAGATAATTTGCATTGGCTTTATTACCGAGACACCGGCTTGAGTAATTTATGTCTGCCCCATGTTAGTATACGAACTAGCGTGTTAAGACAATGCTTTATCTATCCCGATGTCATTAATTAACACTTTTTAATTTATTGTTCCATAGGCTACCTACGTGATGGTTTTTCATTTCGTCATTTTATTTTTTTAAGATTTAATACTTAATTTATAACCTAAATATAAAAAATAAACGGTTAAAACATTACGTTGTTCATTTTCCATTTACTCACTCTCGTGGTCTACACCTAAGTATTAATCAGTAAAGTGTCAATCACCGGCTACCAGTTAATAAAATTTAATAAAAAGAAAATTACAAAGTAATACAATGCATTAAAAATGTTTACAAGGTTTATAAATAAAATCAATCAAAGGCACCTCTCAAAAAAGTATACGTTAAGCAATTAAAAAATTCAACAGATTCATAATTAAAAAAAGATTTGATAGCTCACCACAGTACATTATGACACTGACATTGACAGTTGGAAACGTCAATCAGCTGCCATTGAGCGCCATCAAAGTTCCCACATTGATTGTGATGTTTGTAGGTACATGCGTACAGGTGTAATTTTCTGAGGTATCCATAGAATTTATTAAGTTTTTATTTCTTGATTTATCATTATTAGCTTCCTTTATATGAGTACTAACAGATAGTCAGTTTTTCTTGTGGTTTCTTCTGGGCACATAATTAGGCACGAATCTGTCAGACAGCTTCTGCGTGAAATCCACTTCAGACTAGAACAATAAGTCTAACGGTGATCTCGTCTTCAAGTTATTGTTTCACGGACCTACCGGGATCACTTATCCATAAAGGCATACCTACTCATATAAAATTAATACCCAAACGTGCCTTATAACCACAATTTCCGCAAAAAAAGATGGCAACAATGTCATTATTTAGCTCATTACAATCCTCGCCTCGATCCTATGCAAATGGGAGGCGCGTAGGTAACGTCATTACTGTATCTTGACCATTACGCCTGATTGATGAACCGCCTCGCCGTGGGCTTCGGGACGCATCATCTTGTTTATGTTCATTGGACGCACTTATCCACACATCTTTTAGATAAAACCGATGTAATTAATGATCCGCCGATATACGAACTACTTAGATTAGTTAGTATCATACGCTTAATTAACACATTTGTCTTAGTGTTTGTTAGATTAATTGGTCAATCAACACCTCTAGTAGCTGTAGTCTATCGTCCAGCTATTTCTTTTCTGTCTTTACTTTACCACTTATCACCAGTCGATGAATTGAATTCATTATAGGTACACTTGTTTCCTGGCATTTCAATTCTAAACAATCGCCAATTAAGGTCCTGTCAATCCCACAAAATATATTCCGAAGTCCGAAATATATTAATTTAAACGCGCAACGGTAAACAAGCATGCGTAGATTGAATGGCAGAGACAATAGCGCATTCATTATTGTGTTAGTCGAAGACGAAGCGCTTACTGTGTTCCGACCGGTAAAAACGTTGTGTCGCCTCACTAGACAGACTGTTACCCGATTTTCGCTTCAGGTAGAGACAATTTCGACGTCAATTTTTTTACAGAAAATCGACTTACGAAGAGAGTTCTTTTCCAGTAGGTACCGTATTTTAAAGTAGATAGAGACTGCACGTAGTGGTAAATGGTTTCAGTTGCGTTTTAAGGATCGGTAATGGGGTAGAAGCATTTCTGGATCTTGGATTCAGTCCTCGTGCCACAAATTAGATCCCCATCTTTTCAGTTTTTATTTTCGGTCCGGAATGGTCATGATTGATTTTATATAGTTGATTTCATCAAGGGTTCAAAGTATTTTTCTTTTAATCGAGTATTCAGTAAAAGAAAGCCCCATAAATCAGTCTTTAATCTTAACAGTTTAGACAAAATATTTGAAGTCAGACCAAACAAGTTTCGGCATAAGTTTGACGACAACAACGTAGACGCAAAGACCAGACTGTACGAAGAGCTAAGCATTATTTTGAAACGTATACAAAAAAGAGAGCATCGTTCATTTGCAGATATATTAATGAGACAACTGACGTGCGGAAGTATCGTCTGTTATGACTACCACCGCTATTAAAGAAAGGCAAAAAATGCAGTGTTAGCTGTGTTGCAAGCGAGAGGCTTAATCGTATCCGCGTGGTGGTTAACCATCGCTTACCGCGACTACTTGTAGGTTTATAGGAGGAAATGAAGCCCTAGAATTTGCTAAAAAAAATTCTTTTCCTCCGATAACCTGATTAAGTCATTATTTGTCATGTTATCATCAAATAGAAATGTTATGTTTCTGTTGAATTCGTGCTTTAACAAATCTTTATTATAAATCAGGATTTGGGGTTTCCCAAGTTATGCGTCTGACCACAATGTATCGGCATTTACAATCGTGTTCATTGAGACAAGCGCATTAGCATCATGTGCGTTAAGTACTTGCGTGAACTCTTTGAACTTACCTAATAAGTACTTGACATTAAATCAGAATATGAAAGTTGACAATCTACATTGTTTACACATTTCCAGAATCACAAAATCATGCACACACAAATATATTCCCCATCAAGATTCTAGAATAAATTTTGTTATGGAAAACTTTCATTTGTCCGGTTACAAATGCTAATATGTACCGTTGACGTATTGCGATACTAGTTCTTCATTCGTAGGCACAGTTTCCACATGCAGCTTCCTTGTAAGGATGTGAGCAGCATAATAGGCTTGTTTGGCAGAAAGCTGTCGAGAGTAAATTCTATTCAAAGTTACTGTGTATTTCAATGTCTATGATATTATACACTTTCATTTTAGAATCACCTTATATATTAAAAGTGTTTCGTGCGTATGTATCGGCATGCTCTTCTCATGGATGATCAGCGTGATATAAAAGATTCATAAAGTCCGTAAATGGTAAGTTAAGACTTATCCGGGAATAACAGCAGACAAATCGATAGAAATCTGATCATTGTTTCCTCAAGCATTCTTTTCTGTTAAGAGTGGCTATAAAATCTCATATTTATCGCATTGATCATGCAAAAACTGTGCTAAATAAAAATATCGTAAAGCTTGAAAGGTTTTGACCTTGACCTCGGTGGTTTCACCATCACAATCAGTGCTAGTCTTTGTCTGTATCGCGGGTCGTCATCGCCGCAACTCCATTGTGCCGCGAACAATATTGTCAAACCTTACTAAGAAAACGATAGAGCAACAATACAAAAACTTGTTCGGAAGATAACATAAGAATTATAAATGCTATGATTGTCTTCAGGGACGGCCCTGTAGTTGGAAGTAACGGACAGGAATTTGACGTTTTGAAACTTGGAAAGCTTGACAATGTTTGAGATATTGAACGAGACCATTTATGGAACTAAATATTGAATAGGTATTATATATTAATTACGAATGACTTTTTTATAAGCGCATTTGAAATGTAATTTAGGCACTAATCCATAACAATTTGGCGAAAGTATATTTATCATGTTTCTTTCTACGCTATATTTTTTAGTCCGTCATTTTTTCTTGACATAAGCAACCATAATGTTGAATTAATAAAAGGAAAAATAACAGTTACAATGCTTATTGGAATCCATTCGGCTGTAATCTTTTGATGAATATGGGCTTGTAAAAAATAGTTTTAGGCCAAGAATGAGGACAAAATGGAAGCTCTGGCTTTACTAATAAAACATATTACAATTGACAGCAACATCTAGTCAGCACAAAGACGTATGTTTTTTTACATATAATACTGAAGTGGAAAACAGCCCTACTGGTTATATACACTATTTAATTCTTTATAAGGTAGAGCATATTTCAAATCAGTTTTTCAATGCTATGACTTGTGCGAAATTTAGTTTTTCGTAATTTCGTTTCCGTTCTGTATAATGTTCTATTCACTAGTCGACTAGACACGTATTGTTCGGGCCACGTGTGAACTCACATGAAGCAGGGCTATAAAACACGATATAAATACATTCTCATGCAGTCTTGAGACGACCATAAAAAGGCGAGCAATGCAAACACGTACAACTGAGAAAGTATTCTCGTTTCCATGACAGAAGTCTTTAAGTGTCGCCTTCGGAGACGTCGCAGTGCGTTAGCGCGATGGTGAAAGCCGTAATAGTTTCATATTGCCACAATCATGGGTAATGTAGACGGCATATGGTGTCCAGGCATTCGTGTGTGCGCAAACGGCGCTTTTATTTGCAATTTGCTGCAATTCCCTCGTCTGTGACAGACTCACAGCACTTGATCGGCCCGTAATTGCGCTCGGCAGGCGATAGGGACAGCCTCCAAGAGTAATCACAACACGCCAACTACTCGCGAAACACAATTGGTAGGCTGTATTAAAACAATGACCCGATAGCAACATTTGATTGGCTGTAAAATGAAATTGAAATATTCATGAACTAGTAGCAGTAAAAGTTTTACTTGCAGAAAGTTAGTTGCAATCAGCGAGTCTTTTAATGCAAATTTAATTACGGATCTCACTTGGACCTTTAACACAATGTTGTGCACGATTTGCAAAACGAATGACGTAGTATAAGTTATTATGATGGCTGTTTTGAATGATCATAAATCACTGAAAGCCCATACTTACAAAAGTATAAGCTTAAATAAACACTAACAACCATGCAATCTTAAGTGGTAGGTAGGTAATTTAAACCATTCTTCTTTCAGAAAATTGTTTCCAAGCTATGTCTAGTACAACCATAGAAATCATAATTGATTGTTCGTTTGTCACTCAGGAATGTTCGAAGTGGGCAGGCCCCTCTTTGAGGAGTGGCTGGAGAGGCGACACGGCGTCCTCACCTTCCGCCTGACGCAGGTCCTCAACGGACACGGCTGCTTCGGGAGGTTCCTCTGGCGGATAAGGCGGGTGGAAACGCCCGGGTGTCACCACTGTGCGGACCGCCCAGAGAACACGGTGGAGCATACGGTGGAGTCCTGCGTCGCTTGGGCAGAACCGCGCCGTGTCCTCGTGGAGGCGATCGGCGACGGCGACCTCTCGCGCCCGGCCCTAGTCCAGGCCATGGTACGGAGCGAGAGGCAATGGGAAGCAGTCGCCTTCTTCTGCGAAGCAGTAATGCTCGCGAAGGAGGAGGCGGAACGGGTGAGGGAGACTCAACAGAGTCGCCCCAGCAGCAGCCGCCGCAGGAGACCCTGGGCGTCGAGGGTCACGAGACGATCTCCGACCACCAAAGGCGCGGGCGTGCGAACGGCGTGTAGTAGGTAGCTCGCCATCCGATCAGGACCAGGCCCGAGAGTCGACGGTGCGTATTGTTCCACGCGCGTCTCAAAGAGATGTCAGCAATACCTGACGGGACCCGTCATGGCCGATGCCTGCCCAGGGGTCGCGGATAAATTCGAAACGGAGTCACGGCGCGCCCCTGGGCACTCTGGCAACTGAAGGCACAGGGGTGGGTTTTAGTCACGCCCTTCCGCTCCACCCAGAGCGGGAGAAGTCACTGGATGATATTCCCTCACGCCCACAAAAAAGGGGATGTTCGCAGGAAGAACACAAAAACACACTAACAATTTCGCCAGCGCACCTTATACGGACAAGAAAGTGTCATCAATCAATGAACCACGAGGGAATCTTCATATTTTGAATCTTTAATCAAAATGGAAAAAACCTTATTCTAAAGCTTCACAAGTACTGGGACTACTTTGATTTATCATTCTCGTTAATCAAACGGCTATCAAAGATCCATTACGGTGATTTCATTATTAGAGAACAATTATACCAGGAAAGTTGGTCGCAGAGTACCTTATGAAATGGCTTCTGACCTCCTTCACTGTTGGCCCCCCTCGACAGGCGGGTACAAACTTGAGACTTGCTGATTCACTGTCGGCTGATAAAAAAGTTTTAGTTGATTGTATCTGTGTCATTTAATGCGACGAAATGACAGGTGATGACAGTTTTTTAACGCAAACATAATGTTTCTATCGTGTTTCAAATTCGTTTTGGTTGAATCAGTTTTATTAAAGGAGGTGTTGTGCATGAGAGCGTAAGTTTCATGAGTTGCGGAATCGCCATTTGTAAAGAGTGAAGTGATTTTTAGTATCTAAGTTTTAAAGAAGTCATCGATTTATATTTTGACGAATGCGGTAGGTATCCAAAGTGACTGGATAATTATTGCGAATAATTAACTGTTTTCCAGAAACTAGATAATTAGCTTTATTTACTTTAAAAGCATGTTCTAATAGGCAGTGAAGTCATGTCTCCTGGTATTATTTCTAGAGTTTTCTGTCAAGTGAGACCTAAAATTAACCAGAAAACTGTTCCTTCATCTAGAAGCTGCTGATTACTAAGGAAATGTGAGACAAGCATATAATAACAGTCTTACATATGCGGCCGAAGCATCTCTACCAGCCATTTCCTTTCCCGCCTTGTGTTCTGCGACAGGGTTGCATGTTACTCAATTATTGTCTGCCGCAGATAGGTGATGTGAAAAACCGCATACCGCAAAGTCGTCGGGCACACGCGCACGCGCATGCGTCATCCGCGTGCGATCCGCGCTCCGCTATACCGACCACATCAAACGCGCGTTAGTTGCAAAAACGCAAGATTTTTTATTGGAATTTCAGCTTTATTGTAACTTGTGATCACGATATAATTGTCTGGTGTTACAGAGAAATGCTTGAAGTGAATTTTATAGCTTGTAATAAAATGGCTGGATCGGAGACTTTCTTAATGTCTATTTGAGACGTTTTGATTTCAAAACAATGGCAACTATCGATTACCAGAAATAAAACAAAACTGTGTCGTAAAAATCACCTTACAACATTTCTGATTCATTCTATTGCCTGGTTGGAACGCCGATTGTCGGCATATCGTCGCCATGACAGATGTGTATGACATTGATCGCGTGCGCAACCCGTGCGGGGATAATGCCGGCCATTTGCGGTTGGATACAGCCTTACATCCACTACCTTTGCGGCGTAATGGTCAGCACAGTACTTAATGGAGGACGTACGAGCCTTAAACGATTCGAGACGCTCTGTTTACTGAAAAAAGTGCTAAAAGAATGCGGCGTGTTACGAAGAAAGTAAAATGGCACCTGGTGATTCGTTTTTTTCATTCAACTTCATATCAAGTTGCTTATTTTCCTAAAATAAGTATTAAGGCGAAATACTTTGTTGGAAATGGTATTAGAATATTGAGTGCTACTTGTGTTGTTTAAAGTAAATAGGCCGATTTATTATGAATCTATCGAGTGGGGATATCAAATGACTGAGCCAATATTGACAGCGTAAAATCCAATGAATCCATAATGAATACATACCTACCAATAATCGACTTTCACGGAAACCGTTGGTGAAAACTAGTTCATAGCATTTTTATAACATGTTTTTTTTTATTTCACAAGACTGGTCGTTGTGTCTACACTTGGGGGTGGCATATATCCAGCAGTGGACGTCTTTCGTCTGAAATAATGATGAAGATTTTTCAATAAGTTCTGATTTCTATTCTTTTTTAATACCTGATGTTCTCTTGACCAATGGCTATGGCAATGTCGCCGATGAGAGATGGATGAGATCTACGATGAAGCGAGTGAGCCCACTTTCGCGAGTCCACATTCGCCACATTTAAATTTTAACACATTTAGTTACAATGAAACTGTTGTGAAGTGCAAAAATACTCGTACCTACTAAGTTTAAAACAATTCCTCAAGGTAAAAGAACATATTGTTGGTACTAGTAAATTAATTTTAACTTGAAAGCCATTGCTGCTAACATCATCTAGCGAGGCTTGTTGAACGGGCCCCAACGCGTAAAAGTATATCCTGCTGCCTGCCAAAAAATTGTAGTTAGGATGGTCACATTTCTTTGTTTCAGTTATGATATCTGTACGCTAGTATTAGATTATCTGTGGTCTAAGTAATAAAATGCACTACAGACTCAATACGATAACATTGTTGAGCCTTCCAGTCTTAGTGTTTACCCACTAACTAGGGTGCAGAAGTTAATGGTACGTTTACTACCTCGTAAAATAATCATTAATATTACATACTTAAACATGACCTATGCAATAATGCTTGACTCCTTGAGATATAGGTACTGTGAAAGATGCATGCTGCAAGGAATTGGTTTAAAAATAGCTCTGGCTGATTTATAAGAGTCAGATTAGGTCTAGCTATGAAATTATTCAGATGTCACCTATACCTAACCTTTTAACGTCCCCACTGCTGGGACACAGACCTACTCTCTAAGAGAAGGAATGGGCCTTAATATTCCACGCGAACCCAATAAAAGGGATCTTGTTACCTATAATGCGACTTTAATGGGCATGGCTGATTGTCACACAGAGAACGAATGAGCTTAATCACCACGCTTGCTCAGTGCGGGCTGTGATTTCAGACCGAGGTCCAGGGTTTCCTCACAGTGTTTCCCTTCACCGTCAGTCAGTGGTGTCTAGGGCATAATACCGCGTAGAAAATCACATGAAACTTGACAAGTCACTTTGGTGCTTGCTGGGGTTTGAACTCGCACCCAGGCGTAAGGTACGGTTCAGATAAAGAGCTGTCCACCACGACTTCTGCATTATACTGTCGATCACAATAACTAAGTACCTAATTATTATTATGTATTTCTTCTCCGTTATTCGAAGAGTCTAATAAACTGCTTAGCAACAATGTGCCGGTGCGTATATGCTTTTACAATTTTTAATGGCTATGATTAAAATCTCGATTTATGGGGTCTATAAAGCGATGGACTGCGGATGGTAGCTATAAGCTATGGTCTGGTACATTTATGGTAGATATTGCAGGTCTTATGTTACGATTATTATGAGCTTCCGATTGTTAATATCTTTGTAAGAAGTAGGTACAACAGTCTCATTAAAGACCACTTAACAGGTACATATATTTATCCTAACAAAATCAGTTGGACAAAAGCTTTCAGCAAACTGTAACCTTTTTCATCAGTATAGGCTCTATTTGAAAATACCTATATTTGAATTTAGAATTCGAGATAGTAATCATGTCATACAAGACAAAGTTCAAATTCCTTTGCAACCTTCCTAGGGTTTTTTTAGTTTTTTTTAGAATGTTTCGTATCCAAATTTACCTTTTTCTTACTTACACTTTGGATACGAAACATTTTGATTCCTGTTTTAACAACGTAAAAATACCTTATCCTCTTTGTAACAAACTCAACATAGGATTCTTTAATCTTTATTGTCTACGCTTTGCTACGATTTTTTATTCAATGAGGGCGCCACTTGGCAGCTATATACGCCTTAAGACTGCATAATATGCTAGGCCAGCTTAAGGCCAAAGTGTTATTACCAACACGTCCCTTCGACTGTACATCCTTGCTAACAGAATTTGACATGCAGTTATCAATCAGTAGAGCCCATTGTGAAGATGTAAAGATCTAAATCGGCGTCTTCCTTATCTCAAATCCATTCCCACTTCAAAACTATGACATAATTGTTTACCAGTGACTGCTTAGCAACTAATTACATAGCACATGGCATGCATGTCGGATACTTATTAAAATAATAGGTAGGTACTCTGTTACAACGTGCTATCTCCTCTGCATCATTAGGAGTTTCCTTTGGCGTTTCTTGTTAGACGGTCAAGTTTTAAAACGTGTTTCCTAGGCTGATATAATGGGAAGTTAGGTTAAAATTTGCTATAAATTCTTTGGGTGATTAAAGGGTGGCTGACTCGGAATTCTAGGGTATTTTGGTTAGGAGTTTAACAAATTCATGTTGTTTGCAAGTAACGCTAAAAAAAAAAGTAACGCTAGATTGGATTTTTCGCTTTATCAAATCCAGTCTACTTTTATGTAGGATGTTCATACATCGATATCCGTTTGTAATAATAATTTCAGCCGAAAGAATTCCACGGTTGGAGAGCGTCGCCACACCATCCATTCATGATTTTTTCCATGAAAATGCTCACACCTGTCACAACTCACATTCGCGCACATCATGTCATTGATAGGAATCTCAATTACAAAATACACATTAGCTTGCTCACAGGTAGAGTCAGAAAGCTCATGTATATTTTCAAAACTCTTCGTCACGTCGCTAAGCAGTCGGTTATACGCAATATATATTACGCATTATGCCAATCAATTATTATATATTGTATTAGCTGCTGGGGTGGCGCAACCAAAACTGCTCTCAAACCCTTGGAAGTGTCTCACAGAGCTATACTGAAAATCGCAACTTTTCGACCCATTTTGTATCCATCTACAGAACTTTACTGTAACTGTAACGTTCTTAACGTAAGGCAACTCTTTATTCTGCAAACCATTCTTCTCCAACACTTGCAGACCCCGTTTACTACAATTACCAAGCGCCGTAAAGATTTGATTTGTTCTGTTCCGCAACCTAAGTTTACATTCACAAAAAGATTTTTCTACTATCTAGGTCCATACCTATACAACAGAATTAACGCGTCCTTACCTATCTATGATTTATCTTATGCCAAATGCAAATCTGCCCTTCGTTCCTTCCTTCTTAATAAATCTTACGACGAGACTGAAAAATATCTTTCGTCTTTTTGATTGTTTACACTCACATCGTACGTTCCACGCACATCACACCACTCCAAACCACACTACACCACACCACACCACACTACAACACACCAAACCACACCCCCGCACCCCACACCACACCACACCAAACCACACCACATACACTACACTATATGGCACTACACTACTCTACACATTCACTTTTTAACCACCCATAATACAAGTACCCACATAGCTTTATAGAATTTGTAATTTTAAATTTAATTGTTTACATTTTTCTTTTTATACTTCATTAAGTAATACACATGGCTGCCTGTACTGCCCATGTACCTTCATTGTAGACTCAGTAACATGAACGCATCTGTGTTATTGCTACCCCACTAGGGAGTGGAATCTGTTTCTCCTTAACACAGATTACTTTGTGATTTAGCTACAGTCAGGGAAACAGGGCTTCACCCAACAATTTGTGTATACAACATAATTTTAGATTTGTTTTTATTATTTCCATAATTTATAAGCCCTACCTTTAGTAGGTACTACAAATAACCTTGTATTATCAATAAATTATTATTATTATTATAAAATCTCACCAACTTCTAGGACTTCATTCATAAAAGGAGCAGCATCTATACATCTATCTCGATTAAAATCTGACAGGTTTCAAAGTCAGACACAGAGTTACTTACTCTATTATTATATATTAAATCTATGAAGGTTTAAATCAATATTCAACATAGATTGCATCGTTAAAGAGTATGGGCCCTAGTCAGTTTATAGTCAAGACCATTTGCCAAGAAATATATTAATAAGTATTATGTAATTATTCAAACATAATTCCAACTTGTTATACATTCATCGCACTTCTGTATTGATCTTGTACGATGAATATTAATACAACTAATTAGAAATGTTAGGTCCGGCATTCCAGGCTCAAACAAATACGACATAGCCAAGTATTTACTTGTAAAATATTTAAGTAAGAAATACATATATTCATTGTGCGTACAGCTAAGGAGTGCAATTTCCTGCCGAGGTCTATGTTTCCTGAAAACTACAACCTTTTAAGTCAAGACTAGACTGAATAGATTACGTCTAGGCAAGCATACTCCAACGTCGAACACATTATCGCTTACTATCAGATGAGATAGTGGTCAAACGCGAGCCCATCAACAGTAAAAAAAAACATTCAGGAACCCACACCTTTTTCCCATGCAGGTAAGCACAAACTACGGAAAGTGATCTGCAACGATCCATACATACGTATGCATTTACTTTTTTTACGTTCATACATCAGGTCAATACATGCAGTGTTGGGAGTACCTACTACCTACGCTTCTGACCTTAAATCACCAGTAAGGCCTTCTAGGCCTCTTGGGCGTCCCCTTTCGGCATATCCACTCACGTCTGTGGTCTGCCTTGTAAGTATATACACTTTGTTAGTCGCCCTTCCTACATTTTCTCATGATCAAACTATTCATCAATAGATACTCTTTTCAAATTTACAGAAAAAGTAAGGGATGTTATTCACGTGTGTACCTACGGGCACCTTCACAAACACACCTGAACTTCTACTATTAAAATATATCCCTTCTCTCTCTTCTTTATGACATCAATTCAACCAGCATACTATCTCAGCACAAAGTGACTTGCATCCATTCATAGTCCCCTCCATATTGACCTATCAGTTCACACTTCTGAACAATACGGCAGCCATTACACGCTAGTATTAAAGTAAGTGCCTGTCAGTCTATATGTTAAGCTCAACGTTGGAATACGCCTCGCTTTGTAGCTAGAAGCTTTTCATTAATAACGTGCAATTAGTTATTTTATTAGATGCTATCTAGACTTGTAGATGATTGTGAATGAAAGCTGTGGGTAAGCGTTCTGAGTTTAGATTTTAATTGCCTGGGGTTCTAGATAACAAGTCAAAAATATTCAATTAAACTTAAAACTATATAAGTACTTAGCACAATCATTATTGTAACATATTGACAAAAATTCAGACGGACCCACAAACATATACCTACACATACACGCTCCTGTTGACACTACCTACATATTAATTATTATTATTATATTAAGAGCACTTTTTTAGTAAATTCCCAATGTTGTCTTTAGATTTAATATTCATTTTCGATGTTTCTCACATAAGCGAATTATATAATGTTCTTTGGAGAAATAAATGTGGGAAATTATTTCTCATAAACAGAAGTCAAAAGTCCAAAATGTTTAGGATCGACCACGTGAGCGCATTTCAATCCCATCGGTACATTTTGGACTTTTTGGCACTCATTATCGCTGACAGAATATCCCTTTGTGTATGTCGTTTGTATATGGTTCATTGTAATGATAACGGCGCAGCCAAAAGTCGTCCTTCAAAACCAATACGACTATCGTAGGTAGGTAAATACCATTTACAAGTTATGCACCATAACCTGTAAATTCTTCGTGAAACAAAAATTGTTGCTGTTAACTTTCGCTATTTTTCTTCTGGACCAATAAAACTCAGTTTGGTAAGCAATAAATCCCTACTCTGGTAATTTGACATCTCTGAAAATGACGGACTTCTTTTAAATTAACTTAAGAGACAGTTTCGATAGCTTTTCGATAGCTGATAACTTCAATAAAATAGTAGTTGGTAAATTATAATAGTAGGTATGATGCTTAAATATCAGAATAATTTACAGCACCAATTTGTTTGTCAAAACTATTGCACACTTCAACTGCTAAATCGATGGCTAGTCACTATTATAAGAGACAGGTTTATATTGCACTGCAATCGGTCATCAGGCCAAGCAGAACCGGATAGTATCTACAAATAAACATAATGTAATAATTTGCAACAGCAGCATATATAATAATATATAGGTAGATAATTCAAATCCCAATTATGGTTGTAGTTATCTAAATGTATAAATTGACTATTTGGGGCTTAGCCATGTTGGTAAACGGCATGAATAAACGGCATTCACTATATAATTATGGCACTAAGACCACAATGCGGCAATTATCTAGAAGCACTAAGCTGTTGAATGTGATAGCAAAGTTCGTCACGATCTGAAATCTTAGGCAGAGGAAATATTGTAGTGGAAAACGGCATAAAGATCCTGGCATTCTTTAGTGTTCAGCTTTGCTATATTACGTTTATTGAGGTCCGCCTATCCAGGAAAGTGTCTTCTGCAGATATCAAAAAGCATCGGAGTCAAGAAATCAGTCAGAATGACAATCTATTAGACGATAAGTATTGACAAAAAATCCGCAATGTATGAAATGCGCTACTGAAATGACACGTAGTCACTCATCTCACACATTTTAAACATTTGAAATTTGTTATCGTTGATAGAAATACGCTAGACCAATATATGTTAGACTAGAAAGTCCCTGTTTATTATTTCATGCAAATCTATAAAATTTAGTCAATCTAGTTAAACTAGAAGACGGCAGATGACTTCAATGCTACCTATTTCAAGTAACCGATCAGTATTGGCATGCCTGTCATACGTTTCTCACTTAACATCATTCACAAGATAGAATCGCGTCTCATTTAAATTCCTCGCATACTCTGATATTTTGCTATCGGTTGGATCGCTTCTTGTCATTTTCCGTTCTGTCATAACGTATTATATGGAAACTGGTTGCAAGTTCTAATGTAAGACATTTGTAATGTGATGTTTATGGATTATAGCTATCATTTGAGTAATGTTAATTTAAGATAGGTACTTATTTATTATGTTTTTATGCCTTTGAAGGTTTACCTAAGAATTGGCAAGAAAAGGTGCAACTTCGAGTCAAATGAAAGGAAGAGAATGGCATGGCCCAATATTCATTGGTTCGGTGCTCAGAAGTTTGTAGCTTTATAGGGTCCCGTACCCGAAGGGTCCAAACGGATCGCTATTGCTGTCACTCACGTGTCCCTCAATCCGTCTGTCCGTCATCTCGTTTGTCACAAAATTTTGTTCCGAAGAATTTTTTACACTTCCCATTGACCTTACTATTGATCTTGAAATTTGGTGATAATGTTTATTATTACGTATATTTTACTAACAAATAAATATATTGATAAATCAGATTTTAGCTTTGAAATTATCTCATTTGGTACGGAACCCTAAATGGTGCGAAGTCCGACGACTTCGCACATCGTCGAGTCGGTTTTTTTTCTGAACCTTTAAACTTTTGCCGAATATCGATTTAGTATAGTTCAGAAGTCTTTGTCTTTATGAGAAAATTCGTCTTCAGTCTATAACAATATAATGAAATTAATTGTATAGTGTTTGAAATTCAAACACTTTACTACTAATTGTAGGGTTCGTCGAAAACCCAGAATGTAGAGCGCCTATTCGTTCGTTTATGGTAATGCTAACAAGGTGTATCATCTCAGGGTACCATTGCGACAAGATATCGGAAAGCAATATTAATTCAATGGCTATAAAATTACTGAAAGTGACAGTGGAAGTATGGTTAAAATTTGAAACATTCAATGCAAGGTGACCGAAAATCTCGCAGAGTTAAATTAAATTACTAAGATTCAACTGTCAAGGTTTGCCAGTAGTAAGGTCATTGGGAAAAAGGTGCTTTCACATTTAATATAGAAGGACAGGAGTAGTTCAACTAATGAAATGAAAAATCTGAACATGCCATGTAAGTGCATGTGTCACTGGATTATTGTAAACACCGTAAGTTTATAAAATAACTCGAGCGTGAACATAACATTTCTTGTTCAAGGTATTTTCTATTCACAATTTCTCGAGCGTTTATAATTACTACAGATATTTTATAAACTGACGCTGTTTGCAATATGCAATATGCCTCGGAAAGGCCGTTGGGCCCGACTATTAATCGTGGATCTTTGACAGTCGTTACGGGTCGTCAGAAACCCGAAAGACTGACAACCAGTCTTACCAAGGGGTATTGTATTACCCAGTTACTGGGTTGTGGAGGTCAGATAGGCAGTCGCTCCATGTAAAATACTGGTATTCAGCTGCATCAGATTAAACTGGAATCCGACCCCAAGATAGTTGGGAAAAGGCTAGACAGATTGACTGAAGGGCCTCAACTCGACTCAGTCGCCACGACACCGGAAAACCCTCGATTAATGTCAATAAAAACAAGCTATACCCAGCTAACTGTCTATTTGATGAATCGAGGTTGAGTCGAGTTGGACATGACTTGCACATGACTCGGAATAGAGGGGTAAAAGTTTGCTGTTACCCCCCATTATTCGTGTAGAGTTATGTTTTCTAGCGGAACTAATTTCAACATGAATGTGATGTTATCTCCAAAGACTATTTCTATATTTCTACGTAGATGATATAAAGGAGAGCAATATAAATGGCTTTATAACAAAAAACCTCTGTCATGCGCTGCAATTTAATTCAGAGTAGAGAAACGTCTTAAGGCGCAGTTATACGACTTTTAATGGTTTTTAATTGAACATCACGTCTAAACTACTAGTCTTATTTCTTTGAAAAAAAATGTATGTTATTCTAAACAATTTCCGTCGTAATTTGATTTAAGAATATTTGAAATTATATTTTTATAACATAGTGTAATTAATTTATGAAGATACGTCTAACGCGGATAAAAAATTGAGAATCACGCAAAAACTATAAAGTGTACTTTTATGAAATCTTCACCATTTTAAAGATAATTTAATTATTGATAATTTAGTCTCAGTATTTTATTTTAATACCTGTTCTTTTATGTGTAATAAATTAATAATGCGTCTAATTTCGGCAAGCGCTCCTTGATGGGCGAGTCCTATTACTGGGTGGACGTACGACGCGTTACGTGAGCTCAGCACAAAACATGAATGACTCAGTAGCAGCCCGGATTTTGGAAGTTTAAGGTGTGACTCGGAAAGCACGTAATGCTGTTGGTCCTAAGCCTGATCTTTCGCCGGTCGTGTCGGATTGCCTCCCATCGGACTTTGAGAATAAATGAACAGATAGTGCATCTGTGTTTGCGCACACGCTTATGCACTGTAATATCTCCTGCGTACTTGGCGAATCTCCGTCGAGATTGGCCACAGTAATGAAATTAGGTCTCAAGGATTACTATAGCTCTTAATAACACTACGCAAGTCAGTCAATCTATCTGCCTAGCCTATTACTATGTTAAGGTCACCTCCCGATCTATACGGATTACGGATGTAGCTGAATATCGATATTTTCTGAAAGAATCCCGGTTTGTAATTAATGATCACCCATCTACGATCGACCTCGGCAAGTGACCGCGCTATTGGTTATGACACGGACTATCAATCAGCCTAGCCTTTTTAACCGTCTTCGAAAAAGGAGGAGGTTGGTTCTATGTTCGACTGTATGTCTTTTTTTATGTGTCCACCGATTTCTCCGTCATTTGTGGACTGATTTTCAAAATTCTTTTTATCGGAAAGAATATACTCCCGAGGTGGTCCCATATAAATTTTATAAAAATTGCTTTAGCGGTTTTTGAAAAACTGAACAAAAACGAAAAATATGTATTTCTAATTGACGTTTTGGTTTACGTTCACGTTTCATGTTATTAGAGTTTTGAGTTCTGTGGTATAACAACTAAAAAGTGAAAAATAAAAAACATTCTTACAAAAACAAAAAACAATCGACTTCCAAAAAAAAAATACACTAAAAATTTAAAAATAACTTTAATTGCGGAAGTCGGTGTCAAATAACGAAGAAATAAAATACAAACACCGATTTCCGAAGTCGGTTGTCTTTTTTGTATAAATGTTTTTTTTTTGGGTCGGTTTCCAGTCAAATTGGATGCAGCGAAGCACCAGTATTACATAAAGCAACTGCCTATCTGACCTCCGAAACCCAGTAACTGTGTAACATGATACCCATTGGTAAACTGGTTACAGGTTGCCTGGCTTTTGAGTAGGTATGGGTTAATGACTGTCAAAGATCTGCAAATTACAGCTGAGACCAACGGCTTAGCATGATTTTCGAAGCATGTTAAGACGGTCACCCATCCATGGATGGACCCCGTTAAGCGTTGCTTAACCTGGAAGATTGACCCGTACGACTGTTATTATCTAGCCAAGAGCTAAGTATCTATGAGATAATAATTAAATAAAGACAAGAACAGCGTGTCTTCAAGACGCATGTCTTTATCTTATCTCGTTCTACTATCACTGACGCGTGATAAACGACCCAACAGTTCTGTCCAACTCATTATTATTATAATCCGAAGCATTGGTAATGTGATGTGATGTTTTATATTTTATTACTGAGATGTGTCGGTCTTTATAATGCCCTCTACAGGGTGTAACGGAAATGCGTGATCATATTTTAGATATTGCTTCTGCTTAAGGAAATGAACAGCTCTCTTCAAGGAAGTCATTGCCAATTCCCAAAAAAAAAACGGCCAAGAGCGAGTCAGACTCGCACGCATAGGGTTCCGAACAAATCATATTTTTTTTTCGAGGGGTCCAAACGGAACCCTATTGCTGTCACTCACGTGTCTGGTCTATCTGTCTGTCCGTCGCCTGTCACACAGCTCTTACAGCCAAACGGTTGGAGCTACAGTCTTCAAATTTTTACAGTATAAGCATCTTGTTGACCCAAAGCCATACAAATTGTCAAAAAATTATTTGGTACGGAACCCTAAATGTGCGAAGTTCGACACGCACTTGGCCGGTTTCTGTTTAACTACATCTAGCTAAAACTGACAAAGAAATGTTGACCGAGTAAAAGTGTTGTTAAAACCTATTTACAAAAATAAAATCATTTATTATTTATCATTTAAGGTTTTACTGTAATCTATAAGTAAAGAACTAGGTACCTTCTGCATTTTTTTTTATTTTAGGCCCGGTGGTTTCGGAGATAATTTTAATAAATTTACTTATTTAATAAAATCCAATTTGCTATATATCTTAAAAATAATGTTAGTACATTAAAAGATAAGTGGGGGGGGAGGGGGAGTGGTCGGACAGACGGATAGACAGACACACAAGTGATCCTATAAGGGTTCCGTTTTTCATTCGGACTTTCGGAACCCTAAAAAACACTTTTCTTACAAAGATATTATCAGCTGATCAAAATTAGTATGGGAAGTCCAATTTTTTTTGCCGAATTGACTTTGACTTTCATGATGAAAGTTGTTATTTTTAAATTCGGATGTTTATATATACTTTTTTGTTTTAAGGGCAGAAACAATATTTAAAATATGAAACCAATTGCCATTACAAGGTGTAATGTATAGTGCGATGGGTTTGATAGTGCCGGCTTACCTTATACATTCATCTTGCAGGGGCTGGTGTTCACTCTGAAATAGAGAATTTGGAATTAGAAATGGATATATAGCTATTTCCAAGTTACTGTTGTAGGTAAATACATTATCCCTATATATAAAATTCAAAGTCCTGACTCACTGACTGACTGATATATCAACGCACAGCCTAAGTCCTAGAGACATGAAATTTGGAGGGTATGTTCTTTGTGAAGAGCAGGTATCCAATAAGAAACAGTTTTTCAAAATGCCACCCCTGAGAGGGAGAAATGGGGATTGAAAGTTTATAACGGGGGAAGTACCTACTTATTCCTGTAGCTAGTAGTCGTAGTAGTATAACATCAGTTTGCTCTTCTAAACTTTATAATGATTGAACGTAATAATGCTGAGAAAGATAAACAAAACAAGAATCTTGATTTTCCCCGCGAGGTTGCCAACATGTAGGATGGGGACTCAGCCATCATTGCGCCGATAGTCGTTTCAGCCGATGGCTTAATACCCACGCGAGCTTCAACCAACTCAGGAGGCTCTATGCTAGGGCTAGATTCAGAAAACAGTACTTCTGGACACGGCACATTTTGTTCGGAGGTTCCTCTCTCTGGAGCCGTGACCGTTGCTTGGACACACTTCCCGATACCGATAGGCTACTACGTATTTTCATATTATTAATTGTATTTTTGTATTCCTCTTAAGAAATATTTTAAAATGTAACATCACTACATTATAAAACAAAGTCCCCCGTCGCGTCTGTTCGCGATAAACTCAAAAACAACAGAACGAATTTTTATGCGGTTTTCACCAAAAAATAGAGTGATTCATGGGGAAGGTTTACGTGTATAATTTGTATCCATGCGGAGCCGGGGTGGGTCGCTAGTAGGTAATGTACAAAGCGTGAATAATTCAATTGACAGTGAAAATCTTTTCAATCTACGATTTCTATGCTGACGCTATATCTAAAAAGAAAAGCGTCAGTTTCTATAAATAAATAAATAAATAACTAAGCAGTAGATAGAAAACACCGACTCGTGTCAACAGGTGTGTCGGCTCCGCCCATTCAATGGGCGTTCATCTCCATTTAATACTGTTAAATCAACGCGCTGTGGCTGTGGTCAGCGACGATAAACAAGTGATAAATAAAGTTAAAGCTCCACGTCAATATATCTTCTAGATTACACAATTTTTTGGAAAAGTCAATGAGAATTCCTTGTGTTTAGTACACAAATGTAACTTAGAAAGAGAGAAAGAAAGAAAAAAGATTATTTGTATAAACTTGTACATAAAAACACAAAATAAGTAATAAGGCATGACAACTAATTAATAATAAAAAAAATAACATCACAATAACTATAATATAGATATATATGCCAAAAAGGCTCGTTTAGGGACTTATCAAGCCACGTACCGCTTATTAAAGTATTAATAAGCGGTACGTGGCTTGATAAGTCCCGCAAAATCAGCTGTTGCCTACATTTATGTTCGCAAAACTCGTCAAAATGTACGGAACAGCTGATTTTGTTTTCGTGATTTCTAAGTTGGTCCCATAGTAAAAGTTATTCAGTTCGATGGTCCAAAGCACTCCTTAAAGTTTCAAGAGTTAATTTTTTAACATCTTTATATTATTATGCCTTGAGTTTAAAGTTATTGTGAAGCTACTCAAAAACAATACAGGCAGGCAACGTGTGTTTAACTTCATTTTCAGTGCGTTTCTCAGCTCATTCCTCAAAGAAATACAAAGCAACTCAATTCCACTGAAGTTCACAGTCGCTTCGCTGAAAAGGTTTGAACGGGACGCGGAAAATCGGACACATTCTCACGGCACAGTCTCGGGGTGGTCCTACCTCTCACAACATACGACCATTCACCGAACGTACATGTTTATGTATTTGTTTAGCTGACATAGACGACTGTAATGCGCCGAAACCTTGTAAACTAACGTAATGGCACTCTCGTTGCGAAGTTATGTTTCTTCACTGAGACGTAACGTTACCGCTATATTAATTACGTGTAATAAGTTTGCGTTTATGATCGTTGTACAAATAATTTGTCTTAGAGTATGGATAAGGCAAGGTTTGGACTTTCCTGTCACGGTCGCGGGTGTGTATGAAAGTGTTACCGCGGCAGCTGAAGGTACATGGGTGGGTTTTAGTCAGTAAGAGTCTGAAACGCCCTCTCGTTCCACCCAGAGCGGGAGAAGTTATTTGATGAAATCTCGCCCAAAAAAAAAGGTTTAGAAATAGAGAGCAAGAAAAACAATGTTTTGAAAATTTTCTGTATTTTTCGATTACAAGATAGACTATTTATCATGGGCATGAGAAAATCTTTTCAGTTGTTAGGGTCTAGCTTCTAGATATAACCGTACTCTAAAATATTTGGCACAAAATCTAAAGATCGCCTTTGAAATTTTGTGTCTTCCAATCTCTTGTTGCGTCAACTTTAGGTAATACTAACTTTTTCCCGCAGCCTCCCCACAGGGACCGCTTAAAAAGATGCCTGTGGCACAACTTTCAATCATTGACATAATTTGAGTAGCTACTACCAATGACCCGATACAAACAGTTACAAACTAGGAAATAATTTTATCTGTGTGTAATTATAGTTAAGATTAATCTAGGTACTCATTACCTATGTCCAGTTCAGCGCAAACAAAATTGATTATTACGTCTCACCCAAGCCCATTCCAAAAGCAAGCATCAAAAAACCCACTACCTATAAATAAACTTATGCATTTCCGACCGCAATTATTACCAACCTTACCTTATTCATACTCAACAAACAATAAGCGATACGCATTGCCCGTTCATTCACTTAGGAGTAATTACCGAAGAGGCCAATGATTCTGGACGCCAAGTGTACTTGAGTACAGGTATTTAGAGATGATTTTCGCTAAACCCTGCGTGGTCTCGGTTATGACGGGTGCGATATGCTACGATGGGTAGCACTCGCTGGAGCGTGCGAGTAACTGCCCAGAACTACGCTACTCAACTCTTCCTGGTTTTTTACTCAGGAAATGGACGACTAATAGAAATAATTCTTAATATTAAAGCTTTGTAGAACATTTATTAGTTAGCTGGTATTGTTTTTCTGAGTGCTGGGTGAATTAATATATAGTGGTTTAAAGGTTTTGAACACAATAAAAATGATGAGCAAAGGATTCAATGAATTGTTAGTACAATGGAGTAGAAGTACCTATGAGAGAATTGATTGTCCATGAGTAAATGGTATATGTATACATATTTATACAAAACATACGTTTGGCTCCGCTAAGACAAGCAACAACGACAAATTATAAAACTTTGACAAAGCAGGACATAAAATGAATGATAGAACTCTTTAGTGAATATGTTATCTACGCTTTAAATTAAAAAGACAATCTTATACTCATAATGAGTTAAGAGAATTGCATTAGACATGTCCCCACCAAAGTAGCCAATCTGCTTACGCGAACACTCAACAACTTCTAAGTTCTCACAGTTGAGTAAATTCAAAAAACCACAGTGTAATGCAAAGGGCAACGTATCGCAGCTAATATTCTGTAATAAGCATGCTCACCGCGTAGTAATGAGGGTGTATGCTTGACAGTCTACACAACCATAGAGCAGAAGTACAGCTTCCTATTCTTTTTAAAAAAAGAATAATGTTCCAGTTTATATGCGATGCGGACGCCGATAAGTTATGGTCGTCTCGCCTTCTAATCTGTGGTTTTAATCGAGTGAGGCGCCAATATATGCGTTTGTATGAGATTATGAAGGATGGCAACTGAATCTTAAGAAGCTTTTTGTATTATTTTTGTGAACTTAGAACACGTGTTTGGCCCTTTCACATCGTAGGACAGATCTAAAAGTTCTTTTTTTAAACCGTTTTTCAACGTTCCTTTAAAATATAAACATTGCTAATGGTAAGTTTACACAGAATGATGTGTGTTTTTTATGTATAAAAATAAGATGAGCCTATTGCTGATAACTTGTAAAACATATTCGTTCTATGTTGCGTTTGTTACAAATAGGATAAGGTATTTTTAAGTTGTTAAAACAGGACTCAAAGAGTTTCGTTTCCAAAGTAGTAAGCAAAAGTGTCAAAACCGGCCGTTTTTGGTACTTTTGCTTACTACTTTGGATACGAAACACTTTGAGTCCTGTTTCAACAACGTAATAATACCTTAAGCTCTTTGTAACAAAAGCAACATAGGATTTTAAAATCTTTATTTTCTACGCTTTGCTACGAATTTTTATTCAATGAGGGCGCCACTTGGCGGCTAAATACGCCTTAAGTGACGATTTTTATTAAAAAGGCCGCATTAAAGGTATGGGTTCCAATAGAATTAGAACTTTGCTATGTTTGACATTGAGATTGTTGTTCCAAAATTTGAAAATTAACTCGAAGCATAAATTCAAGTATAAGTAAGTAAGTACAAGTATAGTAGGTATGGAACAAAACGACATGCTGCGCGCATGCCAAATAAATTGGTATAAGTTCAGAAAGACGATGTTTCATGTTGGTTGATGATGTGAACAAACTATTTTTTTCCTTCCACTTCAAAAATAATAATAAGAATTATAATAATGCGACGAATCTGGCCAAAGTGATATTACTGCAGTTAAAATTGATGTGTGTATCCAACCTTCGGTCAAGAGCCTGTGTCACCGTGGCGGAACCACGCATAAGCATTCACCATGTTAGAAACTCTATCAATTTGCTGCTAACCTTAAACATTAAAACAAAAATGTCATGTCTTTGAGAAAATATCTACTTTATTAAATGTTGAAATGAACCTTGAGAAAATATAAAAGTTTTAATTAATTTATTTAGAGACAATTTGTTAATTAATTATGCTAAAATAAATAAAAAATATCCACTTTACATGCTAAATAGTTAATTTATCGCTTAGCAGCAATAACTAATTTGAATATCTTTAGCAAAATTGTTATTGTTATCTTTTAGTAAGCTAAAAAATCAATCCAATTGTTTGGCTTTCCTGAGACCAATTTTATTTCAATTAGTTTTACGACAAAATGGATAAAAATCTTTAATAAATTGATAGTAACAGTAATATACGCTTTTTAAAGCTATTTATAGGGGTTTTTAGCTTTTTTACGTTCATACCTGTTGGAATAAAGGAGAAGAATAAAAAAATCGAAGGCTAGTAAATCGTTTGCACAAGTGTAGGTAATAAAAACCTTAGAGTTTTTATTGGTGATGCAACTATTCTAATCAATTCTTCCACGCATGGTTTCCTAAAATTCTTTTCCATAAACGTTTTGTAGTCGGGTATTTCTCGTCTAATCACCTGTAGGTATAGGTTTATCATTCAAATCACGACACATCGTGTACTGAATCTCATTCTCGAGTACTTTCCGTACCTCCGACATGGGAGCGCTCTCAAAATATTTGGCTATTTGCAAATCAATGGTGGCAGGTGAATTGCGAGACGGTGTCGCAATCAAATGGAAGTTTTTCTTCGATAAATACAAGCTGGAGAGAAATTCTTTTGTTAGGGCGCAAAATATAATGACATAGTGAGAATTTGGACTAGACACATTTCTACGATACAGGAAAATGGAGTTGGAAAAAATGAAGAAATAATAGAAAAAAAACAAGAAAATTGAAGTTACTACTACTATTCTCTACACTATACTATTTACTTAACTAACTATAATTAAAACAATAACTCCTAACTAAATAAGTCTTTAAATGTGGCGTCAGAAGTTGCTCCACAACTTCTAGTTGACAGCGATGGGGAGACCACACCGCTGTCAACTGGAAGTGTGCCCAAAAGACTTGCGGCATTACCACGTTGTATGTCAATGTTTAACCACTTTTTTTTTCTTTTTTTTTTGGGGGGAGTGACTTCTCCCGCTCTGGGTGCACCGGGAGGGCGTGTCAGACTCTTACTGACTAAAACCCACCCCTGTTCCTCCCTGCCCTGAATGCCTAGGGGCGAGGTAACTCTTTCGAACTTATCCTCAACCCCTAGGCAGAATGTTTAACCTCTGGTCGAGGTAAAAGCAAACCTGTGGATCAAAGTTAGTAAAGCACTTTATTAAAAGTAAAATTGCTTGCAGTCAGATACTTTGCTATAAATTCGATGGCTTAAACACTTGGATTTGGCATATAATCTAGGTAGGATTACATCATGAGTTCCAATTTGAAAAGTTTATCAAAACTAAAAACATTTCGATTTTATTTAAGTTATTTAATTAGTTCAACTGCCCAAATTATAATAACGATTACGAAATCAAAATTTAACGCAGTGCCATAAAGCCCACTTCCAAAAATTAAGGCGAAACAATTATTATCGCATTTAGTATGCGAACTATGCGATGACAAAGTCGTGATGTCTGCCGACCCGACTTTTACTTTGTCTTGTAACAAGTAGACCGTGATTTGTCTAGCTACGTTCCTATTCTACCTCATTTCCATTTCTACGGCACATACGGAATTTTATAATGAGCTAGTTTCTGCTCGCTACTTCATACGCGAGATAGTTCTGGTTTTCATCATTCATTATCATCACCCAACAAGTTACTTTTCAAGCAGTCTGATGCGGTGGGTGGTATTTTTTTAGTTCAGTTGCAGATTTAACGCCATCTTCGTCAGACTCATTGAAAAGTAATTTGTTTGTATTTTTGTAGTTGTTTATTGCAGAAGGTTTTTTTTTTGTAATTTCTAAGTTCATTTTAGTGAGTTACATTTTTAAAATCACCTCCCCAACCATTTATTTTGAAATCTCACATTCATTTATTTTATTACAATTACTCCTCTGCATTTACAGTTTAAAACCAACACGTGCCGAGTAAATTTTAGTGAATAATTATTCAATTAAAATGTTGAAAAATTTCATTTAACAGAAAACATAACACATTAAAATTACACAAAAAGTCATATTCACAAACCCAATAGCGGCCGCCATTTTGTTTTTTTGTTTTTCATTACGCATCATGATTTCAGTCCACTACTGGTTAGAAGGCTTTTTTTTTTGTGGGGGTGGGAAATCATCCAATGAGTTCTCCCGCTCTAGGTCAGCTAGGGCGTGTCAGACTTTTACAGACTAAAACCCACCCCTGTTCCTTCAGATGCCTGAGTGCCCAGGGGCGCGGTAGCTCTGTTTCGAATTTATCCAGGACCCCTGGGCAGACTGGTTTTATACCTGTCTTTATTCTGTTATAACTCTCGGTTACGTGCATTCCTCATGTAGGTTTCCCGCGACTTTGGCGATATCTTCAAACCAACGTGTTTTTCTTGTTTTTAACATAAAATATGTCGTATGACACTCAGTAATAGTGTATCTGATCTTTCTATCAATGAAATCAGAACAGCAACATCCAGAGAATTACCTTTGAAAAAATATAAACACACAATTTTAAGTTTTTATAATATTTACTACAGTTTAGATGAGTAGGTATATTCCTTTACTTCTACTAGCATTCCTATTTTTAAGGTTCCGTACTCGAAGGGTCCAAACGGAGCCCTAAAGTTGTCACTCACGTGTCCGTTTGTCTGTCCGTCCGTCGTCTGTCACAAAATACCAATATTCGGTACGGAACCCTTAATATGCGAAATATCCGACACGCACTTAGCCGGTTTTTAAAGTGTTGAAGACTCACAGGCCAAGTCTATGCTGGCAGTCATGTTTCATTTTCTTCTTGAGGCAAATTTTCCGGTTTAGTGTCGTGATACTGTTGTTCTGTAATGGAACTGCCAAGCGTATTAACCAAGCGTATTATTGACTAATGCAGGACGCGTTAGTAAATAATACGCTTGGTTGATTCCTTCAGTGAGGACATGCATCTGATTTCTAAGGAATGCTGAACTCATCAAACTGTTCAGTCTGTTTAAACTTATAGTCTTTAATGAGGTTGTATGACCATCTTGCGAAAGTGTAGTGATTAATGCTGATGCCTTCTCTGTATGAGAAGAAACCTTTGCCCGTTATAGTAATTTTTAGGGTTCCGTACCTCAAGGAAAAAAGGAACCCTTATAGGATCACTATGTTGTCCGTCTGTCCGTCTGTCGAGACCCTTTTTCTCAGGAACGCGTGGAGATATCAAGCTAAAATTAATATCAAGTACTCAGGTCTGCAATCTCTTGGAGCAGTGAAAAAAACAAAAACTTCTAAGTCAACGCAATCAAAAGATATGGACGTTTATGCTCCGTTTATGCCTCATACTCGTATTTTGACACTCATGGGAAACAAAACCTATAGGGTACTTCCCGTTGATCTAGAATCATGAAATTTGGCAAGAAGCATTGGCATAGAGCACAAGTACTATAAAGGAAATAAAATACTTTTTAACCGACTTCGAAAAAGGAGGAGGTTATCAATTCGGATGTTTGTATTTTTTTTTTTTTTTTTTTTATGTATGTTCGGGCATAACTCCGTCATATATTGACGAATTTGCAAAATTCTTTTTTTGTTCGAAAGGGGTTTATTCCGAAATGGTCCCATTTAAATTTAAAAAAGATCTGATTATGGGTTTCGGAGACAGACAACGGAACTCTTCAAAAATTGACAGCAAATCAACCGCGATTGCTGCTATCGTATGTCTATGAATTGTTAACACAGTTTCATGGGGAACCACAACTAAAAAGTGAAAAATAAAAACTTTTTTACAAAAAAATAGAACCGACTACCAAAAAAAGTGCAAAATAAATTTTATTTCGGAAGTCGGTGTCAAAAAACACAGACACAAAACAGGAACACCGACTTCCGAAATTAAAGTTATTTTGCACTTTTTTTGGAAGTCGGTTCTATTTTTTTTTAACAAAAAAGTTAACCGACGAAAAAGAACTAAAAACCAAAAAATAAATAAAACTTTTAAGTCTTGAGTAATGAGCATATTTACCTACATAAAATATCAAATTTTATATAAACTAATTTTGAGTCTGCGCCAATTAATAAAATGATTAATTACCTACTTACAGCCTTCTTCATTTGTAGTACTTATAAAATTTAGATATTTAATAATCAGATTGTTGTTTGGCGCCGGTTTTTTTTTTTTTTTCGCCGCCAGTCGCTTCATGTAAAATACTGGTATTCAGCTGCATCCGGTTAGAGTGGAAGCCGACCCCAAGATAGTTGGGAAAAGGCTAGGCAGATGATGATTGTTGTTTGGCGCCGACTCAAAATTAGTTTATATAAAATTTGATATTTTTACGTTTAGCGTTTCTGTATGTATGTTCGGCCGTCACTTCGTTTTTTATGAACCGATTTTGATGATTCTTTTTTTCTTAGATAGGGTATACCTCGGGTATATAATTTTTTTTTATTCCTGCCTACATTCAATTCATATGTCACTGGTAATTGCAAACACTGTTTAATAAGAAACAACTGACTTCCAAAACTACGGTCGTCAAACGACGACGACGACGACGGTCGGTAGTCGGTGTCAAATAACGAAGAAGTAAAAATACAAACACTGACTTCCGAAATTAAAGTTATTTTTTAATTTTTAGTGTATTTTTTTTTTGGAAGTCGGTTGTTTTTTTTGTTACATGTGTTTCATCCCTCCCTTTCACACGACCATACCAAGATAAGTGGTTCGCTTTCAACTTTTCTATGACTGGCGCCACTATTAAACTACCTCTAATGTACTCATTTCTCACTTTATCCATTCTCGTTACTCCAAACATCCATCTCTACATTCTCATCTCGGCCACATGCAATCTTTCTTCTTCCGTCTTTTTCACAGCCCAACATACCCATACAGTACGACAGGTCAATCACGGACTTATAGATTTTCCCCTTTAACTTGAGGGGCATCCGTCGTTCGGTCCTTAAAACTGTAATCAGCCGCCAGTACTAGCCGCCAGTACTAGCCGCCAGTACTAGCCGCCAGTACTAGCCGCCAGTACTAGCCGCCAGTACTAGCCGCCAGTACTAGCCGCCAGTACTAGCCGCCAGTACTAGCCGCCAGTACTAGCCGCCAGTACTAGCCGCCAGTACTAGCCGCCAGTACTAGCCGCCAGTACTAGCCGCCAGTACTAGCCGCCAGTACTAGCCGCCAGTACTAGCCGCCAGTACTAGCCGCCAGTACTAGCCGCCAGTACTAGCCGCCAGTATAGCCGCCAGTACTAGCCGCCAGTACTAGCCGCCAGTACTCGCCGCCAGTACTCGCCGCCAGTACTCGCCGCCAGTACTCGCCGCCAGTACTCGCCGCCAGTACTCGCCGCCAGTACTCGCCGCCAGTACTCGCCGCCAGTACTCGCCGCCAGTACTCGCCGCCAGTACTCGCCGCCAGTACTCGCCGCCAGTACTCGCCGCCAGTACTCGCCGCCAGTACTCGCCGCCAGTACTCGCCGCCAGTAACCAACCAACATACATAATATATGTATACACATACATAACACCAATAACGTTGTGCGTTGTAACTTTGAATGCAGTGAGCGAGCATGGTGAACTATGCTCGGAGGACCGAGAGAAGGAAGGGAAAGGAACGAAGGAAGGAAGGAAGGGGCTTTAACCTTTTTTTTTTTGGGGGGTGGGTGAAGCGGGAGGGCGTGACACTCTTACTGACTAAAACCCACCCCTGTTCCTTCCTTGCCTGAGTACCCAAGGGAGCGATAACTCTGTTCCGTTCTGTTGTCATCTCTTTGAGGCGCACGTGGAACACTACGCGCCGTCGACTCACGGGCCTGGTGCTGATCGGACGGCGAGCTACCTATTACTCACCGTCCGCAGGCCCGCGTCGGAGGGCTTTTACCCTGAAGTGGGATTAGGACAGAATTCATCATCATCATTTTAACCAAAAGACGACCACTGCTGAACATAGGCTGCCCCCAAGTGTCGCCACAACGGCTGCGGCGTGATTTGTGAAAATTACCGTCGCCCTTTGGAAACATAGTAATGCAAACATGTGTGTGTTGTTAGGGTTCCGTAACCGAAGGGTAAGCAACAGGACCCTAATACTAAGCCTCCGCTGTCCGTCCGTCCGTCCGTCAGCGGGCTATATCTCCAGTTGAAATTTTCACAGAATGTGTATTTCTGTAGCCGCTATAACAACAAAAAATAAAACTAAAATAAAATAAAAATTAAAGGAGACTGCCCTACTAGAAACGTGTTTTTTTGGGCTTTTTTGCTTGATCTTAATAATGGCAACAAGTAGACGCTTATAATCTTGTGCGATGGTACGGAACCCTTCATGTGAGAGTCTGATTCACACTTGACCGGTTTTTACATTATCTGAACGTTTGGTACGGAATCCTTCATACGCGACTCCAACTCGCGCTTGTCCGGTTTTTCACATTATCTGAACGTTTTGACAGGTGTCTGAATCTGACGTCTCAATAATGCCATCTGGTGTAGGTACGTCATGGCATTCAAGCCCTCAATTGTGGACTTTTAATCTCTTTCGTTAGCGCTTATATACAATGACATTATAAATCAAGGGTTTCTAGAAGACAGTAGGTACTAGAAGCCAAAACTATCATAAAAAAACTTTTTACAAAAAAAAAAAACTGACTTCCATAAATAATACTAAAAAATGCAAAATCGTATCAGATCCTGATTTCCTTGGCATGGAACCATCCTTGAGGTATACCCTATCTAACAAAAAAAGAATCATCACAATCGGTTCATAAAAAACGGAGTGAAGGCTGAACATACATACAGAAACGCTAAACGTGCCCACAATTTTCGAGGTTTTCTCTTAATTTTATTTATTTTATTCAAAATATATATACGGTCGAATTGAGAACCTCCTCCTTTTTTTTTCGTCGGTTAGTAAAAATCCAAAAACTGTAAATTTGAAGTTTAAGTTAGTTTAAGTTGTAAGTTTACAAATAGTTGTGTGTTGTAGTTGTTAGTGATTACAAACTTAATTGTAGGTTGTAAGTAAAATAACAGCGACCTATATCGATTTATGGGGCGAACAGTTTTCCGACGACATAGTTAAGTTTTTTTCGAGATTCGATTCCCATGATGGACGAACTATACTGTTACATATCTTCTCTATCTCTTTCTCTTTCTTTATCTCTTCAAGTTTGTACGGAACCCTCGGTGCGCGTGTCCGACTCGCACTTGGCCGGTGGGGCAAGGTAAGGTAAGGTAAATTTACCACATTTATTTATTTATAATTTAACATTATGCACTAGGAATAAATTAACACTGTACAAAGGCGGACTTAATACCTTAATTATCAGATGGCTGCTCCCGCTCTGGGGTGTCAGGTCAGACTCTTGCTGACGTGCATTCCAGGCCCGCGGTGACTCTTTCAAACACTCTACGACCGGCAGTTATAGTCTGGTATTATAATTATGACCGAGCAGTGTCACAGTGTGAGTTCCAACTACCACTTAATAAATATTATTATTTTTTGTTTGTTACCTAACGGCAATATTACTCAAGCAGATTTTGGCTGTTCTTATTTCAATTGCTGTTTTCAGTCAACCAAACACAACCACTGAGCAACATAATTAACAGCAGATTGAATCGCAAATGGGCTTTCAAAAACCCATAAAATGTATTCAAACGATAAAGCAACAGACAGAAAGTTAAACATGTAATAAATTTCAATTCAAATAGAAATTAGTTACCTCCACTAATACAGAGTCGCTAATTATTATGTCTTAAACATTTAAATGTCCATAAAATCTATAATAGGCTCTATGAATGGTCAGATGCGAGAAAAGGGCTCGTCTGTTTCTAAGGAAGGGAAATTATGCAAGGCGCGTGAGCCGGTCGCATGTGCGACTTTCCGCTGGTGTTGCGAGCATAATCGTAAACGTGATCACACATTAGTGTTGCCAGTTAAATAAATATGCGAAACAATATTTCTTTAGTGGCATAGTTATGATAAATTAGAGGTAGGTAGTTTGTACTTCAAGGTAAGTTCACCTGCAGTGGCCTTTTATTTTTATTAAACTAGGTTTTTTTCGCGGTTTTGCTCCTATTCAATGTACTTGAATGAATCAGAATCAGCATTGCCGGCGATAACGATGTGGATGAATGAGCTGTACTCCTCTCTCTCGATATTTTATGCCGCTTGTACATATTTTAATTATTAAGTTATTTATTAGTTTAGTTATGTATATTGTAATCAAATAATAAAATGTTCCATTTCCTTTTGTTTTAAAAAACGTTGCCCTACACGTTACACTACGAATTACTCCTGTATCGTGGGTGCGTTACATATAAACTCACATACACCCAGACCCGCAAGAACTATCTGTAGACCATACAAATATTGGTTCAGTGCGGGAATCGAACTCTCGGTTCAATCAAAATCGGACACGCAGCGCAGCAGTCGAACGCTCAGTCACTAACCAATCGTGTCGTGAACCAAACCTACGGGAAATGTATATTTTTCTAAATTACAAGTAGATTACTCTCTGCGTTAGTGTAATTTCCTATCAGTGAAAGAATGTCCGTAATCGGATCAGTAGTAGATACCTAGTAGTAATCGGATAATACGCCAGGTTCTTCCAAAGATTATCTCCTCAACACAAACAAACAATTTAACCTCATTATGATACATATCTTTAGATGGACATAAAAAATGGTTGTATTTTTATTGTTGCCATCTTCAAAGTTGCTGGAGCGTTTTATTGACATTATTCAATAGCTTAAAGCATAGCATAACCAGCCTTTTAATGTGCCCGCTGCTGGGACACAGGCCTCCTCTCTTTGAGAGGGCCCAATGCGGGTAAGTTGATGTCACATGTCTTCAAAGTTTTAATTTTAAGACATGCCGATTTCCACACGAACTTTTCCTTCACCGTTTTGAGAACAGTGGTGATGAAATAATTTACACAAAGTTTAATTAAGTAGTATAGTATCTATATATATATAATTACTAAACTAAACGAACCAATATTTATTAATATCAATATTAATAAATATTGGTTCGTTTAGTATAAAAGCCCCCTATCTTCAAAGGCCACGGTATGATGTACAAACCGCTGACTATAGTGCTAAGTATGTACTTTACTTAGCAAAGAAGCCTTCGATAAGTTTTATTCTCCTAGCCTTGAGGTATACCTACATAGGTGTCGATATACTGTGCAGAATAACTGCAAACAGTTATAACATAAATTTTAGATAAATTACTTGAAAATACTGTCACTGTCTCTCTTTTAAATCCATTCAAAGGTTGTCTTTGAAAGATCTCTTTTAGCGATATGATTGCCCATTATGTCACCCCACAAAATGTTTTACCTTTTCTGTGACTTATAAGGTGTACATTATAAAGAGTATTTATATCTATCTCCTAAAATAGGAAAACCCACCCATGGCTTTATTAAAGTTAGTATTGAAGTTAACTTTAACGTCTAACGTTGCTTCACCATAAATCCCTATAAACAATGAAAGATTCATCAATCTTTAGACCCATAACAAATCATAAAGCATACTTATACAGCTTTGTCGTTTTCATCACGGAACATATCCCTTACTTGGTCGTTTAGTGTCTTCTCCGGCGATTACTGAGAACCTTCACAATGTTTTATTGTCTTATTATTTAACAGAGGTGTTTATAGATTCATTTTAAGAGTATACCTTGGGCATCATTGTCCCTTAGTTACCAAGATACAATAATTTTATATCTGTTACGTGGTTAAGCATTTATTGAACTTAGTAAACTCGGTATTTAATGTGAATAATTGTACGAATTTAAAAGGATTCTCTTGCTGCCCTATTGATGTGAAATATCTATTGGTACATCTTGACAGTAAAACCGACTCGTATGCAGCGGCTGACGGCAAACGGCATGACGTTCTCTTACATGCCCCCTCTACGCAACCGCTCTCGACTCTCTTGTATTTGTGTTTTTTATATATGTGACTACATTTTTAGGGTTCCGTACCCGAAGGTTCCAAACGGAGCCCTTATTGCTGTCACTCGCGTGACCGTCTGTCCATCTGCCTGTCTGACACATAAGTTTAACAGCCAAACGGTTGGAGCTACAGTCTTAAAATTTTCACGTATAAGCATCTTGTTGACCCAAAGCCATACAACTATTCAAAAATACATTTGGTACGGAACCCTAAATGTGCGAAGTCCGACACGCACTTGGCCGGTTTCTTTTATTGATTTCCATTATTTATTTATTTTATAATTGATAGGCTCGTGTTTGACTACGATATCACCTGATGGTAGAGATGATGTGTTCGACGATGTTGCAGGTTGTAGCTATCAGGAAACAGACTCCGGCGGGGAATTCCACTCCTTAGCTGTACGCACAATGAATTTGATCCCATAACGTTTTGTGCGTATGGGTGGGATGTCCACCTATGTAGGTACTTGTGGCGCATCGCAACACTCTCCGAAATTGTACCGATAGAAAACCGATCGGTTAGCAACTCGTCGTCGATGACTGGCACTTTGACTCGATGAGTGCATCATTGCTCCTCTTGGCTCATTTTTCAATTGACTGAAGCGTATCAAGCTGGTATATGGCAGATCCGTCTCAGAGATAAGAACAGTACCTACTTCATACACGATCGAACTAATTAATTATATTTTTTACCAACAACTATGAATTTTACGAGTACCTACATCAACCGGACGTCACGTGACGGTCAACTTTATTTTCAATTATTTTTAGGCTTTTTTTTTTGGTGCAACATGTCTTCATATTTCAATATTCACTATTAATTTGTTCTCTACATCTCAGTAGACATCCCTAATCTAGTCATATCAACATACACTCAGTCTATCCTTAGTTTGTTTGGTGCATCTACAATAAATTAAAATTCGTTGTAGTATAAAAGAGTTATAAAAAATTCAATTGTCCATCGCCCACCTCCATTTTTATTTTTGAAACCATAATTACTACTGGCAGTAAACCATAACAGGTATTGTCACAATTCAATATCTAGTATATGCTGAAGCAAAATTGATTATGGTTGCTACTTAATAAACTAAATTTGTACGAAACGCTTGAACAAAAGCTGTCTCAATTCTATATATTATTTACTCTATATTCGTATTTCAGTAACCGTGTCTAAAATTTAAATACCACTCATGCAGACTACACTAAACAAACTATAAAAGTTAAAGCTTTCGAGTGATATTTATTTTTTAGAATTACTCGAGCTCATTGATGTTAGATTTTTTCTTCTAAAATTTAAAGTTTACTTTATATACACGACGCGTGCCTTCTATTTGAAATCGACTATGCATGACCACTTCAAAACCGCAAAAGCTTAACAAAATCCTGCTAAATCATTTTGATACACATCTAAACTATCGGATGACTTCACGAAACCGTATGGAAAAAGCACAAAGTAAAACACTCGATCTACATTCTGAGTGGTTACAGAATATCGCGTGCCATAATAAAATATCGTCCGTTACCCACTCGTTACTCGTTACATGGTGCCGTTACCGAATTGACCATAATAGGCCGCCACTGCGCGTGCGCATCGATCTCTCTTAATTAATTTGTCACAACCATAATCGACGGCCATCTTGAAAGATTTGAAAATGGAAAGAATTTTAACGAATTACACACATTGGCGTTGATGAAACGTCTGTTTCCTTGATACTATACAGGACAGGCAACCTTAAACACACCTTCGGCGATAGAAATTTTAAATGTACGAGTAAGCTTGCAAACCAACCGGTAATACTCCGTTACTTCCCGGATTCGTATTGTCTTAAGGGCATCCGTTTTATGTACTACAAGTAATCTAAACAAATGTCCAATGTAATAACCTGAAAGACAAATGAGCAGTTGCAACTGTTAAAGCAGCCTGGCTGGGCAACTATGTCAAAGAGGCCATAACTCGCGAAATATTTAGGTATGTACGTACCTAAGTACAGTTTATCGTTCGGTAGCGGTGGTCCAGCCGAGGTGGGGATCGGAACACCTCGTGTGGACCGTTATGACGGCCACATTGGCCACAGCAAAGTGGTAACGCCTTCCGTACTTCACAGAGGCGGTACGTAAACTATACATGTATTTACAGTTAAGTACATTATGTATGGGGGTTTTCATCAGTTTTTGTGTCGACATTAACCTTAATAAGGTTTGGAGCCGGTCAGCGATTAGCTTCCCTCATGCGTCGTTTCTTGTTCAAACTATACGCCTATCAGCCTCAAAGGAATTTGCGGATTTATGAGAAGCTTCCGCTTTATGAATACTTGTAAATTAAACTTGAAAGAAAATGCAAATAAAATGGTAACTATGTTTGAATTACTTTCCGAAAGGCGGTTATTTCTACCAACAAGTCCTATGCCATATACTTTATACAACTATTGAACAATACTCATACATCGTAAAAAGCTCAAGAAACCACTTGACTGACACGGGCTTACTAAATACCTACTATTCAATTTATTGTAAAGAATCTATTCTATTAGTCATACAATCAATAGTCTCGTTCATTTACATTCGGACGCGAGCATTGTTAGAATTTAGACTTTTTTGCTTCGAAAGTATGTCTTAAAAAGGAAATGAAGCGTAAAAATACTAGTTTGGAATACATGTATGGAAGAGTTCTGTTTGCTTAACACATTCAGTGAATTGATTGTTTTTACTAAGGCTTCTGTTATTTTACCTTTTTAAATTTTTTTCATAATATTTTGACGTGATAATGTGTTCATAAGTGATCGTCATCTGTCGTAGTATAGTCTAAGGTCCTAGATCATTTCCCGTGAATATTTGTAAGAGGCAGAACGTCATAGCCACTCATGAAATTATCGACCAACCCGCTGTGAGTGCTAAGTGCTGCCTATCTTCACCATAATTTCTAAGTCGTTTCTTACGACATCCTTACTAATGTAGTAATAAAATCTAGGATGCTAGATTACGAACAACCTTGGCAATGGCAAACTTGCAAGATTAGGTCCAAAACTAAGATTTCATCAGCGGAATGGCCTAATCCGACGATTTATATGCAACCTGACTGTATAGTTGCGTAAAGATTAAGATAATAAATATTTCGATTAATGTTACATTTTATTGGTATGGCTAAAGTGTGGTCATACTTGGAGATTTTTTATAGACGCCAGCGACCTGCCTTAAGACCAAACATACACATAGTGGAGATGAAAAATGAAAAAGGAGAAGAAAATGAGTTGGGATTGCGCGATGAATACAAATCGTTGTTAGTCTTTGAGGAAATAATTTCCAATAATAAGCGCGATTTTCAGAAAACCTTGGACACGTAGGAACGTATTTAAAAAGATACTGATTGAAATAAAGCTAAAAAAAAAACAAATAAGGAAGAGCCAAATCTCAAAATCTAAATTCGGCATTTAAATCTCATCTTAATTCCAACAAACATGCAATTTACTGAATAATGAACAGAAATAAAAGAGCATATAATATTTTACGCCAACACCGAGATGATTGTGGAACACGATAATAATATGCGCATATAGAATATAATCACGGCAGTAATTAATTTGAAATTACATAAAAATGCAAAGACTAGCATGGTCTGCTCATAATAGATAGTTACAGTGGCTGGGTTTGCGCGATCAACTGTGACTACATACATTGTAGGAGCTAGGCGGATGACATGTCTATTATGTTCTCTAGCTATTGTAGGATCCTCTGTTAGACCTTTATGAAGAGGTTATTTTCATTGTACCTAGAGATGCTTCCCTCATGCTTCGATTCTTGCGTCAAGGTTTTATGCCTATTAGAATTTGCAGATATATAAAAGTTTTTGCTTTATAATACATGTAAACTGAACTTGTAAGAAACCGCATATGGAAATTGTAACTAAGTTTTAATTACTGTTCGAAAGACAGTTGTTTCTACCAACTTTAAGTCCTGTGCTATCTTCTTTATACAGCTATTGGACAATACTAGTATATCAAAAAAAGCTCAAGAAAGCACTTGACTGACACGGGATTACTAAGTAGTATTCAAAATATTTTAAAAAATCTATTATATTAGTCATACATTAATAGTTTCGTAAAAATAATGTTTGCAGTGCACTTACTCATATTCGATTTGTTTTGGACGATATATTTGATTTCGATACAATTGTATAAACTCAAGTTCTTCAAAATTAACAGACAGATGTGTTGAGTTTTTTTGCACCATTTCTTCTTCCTAATCAAAACAGTGGTGACGGGCAGGCGTTTTTGGATGACTGTTTTATGTAAAACTTTGATGTTTAAAAAGTGCTAGCGCTGGGCCTAGTTTGAATAAATGACGTCTGCTTTTGTATTCGTGATTATTCGTATGGATAAGTTTGAATCCATTTTCCGTGAAAATACGAATTCAATATGAATAAGTGCACAAATTTCCAATAGCTTTCTAATTCACGTGTTGACCTTATTACATTTATGACCGCCATTTTTTAAGCAAACAGAATCTTTGCAATCTTACAAGATATTTGTTTATTATTTTAATTTTATAAATTGATTAGAGGGGAAACGTTTGAATTCGCAACCTGCTCTGTCGGATTTTTTCAAACATTTAATTTTCAAATCTTTATTAATACACCCGTCAATTACAATTTATTGAATCAACACCAGGCTAGGTGAAGAAGGAAGAAGGAAATAAGATTTTTTAAGAAATCTTTTTTTTTCTTTTTCTTATACAAAAGAGTAGGTACCGTTACATGTTAACGTCTATTTGATCGACCTTTCTTGTTAACCAAACTTTTCATAAATCAAATTATACCGATCGAGACCGTAACGAGGCGATACTGATAAACCACCGATATATTATTTAGACATACCGAGTCTGTTATTAGAGCTGTCTCATTAAAACTATACGAAGAAGGCAGGCCTAGTCAAATAAGTTTAAGTAAGTAGGTTTTTGTCAGGTTCGTTAACTGGGTCAATGAACTCCATGAATGCATAAGTATCGACTGTATGATCATCGTCATTACCGGTAGCTGATTATTGGTGATGATATTCAAATAAAATAAATTAAATTACCAATGACGTTCGAGGAGGTGCAAATCATTAAATTAATACGGTCAAGTAGTACATTCATTTGATATAACAATAATAAGTAACAATTTAATTAATTATTTTAGTTTTTTTTTCGATACCGATAAGTGTTGCTACCATAGATGTTAATTAATCGACTAATCAGCAAAAAATATTAGACAATAAATAACACTTGCCCATCACTAAAGACTTTGACGTATCAAAACGTCAAAAGTGCAAATAGATTTTATAACGGTTGTTTTTAGCAAACTAATAGTAAATTAACCTTTTGACGAAGCTGATTGGTCTGTAATAATTTAAATTGTGACATTAATCAAGATGCACCTTGACCTTAGATTGTGATCGATGCCTTATTTCTAGAGCACTTAATTACATTTTAGATTGGATACTTATTTATTGGTTCTTAAACACATTAGGAAATACTATGTCAAAAATGAAAGAGTGCTTCAAATTGCATTAGTAATAGTGGGAACTACTTGATAGTTTCCTATTTATCTAGTATCTATATTTACAAGCAAATTCGACTAAGACGAGGGTCTGAAAGTCAAAATTCCGTGATTGTTTTTAGTACTTTTTCGTTTTTCTAAATTAGCAACGTAAATTGATATAGGTAAGTTCCTCTTAGATTTTTAGGAGCGATGCAAATACTGTGCATCATAAGGCGCAATATTATAAACAAGAGATAAACTGAAATGATTTAGAAGGCTCGAATAGACTTGCTTGCTAAAATCTAAGTATCTGAGTAATCAGAACATAGGAAAGTCAAATTTATTCATAATCATAGTCTCGGAAAAATTACACGGATTTTATAGTTCAATAGGCCATTTCTATTAAAGATTTTTATTATGTTGTTTATGTTAACCCGCGTATTAAACCTTCTAATTCCGTCACTACCTTTTAATGTTTATCGTTATAGTAGGTACTAATTACGGATTATACCACCCTTGAAAAATGTTATCTTAAAACCTTTTGAATACATGTCAACAGCGTGAATTTAACATTAAAATAATATTTTAATGTTACCGAAACTCAGGTCCCCAAGATACAGTTTCAACCTAGTTTGGGGACCACCGTCTAAACAAACTGATTGTTCAAATAGTTACGGATTAGGTAGTTTATGTTGTAGATAGGTAATAGGATATTTGCCTAAACTATCGAATAAGTCTGTCAGTTATATTACCAAAAACTATTGGACGCGTATTTTTTCTTTTGTTACGTAAACCAAAAATTAAGACGATACAGTGAGTTGAAATTTCGCTTGACTTCACGGTGTGCGACACTTTTTACCACTAAGTGACGTAACGAGGCCCAAGTATTTTATTTTATAACAATGAACATATAAACTTATTCTACTTTGAACTTACTTATTTAACTTGGAATATTATTTTCTCATACTAGAGCAAAAATAACGAACTAGTAAAACTTACTTGTAAATTTTTAGAACCAAAGCACCTGTCAATACGCGTTTTTTAGAAAGTTTAATATAAGAATAGTACAAAAGCTAATTACAATCTAGGCAACGTGAAATACCGCATCAACATGTATTGTGGAGTGTGTGCGTCAATTAACTCTTGTTAATTATTGAGAGCGCTTCTTTTTACAGAGAGCCGCTTGTGGGAACCCACCGGAACAATATTATCGGAAGCAGGCACACCATGTTGTACATGCATCTGTATGTGTAAGTAATTAGATGCACATAGCTTGAGAAAATAGAATATAATTTAAAGGTTCTTAACACTTTCGCTGGCATCCTTCCCTTATTCAATTACCCTACTATTCTTGCGTTTGTGTAAGAGGAAAATATAAAAAAGTCTTAAAAAAACTTTCTATTCTGCCAATCGGAGGTGTGCAAAATGTATTTTTTCAATGCGCTCGTTAAAACGAACAGTCCCGAAGTGTAATTTTCAACGGCACCACTTTCGCAAATGCAAATTACACCGTTTACGTGAAAAAATATTAAAATAAACACTTTCATCTGTAATATTTATGTAAATAAATGAAATAATGCGAAACTTATGATAAGTAAGTTAATTAGATGACGTAATTAAGTTAACATTAAATTTAGATACCAGATCAATTCAATTAACTGCGCCTGTTAAGGAATATTTAAAAGCAGTGGCTTACCTAACGCTTCGTTCTTGTGAAGACCGTGTGAACACTCAAATGCAGGAACAATGAAACATGATGTTTACGTATGATAGTAAATCAAATTAAAATCTGTTCACATTGATAAAGTCCACTGTTTATATTTTTTACCATAGAGCACTTGTTTTTCTAATTTTGAATTTGGAATGTGGCGCGCGATTTTCGGGGTTTTCTATGGATGTTCCGTTGAACTACTTGGGAGTTAGTCGATTTTTTTTTGGTTCGATTATTTCGCAAACACGTGTGTTCCCGGGGAGTGCGCACGCGAGGTGACTCGCCGGTACCGCGAGTGTCGGATAAATGGCGAGTGGATGCAGAGAGCACCTGCGCGACTCATCTGCGGACATATAGTATTGCACCGGAGCTGTTAGATGTTACACACGGATAAATTATTTTACTATTTCTTTTCGTACGGAACTCGCGCCACACCGCCTCACCGTTTCAAAATATCTACTGATAGGTTATTGATCATGATTTCACCGTAGTGTTAATAGAATATGTATTTTTTCTCTTTACTCAAAAACATAATTATCCTTGAAGGTAGTTTTCCAATTTGTTTTAATTTTTAATTAAATTACTTAGATGCATTTTTAATTATTTATTTAAACTTTATATGTGTGGCGGATTTAAGGCAACAAAGGCATTTTCTATCAGTCAAACTTTGGGTTAACCATAATACAATGTGTTATTTGTTCAACATTATATAAATAATATTTAAAATCGAAAATAGTGTCATTAAGATAAGTTATTTATTTATACTAATAAAATTCATAAATATATGCTAAAATAATAAACTAATAAAAACTATGATAAATATCAAACAAAATAGTTAACTAATAAAACTCAAAATTTAGTCATCAAGACGAAGACACAACTAAATTTGTGAAGACTTTAAAATTTCCTCTCACTTTTCTTGATGTCAAGGGGAAGCTTATTTTTGTAGAATAATAGAGGAAAAGGTGGTAACTTTATCGATAAACTGTATAACTATAAAAAATTAACCGACGAAAAAGAACTAAAAAGCAAAAAATAAATAAAACTTTTAAGTCTTGAGTAATGAGCATATTTACCTACATAAAATATTAAATTTTATATAAACTAATTTTGAGTCGGCGCCAAACAACAATCTGATTATTAAATATCTAAATTTTATAAGTACTTACAAATGAAGAAGGCTGTAAGTAGGTAATTAATCATTTTATTAATTGGCGCCGACTCACCAAAGAAACCAAAGAATAATCAAAATCTATTCACAAATGGCGGAGATATCGCGTAACAAACATACAAAAAAAAAACATACAGACAAATTGAGAACCTCCTCTTTTTTGAAGTCGGTTAATAAAAAATGAGATGCTCGGCAAGCGCGTCACTGACATGAGAACGGCAGACCGATTGATTTTTTTTTAATGTTCGAATGTTGCCTGGAACTACTATCAACTAAATGTGTTTTTCTGCATGGGGTTCTGAACAGAATTCGATCAGGACATCGTCTGTCGATAAAGCTAGAAATAAATAAAGTTGCAAAAGAAAATAAAGAAAAGAGTAGATGAAACCGGCCAAGTGCGAGTCGAAATAACGCACGAAGGGTTCCTTACCATTTTCTATAAAAATGGCAAAAAAAACTCGTTTGTTGTATGGGAGACCCCTTAAATATTTATTTTGTTCTGTTTTTTTAGAATTTGTTGTTATAGCGGCAACAGAAATACATCATCTGTGAAAATTTCAACTGTCTAACTATCACACAGCCACAGCCTGGTGACAGACAGACAAACGGACGGACAGCGGAGTCTCAGTAATAGTGTCCCGTTTTACCCTTTGGGTACGGATCCCTAAAAATGAAAAGTGTCAATAGTCTACTACTACCTAATGTCAGTGTTGAAATAGAAACAGTAAAATGAGCTTTACGAGCTGTTAATGTGAGCGAGCTGTATGCCTTCCTTGTATATGGAATTGAAAACAATGAGGTTTTTATTAAAAACCTCACATTTATAGTGTCATTGTATTTTTATGAGAATCTGCACAGGTTTTACTGCTGCAAGCAACGCCTCTAGCTGGCAAGATATACGTTTACCTTCTGGAATCGTGATAAGGGACATTTAACGCGTCAAGCCCCTCATTAGCAGACACAATTAAAAACCTATTGTTATGGCGACGCGAGGGGCCTGATGCGTTAAAAACAGAATTTGTTTGTTTAGCACTAAACAAATTATGTATTATCTTTTAAATATACGCTTAGCTTCGTCATAAGGCTTAACAGTCACCAAAAGAAGAGGGCTATGCACGGAGTTTCTTACGTAGTCGAATAAGGAATGATGATATCCGCAAGAGAACCAAAATTACCGACTTTGCCCGAAGAATTTTGTCGCCAAACTGAAGTGGCAGTGGTCAGGGCACATTCCTCGCAGAACAGATGGTCGATGGGGCCGAAAAGTTAGTGGCGAACGCGTACCGGAAGACGCAGCGTTGGAAGGCCTCCAACAAGGTGGACCGATGACTGGTGAGGGTCGCGGGTAGCCGATGGATGCAACGCACAAGGGCCCAATTCTGTAAAATAACTAACTTGTCAATAGTGTGTCGGTGGTGTCTCAATAGAATAGTCATTGACATTTCGTATTTTACAAATTATTTATGGTCATTGACTTGCCACTGTAGTGCTATTGCAACGCCATAGTAAGACTATTATAATAATTGCTAGTCTGGTCCACTATAATGTGTCAATGGCATCGTGATGGCGAAATTTACGGTACTCTGTAAATATTTTAGGTGTATTTGACAGTTGTGTCCTGTCTAAGGTGTTTCAATAGTGTTTAAGGACCGGTCATATTATGGCGGACACTTGGGGGAGGCATAATTATGTCCAGCAGTGGCGGTGGTGGTGGTGTTGGTGGTAGTTATACAGGCTGTAACGGGACTGGGTGATTATATTTTAGATACTTCTTCTGCCCTTGGAAATGAACAACTTTCTTCAAGAATGTCATAGTAAACATCCATTTGGACCATCTTGGTTTTTCCTAACACAGTTGTCATCACCTGACCAAAAAAAATATGGGAGTTCAATTTGTTTTCGGAATTGATTTTATTGTTGAAGAAAAGTGTTAATTTCATTGGGCAGAAGCAGTATTTAAATGTAACCACCCATTTTCGTTACACCCTGTATCTGATGCAGGTTGGCCAAAAATCTATAATGAACACAGTAGGTATCAATTAAAAAAAAAGTCATTCATTCAAACTAGTCTGAGAGCCAGCACTTTATGAACGTTTAAGTTCCACATGCAGTTAGTGCCCCAAAATCACCCGCCCGACACCACTTCCTAGTGTTTTAGCTGGGATGAAGAAGTGGCGCAACAATATTCTACGCAACACATCTGTCTGTTAAGACATTTATCACCAAAGTAACCCAGGTACCTACTAAACCACCAACGATCAATGCTTAAACCAATTGATTTTAATTGCACTCAGTTGAAGTTCAAATTCTCCACCCGGGGGTCCAACGCGGTTTTAATTGAATTGTTACTTGTAAAACGCCTATAAAATCGTACTCAATCTTCTACACGCCTAATATTGATTAAAGAAATGGCCATCTTAATCTATTTTCTTTAAGAAAAACTGATACAAGAACTACTGAATCATTATAAAGTGATTTTGATGATAACATAAAAACTATAACTGCAAATGGAACTGCGAATGAGCCTTTTCCTAAAAAATATAAATCAATCAATCTGCCGAGCGTTTTCGCAGCTATGTTATACTAGATTCCGCGAGCAGCTTCGCCCGGGTGTAATTAGTTCTTCTCCCACTACAAATTATAGCCTATGTGCTATTTCATATTGTAATCTATCTCTGTGTCAAATTTCTTTCAGTTCCATTCAGCCGTTCTGGTGTGACTGAGTAACAAACATTCCATTACAGTATTTTACATGGAACGACTGCCTATCTGACTCCCACAACCCAGTAACTGGGTAACACGATATCGCTTAGCATGTAGCTTTTGTTTTTTGGGTTAGAAATCATCAAATAACTTCTCCCGCTCTGGGTGGAGCAGGAAAGCGTGTCAGACACTTACTGACTAAAATCCACACGTGTTCCTTCAGTTGCCTGAACCAGGGACCGCGGTAACTCTTACAAACACACTCGCGACCCTAGCTGTTTGGTTGGCATGTATCTTAGAATCTTAGACTATGAAAGGTTATAGACAGAGTGTCAAAATCCAGCAAACTGAAGTACCAGAATGAGAAGCCGGCTTGTATCTGTATACGCGAAATAAGCTCACACAGACAAAATGAGAAGCCGGATCGTCATCGTTATGTTCGTCGAGGTCACTCACACATTTTAACGACCCTGCTTCATTTAATGTCCAATGATGCTGCGTCTATAACCTTTCATAGCTTAGAATGTGCTTTCCCTGAAGGACTCTCGGTTTGTATCTTTAGTGGTGATGGGTCTCGGTGTGGTTACCCATTCTGTTATTATTAAAAAAATGTGTAAGTCAAAATTGTCCTATTAATTCGAAATTAAAAACGCCATTGATGAAGATTGATGCTCATCGTTTCTACTAACCGGTTTGCCAGTATGTAGTAGCATTGTGATGGGATTATAACGTACTTGTTGGAACTGACAACTTTCAATGTGAGTTATTAGTGCTTTGTGTGGTAAACGTAAACTACTGCGTGGGGAGACGGAGAACTTAATAGTGATGTGACTGATCTTAAAAATAAGAGATATTAATTGTTTAGATAGCACCTTTTGATCTTTACTAAGGTTGAAACTAACTAACTGTTACATAGCAAATAGATGTTGTCATTTTATGACGTGCAAGTTAAATTCACTGCTATGGTGAAACAATATTTTTTTCATGATTTTTGGTTTTTTGAAAACATTTCAGTTTTTTAACAAAAATCGGCAATCGTGAAAAAAATATTTTTTAATTTTTGTGAAAACACTTGTAATTTTTAAACACGACTCTAACAAAAAAATATCATTTATTAGTCTATGTAATAGTGTTTAGTTTATTTAGCAGCAATATTAGATTTTGAGTTTTGTTGTGCACTTATAATAATCCTAAGCAATTATGTATTTTTCACCTTGTGGTTTGCTGTAAGAAAACCCAAACGCTGGGTTAAGCTCGCTTTTGTAATTAACTGTCCCATTGTGTTTTTCTGTATATGTTTTATGTGTACAATAAAGAATAATAATAGTCTTCACAACCTCCCAGTGAGTTTGAAAGCCCTTACAATGATACCCCACATTATAGCATGCAAGAAAAAAAACATCCTCGCTTTGTACAAGTGCAGGAGGTACCATAAAAAATATATTTTTTTAAATTTTATTCTTCTGTTTTGTTGGGGTTATTAAATCTATACTAATATTATAAAGAGGTAAATTTGTTTGTAAGTTTGTATATATTGGGTAATCTCCGGAACTACTAAACCGTTTTTGAAAATTCTTACTAATGTAATGTATCTTTTTACTTCACCAGTAAAGAGGTACATTATTTGTGTATAGGCTTATATTTTTGAAATTCACTCGGACGAAGCCGCGGGCGGCGTGCTTGTATGTATAAATGACAGTCTCTAAGCTAGGCCGCGGACAGACAGACGGACAGACAGACGGACAAAGCGAAATTCTAAGGGTTCCTTGTTCGTGTTAGAACTACGGAACCCTAAAAAAGGGAAAGAATTAAGTAGTTTTCATAGACCTATTTTTACATATAACTATTATCAGTTTAAATACATATGTATACCTATGAAGCTGCCTAATCAGTGTTTAAACTAATCACATGGTTAATTTTTGGGGTTCCGTGTCCGAAGGGTTCAAGCGTAGCCCTATTGCTGTCACTCACGTGTCTATCTGTCCGTCGTCTGTCACAAAATTTTGTCCCGAAGAATTTTTGACCTATGAACTCGAAATTTGGTGATAGTGTTTATTATTACGTATATTTTACTAGCAAATACCAATATATTGATAAATTAGATTTTTTTATTGAAAATTTGGTACGGAACCCTAAACGTTTGAAGTCCGACACGCACTTGGCCAGTTTTTAGGGTTCCGTACCCAAAGGTAACAAACGAAGCCCTATTGCTGTCACTCACGTTTCCGTCTATCTGTCTGTCCGTCGTCTGTCACAATTTTTTTAACTTCCCATTGACCTATGAACTTGAAATTTGGTGATAATGTTTATTATTACGTATATTTTACTAGCAAATACCAATAAATTGATAAATCAGATTTTTTCTTTGAAAACGGAACGGAACCCTAAATGTGTGAAGTCCGACACGCAACTGGCCAGTTTTTTTTATACACAAGGGCAAAATTCTCCAGAAACGTCACATCACTATACATACTTAGTTATTATAATTTAGTAATGATGACGGGATAACCAAAGTCGATTGATTTGTAAGACCTGTCCCAAATGATGGATGTTTCAAAAGATATTGTAATTGCGACAATAATGTGTAGTTATCATGTATTAAAGTTTATTGTAGATTCAAATGATATTTTGATGAGGAATTTGATTTCTAACAGTTTAATTTTAAGCATTATTCTGATTGTGATTTGAATTAATGTGTAATTCTATTAACATATATTATGCCTGGGTCTCAAATATCAATGATCAAGCAATTTGCAAACTCCACCTGACCCATGGGTTGGATTTTACGTTGGACAGAGGATAAGCCCATTCAACGTGGCAATGCCGCCAGTCTTTTGAGCACATTGCCAGTCGACAGCGATGCGGAGAAATTTTTTGATGTCTCAAGTCATTATTAATATCTTTTAATTTTAGTTAGTTAACAGTTTTATTTTTTTTTGTTTTTTTTTTATAAATATTGTTATACCCAGTTAATATTTAAAAAAATATTTTTGTCTAATATTAATATTTAATTAAACCTGCGAAGATCCACTAATTTTAAATGTTTTGTTAACACAAAATAACGGGAAAGTAAAAGAACAAAAAACTCTTGGCAGCGGTGGGATTCGAACCCACGCCTCCGAAGAGACTGGTGCCTTAAACCAGCGCCTTAGACCGCTCGGCCACGCTACCACATAGTGAAGTGCTCGAAATAGATGAAGAGATTCCCTGTACTTTTATCTCTTTCTATTTTTATCAGGCCCGTTATGCTGACGGCTCGTGATTGGTTCCCCATTGAAACACAAGTCGCTCCAGTAATAATAGAGCCCGAGGGGAGACATTTGTACTGGATGTTCTGTTAAACACATTATTATTGGTGTCCTGCCAATTTTATGAGGACCTAGGACAATGATGAATGAAACGACTGGTGAATATGACTTTATCAAAGGACCAAAGCAGGTAAAGGAACCAACAGGCAAAAAAACTAACCAAATGCGAGTCGGAATTGCGCGCAAAGGGTTCTGAACGTTTTTTTTTTGTTGTTTTAGAAATAATTTAGAGAGTTTTGAACTATTTTCTTTTTTTTTTTTACCTAGGAAAAATTTATTCAATAGAAAATAACTTTAAAAGATATATATACCAACTAACAATAATACCTAACATGTACAAATGCGTATGAAAAAACAACTCACTGGGCATGAAAAAATTCATCCACATCTGCTGTCAATGGAAAAAGTGCATTATTACTATTTTCAGTTTTTTTTTTTTTAATTTCCAGAATCAATATTTTCGGAGATAAGCGGGGCTATATTTTATGTGTTAATATTAACTTTATTTTTTTGTCTAATTTGCACCCCAAAAATGACCCCCATAAGTAATCCAATTCATTTATTTACGTTACACGTCTGTGATTGGCTAACAGATATTCATGTGTGTACCAAATCTCAACTCAATCGTTCCAGTAGATAGTAGATTCGGCGCAAATTATCTGTGACAGACAGACATACAACAAGAGTCCTCACGTTTTTATATTGGAGTCGATCCCTGTAAAGTAAGAATGCATTAAGAGGCCGTACCCGAAATTTTGGCGGATTTCACTGATTTACGTGATTTTACAGATGTGATTTTACAGTTAAAATAATGCATTTCTTTAAGTTTTAATGTACAACATGAAAGATCATTTCAATTATGATCTAATTAATGAGTTAGATTCGAAGCTTTCGTTGCGTATTATAAGTCGAGATTTGGGATGTTTTAAAAGATTTTTTACTGTCAAATTTTTGTAATTTGTAAATTTTTTTCGCAAGAAATAAATTGACGGTAAACTAAAGTTTAGTTTGTGCTGTTTCAATTTTATAAACGAGAGTTCTAAAAAGCTAAAATAAAAAGCAATTCTTTGCCCATTTTCTCTAAAATTTGACTAAGTTAAATATTTTTTTATAATTTTTTTATATAAAAGTGGTAAAAAGTGATTCATACATTATGTAGACGACTTTTGCAACAATACATTCAAATTTTTTCATATTGTTTACACGTCAAAACGATTCGTAATTATGTGATATTCTAAACCCCTTACAGCAAAATTCACAAAACCATCGTCGGTTTGTGGTCGATTAATCGTAATTATAATAAAAAATAAAAAAACTAGCTCATACATTAGATCATAGTTGAAATGATCTTTGATCTTGTGTGTTAAAACTTTTAGAAATACATTATTTTAACTGTAAAATCACGTAAATCAGAGAAATCGGCAAAATTTCGGGTACGGCCTCTTAAATCAAAAACTACTTTTTCCTCGCGGCTTCGCTCCAATGGCCTAGCCTACAGGAACCGTGCATATGGCACTCATTTGTAGATAAAAGATTTTTTTAATCTGATGAAATTTTATATAAAATTTAGTACTACTTACAAAAAACAACTTTAGCTTTTTATAAAAGATGGTTAAGATAGGTATGTTTAGAAACTTCGTAGACAACGGTTCTGCAAAAAAAACTGAATTTCTTCGAAGTTATGCAATTCCTTACGCGTTTGTACACAATTTTCTATAGAAAGCTGTAAAATGCGGAGGTGTCACTTTGTGAGATGGCTGTTACTGTTACATAGCCTGAGTTGCCAGACGAGACTGTTAAAAATACTGAGAAATGAGGACAGAATTTACAAAAATCCGTATGAGCTGAGCTATCTTGAAAATTTCACACTTTGTTCTGAAAACTATTTTCATCTTAATTTTTTGTGCAAAACTTTGCCACAATTTAATTGATTTTCTTTCGCTTTAATTGTCATACTAAGTTTAATTTGGTATCATTTATAATATTTAAAACTACATATGTATGAGCAACTGCATTCGGTGAGACTAGGAGCCGACCCCGATAAAGTTGGGATAGGCAGATTGAAAACTATGTAGATGAGCTCGGTGCACTTAGCCGACTACTCTGAGATAAACACCGAAATAAGTCTAAGGTCTCTTTCAAACTCCACACATTATCTCGATCAGATCGATCTTACATACAGGGTGTAACGAAAATGGGTGTATATATTTTAAATATTGCTTCTGGCCATAGATAAGAACAACTTTCTTCAAGGATTTCCCAACAAAAAAATTGGATACTTACACTTTTTTTTTATTAGTCTAAAATATTTTTTTAGAAGGAATTCATTATTATTTTCTTGAAGAACGATGTTATTTCTATGGGCACTAGGCAGAAGCAGTATTTAAAATATGTCCATTCATTTCCATTACACCTTGTATAAGGACTATTCAGATTAGTATTCGAGATGGTCTAACTCTGACAACCCTTGTGTTTTCCGTTACTTTACCAAAGTGATTCATAAACACGAATATTGGTTACAATTTACATAATCTTCTTAACAAATCAGTGCTAAGAGAATCTTTATGTATATTTGAAGTGGGTCGAGAGGATTTCTTATGAGTCCCAACTCGATTATGAGCTGGTGTAGAAAGGCTATTGATGATTGAGTAAGGAAGAATCGTCTTGTAAGTGCTCGATGTTTAGATCCTCTGTATCTTCTGGCAAATGGTTTTGTTTGTCTTGTTTGACTTAGGAAAGTAGGTGTTGGATTTGTGTTAGATAGTGTGTTTATAATCAGAGTTTAGATTAAGGCAAAATGTTAACTTCAATCGTGTTTCTTTGCTATTCATTTTGGTTAACCGATCTCAACAGCTTTTTACTGACAGCGTTTTACTACTCAGGAACTTGTTATGTTTTCTTATGGTTATTGGGTCAAAGAGCAGGTACGTACGTTACGTTGCGCTTTTTTAATTTTCAATTGCTTCATCTTATTCCAAAGTTGACTTTGAATCAAACCCCTTTTGAAATCCTTACCATTCAGGCATTCAATTAATTTTCAAGACACTTGGTTCCTGATCTTTTCTTCCCAAGCTAGCCGTCATATCACCTAGCCCTCACCACAATCATAATCCATGTCTGAACCCACCTGCAGTGACGTCACGGCTACATGCTCGTATCACATGCCCTATGTGGCAGGTAGTGGAGGTACAGACCTACCACTAAATTGTGAGATAATATCACGAGGTGTTTATTACCTCAAGTTCTGCAGAACAGTAGAAAGCTCGCTGTCTGTACAAATATTGTCAGGGTTCCGGTTTTGCTGAAACTGTTTTGTGCTTGTTCTCTGGACGTAGTATGGATCAACGTAGCATCGAAAAAGGTCATAGCATTGACCTTTACAATTACTGCCAATACAATTTGTCACAAGTTTTTTACCTACTAGATCTTGAAGTCAATACTGTTGTTCTGTACCAAATACTTAAATCTATGTCATGACAACATTTGATAATGAAATCAAATCACTTTTACTTTCTATTCGGCACCATACTCCTCTGTAATTAAGACCTTCGTCTTGCTGTGGGATAATAACTGAAATTCATTATTTTTAGGGTTCAGTACTCGAAGGGTCCAAACGGAGACCTATTGCTGTCACTCACGTGTCCGTCTGTCCGTCCAATTTCCAAATTGACATAGGAACTTGTTAGTGATAATGTTTATTATTACGTATACTTTACTAACAAATACCAATATATGAATAAATCTTTTTTTCTTTGAAATTCCCTCATTTGGTACGGAACCCTAAATGTGGGATGTCCGACACGCATTTGGCCGTTTTTTTCCTAAACATGAGATTTTTATAGTGTTCCACCAATGAGTATAATAAAAGAAATCGAAAAACTAGTGCGAAAAAGAAACACCTTCGAAGTTATTGGTGCGTAAAGCAACACATTGGTTAAACTTATGTATTTAAGCGACTATTTCGCGAATCAGTGCCAGACCGTGAAGTCAGTACATACAGAGAGTAAACTCTACCTCACATTTATTTAATAATAAATACCATTTTAGAAGTTAAGAAAACTGCTGACGCCGTCGCCAATGCTAACAAAGCTAGGCGATTTGATTAAAACCTTCTTAGTCGATTTTGGAACGATTTTTAAATATTTAATGTTCCATAGTATAATGTGTGCTTCTATGTGAAGCGCAAGATTTCAGCCAACCATATTCTAGTATCTACAAATATTGAATACTTATTTATCGAATCATAGAGGTTTTTGTTAGGTGAATACTACTAAGGCATAATATTATGACCGTTAGTGTCGTCCAAATAGAAGTAAGTAAGTATTCCGCCGCAGGAGTCGCCAGGGGCTTCCGGCGCCGCGAGACGATCTCCGGCCACCGTAGCCCGGGCCTACGGACGGCGAGTAATGGGTAGCTCACCGTCTGATCAGTACCAGGCCCGAGAGTTGACGGCGCGTAGTGTCCCATACGCGCCTCAAAGAGTTGTCAGCATTCAGGGCTCGTCATGGCCGATGCCTGCCTAGGGGTTGAGGATAAATTCGGAAGAGTTACCTCGCCCCTGGGCACTCAGGCAGGGAAGGAACAGGGGTGGGTTTTAGTCAGTAAGAGTCTGCCGGGAGAAGTCATTGGATGATTTCCCACAAAAAAAAAGTGGTATCGTATTACCCAGTAACCGGTTTGTGGAGGTCAGATAGGTAGTCGCTCCATGTAAAATACTGGTATTCAGCTGCATCCAGTGACTGGAAGCCGACCCCAAGAGAGTTGGGAAAAGGCTAGGCAGATGATGATGAGTGTCGTCCAAATAGAATGTAGTACTTTGGAGTCATACAAAAAGATAGTTGTGGCCCATGAGGGGATCGAACCCGCGACCTTCGCGTTATTAGCACGACGCTCTAACCAACTGAGCTAATGGGCCTATGAGAATATCGTGTGAAAAATATAAGTGGATCAAGGGTTTTACAGCAAAAGATAAAATAAGAAAGGAAAGGTGAGCAGTTTATCTGATTATTATGATAATGTTTTTTATATTTATCTGTATATATAAAATTCAAAGTCCTGACTGACTGATATGTTAACGCACAGCCTAAATCACTGGTCAGACATGGAATTTGAAGGATGTGTTCTTTGTGAAGAGTAAGTATCCACTGAGAACGGGCTTTTCGAAATTCAACCCTTACGGGGGTGAAAAGGGGGTTGAAACTTTAAAACCGGGGGAAGTACTAATTCCATGCGGGCGAAGCCGCTGTCAGAAGCTAGTTTACAATAAACTGAAATATAATAAATAAATAAATCGCTATTCGCCTCATTTTGTAAATGCAAGTTACAACATGAAAAATTCCAGTATTGGAACTTTGAAGAGAGCAACTAGGAAAACGCCGAAAAGCATGGCTGAATCAATACAATGTTCATCATCATCATAATCAGCCTATAGCAGTCCACTGCTGGACATAGGCCTCTCCAATTGCACGCCATTCAGCTCGGCTATGTAGGTAATTCAATTGTTATCAATTGTTTATCAATGAAGCAATTAGGTTTATGAACACAACTATGAACACTTATGTTTAAAAACTTATTTGCAATAATGTTTAAAAACTAAGATAACGTACTATGCCACTTAGATTAAGCAACAAATATAAGTTTTGGCTAAGTTAAAACAAATAGTGGTTTCCGTGGAAAAATGAAGCTAAAACGAATCTGCCGCTCACATATTTTTATCTTGCAACTCTCATTATAACATCTTTACGCTTACACTCACACACACATTTACACTCACATTTATACACATATTCACACCCACATTCATATTCACAATCAAACATTCATATTCACATTTTTTCTAACTTTCACACACTCACAGTAACAAATTACCTAGCGTTGAAATATGAAAATTTTATTATTATCAGGGAATTATTTCACTGCTTTCAGCTTTTGTTTTCCTATAATTTAATTTGTTTGTAATTGATTTGCTTTTTTATGTAACCGAACATTTTGTGTCAAAAATCTTTTGAATGGTAAACCCTCAATATTGGTACCCAAGATAAAGGCTTGCCTAGTTTGGGGCCAATGTAAAAAAAATATATGTAATACTGTTCTGTTCTATTATTATTTCTACTAACAAAAAGAGGAGTCATTTTTAAGGTATTTTTTTTTGTCTACAACTATATGTAATAAGGTTTATTTTACTGTTGGCAGTTGTCTATGACGGTCATTATTCGATAAAATATCAAGCAATTATTGAAAAAAATATTACATGGAAGTGACGAGGTTCTCTATTTGTGAGAAAATAACGCCAATTTCATAGGTGGGAACCCAATATTTAGTCTCGGGCGTTATTCTTCTGAAGAGGTTCTTATTGCCATTTTCTAAAAATAACCCTTCTTCTGGGGCAGTCTGGTAAAAACTGTCCACAACCAAAATAATTTCCACACATTCATTGTGCGTACAGCTAGGAAGTGGAATTCCCTGCCGGAGTTTGTATTTCCTGATACTACAACCTGGGAGTCTTTAAGTCAGGAGTGAATAGGTTACTTCAAGGCAAGCGTGCTCCATCTTCGACCACATCATCGCTTACCACCAGGTGAGAACGTGGTCAAACGCGTGCCTATCAACAATTAAAAAAAAAAAGAAAAAAAAAAAGATAGTTGTGGCCCATGAGGGGATCGAACCCGCGACCTTCGCGTTATTAGCACGACGCTCTAACCAACTGAGCTAATGGGCCGATGAGGACTGTCACTAAAATATAACAATAGACATATGAACCGTCTTCAATATTTATGCAATCTTTACGTCACTTGCACTTGTATAAAAATACCGTCTGAGCTATTTCAAAATCTGGGACAAACACTCAAAACGATACGAATATTTTACTTTCAGGCTCAGTTTGTTGAATAAATGCTAGTACGATATAATTGAATGTTTATGAATTTTCAACACACCATTGCATCATGTACCATACCCCCCCCCCCCCAAACTCAACAAATAAAAAAACTATGTTGCCATCCAGAAAACATCTTTACACGAAAATAATAACAGTAATCTTAAATTAATCTCGATGATCAAGTAGCATCTCATGCTACCTTCTCTAGACGATCACCGAAACTCACCGGGTAACGGGTTAATCACAATAATTGTAGGGTTAAGTCTTCCGATTACCACGCACCTGTGATTTTGGGGTTAACTCCGAATTAAATCATAACAGATCAGATGCTGCGCTCCACTTTGTAATTATTATGATTATTTTTACATTACACGCTGTAACCTATAACTTACTCTTTGTGGATGACTTTACACCGTCTGGTTGCAAAAAAATGAGGACGAATAGAATACCTGTTTTTTTTTTAAAAAGATCTCTAAATAGTATAAAACAAAATCGCTGTCTGCGTTTGTCTATTGGTCCGCTTACTACTTCTAAACCACGCAACCGATTTTGTTACGTTTTTCACTAATAGAAAGAACGATAAACGAGGAAGGTTTATCGTTCATTTCCTTACCGAATGCTCTTTGCATTGTTAGTCTTGCTGATCATCATCATTTCAGCCGAAAGTTGTCCACTGCTGGACAGTAAACCTTTCCCCAAGTGTCGCCACAACGATCGGTCCTGTGCGTCTCGTCTCCAACAGATTCCCGCGACCCTTACCAGGTCATCGGTCCACCTTGTGGAAGGCCTGCCAATGCTGCTTGCTTCGGGTAGGTGTTTGCTACTTTAAAATAAGAGGCTTGCTCACTGCACGTGAAATTGTAATTTTTGAAGCTTTAGTTTTCCTTTTATTCATCGAATTTTGAAACAGCCTAGGCACAAAATAATCTTAACATTACATACAATAAAACCAAACAGACAACGTTATTGCATTCCCTTTCCATTCCATTAAAACTTCGAACATGATGAGGAATGTTACATTACCTTGTAAACGGGGCTGCGTATGCGCATGTATGTAGATCGCGGCCGCCGTGGTTCCCACACTTATAATGGCACAATACAGATCTAATATCCATCATCTCTTGTGGAGCACATTGCATTTTCATTAGAGAATCAACCTCCATTTTTACCTTTTAGTTGAAAACAAAATAGTCGTTGATTATTTCTTAGTAAATTCGCTTTATGCATGTGACTTATAAAATTACGAATGAATATAGATGGAGTGGCAGAGGCAAGTCATTCTTTGACTTGCTAGACTCTATGGCTCAAATAATTAAAAAAAAAAAACTGGCCAAGTGCGTGTCGGATTTCGCACATTAAGGGTTCCGTGCCAAATATTGGTATTTGTTAGTAAAGTATACCTAATAGTAAGTAAATATTATCACCAAATTTCAAGTTCATAGGTTAATGGGCAGTAAAAAATTCTTTGTAACTAAATTTTGTGATAGACGACGGACGGACAGGCAGACAGACGGACACGTGAGTGACAACAATAGCGCTCCATTTGGACCCTTCGGGTATGGAACCCTAAAAACAACCATATGATTAGTTTAAACACTGATTAGCGGTAGATCCCAAATGCACGGAAATGACAACGCATGCAGCAGACCCAGAAAGAGATGGCGGGACGAGCTGGACTCATTCTCAAAGGACTGGTCCAAAATTGCAGAAAATCGGGCCAAATGGGAGGAGTGAAAGGACCTGTAACAAGGCAGTGTTAAAGCCTTGTTTATTTTTTGACCTCTATTCCAAAATTACGTTCTTTGCTAGCTTTTTTAATTTCAAATTCAAAAATTACTTGTTTTCTATGTCAATATAAGTCTGTTTTTATATTAAAAGTGAGTTTTAATTCTGCAGCCGAGTTAGTAAAAGCTCTTGATTATCATTTTTCGACTCTTCGACTGTCAGTTACCACCAGTTTCCAAGAGTTGTGCAATTATACAATATAATTACGTATCAAGTCACAGTGTATGTGTTTGTGCTTTAATGAGTGCTTCTTATATTTATGCCTACTTTTGTAAATAAAAAAATATACGTGTTAACTCTTCGTGTGTTATTCTTCATTCAATAGCCCAGCAACCACCTCAACGTGATCGAACCCAGCCCATCCCATACCAGAACCCAGCAGCCGCCTCATCGTGAACCCAGCTCATCATCCAGGAGCCATCAGCATCAGCAGGGTAAGCTCTGGTCGTGAAGCTGTTCTGGATAAGTCTCGACCCCGTCTGTCGAGTGAAGCCCATCCCATCTAAAAGAATTTTTAATTTTTATAATTTTGTGTTGTTTTGTGTTATTTATTGTTTTAAGATATTGTTATTTTATTTCTCAAAATTCCAAAAGGAACTAGTCTTCCCAAAAAAATTGCGGCCCCTTTTGACTACTTCTTTCCATCATTCCAATAAAAATAAACCATTTTAATTTATTAATATTTCTTACAGGTTCCAATTTCCATACTACCTATCTATATATATATATAATTATGAAGAGTGAAATAAATAAACTATTCAAACTATCAAGATTTTACCCGACAAACTATTTTATTATTATTATTTTACAACACACATATCCAATCAGTACATGGTGCAATACTTACTTACAAAACTCAAAACAAAACATAACCACCCCATCCTACAGACAGTAACATTACCCAAAGTTCACATCTGAACCCTCATAAGCTGGTAGCATTCACTTATGCTAAACTCCTCGGAGACATTTGTATTTGTGACCAGTCCTGACTAACGGGAGTGCTTTTGGAGAATATCCTCAGCGTATCCTACATACCAACTATTGATTAGAAGGTGACTCTTCTAGGGCATCCTGCCGATGGCTACTGTACACGCACAACACTTTATTATTTTTATAAATAACGTAACACGTCATTTTCGTATTTATTTAATCATATTACATAGTTATTATTAAACGTACCAACCCGTTAATAATTAAAATCCATGATGAATCCGTTATATTTAAATAAACCTGAGCTTATCTATGAGTTATAGCTTCGACGTATCAATTTCCCTTTTTCCTCCTCAACCTCTGAAAAACTCCGCATTACTATGGTGTTTTCACATATTTCACTATGCACCTTAAATAGTATGCATAAGGGCAAAATACGTACTTATTTAAATATACTACTGATTATTTAACTAAATAATTATTTAATTCATTCAAATCTGTCTGTGAAAAATATTTCAAATGTCAGACAGATTTTGACAAAACATCAAATCTTTCTTTTAATGTTCACTACGCAACCTCCGTACAATACAGAATTGGAACTCTTTTGTATTACTATTTCTTTTGATATTAGGTATTTTTTTTTAACCGACTTCAAAAAAGAGTTTTTCAATTCGGATGTTTGTATTTTCTTTTATATACTTATTAGATTTACGTCATTGCTTCATTAATTCATTATTTTCCCTTTCAATTACATTACACACGATTGCTACATCGGTGGTTATTTAGTTCAAGTATTCTATGGAGCGGGTGATTACTCCCTAAATAAGCCAAAATCATTACCGATCATGGTCTACCCCTTGATCATTACTTTATTCTATGGCTTTAAACCATAAGAATCTTTCGGAGCGGGTGATTACTCCATAAATAAGCCATAATCACACTACTTATGGTAATATTTTTGCCACTTCATTATTTAGAGCGGTTAGCTACTCCTTAAATAAGCCTTAGGTCCGTTAAATATATACATAGGTATATTTTATTAAGGTTATTCCCTTAACCTTAATATTATTCCCTTAATAGTTACTTAACGTGCATAGCACGAAGGCTTCTTCGCCTTATTTACTACTTGTTACAGCAGGTAATTAAACTTGTATCATAGCTTCTTAGCATCATATAATTTAACATCAGCGGTTGGTGACTGATAAAATAAGCCTACACTATTGAAGGGCAATCTAATGAGTTATGCCTAATAATAGGATAAACTCTTTTTGACTTTGCGTTATGTTCTGCACTTACCTATATGCGAACATAACTATGAATGAACGAAGTATGGAAGGTATTATGGAAGGTATATGGATGTGGTAGATTGTTCCTTTTGTAAATACTCGTTGCATATGTATAACACCCTCGCCTTCTAAATTTTCACCTCACTCATAACCATCCTATCTAAAATATATATTTTTTTATATTAATTTAATGTCAACGAAAAATCGCTTACCTCTGCTGCACGATTTTTCTTTCCGGGGCAGCCGGGTATTGTAACAAGGCAGTGTTTAAAGCCTTGTTTATTTTTTGACCTCTACTCCAAAATTACGTACTTTGCTACCTTTTTTAATTTCAAATTCAAAAATTACTTGTTTTCTATGTCAATAGTCTGTTTTTATATTAAAAGTGAGTTCTAATTCTGCAGCCGAGTTAGTAAAAGCTCTTGATTATCATTTTTCGACTCTTCGACTGTCAGTTACCAGTTTCCAAGAGTTGTGCAATTATACAATATAATTACGTATCAAGTCGGTGTATGTGTTTGTGCTTTAATTAGTGCTTCTTATATTTATGCCTACTTTTGTAAGTAATAAAATATACGTGTTAACTTGTCGTGTGTGATTCCTTCATCCAATTCCTCATCTACCTACGGTCCTCCTACTCCTACGTCCTCCTCTGCGTGTCACTCCTACGTCCTCCTCTGCGTGTCACTCCTACGACCTCCTCTACGAGTCATCAATTCCGCTGCAACGTGACACTCCTCCGTACTGTGACAGACCTAACCCTGCAGTAGGACAGACAGAACAGGCTCATCCCTACTTCGTATTATAAATGCGAAAGTTACTCTGTCTGTCTGTTACGATTCACGCCTAAACCACTGAACCGATTTTGATAAAATTTGGCACAGAGATAGATTAGACCTTGAGATAAAAGATAAAAGGACATAGGATGCTTTTCGTCTCGATAGTATGTATCCTTGGGATAATCTTGACTTTCACGCGGGTGAAGCCGTTGGCAGAAGCTAGTAGTGATAATAAATTAATTCGTGAACAACGCTGCGGGTTACATTATTAGGCTTCATTGCAACTCATCCCTATTCCCAACTCGCCCCGTCCGTATGTATCTACCTATATGTATAGCTAGCAGGCGCAAAAGTACTGATGGTAAGAAAAGTGCTTGTATGGTTTGTATTTATTTTTAATCAGTCATCACAAATCGCAGTTTTTATAATTTAATCTCTCTGTTAAAAAATCACAGTCTATATAAAACAATTTAAACTGTAGCCTAAGAAATCACAGATTGTATATTAATTAAAAGTCTCTGATAAAAATCAGTAGGTCTATAAAAAAAATTACACTACCGTCTAAGAAATCACAGTTTTTACAATAATTAAAGCTTTCTGTTTAAACATCACAGTCTGTATATAAAATAATTTAAAATATCTAAGAAATCACACTTTGTACAATAATTAAAACTCTGCTGAAAATCAGTAGGTGTATAAAATAATTTAGTTATCTCCTAAGAAAAAAGAACATGAGCAAAATTTATACGTGATAGATTTAGTATCTATTCTCTATATCCTAGCACTTTTCCGACAAACTTTACCCTTGCAGCTAATAGGCATACAAAAAAGCGGGTGAGTTGGGACTAGGGATGAGTTGCAACTAAGCCCATTATTATCATCATTCATCATTCTCCTGCCCTTATCCAAATTTATTTGGGGTCGGCAACATTTATTTTTCTTTCATACATCTCTATTAGCCATCATCTCTGTAGTAATCCCTTTTTTACTCATATCCTCTTTCACGCAGTCCATCTATCGTTTCTTTGGACTTCCCCTACTCCTATAGCCATCCACATCCTTACATGCAGGCTACATTATTATCTAAGTAATTGTTGTATTTTTGCTTGAAATATTGTATAATGTAGCTGTTTGTTGTTCCATATAAATTAAATATATTAAAATGACAAGAGGGGAAGGAACTTTAAAAAAAAAACAAACATCGGAACAGTTAGGCACTGTTGTAATTTACATTTAATTTACAACGAATGAAATCAATGTTAATTACATTTATGCCCCGTTTTAATGTTATTTTGAATTGAGGAAAATGCCTTGCGAACGGATTGAAATGTGATCTCAATTTCTGTATGTTTATAAATTAACATGTCGGCAGTAAAAACTGCGTAATTAAATTAATTTTCGATTTTTAAGTTGATTGAGTCACTTGTCAACGCTGGTTTCCAATAAAATTCGGAAAAAGGAGACTATAAATTGATTAAATACCTATCTTTTTCTCGTTGACTACCTGACGATTTCGCTGGTGTTTTGCAACTAATCGGATAGATATTACTCACGGGTTTAGCCTTTATCGTCAGTTTTCAGCAATAAATGATATAATTAAACGATAATATTTCGTTTTATATAGCACATTTTACAGACAGTTTTCATAGGCCCATTAGCTCAGTTGGTTAGAGCGTCGTGCTAATAACGCGAAGGTCGCGGGTTCGATCCCCTCATGGGCCACAACTATCTTTTTAACCGACTTTGCAAAAAGAAGTAAGACTGTATATATATTTTTCATTTATTTTTGTCTACTGATTTCTCTGTCAGTTGTGGGCCGATTTTCAAAATTCTTTTTTTATCCGAAAGACTAATTTTATCAATAATGCTTTAGCGCTTTTTGAAAAAAATCAACAAAAACAAAAAATGTGTATAGGAACGTAGATGAAGTTTTGGTCTCCTCCAATTACGAGTATGTTCAAATTCCATGTTCCATGTTATTGGGGTTATCAATTCGGTCGTAACTTTTTCTTTTTTTTAATTCTGGGATGCAACAACTAAAAAGTGAAAAATAAAAAAACTTTTATACAAAAAATACAACCGACTCCCAAAAAAGAAGACTTCCGAAATTAAAGTTATTTTTCTATTTTTGGAACTCGATTGTTTTTTTTTTGTAAAAAAATGTTTTTAAAAGCTTTTATTTAACTTGCACTGTTCGTATGTATGTTTGTAAGTTGTCCGTCATTTGCAAGCTGAATTAGAAGAACCACTTCCTCTTATCTTACGGAGTTGATTTTTTACATGAGGGTTCAGTTCAACAACACGGATACGAAATTTTGTGTACGCAGTATAGAAACTTGTTTAAAAAAAAACTATTTATTAACTTATTGATGCAACCATTGGAGTTTTCATTCTGCCCTCTGGTTTGATCCAGTTCGATATTAAAACAGAAAGTTCCTATTGGCCCATTAGCTCAGTTGGTTAGAGCGTCGTGCTAATAACGCGAAGGTCGCGGGTTCGATCCCCTCATGGGCCAATTCCCTTTTTGAAGATACAATTTTATCAGCTATTATCCTGTATTTTCAAACTAGATTGAAGAAATAATAGCAAAGCCTCTTGCAAAAAAGAAGTATTTTTTGTGTTCATTTATTTATTTATTAACACTTCATGCACAAAAGGTACAAAAGGGCATGCTCTACCAGACAACCATTGATGATGAAGAGATTACATGGCAGGTTTTGTAAAAAAAAAAATATATCTAAATTTTAAAACTAGGTAGTTACCAAATTTTTAACCGACTTCGAAAAAGGAGGAGGTTATCAATTCGGATGTTTGTATTTTTTTTTTTTATTATTTTTTTTTTTTTTATGTATGTTCGGGCATAACTCCGTCATATATTGACGGATTTGCAAAATTCTTTTTTTGTTCGAAAGGGGTTTATTCCGAAATGGTCCCATTTAAATTTCAAAAAGATCTGATCATGGGTTTTGGAGACAGACAACGGAACTCTTCAAAAATTGACAGCAAATCAACCGCGATTGCTGTTATCGTATGTCTATGAATTGTTAACACAGTTTAATGGGGAACCACAACTAAAAAGTGAAAAATAAAAAACTTTTTTACAAAAAAATAGAACCGACTTCCAAAAAAAGTGCAAAATAACTTTAATTTCGGAAGTCGGTGTCAAAAAACGAAGACACAAAACAGGAACACCGACTTCCGAAATTAAAGTTATTTTGCACTTTTTTTGGAAGTCGGTTCTATTTTTTTGTAAAAAAGTTTTTTTTAAAATAGACAACAATAAGTATATAAACTTACATAATGTAAGTAAGTATGTAATTTTTTAACCAACCTCAAGTTAGTTGGGCAAAGGCTAGGCAGATTGATTGACTTACATACATATGTAATATTATATGTATGTAGGATCAGGAGAGCTGAGGGGATATATCGGGATATATCGTCAGGATTTGGAGTTCCCCTTTTTGTTGGGATATACAAGACTGTATAAACAAACCTTACGGTTCACAGTTCGTATAGCGGCGTAAGCCACAACACAATTTTCAGCTGGTTCAATTCCTGCTCTAAAACACACACACACACACGCCTACCTACCTAAGTAAGCTTGTCGAGAAATCTGTGAATGCAGTTTAGTTTCTTTTTAAAAATAAAGGAATGTTTCCTATAAGTAAAATAATCTATCTTAAGGATTTAAAGTGGTTTCCCTTCAGGGCCCATTGATATTTTCCACCCTGTATATGGGGCAGCTGATTTTTTTTCGCGATTTCAGTGTTGGTCCCATGGTAAAAGTTGTTCATAATTATGAGTATTGTCCGTGGTTTTATCTATGGCTGTATTGTCATCTCCATCTTGTATATAGTATTCCAGTCATTTGGTGCTCATAAAGAAGTTTACCTGGAATGTTTTCCAGAAGTTTCGAAAATTGGTGACTTTATAGCTTTCGACTTGTTCTTTTCAAATTTTCACTTTGGCATCTCCTATCTTTGTCGCTCGCGGCGCCTTAATGGAAAAATTGCGCTCAAAATCAAGTTTTGGACAAGATCTTCTTTCCAACTCATTTGCCGATGAAAATAGCTATGAAATAAATGAGACTATAGAAAATTTCCTATATTTATGTGCTAATTTTCTTTTGTTAATAGTTTTGGCGTATGAACGCCGCAAAGTCTACTCCACTCCAACACGTTTTGGCCAAAACACTGATATATTGTCAGGAGACTAAGGGATCATAAATGTTTTTTCTATACAGTAGCCCTTCGATTCAGTCTTATATTTCAAGAAACAGTTCCAATCGGCCCACAAGCTCAGTTGGTTAGAGCGTCGTGCTAATAATACGAAGGCCACAAGTAACTTTTTTAAAGCTGACTTTTAGGTATTTTAAAACTAATGTGATGTCTGTCTATTTAAAGTACGATATTGTAAAGACGAACTATCGGCATAAATACCAATAGTCAGAATACTTTCTTCGAAAAGTGTCCGACGCATCAGTGTCGCATTACCGCGTCACGCCTGTGTGGGGACCTATTAAATAAGTTTCCATAATTTATTTTAAATTCACTGCAGGCAATAGTTAAAATCTCGTAAAGATTAATTTACAATGGTTAATGAAATGTTTCAATTAAACCGGACTCATAAACTAACTGAAACTGATATAAGTTGATTTCGCCGGATTAGCAAATTACTAACAAAGTGAAGCAAATCACATTATTTATATGAGAAATATACCGGATGATTGTAAACACCCTAAAGCGGCGTATCGACTTCGCGCTCCAAGAGGACGAACATTGGCGCGCGTTCCGGCCGCGCGAAATGGCTACCATTTTGTAACGCCGGCCAATGTGTTTGTAGGAACGCTCGAACTTAGAGCGGCCCGTTCCATCTAGAGTTGGTTTTTTACCGCGCATCAAAGGAAGCTCAGAGCCTTTACAAAAGTAGGCTTGAATATAAGAAGCACTCATTAATAGTACGAACACATACACTGTGACTAGGTACGTAATTTAATTGTATTATTGCTAGGAACTGCCTGATTATAAAAGCTGAACTTTAACTCTTACAAACTGGTAACTTTCATTTATTGAATAGAAGGAAAATTACAATGATGAACAGGAGCCTTAGTCTAGCTCCGCTGCTCAATTTCAACTGATTTTTAATATAAAAACAGACTTGACAGAGAAAACAAGTAATTTTTTAATTTTAAATTAAAAAAGGTAGGAGAGAACGTAGTTTTGGAATAGAGGTCAAAAAATAAACAAGGCTTTAACACTGCCTTGTTACAATACCCAGCTGCCCCGGAAATAAAAATCGAGCAGAAGGTGAGCGATTTTTCGTAAGCATTACATTAATACATAAAATATTTTTTTTTTAGGATGGTTATGAGTGAGGTGAAAATTTAGAAGGCGAGGGTGTTATATACAACGAATATTTACAAAAGGAACAATCTACCACATCCATATTACCTTCCATAATACCTTCCATACTTCTTTCATTCATAGTTATGTTCGCATATAGGTAAGTGCAGAACATAACGCAAAGTCAAAAAGAGTTTATCCTATTACTAGGTATAACTCGTTAGATTGCCCTTCAATAGTGTAGGCTTATTTAATCAGTCACCAACCGCTGATGTTAAATTCTATGATGACAACAACGATGCTGACACAAGTAGTAAATAACAAGGCAAAGAAGCCTTCGTGCTATGCACGTTAAGTAACTATGGATTATAAGAGCGCGAAGTCGAGGGAATGTCGCGGAGAGACTGGTTGAGAGAGGGTTATTTGGCTATTTTCAATTTCATTATTCTGCATGAGAATGCAGTTTTCGTACCATTTACATGACTTTAATAAAGTTGTCATGTCTGTAAGGTCAGTCGGCAGTAAGCGAGAACTATAGATGAAATGTCAATTTTCGTTTTCTCGGGAAGGTTTTCTTGAAGTTTTGAGAAAAGTGCTTCCATAGCTGTGAAATATATAATTATTCGCTCATTCGGCCTATGCTTACGGTTGTCTATTGTTTTGAGTAATTTTATAATCATGATCGTGGATTTCTTCCATTTTTAACCGACTTCCAAAAAGAGGAGGTTCTCAATTCGTCTTTTTGTTTTTTTTTTGTGTTTTTGAGAAACTGAACAAAAACGGAAAATACGTGTACCTCGATGACGTTTTGGTGTTCTCCAAATGTTTAAATTCCACGTTCCATTATATTAGGGTTTTTAGTTCTGGGGTATAACAACTAAAAAGTGAAAAATAAAAAACTTTTTTACAAAAAAACTACTTTCGGAAGTCGGTGTCAAATAACGAAGAAGTAAAAATACAAACACCGACTTCCGAAATTAAAGTTATTTATAAATTTTTAGTGTATTTTTTTTTAGGAAGTCGGTTGTTTTTTTTCTTTTAAATGTTGGCCAATCGGTAAGGACATGATTTTTAGAACGGAACCAATCTAACGCGCTTACTGACAAAATATCGTAAATATGTGAAAAATAAAAAAACTTTTTTACAAAAAAAAAAACCGACTTCCAAAAAAAAAAAATACCTACTCTAAAAATTAAAAAATAACTTTAATTTCGGAAGTCGGTGTCAAATAACGAAGAAGTAAAATACAAACACCGACTTCCGAAATTAAAGTTATTTTTTAATTTTTAAAGTAATTTTTTTTTTGGAAGTCGGTTGTTTTTTTTTGTAAAAAAGTTTTTTATTTTTCATTTTTAGTTGTTATACCCCAGAACTAAAAACCCTAATAACATGGAACTTGGAATTTAAATATTTGGAGAACACCAAAACATCATCGAGGTACGCGTATTTTTTGTTTTTGTTCAGTTTCTCATAAAGGGCTAAAGCAATTTCGATAAAATTTATATGGAACCACCTCGGGAGTATATTCTTTTGGATGAAAAAAAAAATTGAAAATCGGTCCACAACGGACGGAGAAATCGGCGGACATACATAAAAAAAAAAGAAACCACATACAGTCGAACATAGAACCTCCTTTTTCAAAAGTCGGTTAAAAATATATATAATAGTCTGTCGATGGTATGCACTCTTTTGGTAGTAAGGATGGTGTAAATTGGAACCTGTAAGAAATGATAATAATTAATATTTGATTTTTAATGGATTAATGAAGTTGATGTAGTCAAAAGGGGCCGCTAATTTTTTGGGAAGACTAGTTCCTTTTGGAATTTTGAGAAATAAAAAAACAATATCTTAAAACAATAATTATCACAAAACAGCACAATATTATAAAAATTATAAAAATCTTTTAGATGATGGGACTTCACTTGACAGACGGGGTCGAGACTAATCCAGAATAGCTTCACGACCATAGCTTATCTTGCTGATGCTGATGGCTCCGAGATGATAATCTGGGTTCACGATGAGGTGGCTGCTGGGTTGTGGTATGGGATGGGCTGGGTTCGATCACGTTGAGGCGGCTGCTGGCCTCTGGGATGGGATGGGCTGGGTTCGATCACGTTGAGGGCGCCAGTGTCACGGTACGGAGGTGGTGTCACGTTGCAGGTGCCGGAGGTAAAGGTGACACGTAGAGGAGGTCGTAGGAGTGACACGCAGAGGAGGACGTAGAGTAGGAGGACCGTAGATGAGGAGTTGGGTGAAGGAATAACACACGACAAGTTAACACGTATATTTTGTTATTTACAAAAGTAGGCTTTAATATAAGAAGCACTCATTAATAGTACGAACACATACACACTGTGACTAGGTACGTAATTTAATTGTATTATTGCTAGGAACTGCCTGATTATAAAAGCTGAACTTTAACTCTTACAAACTGGTAACCGTCATTTATTGAATAAAAGGAAAATTACAATGATGAATAGGAGCTAAGTCTAGCTCCGCTACTCAATCTGAACTGATTTTTAATATAAAAACAGAGACTTGACAGAGAAAACAAGTAATTTTTGAATTTTAAATTAAGAAAAGGTAGGAAAGAACGTAGTTTTGGAATAGAGGTCAACAAATAAACAAAGCTTTAACACTGCCTTGTTACAAAGTGACGGGGTCCGCTAGGATTGAAGCCTTTTTTTTTTTGGTTGTGGGAAATCATCCTATGACTTCTCAGACTTTTACTGGCCAAAACCCACCCCTGCTCCTTCCTTGCCTGAGTACCCAGGTGCGCGGTAACTCTGTTACGATTTATCCGCGACCCCTTGGCATGCAGGCATCGGCCATGATGGGCCCCGTCAGTGGAGGCTGACATCTCTTTGAGGCGCGCGTGGAACACTACGCTCTGTCGACTCTCGGGCCTGGTGCTGATCGGACGGCGAGCTCCTCATTACTCGCCGTCCGCAGGCCTGCGTCTCGGTGGCCGGAGTTCGTCCTGCGATCCCCGACGCCCAGGGCGTCTCCTGCGGCGGCTGCAGCTGGGGGCGGGATGGCCACTCCGTTGAGTCTCCCTCACCTGTTCCATCTCCTCCTTCGCGAGCATTACTGCTTCGCAGAAGGAGGAGACTGCTTCCCGTTCCCGTCGCGAGATTGTTTGAAAGAATCGCCGCGACCCTGTCACAGGCAACTGAAGGAAAACGGCAGGGTTTTAGACAAAGAAAAACGGTTAAAATGTTTTCCAGTTATGTTTAAGTCCCATGAAATAAGGGGCGAGCCTATTGCCATCAGCCGGGCATTTTAGACTAAAAATTATTAAGAAAATATAAAATGGAACTGTGGCCCATGAGGGGATCGAACCCGCGACCTTCGCGTTATTAGCACGACGCTCTAACCAACTGAGCTAATGGGCCGATGAAATTTTACTTCAAACCGACAGTCTAGTCTTTATGATAATACTAGGTTTTATCAATCAATACCTACCCGAAATATGTATAAGTGTAGGAAATAAAATTGTTTACAATAACTATTCAATTCCACACGAGTATTTTATTTTATCTGATCCCATTTAATCCAGTGTTTACGTAAAGCACAAGGTGTTTACTCACATAAACTAAATTTACCTATCTACTTTTTGGATGGTAGATAATAATTTGTTTAAGACTTCGCCTGCAATATATCAGTTTTACACAATATATTGTTGCTGAGTTTCATTTGGACACACTTCGGAGCAGTGAGATCTGCCGTTTTTAGGGTTCCGTTAACGACGGATCCAAACGGAGCCCTATCGCTGTCACTCACGTGTACGTCTGTTTGTCCGTCGTCTGCCACACAGGTATTACAGCGAAAGGATTGGAGCAACAGTCTTCAAATCACAGTATATGCATCTTGTTGACCCACAGCCATACAAATAGTTTTTGTAGGTACTCACCATTTGGCGCCACTGGAGAGTAAGGTCCTTAAGCAAACCTTTGTATTTAAGCAAAAAGTTGTTTTTTACTCACACGGAAGCAAAGTTTTAATTAAATTATTCCTAATGCCGTTATTAAAGTACCTAGATCGAATCGTTCATAGATAAACTCGCGTCAACAGCCCACAAACAGTGAAATTTGATATTTTGAAGACCCGACCTGAAGACACTAGCAACTGTAGCGGCGAATTCAAATGCGGTAGCCCTCAGTGCGCAATTTTTCAACGTTGTAAACGTCCTTTATACATTTCCACACATTAAACTTATGTGGGTTAACTTGGGAATTCTAGATCGATTTCCATGGACCTACTTTCACTATTAACAGTTTATGATTCGAATAAATTTTTCATCGCCATCGTCCGGAGATGAAAAGAATTTTTCGAATCATCCACTTTTATAAAGTAGGAGGACCTACACGATTGCCTATATCTTAATCGAATAGGATCATAAGTAACGAACATACGTTGCATCTTTGACATTATAATACTGTCAGTAAGGTGTATGTAGCATTAATTAACTTGTGCAACTCTGTCATCACTGAATTTAAATTATTTGATGGAATACCTGCATCAAAAGGCACTTGAGTGCATATTGAAAAACATAAATAAATTCGGTGAGATCAAAGATATCGCTTGACTTCGATAGATTGTGATATAAGATGCGTAGTATTTTTTAATTCGAATGAAACAAAATCGACGCCTGCGCTTACTGTTAACAGATGGCAGTGATAATTTAAAGCACTGGCCGTTAGGCGCGTCAAATTTAAATTTACTGTCGCAAAAAAAGAATTACATGATTCGAAATTAGAACCAAGTGTTCGATTACCACTGTAGGTCGTCTTTATCTGTTGAAAGTTTCGGGTCATCGATTTGCATGTTGCACTATTGGAAAGCAGTTTTGTGGAAATGGGTTGTCGGATATTATATAGATACTTAATGTAGGGAGGTAGAAATCAATTATATAACAGAATTTATAACACAATATATTTTATTCATACAAAAATATTTTCTAAAATTACTTTGTTTACAAAGTCTGAAAATATTATCTTTACACAAAACAGTCCCGAACACACAACCGACTAAATTAATGATTACATTTATATTGCAAATTACTTTATTTTAATATTTAATTATCTCACTTAAAAATATTTTTTTCAATAAATAATTGAGCCTCTTACGTATACCATACACCATAAAAATTACTCCAATCCTTTTATTTCCCAAAAAACTAATAAAAATTTGATTGCACAACCGGCCGCGGCTATATAAATTTACAAACTCGTAAGACGTAACATATTACTTTATCTTTATTTATACACATTACAACTAAAAACTGATGATTAAACATAAATTGAGCATAAAATGGCATATAAGTATAACAATTAATTAGATCGTAAGGAAATAACAATTAATTAATTAAGAGATAAGTTAAAACATTTAGGCATGAACACCAATGGTGGGCTGTTCATCTAACGAACATCTCAATAAATAACTCTCATAGAAAAGAAATTAATAGTTTAGCAAATTCAAACAATTAACAAATGAACGGTAACACCGCAAAAGTTTGAGGTAAAATTCGGTGACTATCAACTTACTTTATATACGTACACACTCTATCAATATACACATTAAACTTAAAAAGATATTTCAGATACATTACAAATCAAGATTTCTAAGAATGTAACACTTTAATAATATACATACCTAATTTAAATCTCTAACTTGAAACAAATTATTTATTCAATAACAAATCTAATTACATATGTTAATTAATGGTACTCATTTAAATTCGATATTGTCATATTTATATTAACAATCGGTATGTACAAACTCATCTACATTTAAATATTTTATACATTTAGCACTCTATAGTGTGCATATAAGGGGCATCGTCTAATTTACTAATTGACGCAGCAGAAGTTCTTCCATCATGCCCAGTCATTATCGAAATGACACTTCTATGCTCCGAGTCACTATCGCCGCTTAAAATTATATTGGTCTCTCCCATAAATCCGGAATCAATTTGCTCATGACTCTGCATCATCTTATTTTGAGGCTCAAAAGCGCTCAGTCCTAACTCAGCGAAAATCTCCTTCGAATCGTCAAAGTTCCCAAAGAACACGGAATCTGTCTCGACACTCTCTCCGCCAGATTCACTTCTTCCATCACACAATGATTCTAAATCATCTGTGTCGGATTCGATCGGTAACGGAGCTGTTTTGATAATAGCTGCTCTAATAGCTGGTACTGGTGCAGGTTCAGGTATTGAGGTCTTTACTGGTCTCAACTGCATCAGATACCTCGCTCTACATTTCGATTCGTTTGAATCAGTGCTCATGTATCCGGAGTCTTCGGTTCTGTATAATTTCCTTATGTCAGTTCTTCGAGATCTAGTTCTGGCAGACCGACGTCCGGAACGGCGAGCATTCAAGTTGTCAAGTCTTGTGTATCCTGGGAATTTGTCTCTATCTTCCATCATCCTGCGGCTGCGGTCACCAGGTGTACTTTCGCGGGTTGAACTATAGAATTTTGGAGACAAATCAGATCCTCGGCGTTGTTTAGGTGGTATAGGAGGCTTAGGATCTTTTTGACTCTCGATGTGTCTGATCAAATCTGGCGCTTTACCTGACCTCATGAATGCTTGTAGATCCTGACCGTATGTAATACTTCCACGTCTGCTATAGAATTTGATCTCTTCCTCTTGCGCCTTTGCTTTAGCTTCGTATATTTGTCTCAGATTGCCTATCTTTCGCGTTGTAATCGCTATAGGAGATTTCCTGCATGATTCACTTTCTGAAGACGTTGACTTGTACTTAAAGCTACCAGCTGATTTCAATAGTATTTTCTCAACGCGTTTCTTTGTATCACGTCTGTCGAGAGTATCGGGATCAAAATCATCTTTGCTGAAATTACGCCTGCTTTCTATTGGAGATCCACGTACTTGTATAGTTAATGGACCAGGTTTTGATAGATCGTCAAGATTGTTGTACATGGGTTCCATATTATCAACGAAAACTTCACTCTGATTGTATTCTTGGGGTTCTTCAACAGCCTTTTTCACGTTAAGCCAGCTACTTGTTAGCCGTTCCCTAGTATCAGCTAAATTTTGACTGTGTTCAAATCGATCATTATGGAATAATTCGGGTCCACAGGCAACCGAGAACCTTCGCCTCTTCATCATGCTGCGCTCCAAACTATCAAATTCCATGAAGTTATCTTGACTACCATAAATTTGCTTTTTCTTTTTATTAGAGAGCGTATTGTCGTCACTGTAGTAATGGTTGTCAGCAGCTATTACGGGTATAACTATTTTGGGTGCTATTGGAGCAATAGTTTCCATTTTAATTTCTTCTAGTTCTATGGGCTCCACACGTCTGCATGTGTTCAGTTCACGTATTACTGCTTCCATCTTAACTTTAACTTCTGGTGGTATTGGTGCCTCTTCATCTGATGTTGCTGAGGCTGCTGCTTTAGGGAGCTCTAGTGGATTTACGGGGGGAGGCGGGGGAGGAGGGAGTTTCTTCCTAATTCTTCTTGATGTGTGACTAGACGGACTTTTCTTTTCTTGAGGTGGAGTTGGGGCAACAGGTTTTGTTATTTTATCTGCTTCACCAATGTTTACGATATTGTTAAGTCCGTTAAGATCCGGAACTGTAGTTACTCTAATAATTTCAATTTCTTTCGGATTAATCGGTTTACTAATGATTTTCATTTCTTGTAGACACAGTTCTTTAGTGAAGTTTTCCTTAGATTCTAGTTCACGAATATTTTCTTTAGTAATTGTTTCAGTAATTTTAGGTTTTGTTTCTGCAACTTTAGATTTCTTTTCTATTACTTTGGGTTTAGTTTCAGTGACTTTAGGTTTTGACGTTTCATTTCTAATCAACTCAGCTGATTTAGGACGCACCTCTTCTTTCTTCTTGGGCTCAACCGATCTTGGGGTTCCACTAACCTTTGCTACAGATTTTACCGGTTTCGAGTTGTTTATAGGTAACGGTACTTCATCCAACCATTTTCTTACAATTCTTTGTTTATAATCTTCGCTAACACATGACTTACATGAGTTAGATCTAGTCAGAGTTACTTTGTGTGGTCGCGCGTTATTATCGCATCCTGGGCAGCCTCCACAAACAGCAGTCTTTCGACTGTTTTCTTGTTTAAGACTGATTGCACTAAATCTGCGACCACGTCTTGCGCAAGGAATGTCCCACCCTAGGTCTATAGCATGATACATATCTTCTTCGGGAATATCTGATAGTATTGGGATGAATCGCTTTGATGTCATCTTTTCTTTGGCCACGGACATTACTTCTCGAATTTTGATTAAGAATTCAATAGCCGCAGGCGGTGGATTCTGGAATGATAAAGAAGAAAATATAAATAAACGTTGAAAAATATTCAAGGTATCAAAACATTTAAATCATGTCATCATCAGTTAATCAATCTTACTTTGAGAAGTTCGGTTTCGAAAAAGACGGGGTTGAAATATAATTTCTTTCTGTAAGAAGAGTCTCCATTTGAAGAAGGCAGTTGTCGGTTTGAGTTATAATTATTTTCCACAGTACAATCTACAATAGATAGTTCTGAATGCGGTGCTCGTTCCAGAGTATCGGGAGAAGCAGAACGTCTTTGGAATCGTTCGTTCATTCGTTCCGGTGTATGAGCACTCCTTATTGACGGCCTGAGTGTCTTTTTTCTACGAGAGTGTACCATTGCTGATATCACAGAATTGGCATTCAGTTTCTGAAACTAAAAATTACATACGTCAATATTTGAATTTACTATGTAAAGATTATATAAACTTTAACTAGTAAATACCAACCTTATGCATAGAATTATGAGTGTGTGTATTATTGGACGACGAGTCGATAGTGTCTTCAGTGCGTTCACTGCCATCAGAAAAGCCACCGTCGTGTAAAAAGTCACCCCCCATACCGTTCAGTTTCAACAACGGATTTGTTTTCAACATCTGGAACGATGGATAGTAAATAAATTGTGAAAATTGGCTTCGTATCTGAAACAATCTCAAGAGGTTTATTTGCTTACCACATTGCTCATATCGATTCGTGATTCAAGAGACCCGTTGTCCGTAGACATAGTATTTGAATGATTTTGTTCCGGGTCCTTTTCTTTACGTTTCTGTCTTTGTTTGTAATGAACATAGAAAATAATTCCAGCTGCATACACGAAGATCAGTAGAAGCACGCAAACACCAATTGCCAGGGACTCGAGAACACTGAGCCCCTGATGCTGTGATGCTGTTTCTGTCGTCACTAGTTCACCAGCGTGAAATGGTATTGAACGTACATCTGTGAATGAGTCATAAATTGATGTTCTCATAAGTATTAGACGATTAGCTACATTAATTTTACACATAATCGTTTCAGTCATAATGGTATGTGTGACTCACCAAGTAAAGCGTTCTGTGTTGCGCCTGCAATGCGGAACGCTGCGCAGCTGGCAGCAAGGCGTGAGGGAGTGGACGAGGAGCACAGCACATGCGCGGCTACTAGGCGACCCTCCAGCCGAGCGTGCAAAGTCGCCGACCCACGCCACTGTCAAATAAATTGCAAAGATTTTCCACATCATTTCAGATATTTGTTCCAAAATTTTATAATGCGGTCGAAAGATGTAAAAAATTGCGTTAAGCTTTAGCACCTTTATTTTCTCGGACCGCAACTTTAAGCAGATTAAATCAACAGTTATCAGGTGCAATTCGTTGCAGCATTTGTCACTAAGCAGACGTGAGTTTTGGTTACAAATCACTTGATAAATATAAAGCTTAAAGAAATAAAAAGTATGAATCACCCAAAAACTTTTGTGGACATTTGTTAACATAATGTCGAGCCTACCCGGAGTTTTACCTGCAGAAAGCAGAATGGAAATGCAAATCCATCTTATAACTTTATCATCGTGAACAGATCTAAATGCGAAGTATTTGGACATATTATACAAATCGCTCCTTTGACGCCTTCGTGTTTATCTGGGGCTGCATCGGGTCCGTGTAGCATTTCAACACGCGCCCGTCTGTGCGAGACATTTTCTCGATTGATGGATCCAACAAACTGTAGCGTTTTGTCGAGACCGCTCAAAAATAAGTAAAATTGTGAGCCCAAGATAATATCTTTATGACGATATATCCCGTTGTCGACCCGATTTATATCAAGAAATTAAATTATTATTATAAATGATAGTTTATTACGTCGTGATTGTCGTTAACGCGATTAAAGTCTTCGTTTAATAATGCTATTAAAAATGTTAACGGAGACACTTCGATCGATGCCGTCCAGTCTACGTCAAAACTTCTGTTCTTGATAAACATTTAAATGTTCAATTTTAATTCAATCTTGATATCGACATCAAAGCAATAAAGATTGTGCGACGGAACTGGATTATTTCAATGTACGTACATGTTAATTCCTTACGCAGTATGGACATTGGAAATACGAGTATTGATTTCATTATCAGAATTGGCTCGTGCCTCTTTATATTACATAGTGGACATGTTTTATGTATCTTAATTATTATGTTCCTTTTTATTTAACTCAAATCGTATATCAATTTTTGTATTATGATTTAGACTTTTCTATGGTTCAAGTGAATCTGATTTCTGGAAAACCCACCATCAAAATAAAGCCGAAAACTTCTTCGAATATCTAACATGTTATATGTCTTTATGATCCTTACCGGTTCTCTTAGAACCTAGTACCTACTAGGAAAAAAGCTGGCAATATATATCTGTCAATTCTCAGTAAATGGACAGTTCCTCAACATTAGAGATACTATCTGAGCTATGGAGCAACACCAGAGGTCTCGGGCAGCCGTTTTATCGTACCCAAGTAGCTGTAACTTGTATTTCAGGAATGTAAATGTTTTAATGTTGGGATACCTCACACGCGGAGCCTACAAAGATTAATAGCATGATAGATCGTCTTTTATTTACAGTCGGTACAATTAATAAAATTAAAAGTAATTGAAAGGTTTAAAAAAATGTTTTCCTTATTGATTCAGATTCTGAAACCATATCTTATCTCTTAATGTTATTTTAATAAAATCATGAGCCCAAAATTAATTATGTTATTGCTACTTTGTACGTTCGCACCAATTAAAAGGACCTCACAAAGTTTTTTGCAATAATAAATTCATTAAGCCCATCGTAAGAATCTTGGCACTGGAATTCATGCAAGTTATACAAACATAATCGTACTTGATTTAAGTATATTTTCTATATTAATTAGCGTAACGTGTGGAAATCTATCTACTTTCTTTCGTTTTTTATTTTAACTTTTAATTGATTGACAAAAACATCTATTTGTTCTGTAAGTTAATTTACCAAAAAATATTGGACAATAGTTTTTCTTTTATTACGTATCTAAACAAAAAATTAAGACGCTACAGTGCGTAAAAATTTCGCGTGACATCACACATACGTAATAAATGTAGATACAACTTTTTACCTAGAAGTGATGTAATACGGGGCTTTGATGCTTTTTATCTGTGTTGTATTTTTTTATTCATTTGAAAAAGCAATAATATTGTGTCAATATTTTTTGGTATCGGTGCGGATTCTGTTGTGCACAAACTAAACTTAATTTAGGCTATTCCTATCTTTTTCTTTCTAATAAAACAAGAAAGAGACGGACGTAAATTAGAGCTGTTAAATTTAGTTGAACTAATATTTCCTTACAAATTAAGGATCGACACGTAAAAACATGTCGACTAAAAAACGGTGAAGCGCAAGGCGTAAACTAGAATGACATCTCTAACTTAGTTCATAGCTATAGCGGTCCTTTACTCGCACTGCCTTTTAGTAAAAGATAGCGATTCTCTAATTTTAGTTTAGTTATTGAACAAGAGAATCGGTGCCATTATCTAACTAACGGACTAAATAGAATTATTATTTTTTACCCATGAATCATCTTAATTCCATCATCTATGAATGACAAAGGAAGTATGGTAGTCTGTATACCTTTAAATCATAAGATTTATTTGTGCAACCTATAATTCGGCTAAGTATTTCTCGACTTGTATTTTTTTTGTTTGACACTTTGATTTCAACTCCGTATCTACAATTTTCGTCACTCTCTCCCTTTCATCAACATTTAAAGTGCGAAAGTCAATCCTATTTCTTCCAGTACCACTGTTTAAGGTGAAGTCGTCCTTGGCTATCAAACGGACCGGTTCTCGGTCCGGTAAAGATAAACATTTATGAGCTCCACGCGTGTGCATAACCGCGTTATGGATTTAGTATAGCTGCCCCCAGATGCTATCGAGTGCACTTTGAATGCAAGATGTGGCACGTTATATTTTGGCCGTCAAGAAAGGTAAAGGTAAGAAATATTGTAAGAATTTTAAATTCAATCCATTGGGTTAGGTAGCCAATAAAACAATTTCTTTAGATTAGGTAGAATCAAAAACTGTTTCTTTTTTTAATCTTTCTGGTATTGATAGAGTCAGAAAGATTGTGACTATTTACAGTAAGTACTATTTCATGATAAATCAAGTTCCGATGCCCGAAAATCCATCTAACGCTTCAAGACACTTATAACACAAATGGAATATGAAGCTCCAGTTCTGGACTAGAAGGAAAGTGTATTTATAATGTATGTTGCAATTTATACCTACCTAGCTTTGTCATTAGTTTTTCTGTATTCAATCGACTCTTCTACTTTCGGCTATTTCTGTTGCTGCTGATAGATACTGAATTGACTTTCTTGAGACATCTTCTACAACTAATTATTTTTAAAACAAGCTAGTTAAAGTTAACTCTCGTAGCTTTTGTTTTCGCTTTCTGCTACTTACTGTTTTGAGTTTATCCAAAAAACTTCAAGAGCAGGTGTTATTGTCCACCTGAGATAATCGACACAATCTTGTGGTCAACTTTCCACGTCAATGTCAAAATTAAGAGTGTGACAGATGCGCAGACAGATAGCTTCATCAATTGTATGTGCTATTTTACCAACTTGGGAGTGAAAGAAGCAAAACGTAAGTAAGATGCTTGAAGATAAAACCTGTATTTTAGAATCATATTAAAAAAAAAAACAAACTGTGCAAAAGTTAAAGAGATTTTATACTGGCTTCTTACTCTGCCCAAAATTAATATACTTGGTCATTATTATGAGATCCAGTCAATATGCTACTTATTTGCCATCTATGTTAAGGTTGACTTCCAGTCTATTTAACTAGATGCTGACGTGCAAAAGCATAATTTTTGGGTCCATGAAAATATAATTTGTAGATGAGTACACAAATAAAAAAATATAGTTAGGATATCTTGCAATTGAATCTCGTTATCCGTGTGCACAATAAACTGCTCTACATTATATTGTTTTTTGTTTACGATAAGCATCTCAGCAAACGCAGCAGTTACATAAGGTTGCACAATTTTACCAAAAGTTAATTATTTCCCGCTTAGAAGGTACACGTTTAATTTCATTTTTGTAAAATTTCCAATAAATATGTGAAAAGAATTGCCTTATTTGATAAGTTTTATGAACGTTTAACTGTTTTCGGTGTGCTTGCAGATATTGTTATTTTCTACTTGGGTGGCACGGCGGACTACGCTTTGAGTCGAAACTCGAGGTACTTTGTGGCATTTCGGTCCTATAAATTGTAATTGATGTTACGGTGGCATATTAGATTTTATTTAATGTTTTTCCTTTGCTGATAATTTTAGTAGCCAGTAATGTCTTTCCTAGCCAGTTTTCTAAACAATTGTCATATCTAGGTTGATGATTGACATTTCAAAATTGACGACCGGTTTTGAAATGAGTAGTAGGTAATAAACACAGGAAATTTGACCCACGAGGCCACGAGTGACTACTGCAACTGCAAGTGTATTACTAGTAAACTACTTTATTTGGGTCACTACCAACTGTTGTGCACTGTTAATGGACTCTACACCGTTTCCTTTAGGGCCTGTGCTCACCACGTTTTATAAACGCGCCGTTGACGCGCGTTTTAGAAACGTGCGTCGACGGCGCTCTTTTATCCTACAGAGTAGGAGCTTTTATCCTGACTCGCGTGCGTATCGCGTCTGTATCGCTACAAACGCGCGTCAACGGCGCGTTTAAAAAACGTGGTGTGCAAAGGCCCTTAGGGGCCTTGTGATGTGGCTATCATCACTTTTACTTTATTTTACAGAACCTCTCTTTTTTGTGATGTTCTCAAGCCCTCATGCATTCGTTAGCTGTAATAATACAAATAATTGATACAAGTGAAAAAAGTTGTGTTACCTGCAAGAAAGTGCTACCCTCGTCCCGGTACAGTCCGAAGGGGACGTCGTTGTCGATCAGGTCGCGAAGGGTCACCCAGCCCGACGGGGATAGGTACTGAGCGCTCGTCACCGCACATATCGCATCTTCGACATCTAAACATAACAAAAGTAGAGTCGCAGCGCAGACGGAGATTTCGGAGATTTGATCCTTGAATTTCGACAACTGAAAGCCTATTTATGACGATTGTAGTGCTATTTTAACAACTGTTCACGGAAATCTTTTTAATGTTGTTATATTTGCCAACTAGTGTTGCTACGAATGCGCAGTGCCATATTGATCTCAATAGTCAACAGAGCCCAAACATTCATAGATTAATTATAAAAGTGAGACGATCTCCATTCATTTTATTCTGACCTTCAAAGAGGTTAACGTTTATTTGAAGGTCTTACTGATTCAATCAATATGTTGACATCAGGTAAATATCATAAAATTATAATAGTAAAAGATATCAATATTCCAGTGTCATAAAAAGATCAACATTATCATAAGAATGTCAATAACGCGAAACGAGCGAAGCCAAAGGCGAAAAAATCGTGAAACGAAAATAATCTATTAATATAATTAATCAACAAATGAAAAAAAAAAGGGCGTCCAAGCAAAAAGGGTCCAGTTCTCGGTATTTAGTACGAGATTAGAGAACATACGCGATTTTTTAGTGTATTTTCTTTTTCGAAGTCGGTTGTTTTTTTTTTGTAAAAAGTTTTTATTTTTCACTTTTTAGTTGTACCCGATTCTAAAACTAAATGAATAGTAAAGTTATACCCGAATTGATAGCCCCAAAAATAGGGAATTTGAACATAGTTGGTGAAACTATGGTATATCAGGTGAACTGTACAAATCTGTATTCCCCTTCAGAGCGTATCAGCGTGATGTAATGTTGAGAAGTGGTGAAAACAATATACAGACATGCGATTGCAGCAATTCTGGAAAGTTTGCTAATGATAGCAAACTTTCCAGAACTTCGGAGATACACAATGGAACTCTTCAATAAATGATTATTGAAGAGTTCCATTGTGTATCTCCGAAGTTCTTTATCAGATCTTCACCAAATTAAAATGGGACCACATGTGAAGCAACAGCTTTCAAATAAAAAAAATCTTCAAAATCGGACAGTCGAATTGAGAACCTCCTCCTTTTTTTGAAGTCGGTTAAAAAATGTTCAAGTTCTTGTGCGTCCAAATTAGCAGACACAATGGATTTTAATTGTGTCTCGAACACGAGGTGACTGCCGGACTGAATAATATTTCAGCAGTCCGGCATCATCATCAATTGACAATTCTAGATATTATCTCATAGATCAGACACAGACAGCTCATAATTTTAGGACCCAATAATATTAGTGTTTTTAACCAGTGGTGCTTGGCAACTGGGCTTACCCCAGTTGTAATAAATACCCCCTTTGTGCCTAATGGCCTAGCTTTGTTCTGTCTCCCGCTTGATTAGGAGGGAAGTGGAAATTATGTTTTTCTTACTCCTCCGCTGTCTTTTCTGATTAATTTCGTTGTGGGACCCAAGACAGTTTAATCGTTTCTCTGGGATTCGTCGAGCTTCATTGCCTCGGCGTTTTTTCTGGTGGTCGCCACTGTTGATTCTGGCTTACAAAAGTTAGTGGTTTCGGAATAGTGTGGCGGGATTCACCCAAAAAAAAAACTGAATCTAGTCTTAACACAATACCCCACTATTGGACCCTTATTGCTTAGACGTCCACAAATACTGGTTGAACGATCAAAAAGTGTTGTAGAAGGCGCTCTGAAATTTCAATAGTCATATCATATCCGATATGGTCTAGTGGCTAGGATACCTGGCTCTCACCCAGGAGGCTCGGGTTCGATTCCCGGTATCGGAAAATCTTTTTGTTCGTCTAAATATTATTTGTCACTATGCACAAATGCAACTTTTTTACTTACCAGTAAAAATGATTTCCTTTGAGGGATAAATGATTTGTCCTTTGAGAGGTAAGAAAACAAAAGGGATTTGTGGTTTCGTCGCCCCACGACCGAAGCTGGCCATCAGACATTCTAAAAAAAAGAAAGTAGGTACTTACAAAGTAACTCATGTAAACACAAAAAAAAACATTTTTGAGAGATAAGTATGTCTTCTTATCTTATTATTGTAGACTTAATACTCGTACTATACACAGTACAATTTCTTCCGTATTTATTGTTATGTACCTACGAAGACGGTAGGTATGTAAGTACATTCATGCAGGTGTAGGTATATGTTCATTCATTACATTCATCGTTCGCAACAATGACAGATCATGATTATAAAGTTCATACTTTGAGCCAATGTCTCTGACCCTTTCTCATTGTCAATGCAAACTGTGTTAGTTGGAGATTGTTCCTGTCAACTGACCTTAGATCTTGAAGAGGTTGCCTTGCTGTGTAATTATTTCCATTGTGATGAATTTCATCCATGAATGTGAATTAACGCAATAACCTATGATGACCATGATTAGTATTCTGAATTAATTCTGCAATTGTTATGCTAAAAAGTCATCTAGCTATTCAAGATATAGGTACATAAAATTCAGTGAACTTTGCAATACTGACACATCTCTGCTAAATGACTGCTAAAAATATTTTGTTATCAAAATTACATGACTACGCCTGGAGCTCGCAATGCTCTATGTCAAAAGATTTGCACCAAAGTGTTTCTAGTATATATTATTTATTTGTATTTACTTGCAGGTATCCAGTTAATAGTTCCATAGCATGGATAGTGCTATAATTAATTGTTTTTGCAGTGTACTCTTTTATCTATTCTATGAAAAAACACTTACCGTCAATATGATTGACGCAGATATGCTGATCCTCGCGGAAAGCAGGAGTGTCTCGGCGACACTGGCAGCGACAGCCGCTGTCGTCAGCGCCGATGGCTGCGAGGGCGGTGCCGTGGGACACCTCCATGCAGCGGGTGGGGCCGCAGTCTGACCCTGGAATTATCAACACAATTTCATCATCTCTCGGTACGCAGGTTCGATTCCCGCAGTTTTACTTTTTTTTCTCATATTGATGACTAGCTGCTAAATTTACCACTGATGAGTACCGTATTTTAAGTTTAGAACTATCATTTACATACTCGTACAAAACTCACCTTTGAGAGAGAAATAATCGCCACTGGCAGACCTTGTGATGTTCGCCAGCGCCACCTCTACACCGGGGCTGGAAGCTCCCACCACACTGGCCGCCATAATCAGTATCAGTACGCGCGCCATCTTGCGCTCTAACAATGAACCAATTCTAAGATAAGCTTTGTTTGTCATTTTGTAATTCTCCGCCAGGTGGCATTGTTGTGTAAAATTCTGTTATTTTCGCCCATTCCTTGAACAGCTGTTTTCCTCATCATCTAGACAAACAAAAAGATAAATATTAAACCATTTATAAATTTTATAAACTCAACTTAATTATACGACCTTCACAAATTATAATAAAAAACCAAAATGTTATGCTAAAATTAATGTGAAATGAAATATATTCATGATTAATGTTAGAAACATAAATGAATGCGAGAGAGAAAATATCACGACCGAATCTTTTAAACGCTTTCGAAATCGTAGTATCGAAATATTAATTATTCATGTGAACACAAATTAAATAAAACCAGTTACACGACACCGAAATTACAGTTTTCGCTAAAAATCCACTTTTACCTACCTCTAGCTTAGAATAAATTGAAACTTTTACTTACAAAATATCTGCATATCTATGCAACAACTTTCGATTCGACATGAACCCAACACTGGATCCTTTACATATTTTTAAAACAAAAGTGTACAACAGTTCAAACAAATTAGTTTTTTTTGATAATATTGACCTATTGAAATTTTGCCCCAAACAAAACAAAACATTAAGTACCTATATTTGGAGATCATTAAAATGATGAAGGACCGTTTATCGAAACTAGCGTTTTTTCCAAATGTTTTTTTTTTTTATGTTACTTATTCATCATTTATTAACAGACTGACAAATTACATGTCAATAACCTTCCATGGTTTCTTCTTTCAAACTAACGACATATGCCTTCCGATTAGAAAACCGTTTATTATTAATTACTAGCTGACCCGACAGACGTTGTCCTGTCTTAGCTATGAATTGTCAAATAAGTTAAGTTTTCTGAAATGTTGTAATTTTCCGAGAACTTTCTTATTTTTTTCTTTCCTATGAATCTTCTCCTCACAATAACAAACACAACAAAAAAAGAATTAGCGACTTCGGTCCAACCGTTTACGGGTGATGCCGTGACCAAGAGAAACAGGGATTCATTTTTATTAAATAGATAGATTGCAGTAGGAGTAAGGTTTTATGAATGTACGTAATTTATTATAGAATCTCTCGTAGTCGAATATTCAGAACACAGTTAACCACACACACTAGGGTTTATAGCCACACACATTAGGCACCTAGTGAAAAATCGTAGCACAGCATAGAAAATAAATATTAAAGAATCCAACGTCACGTTTGTTACAAAGAGGATGAAGTATTTTTACGTTGTTAATACAGGTCTCAGAATGTTTCGTATCCAAAGTAGTAGGGAAAAGTGTCAGAAACGGTCGTTTTTGATACTTGGCCGGTAGTAGGGCCTTAAAAGGGTACACCTAGAAACATGTTGTGTAAAAACACTAAAGCGCAAGGCGTAAACTAGTTTAACATCTCTAACTTAGTTCATAGCTATAGCCATCCTTTTCACGCACTCACTGCCTTTTAATAAAAGATAGCGATTCTCTAATTTTAGTTAATTTTAACAAGTTTATTATAAAAGTAAGAGGACTACTAACTGGGATGAAAGGAAGAGAAAAATACATTGCGTTGACCCCAAGTAACAAGAAGCAAGAGGGAACAAGAGCAAGCAAAAGCAAATTAATACAAAACAAACTAACAAAATGTAAAGCATAAATTTAATCTACAAATATATTTTTTTAAACTTTAGTTCACACCATTCCATAAAGTTAAACAAAACATTCAGCGCGAACATCAAAGAAATAAGTCGAAAAGTTATCACCATCTTAAATTCTGCAACCAGCAAAGGGTCAAACCTTTTACCATATTCCGGCATCCAAATACCATCAGTCACTCGAAAACGACCATAATCAATAGAGTTGTTCGCGCATTATCGTTGTGAAGGTGTGAATTGTCTTCGCCACCAAATATATGGGAGGTCATGGGTGAACCACCGTCCTAACGTGCTGTGCCACCAGTTTAGCTTGAGCTACGGCGATATGTGTCTCTAGAATCATTAGTTCTAAGTTTGGTTGAACGTCGACTATCGTCTTAGCAAGTAGCGCCACCGACAAGTGTCAAGAGATCTTAGTTTTCGTCGTTTTGTGGCCCTGGGCGTTGTCTTATGTTATGTTACGGGCCTATGGGCCTTTGACAGAGTAGCCGATTGTCGATAGGCTTTAACTGATTGCTTGTTATTAGTTTTATTGTTCTGATGATGAGAGTCAACTTCCGAACATTTGCATATTTAAATATGTTTGATTTATACAATGGAGTTTAGGGATTTTCTATGGCCATTTGTTATGGACACGTTGTTGTGTTAAGTATGATAGATTTGTTAAGAAGTTATCTACGATCTTGTGCTACTGTGGGGCCTACCTGTTGCATTATTTATTTGTTGGTTGAACAGAATCGAAATAGAATGTTGCTATTGTTAACTGAGCCTCGAGTCTAAATCTTGAGATATTGACATTGAGTTTGTTAATAGGTATTATTTTCATGAGACTTTTAGGAACTACTCTTCTAGAATGTTCCTTGTCTATTTATTCAACTCGATGTATCGCTTGCCATAACTAGAACGGTTGCGTCTCAAAATTAATGAGCCAATGCACGCCGTGAAACATTGAGGGAGGTGAGTACCTAAATAATTTTCTAATACTTAATTACAAAATAATGAGATAAACTCAACAAGTCTCAGAAGAATTTTCTCTAATCCAAGTTGACAAAGTACTACCGGCAGCTTTGTATCAATATCCAATCAATCAAGTTGAACCAATAAATCCCTGCCACGAACATTACTTCCGCTAATTATCACTCTCTTACACTCCGAGTGCACTTACAAGCATTAATTTATAAATGAAAGAGCCGACTGAACACTCCGGTGGGAGTTTTCAGTCGGCTCTTATATATATAGAGATAGAGGTCATTAGTTAGATTATAAAAAAATATTTCATATGGTCACAGGCCACAGAACCCGTTACAATCAATAAGCAAGTTCAGTCCCTTACCTACATCTCAACACCACAGATAAGTTTCACGCAGTAAAAAACGAGAGTATACCGGTTTTTATGATTTATAGAACTTGGAAAATGATTAGTCTGTGGCGCAAGCCGACCTCGAAATCAATAATGCACGCCCATAAGCATTCTAAAATATACCTTGCATCTTTAATGACGTGTCGATGTGTAACTTGTTATAGATGGCTCGAATTTCCAATTTTCCCATATAAATATTGCTTTTAAAAAAAAATTCGTTAAATGTATCAGAAGCCTAGGGAACTGTTACGCCTACTTATGAATTAGTTTGACCAAATGAAGACGAATGACCGTATATCTGCCATTAGGCGGGCATTTTTATAAGGGACGTTAAATTGTGGAATGTGAGCTGTTATTTGGGGCACAGCTTGTTCAAGATTGTCTACTGTATCATATAGTCTCACTCTACTGATTGACCTTTAGTAAAATACTTCACAAAATATTCACTACAAAACTATGTCTCTAAGGTAAAAAAAGAGGTAGGTTGGTCTAGCTCCAGGCAGATTGAGCCGGAACACACTGTCGTTGAAAGCAACACGTTCCCGCCTAACCAAGCCCGCGTACCTTTGATAGCAAGGATGCTAGTTACTCTGGTATCTGGTAAGTGTTTACGCCCTTTACTTCTAGCAATGCCGGTATTTGTATTTGTGTTATTTAGTGTAGTGAAAGAGCAATGGACTGAATGTTCTGCTATTTGTTATTTTGTTTAGTTTAGTTGTCGTTTTGCCGTTTTAAATTGATTTTCTAGATCAATCCCTGAACGAGACATCAAAGAGATGATGAGTGAAATAGAAAAACTTGGAGTAAGAGATTACCTGTCTTCTCATGACGACTTCAGTTTTCCGTCTTCCGCAATTTCGACATATTGCGGTAGTGACCTCTATAGCAGAAATATCAGTCACTGCCCCACAATTCAACCATCAACAAGCCAAACAACAATATTTCAATAAACGTAACGACCTCTATAATAAAACACTTTATTAACCAAAAGTACGAAGCTACCGATATTTTGGATACCATCAATATTCATCCGACGTTTTATGGACAGCAAATGGGCAGTCATAAAGAATGATGGCTATAATCTCTCATATCGGTGGAATGACTGCCATCACATATACCACAAGATATTTTTAGCCCAATCAAATAATAGAAATATATTATTGGTCTATTAATTTAAGTTTTCTAAACACCTGTAGTGCGATTAAGAAGAGCTATAGCCATAAATGAAACGGAACGAGTAACGGCAGGTTCTCAAAGGTCGGAGCTAAAGCCAAACGGAATAATAAAAATAATTACCTACTTAACACCACTAGTGATTCCGAAGGTATTCTCATATTCGTAGGAAACCGTTAAGAAATTGGTAAAACGATTGATTACTTTTTTGCTAGAGTCGAGGTTAATTCTCGATATTCAGGTTCCATTAAAAATGTCTGTCTGACTGACATTCTGTTTGTTGTTTAATTGTCCCTGATTGTTATCTACTCGGAAAGTTTTGTTTCTATTGTGTGTGAATGAAAGCTAGGAATAATTAAGTCTGCGTTTACTAAATTCTATATTGTTTTTTAGAGATTGGAAAAGACAGAATAATTTCTATATCTCCGGATGCCATTGAAGCTGTGTCTTGATAGGTGTTCAGAATTGTATGCCTAATAGTGACCAGTATTGAGTTTTAGAGATGTTGCGTCGGTTAAAATGACACTAGATTATAACATCATAATATATATTAGTTTAAGATATAATCAAAAAATGCCACCATAGTCAAATTTACAGTTTTGTAGACCTGTTAAAACATGCCCGGGGGTTGAGGATAAATTCGAAAGAGTTACCTCGCCCTCGGGCACGTAGGGCAGGGAGGAACAGGGGTGGGTTTTAGTCAGTAAGAGTCTGACACGCCCTTCCGCTCCACCCTAGAGCGGAAGAAGTCATAAGATGATTTCCCAGCCCCCAAAAAAAAAAAAAAAAAGACCTGTTAAAACAAAATATACTAAGACGATCTAAATCATAGTAAAGATCAGGCTCGAAAACCCAAGTGATCACGTCACCTAACATTTAGTCTCGCTTTCTTTTTGTGACACATCGACTATGCGAAATCTATCAAAAACACTAATGATACAAATAGTGATGTAACAATAGCAGAAGGATGTGACGATGACAAAATATAAAATGATTGTTTATAAAAAACAAAAACGTAATCATGTAAACTGCCATTTTAAAAGAGGAGATAACGAACAATTCAGGGTATGGTTTGGGAAAATAATGGTAGCAGCTTCCGTACACATAACAGAAGAAAGAAGTGTTAGGCAGACTCAGAAAGAAAATGGAAAAGGGACTAACTATAGTAATTTGCAAAACAAATTTTGCACATCAAGCCTTTTTACGGACCTAAGCTCCCACATGCTTGCTCATTGCACATAAGGACGTACAAGGGGAAAGATTTCAACATTCTTAAGAAATTTTGTATTCTTTTAATATGTAAGCATGTAATTAAATGACAGTTTCGTTTTTGCGGTATACTTTCATTTTTGTTAACAGTTCACCTTCGAACAGATGAACATTCTTTCACTTTGCAGGGTCGATTGTGTAAAACATAAAAATCTTGGGTGCAATATCCTATGAGATAAATGAGCAAAAAAAAATGTTTTAAGTTTTTTGTACCGTCTTTCCCAATTCCTTTTTCTTTGTAACTGTTGTAATTTTTTTTATTAATGAACCATTTTTTTACGATATCATTCGTGTCTCATGTCATGATCTAGCCTTGATCAGTTTCTCACGCTTTGGTTTGGATATTAAATACAACTTCACACTTCAAATCGCAGTGAGGAAAATACGAAAGATTTTTCTCTGTTCGAATTGAACAAGCTAGAGCAGCATTCGCGTTCTTATGGGTATCACACGTCTACCCAGGGGTTGTGGACAAATTCGAAACAGAGTTACCGTGCCCCTGGGCACTCAGGGCAGGGAAGGAACAGGGGTGGGTTTTAGTCAGTAAGAGTCTGACACGCCCTCCCGCTCCACCCAGAGCGGATGTAATTGGATAATTTCCCATCCCCCAAAAATAAAGGGTATCACACGTATGTCGTTTAGTCTATGGCCTTCTTTTTCGTAAAAAGGTTTTTGATTGTGCCTTTCTTGTTTCTTTTTTTCTTACTAACTGGTATTTTTCCGTAAATGCACTAGTATTGTGAGACTTTCAGTGTTGACTAGGAATTTGGCTTCAATATAAAAGGCAAACCGTCCCAAAATATCTTCTTCCTCATTACACTTGATTACATTTCTTAGTTTCTAATATAACCAAATCTCATTTTCATTAATAATGATTATGATTATCAAACATTTAACATGAATGTTAATGAAGCTACATCTTCATCTTCATATCTTCCGTATTTGAGTTCAAGAAAATATTGCTGCCTTACGCAACTAGGTGTTGCAACTTTTTTATATTTTGGCTTCTATATTATTACTATTAACTAGATAATTAATTATTACATAAGTTTAGCATGTGTGATCATTTCCGCCCTCAAAATCAAGACTGACCGGTCATCTTTTTTATTTACTTTAGGTTTATCCTTATCTTCATCTCTGTGTTTGTGTACAACTTTATTCATGAGGAACCCTTTTCTTAACAACCTTCACTGGTTCTAGTAGCCACGAGACGGAACCTCTACTTTTTAAACTGTTACTTAGATTTTTATTTTATTGTTTTTTTTTAAAACAATGCAAAACTTATGGACAACGTCAAGACATTTTAATGACATTGCTAATAATATTGCGGAAACGTAGAATAGTCTGTTATTGTTAGATAACTTGTAATAAACATAAGAATAATATACAAATTGATTAGGTATTCAGCTCCATAACAATAGCAAACAATAATAAATATAGTTATCTAGATGATTCGATCAGCTCATGTAGGTTAGTGATTTTGTCGTTGTTATTTACTTAATTGTTACTGCACATACAGATTTTTACCTAAAAGTGACGTAACAAGCCCCAAATTTGATGCGTCTTATCTTCCACATTTTTATTGGTTTGGTAAAACAAAAAATACGTGTCCAATATTAGGGTTCCGTAAGCGAAGGGTCCAAATAAAGCCCTATTACAGTCACTCACGTGTCTGTCTGTCTATCTGTCCGTCGGTTTTTCACAGGTTTTACAGCCAAACGGTTGGAACTAGTCTTCAAATTTTCACAGTATAGGTAAGCATTTTTTTGACCCAAAGCCATACAAATAGTCAAACACACATTTGTTACGGAACCCTAAACGTGCGAAGTCCGAGACGCACTTTGCCGGTCTCGGGCCTTTTTTGTATTATATCTAACTTCATTATCATCTTCATCTTCCTGCCCTTATCCCATGTTACTTGGGGTCGGTGCAATACGTTCTTTTCTTCCATTCAGTCCTGTCAGCCGTCACGCTATCACAAACTCCCTTTTATATCATATCAGTCACTTCTTTGGCCTCCCTCACCCACTCTATACATCTGCTTTTATATTTATAACTCTTTTAGTTACATGTGGTTCATCCCTCCTCTTCACATGACCATACCAAGATAAGCGGCTCCCTTTCAACTTTTCTGTGACTGGCGCCACTTTTAAACTACCTCTAATGTACTCATTTCTCACTTTATCCATTCTCGTTACTCCACACATCCATCTCAACATTCTCATCTACGCCACATGCAATCAATGCATTATTGTATCTAACTTACCGACTAAATAAAATTATAGTTTTTGTACCAAGGAATCGTCCCTAATAAATCATAAATTTAATAGTTACATTCTTATTGGATCTAGTTTCAAATCAATATCAAAGAACCTACCCAACACTCACTATTACTCAACTTGATCGTCAATATTGAACTCAACAAACCATACAATTTTCTTCAACGCTTAATACTTACAAATAGCTTATCAAGACAATAATTACGTTCATATTACGTCTGTAAGTACTGTTTGTTAATTTACAAGCTCACATCAGCTTGTGAACACCAAACCCGTTTCATGTTGAACCAGTTAACGAAAGAACTTGATCGAATTAAGTCAGTTATGGTATAACTGTGACATAAGAGTGAAGAAAGTAGTGCAATCATTACTTTATTTATAACTGAGATTGGGGGCAGTGGGTACTGTGGGCATTGCACCAATAATGGTGGGTCAAGTTAGGTTAGGTTAGGTTTAACAGAGTTACCGCTCCCCTGGGCACTCAGGCAGGAAAGGAACAGGGGTGGGTTTTAGTCAGTAAGAGTCTGACACGCCCTCCCGCTCCACCCAGAGCGGGAGATGTCATTGGATGACGTCCCAACCCAAAAAAAAAGTTAGTTCGTTACCCGAAGGGTCCAAACGGAGCCCTATTGCTTTAACACACGTGTCCGTCTGTCTGTCTGACCGTCATCTGTCACACAGGTTTTACAGCCAAACGGTTGGAGCTACAGTCTTTAAATTTTCAAAGTATATGCATCTTGTTCACCCAAAGCCATACAAATAGTCAAAAATACATTTGGTACGGAACCCTAAATGTGCGAAGTCCGACACGCACTTGGCCGCTTTTTTTATACATAACATATAATCAGCCTTATAATCTTCCCACTGCTGGGACTTAGGCTTGTTGTCCAGGAGAGGGAACGGGCCGTAATCCACAACGCGGGCCCAGTTTTTTTTTTTTGTGGGTTTGGAAATCATCCAATGACATCACCCGCTCTGGGTGGAGCGGGAGGGCGTGTCAGACTCTTACTGACTAAAACCCAAAAGGTAAAAAGGTAACTTTGTTTCGAATTTATCCTCAATCCCTGGGCAGTGCGGGTTGGTTGTGGATGTCACGTGTCCACAGATGACGGAAAGACAGACAGACGGACACATGAGTGACAGCAATATGGCTCCGTTTGGACCCTTCGGGTACGGAACCCTAAAAAAAGAAATATATATCTACAGAATCAGTCAATCAATGATTGTTGGGGTCTGCTTTCAGTCTAACTACCAGACCTAACTGAATATGTATCAGATAGATATAGCCGGTCGATTCTGTTAACCAGCTCACCGTGATAACTTAGGCGGAGTGAGCGTGAAGTGAACTGTCACTCCACCTTGATTGTATAGATTGACAGTCCACTTCACGTTCACTTCACCTAAGTTTTCACGGTGAGATTTTACAGAATAGCACTACTGAATATAACTTACAAACACATACATAAAAGGACACACATACATACTTAGAAGGCATATACCTATCTATCTTAGTAGGTATGTACCTATCTATCTTTTCGTTAGTTATCAAGAAAGTAATGTAGGGATTATCCTAAAAGGTTTTTCGTTATAAATACGAGTAAATGTCAACTCTCTTCAATAAATCATCCGTCAGATTAGCATAGAACAAGTTAATTTTAAACATACAAAAACGCTAATTTTAATCCGAACAAAAAATTAACTTGTTTACATATTTAGGGAGCCCTTACATCTAAGCACGTGTTTGAATAATCTAAAACCATGGCGTACCGTAACGGGCACAGTTGGGGGCCTGAGATGTACATTAATCAATACAATCTTGGAGAAATTAACTTCAACGCCCTCTGCGCTAATCATCAATTAAAAAAAATAGTGAACAAAATTATCAAGAATTAATCGTGTACTTGATATCACGCGTTGGCATTTTATTGCCTCAGCATCATAATTAAAAACTACTAAACATGCACTTTCTTTCCTAAAACCATTTTAATATCAACTATCAGATTTCTAGCTCCCCAAATCAATAACGGCCTAGTCATTTCTGAATTATTAATTACGAAAAAGTCGACCTATAAATACATGTATAATTAAATCACCGCGTTAAATTGTTAATAATGAATGTTAATATACTAATAAATCATTGATCGGTACTGTAAGCTATCAACAGGGTGTGGCAAGCATTCGGCACATCAAAATATTGAGTTTTTATTTTCACCTTCATAAAAACATTAAGTACTTAATTAAATTAAAGCTCTGCTTTACATCAAGACAAGGTTAGACATTTAAGAGTAGATTAATCTTTGAGTACTCTATTAACTATTAAGTAGCTAACTCGACAAGTTATACCTACAGCGAAAACCAGACCATGTGAAATCGCCTTAGGCTGTGAAGATGATCATAATATTATTATATCTATTCACTCTTGTAAAATATCACCGTGTGTCATAACTTTATAAGAAATAGATCCAAACCACGCCTTTCTTGTGTTTGGTCATCTCTCAAACTTCTGGGTGTACTTTTGCTGATTTATCACCACCCAAACCATCTTTGGGAGAGATTTTCATGTGAAATTTTAACAAAACGTTTCGTAGAATTTCGCGACGGTGCGTTCTAGACACGTAAAACTTTGTCACATATGATAATTAACAATAACTTGTTGCATTGCATTTAAATTATCTCCGAAACTACTTTATTTTAATAAACTACTGAATCTCCACAATATTCTACGATTTTTAATTAGATACTTAGCAATACAAATCAAACAGTCAATTGAACCTTATCTAAAAAGAAGCGACACAAACTCATCACGCATGGCACTTAATAAATGATTAACAATCAAAGTATCTATTACAAGATAAACGTCAAATCAAACGGATGCGACATGACAGAATCACAGTTGTGCTGCCAAATGGTGATAAGCGATCTTGACTCCCTTATTAGATACCTTCTACACAGACCATTGTACTGTAACGTCAGTAAAGCAAAAAAAAATACGTTAATTCTCTCTACATGCAGCTAAATTATTAGTAGTACAAGATTTGTGTGTTATGTGTGTTAACTATTTTTAATCGACTTCAAAAAAAGGAGGAGATTCATGTCTTTTTTTATTCTTTTTTTTTCTCACAGCTTTTGAACTGGAGAATCGATTATGATAATTCTTCTTTCATTTAAATTTGGAAGATCTGATGAAGAACTTCGGCGATACACAATAGAACTCTTCAATAAATGATATTAAACCTTCCAGAATTGCTGCAATTGCATGTCTGTTTGTTGTTTATACCACTTCACAATATAACATCGCGCTGCTGATACGCTCTGAAGGGGTACACAGATTTGTACAGTTCACCTTTAATTTCACCAATTATGTTCAAATTCCATATGTTTGGGGATATGAATTCGAGCGTAACTTTACTATTAATTTAGTTTTAGTTATGGGGTACAACAACTTTAAAGTGAAAAATAAAAAAACTATTTACAACAAAAAAATACAACCGACTTCCGTAGATAACACAAAAAAATGCAAAATTACTTTAATTTCGAAAGTCAGTGTCAAATAACGAAGAAAGAAAACTAAAAACCACCGACTTTCGAAATTAAAGTTATTTTGCATTTTTTTGTGTTATTTATGGAAGTCAGTTGTAGTTTTTTTTTGTAAAAAGTTTTTTTCTGTGCCTCTTGCTTACAGAATGCTTGCTATCTCAATGCTTTATCTATCTATATACCAGTACCTACGTATCTACTGCGAAAGCACAATACGCGTCACATTAAAACCTGTTTTCGAACGACGCATGGCTGAGCCCTGCGGCTACAAGGAACTGTGAGCACGGGCCCTTACAGAACAAAGTGTAGCGCATTAATAAAACATGAGCCATTAAGTAGCCTCGATGGTCGAAGTGACAAGTTAAGTATAATTTCAACTTTACTACTGTGGGTAGTCTGTTTATATCAGTCTGTCCACGCGTTTAAAGAACGACTCCCATTTGTCAAATGCAGGTAAAATAGTTGAGATTCAGAATAACGGCTCTTTTAAATATGTATGTATGGGAATAATTAAAGTTTGATAGCATCGAGTAACAAAAAGTGGTTGTCAGGTAAACGTTTTTTTATGTGGGATTTGGCCTTACAGCTGAACTGTGTTAGTAAACACTTGGACTAATATGCTAATATGTAATTAACACTTTGTACAGAGATATCGATCAGCTTGAAGCACATTAAAAAAGGTCTCACATAGAATGACGCTATAATGCAACAACGTATTTAGAACTTGTAATTTTTAGACATTGCAATGTCTGCTATAGAGCAACTTTAGAACTTTTTTCTTTTAAAAAAAAAAAAAAAAAGCGCTACGCAGCTACGCTTTTCGTCGCTACGGCAAAAACGTGCATGGATATTCCTAACGGGATCTTAGTACTATGACTCCGCTGTCCGTCTGTCTGCCAGCGGGCTGTATCTCTTGATCCGTAATAGGTAGACAGTTGACATTTTCAGTGAATGTTTATTTCCGTTGCTTCCCTGGGAGCCCCCTTTAATTTTTTTTTTATTTTAATTTTTATTATTTGTTGCTATAGCGGCAACAGAAATACATATTCTGTGAAAATTTTAACTGTCTACCTATTATTACGGATCATGAGAGATAGCCCAAAACAAAACGTGTTTTTTTTTCAGTTTATGGTACGAAACCCTTCGTGTGCGAATCCGACTCGCACTTGGCCGGTTTTTTTTATTACATCCACCAACACGTACTGGGGATTGGCCTATTCCCTCTCCTAAAGAGGAGGCCTGAGTCCCAGCAGTGGAAACATTGTAAACGTTGATTATCCACTCGAACGTAGAAACCCGCAGCGTGGTTATTTTTACACGTCTACCCAACGTAGACACCGCTCGGGAGGTCAAACGCGCTTCGTCCACTTTAAATCGGTTTTTATCTGTAGTCGTCAACTTTATTTGGCCATGCTCTATTTGAGACAATAATCGACTAAATTTTGCGTCCGTGACACTAGGCACAATGATACGCAACCATAGCTAATAATTTAAAAAAATGTTTGAAAGTCGATGTTCTGTCATTTTTTCACGTCAGTGCTACAACGGAAAGAGCTCTGCGTTTAAGATGTAAGTAAAATTTTATTTAAAACCCTGTGTATTAGTGTATTATATCAAAAGAATCCTCAAGGTTTAAGCTTTACGAAAAACTAAACATGTTGTAGGTTCAAAGTGTGTTGGAACCGAAAATATCGAAACATAAAACCAGGTACTTGGCGGCATGACGCCGCAACAACGCCGTGGTCATTTTCGTAAAACTTTTGTATGATTTACTATCTAATCTATTATAATGGTGCTCGTAATATGGAAATTAGTTCATTATTAGTATTTACACACACTTAGACAGTAAAAATACATCGAAAATAGTTAAGATTCCATGTTTTAAAATTTACAGTCCTCAGGTTGACAATATGCACCGCGGCAATGGCACGGACGGTTTTTTTTAGTTTTCACAGTAAGGGTTCGTATATACAAGTAAATCGTATGTGTGATGGCATGTTTTTTTCAACGGTTTACCCGACCACGCTAAAAGTCCCGAAGGGTTATGGATTTGGGCCTGAGAATTTTTGTTTTAATGCTTACTAATGGGTGATGATTGCATTTTTTTTTTGTTCAACTGTTTAACCGACTACGAAAAAAGAGAGTTATGTTTTGAGCTTGAGCACAATGTTTTACTAATACTTACTAATTTTATGGATATAATTGAACGCTCATTTCTTTTTGATTTTTTCAACGGTTTAACCGACTATGAAAAAGGATTTGAGCTCGAGCACAATGTCTTTAATAATGCTTACTAATTTTATGAATATAACTGAACGCTCATTCCTTTTAGATTTTTTCAACGGTTTAACTGACTATGAAAACGGAGTGTTAAGATTTGAGCTCGAGCAAAATGTCTTCAATAATGCTTACTAATTTTATGGATATAATTGAACGCTCATTCCTTTTTGATTTTTTCAACGGTTTAACCAACTACGGGGTACTACTAAAGAGATGACTTTTTTCTTGCAGATTTTTTTTTCTGTCTTGTCTTTCAATGGTTTTGGGCATGAGAACATTGTTTTTTTTTAATGCCTAATTGCTGTCTTATATTAAAAATAAACTATGGAATCTAAATCAAGTTTCGATTTTAGGTCTCAAAATTTAATTTGGCTGATCGGAGGCTGGAGATGCGGAGAGCGATGAGTTGGCTGATCAGGGGTCGTCGTTATACCAACCGTGAGTATTTTTATTTGAGATTGGTTATGAGCTTATGGTAAGTAGTATGTAATTTTGTTGTAATTTATATTTTAGATCTTCAAGTTATGAAGAGGCGGCAGGAACAGCACGTGGGCGTGGGCGTGGCCGGGGCGTGCACGTGGGCGTGGGCAAGGTCAAGGTGTTAGGCGTACGTATCTTTTTTAACTATGTATCTTACACAGGCAGAAAATTTCTATGATCGATAATCTCCACGTCTGCGGAGTTTCGCTGGCTGATTAATTTTCAACTAGCTGCGCCCCGCGGTTTCACCCGCGTAAAACGGTATAAAAAATGTTTGTTAATCCAGGGTATAACCTATCTACATACCAAATTTCATCAAAATCGGTCCAGCCGTTTGAGCGTGAAGAAGTAACAAACACACTCACAGACTTTCGCCTTTATAATATTAGTGTGATTATTATAAGTGCCTTGTAATGTGTGTCTATTGTGATCGTTTTAGGTAATTATGTAAATAAAAATAAAAAACATGGTAAAAAAAGTTTGTTGTTGTTTGTTTTGTAAAATACATTTATATTATTATTAAATAACTATGTACATGTATCATTGTCTCATTTCAATAACAATCACAAAATAAATAATTCCTATCAAACTATCTATATTTAATCATGTACATTTATGCGTAAGAGCCCTACGGGCGGCCATCTTGCCGTATTTTACCTCATTTTCGCTAGCGCAGGTGGCATGAAATTGACGAGGGAAAGGGTGGTTTGTTTTCATTTATTGTGCTACATAAAACAGTCTAAGTAAAGACATAGGGATATCAAAAGAAAGCTTATATAATCTAGTTTCATAATAAATAGGTTTAAGAGATAAAAACTACAAAGATATTAGTAAAAACTTAGTAAGAACATATATTTTGCTGTTTTTCAACCCGTAATCTCAAGTTTAACTTTTTTTTGAAGTACTTAGGACTAAGTGTTGTGATTTAGTATTCACATAAGTCAATTCTCTATAGTTTCAGCTATACACACGTATTTTTATTTGTGTGTAGCTGCAGCAGTTTAATAGATATTAAGCTTTAAGTTGAAAGCGGCACGGGGTGCTGGCGCGGAAGGAATTGCCGAGCGGGGGGACGACGGACAAAGTGACAGCAAGGTTTCGTGTCTCCGTATTTCTACGTTCGAGTGGCTAGGCTGATTATCTATTCTAAAGTTCGATCAGACATTCGATGCTTGAATCGTTAAAGAACAGTTCAATTAAACATGACATAAACCTCTGCCACTTTTTGATTTTTGGTACCCGTTAGTAGGTATTGTAGCACAAAAGAGAGCTTGAGTTCCTACAGTATCATACTTGCGTGACATTTTACAATAAATTTCTATAAAATATGATTCTAACTAGTTTTAACACAAAATTTTATTAAGATAGACATCATGATTATTTTACGACAACATTCGTAATCCTTTCCGTTCAAAACTAACAGTAAAATCTTTAAAAAATCAATAAAATTTTAACAAGTTAAAAGCATTATTGACTTTCCAAATAGAATTTATTCTAATGTGCTATCTTGTTAACTAGATTTGGAAACTGGTCCCACGCACTTTTTAGTGCTTAATAATTTTTATTTTTTTATATTTATCAGCCTATTAATGTCATTGCGAAATTGTGGCAGGTCGTTAAATTTTTAATCATTTCATTTCGTATATGCTTACTTAACTTAAATAAACAAAACCAATTTGATTATAATAATGTGTTATTAGTTGTATAATAAACCAGTGCTAAGGACTAGAACCTGTTTTCGAAAAATACAGCTCAAGTTAGCCGCCTAGATTGGCCGGAGAGATTCGTAGTGTTTTTTTTATTCGTTTTCGAATTTTGAAACTCATGTAAATAAAGTAATAAAAGTACCTATCATAAAAAGTAGTTTGATTTTATGTTTCGAATAGAGATTATCTTTCTTTTTTCACGGCTGTGTTAATGTTCGTTTAGGTGGGTAAGGCAATGAGATGATACAACCAGTGTTAAATGGAAAAGTCTATTTTGTAAAAACAAAGGTCAAATTATATTTGCGTTCACTAGACCGCGGTAGTCCGGCGGATGCGAGCACAGGACCGTTTGATATCGCGACGGCTGGAGGAAGCCTTTGTCCATTAGTGGATGTCTTTCATTTGGATTTCTGATGATGTGTGTGATGGAGAACAGTGGTGGCCCGGGAATCCCTCTCTTGGTATAAAATTTTAAGGCGAGTTATGTGAAAACGTTATGCCAAACAATATTATTGTATGGCATAACGTTTTCACATAACTTTTATTAGCGTAATAATACTGTGGCATAATAATACTTTGGCATAGTGTGTTAGCATAACTGTCATTTGGTCTAATTTGTTTTGGAATAATTTGGAGCTGCATAAATTTTTGTGGCATAATATTTATTAGTCTATTAATCGTGAGCCATAAATATAAAAAGTCATAATTGGGGGATTGGGTGTATGTAGCCAATAATTTTATGTTGAATGTTGGATTCTAGGTTATGAAATACTGATGTGGTCAATGAAATTTTTTCATAGACAGGTATAATAAAACACAGTATTGATGATTCATTGTTAGAAAATCTATTATAAAATGATATTTTGTATAAACGTGATTAATCCAAAAGAATTTAAAATATTAAATGAAAAATGTATGAATGAATAAATATCATCCGAAACATTTGTAAAGAGAAGCATTTGAAAAATAAATGTTTGTAAAGCGAGTGTTTACAAAATAAAACATTTGCGGAATAAGTTGTTTGTTGTTGTGTTGTTGTTTTTAATAAATACCGTTACGAGTTATAATTAGTGTTTAATATTTTTATTCCAAAGATCAATATCACGTGTAAATATCATTATGCGTTTATAACGTTATGCTTTATAAAATTGTGCTCTTTAAAATTATACTTTATAACATTATACTTTGTAAAATTATGCTTCATTATTATAATTCTAACTGTATTTATACTGAATACTTATACTGAACCCAGCCAGGTGCATTATTTGTGTAAATTATTTCGTCATCATTGCTCTCAAACGGTAAAGGAAAAGATCGTGAGGAAACCGGCATGTCCTAGAACCAAAAATTCGAAGACATGTGATATCTACCAATCAGTACTGGGTTTGCGTGGTAGATTACTGGCCACTCCCTCTCTCAGAGAAGAGACTTGTACCCCAACAGTGGGAGCATTAGAAGATGATGACATGAATGGATGGTTTTATTAAAAAAAGTCCGAACAACGTAACGCCATAATATAAAATTCAAAGTCCTGACTGACTGACTGACTGACTGCTGATATATCAACGCACAGCCTAAACCGCTGGGCCTAGAGACATGAAATTAGGAGAGTGTGTTCTTCAGTTGTCAGTGTTGTTCAGTAAGAGTCTGACACGCCCTCCCGCTCCACCCAGATCGGGAGATGTCATTGCATGATTTCCCACCACCAAAAAAAAAGGGGATGAAAAAGGGGTTGAAAGCTTTTAACGGTGGAAGTACTTAAACCACGCGAGCGAAGCCGCTGGCTAGTTAATAATGAAATTTCATGTTAACAGGCAGTTAACTAAACCACAGATAATATAAACTAAACTCACAAATCATACAATAATCAAGCAATTTATAAACACACGTTCTACAAATGCACCTTCATTAACGTGTCAATATTACAACTCGCATTATGTTCAATATTGCAAATCAATGTTTATATTGCAAAATCGATCAAGGTTTTCTATCGGTTGCATTTCGGGGAGTGTGCGTTGGAATTGCATAGTTTAATTCCGCCAAGCCCGTTCTATCATCGGACCACTAGACGTACGGCGATGCGCCACCGGTACATGATGGTTATAGGCACAAAACGTTTTGGGAACACATTCATTATGCGTTCAGCTAAGGAGTGGCATTCCTGGCCGGAGTCTGTGTTTCCACATGTATCCAACCAGCCATGCCAGCCAGCCATGGCATCCTGTGGTGTGTGTACAACCTGGAGGTCCTATTATAAATTCAAGAGTGAACAGGGTACTTCTTGTCAAGCGTGCTTCAACCTCAACCACGTCATCACCTACCATCAGGTGAGATGGTGATCACGGGCAATCATAATTATCAAAGATAAAAAAATTGCTTCCGAGACACTAAACTAAAAGCTTGCACACATTAAGATAAAAGTCGCAAAACTGTGCAATTTATAAATGTGACCAATGTTATAAATGTGAAAGTATAAATTGTTCCGATGTTTGGATATTTGCTAATTGATTACGTGGTCACGCCTCAAGCACAGGTGCACTCTCAGTTCCTTTACTCTCATAGTTGTAGGGGTCGGCGATCTGACTCGACCAGGGAAAGATCAGGCTCAGGAACAACGGCTTTACGTGCTCTCCAAGGCACGGGGATTGGAGGCGATCGGCGGCAGCGACCTCTCGTGCCCGGCCCTGGTTCAGGCCATGGTACGGAGTGAAAGGGAATGGGAAGCAGTCTCCTCCTTCGGCGAATCAGTAATGCTCGCGAAGGAGGAGGCGGAACGGGTGAGGGAGACTCAACACAGTCGTCCTCACACCCCTAGCAGCAGCCGCCGCAGGAGACGCCCTGGACGTAGGACGTCCCGAAACGATCTCCGGCCACTGTTGGCAAGTTGTGGGTAGCTCGCCGTCCGATCAGCCTGGTGCTAATTCGAACCTCGAGAGTCGACGGCGCGTAGTGTTCCACGTGCGCCTCAAAGAGTTGTCAGCAAAACATGACGGGGACCGTCATGGCCGATACCTGCCCAGGGGTCGTGGATAAATTCGAAACAGAGTTACCGCGCCCCTGGGCACTCAGGGCAGGGAAGGAACAGGGGTGAGTTTTAGTCAGTAAGAGCCCGACACGCCCTCCCGGTCCATCCAGAGCGGGAGAAGTCATCGGATGATTTCCCACCCCCAAAAAAAAAAAAGCACGCGGGTGTCACACCACCAACATCCAAACTGCGGACTGCTACAGAGTAATTCATAATGGAATAATCCAATAACACTTTTTGCCTGGGAATTAAACTCATGACCTCACACTTAGCAGCCGCGCTTGTGACCACGAGGAAAGAGAGGAAACTTCACCTACTATCAGTCCCTAGTAAAAAAAACTGCCTAGCCTTTTCCCAACTATCTTGGGGTCGGCTTCCAGCCTAACCAGATGCAGCTGAATACCAGTATTTTACATGGAGCTAGCCTATCTGACCTCCACAACCCAGTTACCGGGTAATACGATACCCCTTGGTAAGACCAGTCCAGTCCCTTGTAACATCCATGATATTACTTTTTGGATTACTACTGCACTCACTGAACAAGTTTCCAGTTTCCAGATATAATCTTTACTGCAACTGTTACTTTTTGTGGTTACTCAAAAGAACGGTTATCATCACTACTTGTTTTTATTGTAGCAACTCTAGCGGGAAAAGTGTTGCGTTAAATGCAGTTGTAAAAGAAAATTATCCCGTGCTACTATGTGAAGTATCGTATAAATGTTTTATGACGAATATGGCCAGTAAAGCTAAGTAATAACTAATAAGTCCCGTTTTGTGGAACGATGGCCGTTTGAAGGTCGCGGGAAGGCTGTCGAACTTACTTAAGCTTTTTTTTTAAACAAAATCTTCCGATATGCATAATGCATATTATTGCAAATAATTTTATACATAAATAAATTAGCTTCTCGCTACATAAGGCCGCTGTGTAGGTATCATTAAGATAGACTAAACTATTCAATGGATCAAAATATACCAATATATATTATATTAGGTGTTTACCTATAAGTTGACATAAAACGGCAACTGTCAAGCCGCAGGCAAATGCTAGTAACAAATATGAAAAAAAACCAGCCAAGTGCGTGTCGGACTTCGCACGTTTTGGGTTCCGTACCAAATGAGGGAATTTCAAAGAAAAATTATGAATTTATAATATGTATAAATTGGTATTTGTTAGTAAAATAAACATTGTCACCAAATGTCAAGTTCATAGGTCAATGGGAAATTATAAAATTCTTCGGAACATAATTTAGTGACAGACGACGGAAAGACGGACAAACGGACACGTGAGTGACAGCAATAAGGGTCCAAACCCTTCAGGTACGGAACCCTTAAAAGGAATAACATGACTTCAAACATATAAAGTTTATTTGAACTTATAATTCCAAGATAACACTGTTCAAAGTGGGTTTCATAAAACGGCACCATAAATTTCCATAACCAAAGGTTAAAAGTCATTACAGCTCAACTAGGAAAGATGAATAACGAACACATATATAAATTTTATTATTCTTTTGAAATATAATTTGCAACTTCTAAACGATAGAGGTGTACCTATCTGATTGGAATTGACATGGGAGATGAAGACAGTAAAATTCTCTTTCCCATAGTCATTAATTCAAAATTGTGAAAAGGATTCCCATTAACTCCAATTTCAAATCGATCACCTTTTCTAAACACTATATATCTAATAGGGGAAAGCGGGCAGTAAAAATATGAAAAGCAATATTGGTAGCTAAAATTAAATACTTTCGAAAATGTTGTGGTTATTAAGTATTCAAGAAAATCGGGTCAGTGATGCGCTTATCAACGACATTGTATGAATATTTAAACTAATATATTTTTTTATTTCGATCACAAATGCGCCGTAAACATCCGCGACACTGGTGAAGTATGTCGAATGAAGCTAATAAGCCACAAAGTATACAATCTCCGACAAAACTATGCTAAAATTTACATCCTCCACTAATTTGTTGACTAATAAGATATTAAAATTTTAAAATATGATGAATTTATAATACCTTTACATTTATGATAGTTGTAAAAAAAATTCGTTGATTGGTTCGTACGGACTTGGTTTTTAAAGATGAGCTTATTAGACGGATATACCTAAGAGTGAAATTAAATTTACTATTCTATCAAATCGTTTAAGTACCTGTGTTTTGAAATTACACCCTATTTATGGTACATAACTTACAGATAATGTTTTCATTTTTAAAGTGGTGTTTTACGACTGCTATCAATAATTTTATGAACGTAAATATAGCCAATGAAAATGTGGTTGCATTATATTGTGAAATATGGGAAAGATATTGCAGTAGGTACAATTAATACAAAATGTTGTCGGTCAATTTCTACTGTTTACTTCTTTCAGTATGTCGTATCAGACAGCTGAAATTCGAATTTGTTTACAATTTAAAATGTCCAATTGTTTGATTTTTCGTTGTTATAGCATTTTTTATGACATCCTATATGAGTGTTGACGCCAATCACAAAATTCACTTATGCGCGTGAGTTAATTCTATTTTCAACTTATGATTGTGTTTTAGGTAAATCGTAGCACAAAAAGTTTTATCTTTAAGCGTAGAGCGTTCTTAATTAAATGACCTTTTAGTCCAGTCTGTTGCTTATTTTAGTAATGGCAATTAGTCCTAAATCATAGAAGTTTGTATAAGACTTCTGGGGTTACCCTGCACAATTAGAACCGCGTCCCACTATACTGTCACTTGCCAGGGTCGTGAGAATGATCGAAGGAATCACCCCCTGGCACAGGCAAGTGAACACGGGTGGATTTTAGTCAGTAAGAGTCTGACACCCAGAGCGGGAGAAGATATTTGATGACTACCGGGTACCCAATCAAAAAAACTAGATGCATCATAAAAATTGACTGATGGGTAACCTTTGCCACAGATAATAAAATACTAACGTACCTTTGCTAATCCACCGTGGAAGGGTCACTTAGATCAACCTGATTCTTTATGCGTCATTTTCCTATGTATATTTCATTAATTACTTTCATAGAATCAATCATAATGTCTAAAAGGACAAGTAAATGGCCAGTAAAATATCACTATAATATCCGTGTAGCATTCCTCGATAGATACTTGATTACACTTTCTATGATTATGCGCAAAAAATGAGGTATAACGTTTCATCTTCACTTTTATGTTCTGATCGCTAAATGGAGATATTTATTTTTTTAGGCTGGCAACAAACTGGGCTGTAAATGGCAGCTAGATTACTATAATTAGGTTGTACAACAGATTGGTAATTGCAGTTGATATAGAAAGCTGCATCCTTCGTTTCGACTGTATCCTTTGTGCTTCTTTTACCCTTTTATATGAAAAAAGAGGATGTGGTTTATAACAGGATATAGCACGACATTTTCAAAACAATTATAGAAAGACATTGATATAATTATAATGAGAATATAAAGGTAGTAAATTGTGCGAGTGTGACATAAAAATTGGCAAGTCGCGTGCAAGCGAAGATAGTTAGCCGTGATGTAGTACCTACCTATTATTTAGCTCAGTTCGTGAGTGTTTCAAATGTAATGATATTTCCCATGGGAAGTGGGAAGTTTCTTGATTCCTACGACGTTCGATGGAACAATTATAAGTTTATAACTGTTGAAATGAATTGACGAAGAAACAGATTTCCTGAAGTACTTAAACAAAACAACCAACAAAGGTTATGGACCGATGTTCAAAGTGTCATCGGTGGAACTGTAGCGGTACAGGGGAGATGAAACAGTGGTGCGGATTCTGTTTTGTACGAACTAAACTTAATTTAAGCTATTCCTATCTTTTTCTCTCTAATAAAACAAGAAAGAGACGGACGTAAATTAGAGCTGTCAAATTTAGTTGAACTAATATTTCCATACAAATTAAGTGTACACGTAAAAACATGTCGATTAAAAACACGATGATGCGCAAGGCGTAAACTAGTTTGACATCTCTAACTTAGTTCATAGCTATAGCCGTCCTTTTCTCGCACTGCCTTTTAGTAAAAGACAGCGATTCTCTAATGTTAGTTTAGTAATTATTAAGAGAATCGGCACCAGTATCGCACCATTTAGGTACGACGGGCAGACTATAGCAAACGATTTTTAAGGCGCTACCCATACAGGAGCACCATAAAAACGTCCTCTTTTTCGTTGCAAAGTTAGCCATATTGCTACATAGTACAAGCCCAAAAAAAATACAGTGTATAGTCTAATGTATAAATGAAAGACTTATGTAAAAATATTTTCTAAAAATAATCCAGAACCCTGAAAAAAAAAATCGCAAGAAAGTACACGAAAAAACTTTTTCGTCTCGAAATGCTCAAAATTTTGAGTGATAACTATTATTTTTTTTGCAACTATCAAAATAGAAATTTAATCAACTAAAGACATATGTAAAAATATTTTAAAATATCGTTGTATTTTTTTTTAAACATTATTAAACTACGAAATATCCTTCACATTAGCGGACACGAGATTCAACTAAAATCAAACGCATAGCCATTTTCAACCGTATTACGTACCGCGATGCACTACTGTCGCGCGCTTGGCAATGACACGCCCAGTCTGCAGCTAACTCTCCCAGAGATAGGTCACGTTACGCATGCAGCGCTCAGCATTACGTAAATTCGTGAAAATAAGTTATTTCGTGAAAATTGACACTCTTTTTAGGTTTTTATTTTTATAAGGTTTTTGTGTGACAATTGGACACTTTGTCTTGTTTACTATTTATATTTGGGACTCGTGATTCTGTGTTTGTGTGATAACAACAAAGAACAAAACAATGGGAAATAAAAGAAATAAAGTGCTACGACGTATTTGTACAAGAAAACGGAGAAATAAACCCAAAAAAAGTACTGCATCTGAGTAAGTATAAAAAAATTGAATTATTTTAGTCTAATTAGTTATGTACGCAAAACGACACTATCAAGCTAGACATTTCCAGTATAAGCTGAATTATTATCTTTCTTATTTCTCAAAATCTGAAATACAGTTTATCTCTTGATTGAACGTAATAAGTAGCATAGGTAAACAAAATAATAATTTATGATTGATATCACAATGTACCGGCCGGCGGCGGCGCGCGGCGCCGGCGACCGCTAAAAGTACCTAGTATGTAACATCACACGTCGCATCGCGTCACCAAGAGCCGAAACTGCGGTTTATCTGTAGTGGATTTTCAACTTTATTTCCTAGAGTATAAAGTTCAAAATCTACTAAAGACAAACCATAGTTTCGACGCTGCCGCAGACAATATTGCTATTCTCTGCGGCAGCGCCGAAATTACGCTCTACATACAGTAGGTAGGTACAGAGTAATAAAAATATTGCACACCTATATCAAAACTAAAGCAATAAATTCCAAAACAGATTTCTGTAGTCCTACCTACTAAATTCCTAAATAATAAGTAAGTATTCTGGGTTTTATCAGAAATCGGATAATCAGATGCATATTGTGATCTAAAGTTGTGGTTTTGACTAATATGTACACTTTTCTAAGTATCGAAAAAATCCAGTGATTCCGTTGTCGATTATTGAATAGAATCATAATTATTATTTATGAAAGATGAACAAATATAATTATTTTGTAATTTGAAAAATTGACCTGAATCACAAACACACACATTACTCGTAGAACGGATGGTCAATGGGGCCGAAAGGTTCTAGAGTGGATAACGCGCACCGGAAAGCGCAGTGTTGGAAGGCCTCCCACAAGGTGGACCGACAACCTGGTGAGAGTCGTGGGAATGCGGTGGATGCGAGACGCACAGAATCGGTCGTTGTGGCGACGTTTGGGGGAGGCCTATGTCCAACAGTGGACGTCTTTCGGCTGAAATGATGATGATGATGATGATGACTTGAATCATGGACTGAGTCTACCGTTCAGCTGATCCAGAAATTTGTTCGTAGGTAGCTATGCATTTGATCTAGGTACCTATTATCCAGTCCCGTGATACCGGAATATTTTTCAGATTATCCGATCTCTTCGTGAGTGATACCTATACGTACCTACATACATAAACTCCGCCTTTTTTCCATAGGGGTACATTATGATAATGATAATATATTAGAATGTAGGTAAATAATATAATGTACAGGGATAAATCAATTTAGATAGCGAAACTCCGAAGATGTAATGATGATGATGTATTGATATCTAAAAAAAAAATATTTTTATATCTATCGAAACTAGTGAGTATCCAGGGAAATCCCGTAACCGAAAGTACTGGGAAATCCCGGAAATTTGCGTCGTTTTTGGAACCGGGATTTTCAATACCATATCCCGGTTCTTTCGGTACTTTTGGGAAAAGGTACTTCGTACCCTGTATAATGAAATCAATATCTAATAAATATAAATAAATTTCTTAGAAAGTTTTATCTGTTCCGATGGAGTAACATTCTTTTTGTTATATTACAGAGAACCCAGAGACTTTCAGAGTAACTCTGCAACATTACTCACACCTCTTACTGCTGTTAATCCAACCTCAACAGATACCGGAACTACACAAGAACGAAATTATGGGTATGTATATTATGTAACATATAATGACATGGTTTTTACCAGCAGTTTAGCCTTTTACGAACTAACAAATATTTACCTTTGCATATAACCCATTTATCAGTTTTTTTTTTTTTAGAGAACCCATCGCAGACGAGCCATATCTTGTTGAAACCAATTCTCAAGAAAATTCATACCTACCAATACACGGTCGAAGAGTTGTAAATATGATGTACTTCATTCAGCAACTTCAAAAAATATCCAGTCATAGTTCCTTATTTGATTGTAATTTGAAAGATATGTCACTGATAGGAGAAATCAGAAATGGTTTGATTTCTAAATATAAATTTACATGTTTTATGTGTAAAAAAAATTTTGTAATCACGAGTGAAGAGCCAGATAGCGAACATAATATCAACGCTAATTTGGCTGCAGTACTTCTGCGGGTATCGGCTATTCGCAGTTACAAGAAATCACAGCGTCCATGGATTTACCTATTTTTACAGAATTTACTTATTTAAAAATTCAAGACTTCGTTTATGAAAAATGGGAGGCAACAGCAGATGAATCTATGGAAATAGCCGCCATGCGTGAGCGTGATGCAGCTATAGCTGAAGGGAAATTGAGCAACGATGGTATTCCTATAGTTGACGTATATGCCGATGGCGTTTGGTCGTCGCGTTCCTACGGCAATAACTATAAGGCATTGTCAGGTGCCGCAGCAATTGTGGGTCGCAGATTTGGTGAAGTCCTATTTATTGGTATTAGAAACAAATACTGTCTCGTATGTGCTCGAGCAGAGAAAAAACACATTTCAACTCCAGAACATAATTGTTTTAAAAATTATACAGGGTCTTCTAGTGGTATGGAGGCTGATATTATTTGTCAAGGATTTGAGACATCTATAGCGATGTATAACATTATTTATGGCAGGTTAATTGCAGACGGAGACTCTGCTACATACGCGAAAATCTTAGCACGTAATCCTTACCCAAACCATACCGTTCAAAAGATAGAATGCAGAAACCACTTGCTACGCAATATGTGCAACAAATTAAGAGCTGTCACCAAAGAAGCTAAATATCCATTAGCATATAGAAAATTATTATCAGAAGTCAAGATTATGACTATTCGTAAAGTTGTGATTGCCTCAATACTAAAATACAAATCGGAGAAGGACAAACCAGAAACAATAAAAAGTTTTAGGAACGAAGTACAAAATTCAATTTACCATGCTTTTGGTAATCATGAAAAATGTAAAGAATATTACTGTTTGAAAGACAAAACTTTACAGAGCAACATAGAAATAGAGAACACTATGTTCTGGTTTAGAATAAAGATGATTATTCAATCAGTTCTTTCAAAATCAAGAAGTATGCTTGAGGATGTAGATACGAATGCAGTAGAATGCTTTAACAGTGTGGTGGCAAAGATTGTGGGGGGCAAAAGGATAAATTTCTCACTTCGAAGGGGTTATCGTGCAAGATGTTTTGCTGCAGTTTTGTCATTCAATAACCCTCATCCAAGACATACACTTCATAAAAAAATTTTAGGGCAAAGTCCCAGAAGTATGTTGAAAAAGTTCGAAGAACGACGATTGAAGAAAAGAAGAACAAACAAAGCAAAACCTCATAGGAAGAATAGAACACAAAATAAACAAAATATGGTCGTTCAACACGATTATGGTACTCAAAGTACTACTCCTGATATGGTATCAGATGAATTAGTTAGAGCCAAAGAACTATTTCTTGAAAATTTAAAAAAATTAACTTCGGACAAAGATAACATACAACAATCCACTATAGATCAGAGAGAAAGCAGTGACTGGTTAGATCTTAGAAAGAATATGTTAACTGCGTCTAATTTTGGAGTGGTGGTGAAAAGAAGAGAAAGCAGTAGCAAAGCCAAATTAGTGCAAAATATTTTATATAAATCGAACCTCAGCAATGTAACGGCAATTGCACATGGCGTGGATAATGAACAACTTGCTTTGCAACAACTCGCTATTCAAGAAAATGTGACAATTAACCCATGTGGGTTGTTCGTGGACCACGAATACCCGTTTATTGGCGCCACGCCAGACGGTTTGATAGGCCAAGATACAATAGTGGAAATCAAATGTCCTCTATTGGCTTTCAAAAACGGTCTGGAAAATGCTATAAAGGAAAATAAGATACAAATTTGGAGATACAACAAAAAAAGTGATCTGATCATACTGAACAAAAACAGTAATTGGTATTATCAAGTTCAGGGGCAGCTTCATGTGACACGTAAAAAAAAATGCTTGTTTGCTGTATGGAGTGGTGAAACCCATAAGCTCAAAACAGAAATTATAGATAAAGATGATGTGTTCTGGGAGACGAAGATGAAATCAAAACTATTGTCATTTTACTTGGACTGGCTCTTGCCTGAAATTGTAGATTCTCGTCATGCTCGAGGAATGCCACTTAGAGAAAAAGAATCGTCCAAGCTCGATCATCAAGAAAATAATCCGTGTCGTAAGAGAAGACTGACTTTTGAGGGATCACCAACAGATCTTTCTTCTTCAAGTGACGAAAATAAAGAAAATTATCTGTGTCGTAAGAGACGCCTAACTTTTGAAGGGTCGTCGACAATCCTTTCGACTGCAATTGTTTATAATAAAGAAAACATGCCGTGTTGTAGCAAACAGCTAAGTTTTGATGAAATGTGATAAATACGTAAGACCGGCAAAGTTGTTGTGACAGTGAAAATTATAATTATTCGGGAATTACTGTTCGGAACTGCCGCAGTACACGGACGTTAAATACTTGTACAACCTGATCGTGAACTTATTTCCTCTTGTAACGTTTACCTATGTGAAGTTATAGTAAAATCATTATAAATTGTTTTCTTGATTTTATTTTATCATCCTTATCACATCCTCTAAATACTTATACTCTATCGGTTTAGGTAGTTAACTAAACGTAAACAATCTTGATGTCTTATTGTAAAAAAAAATAATAAAAAGTTTTAATGTGCGCTCGCAGTGTTTTTACTCGAAATATGAATTGAGAAAATCTTATTTCTTCTTCTGTATTGTCATGTTTAGATATCGATACCCATCAATGTGCAGTATACACACAGGATAAATGTTTATGTGATGAGCATGATCATTTGTTCTATCTGGGTGTAATTTATCTATAATATGTATGTATTTAGAAATATATAAGTATGTTTATCAGTTGTCTAGTACTTATAACACAAGCTCTGCTTAGCTTGGGGCTAGACAGCGTTGTGTGATAGTTGTGTGAATAATATTATTATTATTATACACAAAACCTAATTGAAAATGAGGAAGTATGTCAATACTTATTCAACTTGAGTGTCAACTCGCGCGGGTGAAACCGCGGGCAACAGCTAGTTATTATTATAATTGAAGCCTAAAGATTTTTATCACCCTGTATCATATATGAGAATAATGTTTCTCATTGTAAGTCAATTCATAGAACAGATCATCGGATGCATTGGTATTTACCTAAAAATAATGACTATTATGACTATACAAAAGTAAAGAAGTGACTTCTAAAATACATACCTACATAAACTCGCGCCTTTTTCCCATCTCATATGGGTAGGTAGAAACCACACAACGCCAGCTGTTACGATCCTATTAAAAATGTCTCTAAAATATTATTTGAAATTAAAACCTTTCACACAAAAGACGCGCCTTCTCACCGATTTTTGTAAGAGAAAAAACATTTTTTGCCGTGTTCTAAAACTAGGTAAATAAATTTTAATAAAATATTAATACAATTCTAGGTAAATAATATAATTTAACAGAACATTAAATTTATCGATCCCGGAATCGCGGGTTTTTAATCAAAAGCAAAATATATTTTGGATATCCCGGCATTCAGAATACGGACGCCGCGGCAACGCACCAGAATAAGGCCGCGGGCTGTAGTGGGCGGAGCTAAGCGCTGCGCGCCGCGTCCCTGCTTCACCTCCGGAAATACCTAAAGATTTGCTGCTTACCGCGCCTTAAGTGACGCATCGAATAATTGTAAGCACTGTTAGTGTATGAAAAATTCCGCTAAATATTTATTTACAATAAGCCTCTTATACATTGTTAATTATCAAATTTAAATGAGATTTGTTTTTTTTTAAATGTATTAAAAAAGACACGAGAATTGAAACTCACATTGACAGCGACATTTGTATTATGTGCCTATGATTATCTTATGTTGAAGATCTTGGAAGTTCTCGGAGGTCTCGGAAGTTCTTGACTCTACACTAAACCCAAAATTAATTCTCTAACAAGACAGCTCTTTTATCGAAGTCCTTATAAGGAATCAAAATCCATTCATCACAAATCACAGTTAAGAAACGTGTTTTTTTTTTAACAGTTAGCGTTAATTGATAATATGGCTCCCTGCTGAGAAAAGGGTCATCGTTCTGCCCACAGCAACAATTAGTGAGCTTTTGTGTATTTATTTAAATTTTCACTAGTTTAAACTAGTTTATCACTTTGGCCTGCGCACGCGTCACTTTGTCTGGAAAGGGGAAACCCAGAACTAAAAGTTTAACTTAGATGATTCGAATTAAATCCTGCTTTTTGGTAGGTGTTTTTTTTTTTTTTTAATTTTGTTTGACCACTATCTCACCTGATGGTAAGCGATTATGTGGTCAATTATAATAAATTACTGACTGTAATAAAATAGGTACATGTTTGAGTTTTTTATTCTCTGTCTTGACTTTATTGCTTACGTATAAAAGACAAGTAAGAGTCTCCTGCTTATTTAAAGAAAGTGAAATGTACCTAGTTAGAATATAAATGTATATAATAGACTATAAATTTTGGAAGGCGGAAATCATAAAGAAATGTCAATCACATGAGTCGTAAAATTTACGAGACATTCATGAAATATAACTGTCACCGTATAACTGCACACACTGTTAGTTTATAAAAAATCACGTAAAATTGTAAACGTTTTATTTTGAAAAAGATTCCAGCTCATTGTAAATTTATCAAATTTGGGTGAGATTTATTGTATTTGAAATTATTCGTAATATATCGAGAGTTTACACTCCTGCGAGGTTTACGACAATCTTACTAACTATCCGATGACATAAATATAGCTTCAAAGTTCATACTATTATGTCCCGTAAGTTCATACTTCAAAAGACATCATTGACAAGCCCACGACTTATGAGTAAAACAATAAAGGCACTAAAAACTTAATAGCTGTTTGAGACATCGTTTGGAAGAAAAACAACTATCCTCTTTCTCATAAGTTGCCGCTAATTGATGCCGAGCCAATCACTCATAATCATAGAGCTTAGATAACATGGTATTAGCTCGGTAAGGTAACTTTACATTGATGTACAGGTTTTGGGTCTAAATATTTCATGATAGAAAACTAAGATTCAGTGAATGAAAGTACATTTCAACAAATCCCATCACAGATGCTGATGAAGATTGAATACTAACACCGAATACATAATCGGCGTAATTTCCTATATTTTTTTTATTACGTCGTGATTAACCTGTTGATTGTTTAGGCTCACATCCTCTACCGGGGCCTAAGGACAGCGAGTATTGGGTAGCTCACCGTCCGATCAGCACCAGGCCCGAGAGTCGACGGCGCGTAGTATTCCACGCGCACCTCAAAGAGTTGTCAGCAAAACATGACGGGGCCCGTCATGGCCGATACCTGCCCAGGGGTTGTGGATAAATTCGAAACAGAGTTACCGGGGCCCTGGGCACTCAGGGCAGGGAACGAACAGGGGTGGGTTTTAGTCAGTAAGAGTCTGACACGCCCTCCCGCTCCACCCAGAGCGGGAGATGTCATTGGATGATTTCACAAACCCAAAAAAAAAATGGCTTACAAACACTATGTCGTCGCCGTACCGAAGACGACTCAGTCGAAGGGACGCTATATACTAGGTACCGCCTTCGACCCGTTGCAAGTGTAAAGTAAAGAGATTGAGTCATAATCTTACACAGTTTTATTTTTGATCTGTATATCTTTTATCAGAGCAGCAAATTTAAAACGTGTGGTAGAAAAATGACCATTCTTTAAGGGAGATCAGTGGGTCACTACCTACATATAAGACCAATCCTGAAATTGCGAAAAAGTCACCTGCTCCATACATTTGTGTTTGCGTACCTTTACAAAATGTAGGAATGGGTACTGGTGTTATACCCAGTAGTTGATCTTCGTATTTCAGATATTTAAGATCGCATTGTAGATTTGTCAATCACTTCACCTAACATTATCTATTATAATGCAGCTCTTACATCCTCCAATACATCCATCAATACATCAATATCAGTAAGATAATAATATCACCAACCTGTTTACTAAGCGCAGCGATTACACCAATTAAGATTCTCTCATGAGGTCATGACACTATCGAACCCATACTTTATAGCAGGGACTAGTCTATCAGCCCTGAACGATTACGGGATACTATAATGAAAAATTCAACGTTCTTCTTCCCAACCAGTATGGAAATTAATCGAAAACTTGTACGGTATAGATCGTGTGAAAAAATTATAAAAATATGAAAAGTTGATATTAAATCACGGCAAGTTACCGTTGATCAAGCTAAGTTTATTTCTAAAAATAAACTTTATAAATTATTCATTGGATGGACACCCAGTGATTCGTTAGGTCCCCGTCTTCGAGTTATTTATAGCTACTTTTGGGGGCTATGCAGGTAAGTAGCTAATATTGGGGTCCCATAAGCAAATAGGTATGGGGAAACCGAAACAATTCCACACAATGTGTTAATAGTTGCATGAGTGTGCGAATTTCTGCAAACTGTTTTACAGTTTAGCAGAATTCATTAATGTAATTGTGAAAACAAATTTTAATAAATAAATTTAAAAGTTACTTCTTAGTTTAGCTTCTCTCATATTGGTTTGGTCCTATAATGGAATAATAATAATAATATAATTTTTATTTCAGATCAGAGGTAATGTCCATTTTGTTAGTAACAATGTTCTTATAAAATGTTCTGTTTTACTTTGGAAAAAATAAATTACTACATTTGCTAAATGTTTAAATTTTATTTAGTTTATGAATATTTTATTGCAACCACCGTTAGTTTACTTTCTTGTATATTTATTGATTTATAGGTAAGTCGTAAAACTATTTGCGGTCACTCCCAATTGAAAGTGAAAAAGCAGGTCTAGTGTTCCGTGTCCGTCGAAAATTAATATTGTTGCGATGCGAAAAGACTACAGAGTTAATTTCTAAGGAAACGACAATAGTTATCATACATTTTTCTAATAGATAACCAGTAACTAAGTTTCTTGTTATCCATTTTTCTAATAGATAACCAGTAACTAAGTTTCTAGGTTCCAGTGGAAAAATTTAATAAATCTTGATTTTCACGTACGGAACCCTACGACAATTTTTCTGACGTGCTTGACCGACTTTTATAATTTCGTTTATTTCTCCATGTTAACAGTACCTTACTGTTCACCGAAAAACACATAACACTGCACGACGCAACACATTCCCGACGCAGTCGGGTAATATGCTAAGGTAAGGAGGTTAATAGTATACTTACAAGATCTAACTAATAAAAGGTTATAATTATTATGGTTACGCACGTTTTATTCAATCAGTAATTAATATTAATAAAATTAATCAATAGGGCAGTAGATTTTGGTTCTGTGTATTGTAATTACAGGGTTATGGTTGTCGGTACTCGGTAGTGGTAGTAAAAAAAAGTGATTTATGGAAGTGCGACTAAAAGTATAGCCTATTGGAATGTGTGAAAAGAAATTTAGTTTTGACTATGATAAGTTGTAAAATTATAACTCAATTTTGAACTTAATTGGGTCAAACAGACCTCCTTCATGACATTTTCAAATTGGGAAATGAAATGAATGACTTTGTTAGTAAAACAAACGTTTCTTGGGTCTGTGTTTTGTTACCGCAACATTCGTAATTCAAATATTTTTGTTTCTAACTGTCAGCTTTATTTTTTCCTTTTTTTTTGATTATGCGAAATCATTAGATGACTTCTGTCTTCTGTGTGACGTGTCAGACTCTTATTGACTAAAAGCCACCCGTGTTTCTTCAGTTGCCCTTTCCGTTCCAGGACCGCGGTGACCCTTTCGATCAACCCCGCGACCATTATTATTAAGCTCGTATAACTAATTTAAAACGAAAACTATACACGTCAGATGACGTCTATTCGAATCTTACGCACTAGCCCAGTATCAGGGATGAAAATTATAGTAAAAGTAATGTGGAAAATTCTGCAGCTGTGATTGGTTGAAAACAAAAACCGATGGCATCACTTGGCTTGCATTTACTTTGTAACCCTTACAGGCGTTGTACAGAGGGATTCCGGAGTATTCTAAGAGGTCTCGGCAACCCACGTGCCGATGGTGTTCACCGGGGTAGTTATAGCAAGGTAAAAATACTACACTACCTGGTCTTTTCCCCAAAAGTCTAGGCACCCTTTGAAGGTTTCCCCTGGATAACAAAAAATATGCTCTTTTTTCTAGACACAGGGTGTTAACCTATTAAAACTACAAGTTTTTAACCTTTAATTGAGCTAGTACCTATAGGTACTTAAATCAAAACGAACATAAGATGCCAGGTCATAAAATTCGAGTCTAAAATGCTATAAAGATGCCTCTGAAGAATTATATTATGTTTATTAAATTATTTTCCTCACCAGAGAAACTTGTAACTTAGAAAATATATTAAAGGTAGGATAGTAAAGGTACCTAGACTTTAGTTATTATTATAACATTATCTTCGCTTAATTATAATCTTGAGAGGTCAAATGGCTACCCTTAGCGTCTATGCTGTCAATCAATATGACAGTCCGTAAAGCATTTTGAAAGGGATATTTACATAATAACTTACTCATTAATTCTAATGTAAGCAAGCAAAGTTGGGAAAGTGAATATTGTATGGAATTCTAAAGTTTTACTGGATATTAAATTTATATGTTACGACAAGGCTGAATAGATTTCAGAAGACAGAAAAACAATTTTTGTGTAAGGAAAAAAGTTGTTGCGGTTTAATATTAGGGTGACATTTTTTATAAAACATGTTGTTAATAATTTTGAAAAAAAAAAAATATTATGAACAAACTTTACACAAAAATACCCGACGTGTAACCTACTTTTGTGCTGACTGTACCTACTAACGTTCCCCAGGCTTGATTAGGAATTTGGGACTATTTTTTTTAAATTCAGATTAGTTTCAGTATTTTTAAATATTTCATTAAATTCACGGCGCGGTTGGCGCAGTGATTGAGCGATTGGCTGCTGCGCTGCGTGTCGCGAGTTCGACTCCCGCAAGGAACAAATATTTGTAAGGCCTATAATTCCGGGTATTGGTATCTTGTGTCGGTTAGTTTAAATGTTTATGAACGCACCCACGATACAGTTGTAATTCCAAATGTGGGGCTTAAAAATATATAATATCAATTTAACAAACGAACTCTATGAGGTCAATAAAACCCATGAGTCTTCATGATGGAATAATTTATTTCTGCTTTTACCGTTAAAGTTCGGACAGACCTATCATTATATAACCTTTAACATAATATTATTTTAGAATAAAACAAATAATCAAAGTCCAAAAGTCCTTTAAGTAACTTAAACTTATTTAGTAGCTTTTCCAATTTATTAATTCACAAAAAACTCTTTTATCACAAAACTGATGCCATAAACACAAGTTAACATTTTAGCATAAACAGTTGTAACTTGATCTATAGGCTCAACACAACGTTTTAGTGAAGTTAAGATATTGCTTTCTTATGTAAATTAATTGTACCTTTATCTTTTGAGTTAAAAGTTTATGTGATCAGAACGACATCCTATGGCAACATTTACACCATTCACCTTATTTATGTTTGTCACAGAAGTTCACACATTTGAAGGGGAGTTCCCGTAGGCGCATTTTAGGGCCAAAGATAATGTTGATTGTAAACTTAAGAATTAATGCGCGGTAACTGGTCTTTCCGAAAAATAGTGCATTAATAAAAGTAGAAACCTATATCCTAATAAACTTACCAACAGGGATTCAGGAAAACATCACTATCCAATTAAACTTCCAAGGAGGTTGAAAACAATCCACAATAATCTTTGTCAGTCATGCACTAAATAAAAAAAGAATAAACAGTCACATTCTTTTTCAAACGATCCAAGGACGGAGATGTCAATGTTCCCGCGGTTTTGACGCGTCGCGTCGGCTCGAGCGGTCGGTGTACAAGTGGTGCGATGGCGTATTCTGCACAGATCGATTCGACCCGATCACCCGACCCGCCCTCAGCATATCGCTCGATTCCGGATCGATTGAACGCTAATCGGAAACACGGTCAGTGGGCTCTATCGATAAAATATGAAAATTCGTGATAGTTGCGATTGGTGGGACTAATCGGGTTAATTAGATATTGCTCGCGCGATTTTATGAGTTTAAAATTCTAAATGACTGATTAAATTGTTTTGCATGTTTTATGTGATTTACATATTTTTGGGGACGTCCTTGCTTCCGGATGTAGATTGTTGCGGCAATTAATTTTAATTGTTGAAGTTTTGCATTTTACTTAACCTCAATATGGATGATATGTTAAATAGACTATTTCTAACTAGCAGACAAAATTAAAAACATCATGGCATTTAGTGTAAATAATAACGTCGGTCTGTCAAAAATATGAAATCAACCCCACAAAAAAAACCCTAAAATTGACATATAGGAACAGTTTCAATATAATAAAGAAAAATGTAGATTTTATGGTTTTGAATGCAACAAATAGTTAAAAAAAAGTTCATCCAAGCTGGGTCCAGCCGTTCTAGTTTTTAGCGCGAACACAAAACTAGATATAATTTGACTGTTTTTATTTTTTGCTTATCTTTTTAAAACGTCATCTAAGCATGACTATCAACAATTCATATCTTGGTAACAGAAGTGGCCTACAAGTAATTCAAGTAAAACTAACTCATACCTTAGTAACACAGAAGCGGCCCACAAGTAACATTGGGAGTAAATCACGAACTTTCACTCATAGCATAACATAATACCTACGTTTTTAATAATAAAAAAAACCTCCACACAAGTTCATCACAGGCTTTAATTACAATCAATACTCTGCCTCCTATGTTATTATAGTTATTTAAAACATTTACGTCAACGTGAATTATTGATATTTTTATGATGGTACGTATCTTCTCGTTACCGCCTCTTTGGCCTTTGATGGTACTTATACACGACAGCGTTGCATGGAAGTTTAAAAAAAAATAAAACATCTTGTAGCATCTTCTTAGGGTTCCGAAAGTCCGAATGAAAAACCGAATCATTTAGGATCACTCGTGTGTGTCTACTTGTCTGTCTGTCTGTCTTTCTGTCACAGCCAATTTGCTCCGAATCTACTGGACCGATGGAGTTGAAATTTGACACACACATGAATAAATGTGACCCAAACAAGGACTAGTATCGAAAATTAAGTCATTTATGTGGGATATGGGGATCATATTTGGGATGAAAATCGGAATAAAACGGTTTACTATAACATACTTTTTTAATATTTATAAAATAGATATTTGTGAAGTTATTTAAGAAAATAGATGAAAATTAACCATTAACCTTTAACCTCCCCTCCCCCCATAACGCTGAAATAACTTTTTTTTTTTAATAAGGAAGATAGTTCTTTACTTATAGATTACAGGAAAACCTATACAAAGAAGAATCTTATATTTTTTTAGCATGTTTTTAACACTATTTATTTTAAAAACATGCTGAAAACATATATGTTGCCGTTTCACACCCCGCAACACCCGTATTTTTAAGAATGTTTGCATTCCAATTTCAATATCAATCTATCATTTTTTTTAAATGCTTACATGGTTTTTGACATTGATTGTGGCAGTGATGAAATTGTCACTACACTTTGAAAATTTTAAATACAGGAATTGGCCTCCGTGGCCATTCACGTAATTAACATATCAAAAATGTAAGGAAATAAGAAATGAGAGGGTTTTTATAGATTGAGACTGAGATTGTAATGCAATGGTTCTTAAAAGTACGAGAATCACCCCTCATATATTTGCTAGAGCTTATTTCCTTCTTTTAAATATCGATAAAAATGATGACGCGGTTAAAAAGTCCTCTCCTATTATAGTTACAAAGCCTGATACAGGTTAATAATAAATTTTCTCTTAGAAAACCCATTAAATCAAGGTTATATATATAAATATTCATCAACCTTTTTACCACAATAACAGGTACCTAAACCTTATTATAAACGTATATTTTTCGACAAACACTTTTTACGCGAACATAATAAAATGACCGAATTTTATTTAAGTTACTTCTTTGAAGAGGTTCTTCATTGGACGCTTGCGCTTTGGAACGTGCACATAGCGTCATCTATTTAATTAATGCCGACACGTGCGTGAACGCGACAATGGACAACACTATTTCATAGACAAAATTCAGTAAAATTATTAATAATTTTGAAAACGCGTCGTTGCATTGTTGTTTACTATGAGTCAGTTATTATAAATTACGACATGATTGAGGTACCTATTTGGTAGATAAGGGTTGTGTGTAAATATGTCAGACCATCGGCAATTAGGAACGAGTTTTCAGTCGTTGTAAATGTAACTGAGATGAAAATTATTATACTTATTGGGCCTTATATATAAAATACAAGCATTTGATTAGCTTATACTGATTAGCGGGTTTTTAATTCAAAAATTTGTATGGAGATTTTTTTTTGTTTTTTTTTTATTTTATTTTAGATGGGTTTATTTCAATTTAGATTGCGCTAATCAGTATTTAAAACTAAGCATACGCTTAGCGAGTTTTATAACTATGGCTGTTTGTGCGTTGAGCTTGATTCGTTTGTTATTTTTATTTGAAAACAAAACACTGAGCTTAGAGAAAATCGCACTTTTAGTTACAATACGAAAATACGGAGATATTTTAGGTTTTTTTAGGACATTAGTTTATAGAAACTTTACAAACCAGAATGTGTTTCTCAACATAAAATATTCATAAACTTTTTAAAATCCTAGATCGAACATCAAAACAATCCTAGATCACAACAATATATCGACTAGACTTTCACTAAATGAAATAATTAATTCCGACGCCACAAAAATGTATGGTGTGTCTAGTTGACCACCTATGACCTCATGACTTTAGCATTCTGATGCCGAACTCTCCTATTCTATGCCCATACTAGGATTAATACTTATTTTTTTAAAAATGATTTAAAGCAATGTCTTATGAAAAGGCATTAACAATAAATTATAGACAGATACATAACACGTCCATCCTTAGGTTTATAATTACAGATTACGGAAAGCAAGATAGTACGTCCCATTGTACGACTTCTTGTAAGTATTGGGTGAGTATCTCTCTAATCATTATGGAAATTAATGGAAAGTAATTAAGTGTACAGTAATTAAGTCTTCTTATTATTTTGTCAGTAATTTTTTTTTATTTGGTCAGTGGAAACATACTATTTAGTCAACAGAAAATTATTAATTGGGCTGCACCCCCACTGATAAGTTTTTTTTTTGGGGGGGGGGTTGGGAAATCATCCTATGACTTCTTCCGCTCTAGGGTGGAGCGGAAGGGCGTGTCAGACTCTTACTGACTAAAACCCACCCCTGTTCCTCTCTGCCTTGAGTGCCCAGGGGCGAGGTAACTCTTTCGAATTCATCCTCAACCCCCGGGCAGGCATCGGCCATGATGGGCCCTGTCCCTACTGCTGACAACACTTTGAGGCGCCCCACTGATAAGTTAAGTTCGAAGATGTGATGTTATTTGAAAAAAGCCGGACTCAAAAGTGGCGAACACCATAAATGCGTCAAGTCAATGCTGGAGAAACGATCCAAGACGTAGTAGACGTCTTGGATTCCGCAACGAAAATAATCAGATTAAAACAGTGGAGAAGTAAGAAAAACATTATTTTCACATGCCTCCTTATCACACACTCATTGATACAGCGTACAGCTAGGGAGTGGAATTCCCTGCCGGTGTCTGTGTTTCCTGATAGCTACAACATGGAAGTCTTTAAGTCAAGAGTGAATAGGTTACTTCTAGGCAAGCGTGCTCCATCTTCGATCACATCATCGCTTACCATCAGGTGAGACAGCGGTCATTCGTGTGGCTATCGATGATAAAAAAAAAGCAGGAGACAAAATACCTAGACTAACTGGGGTCAGCCTAGTTTCCAAACGCCACGAATTAAAATTAACACTAATTGGGTAATGGTTCCCAAATTCAAAATTAATCTCCACCAAGATTACATTATATTTTTTTTTACAAAAAAATTAACCACATAAATATTTTTAATTACCATACCTAAGCACACTTCTCCTAATTAATCACCTTATAATTTAAGCTACCAGTTCCACGAAAGCATACCGGCACATCGATAATTAAAATTAGAGAAATAGTCGCAGCCGGTCAAAATTGAATTTTAATGTTGAATTATGGAACCTTCATCGACCCTTTGAAATCTATCCCATTAAAGACCTTACAGGGCTTACAATAGGGATTAATATTGTTTGTAAATTATCGCCGTATGGATGTACTTTACAACACAATAAATAAACGAAAGGTGATATATCACTGCCCACGGCGTCATGTAAGTTGTCTTGATTCAATGATCTTAGCGTGTAAATATGACACCTGACAAGATTTATACGATAGTGCAGGATTATAACTCAAAATCCCGACTCGAAGGCGTTTTCTACTTAATTTTCTTTGGGACATGATTGTACTTTCAATTAATTTTATTTCCCTATATACAGTTTTTTTTTCACTAACGTTTTCAACGCAACAGTTGTTGCGCAGCATGCAAGCTTGAATATACATTTGTGCATTGAAGGAATGCAAGTGTTGAAATAGAATTGACACACGATTTTGTTTTCTATCTTCTTTTTTTTGGAAGTTAGTTGCATTATTTTGTAAAAAAGATTTTTATTTTTCATTTTTAATTTTTGTACCCCACAAATAATAAAGTTATACCCGAATTGATACCCCATCATATAGATGGTTTTTTTTGTTTATTTTTTCAAAAAGCGTTCATTCAATTTCGATAAATCAATATAGGACCACCTCTGAAGTATGACCTACTATAAAGTACGGTGACATTCCTAGTCACCGTAGCTTTGAGCAAGTGGCAAGCATGATTATACAGAACAATTCAATGGAAAGTGTTAAGAGAAGCTAGTAGCCTGCCTATCGATATCTTTTGCTGACTGTACAAAATAGCTGTTGTTATAAAGTCATCCTAAGATCGTAGGTAACCGTGTTTCTGTGTCGAGATTCGTCTTATTGTACTTTTCTGCTTAGTAATACATATGTACGAGTTTGAAAGCACAATACGCGTAACATCAAAACGCCATGTATAAACGTGGCTAGGTCAAGGTGACAGTAGTAGGGATGTGGGAAGTGTAAAAGATATCGATATAAATTGTATCGATATTCTTTATAAAGCGATATCACTTACGAAACATTCCAAAAATATATTAATATTTTTTGGACAAGGCTAGTGGGTGCTTTAAGTTTTTACTTATCACAACTCAGTGTCTTAAGCGAGAGCATTTAGTTTTCAAAAGAAGTAAAAACATTTTTTATACTTTTTTTTTTATATCGATGGATAGGTATGTAGATACATCAAAATATTTTACATCGCCTAAAATTTCAAAAATTTTTAAAGAAAAAACATCGACATGTCGATATTTTTCGACGAGCCTAGGTGACAGACAGGCATATCTACTTTTTCTATTCTTTAACTGATTGATTCTTCTATTTTCATTGATAGGAGTCTTCATTAAGTTCGTTTAAATATCTGCCCATCATGTTTGTGACGTAAAGCTGTATTGGTTACAGGTTTTTTGAATTGAATGTCTAATTTGATGTGGTCATTGTTGAAAAATTTATGAGTAAGCCTCGGCTTTCACGATGTTTGAACATCATCATGTATGATCATCTACACAGGTTGTGACCTGTTTTTCGGTCTTCTTGAGATAAAATTTAGAGATTTACCCTATCAATGGTCAATTTTCTGCCACTTGTGCTGTAGGTACTGTAGTGCGTAATGAAGCAGATTAGGTATGCCTACTTCCAAATATTATCTAAACTTACCTGTAATATATAGGTAGGTACTAATAGTAAGTGTTATACTAAAAATAATACCTTTTTAGGGTTCCTTATTCCTAATAAGGACAAAGAACTCTTATAGTTTCGGTCTGTCCGTCTGTCCGTCCGAAGGCGGAGAGATTAAGAGACTGTTAGTGCTAGAAAGCTGCAATTTTGCATGGATATGTAGGTATTTTAATCACGCCAGAAAAACCAAACAACAAATTTTTTAAACTATTTTTTTGGTACCTCCCCTACATGTAAAGTCGTCGTATAGTGTGGGTATCGTTGAATAGATCTTCCAAAATCATTGCAGGGTTATGCAGACTGTTTTTTAATACAGTGATTCGTTTACGAAATATTAAACTTTAAACTGATATTTTTTGTTCGACTTGACGTGCGAGCGAGCTCCCCCCAACTAAAAACTAAACTGTGGGCTTGAAAAATTTGGAAAAATTCGTGATAGTAGTATATATAACGAACTTTGAACGAAAACTAAGGCTAAGTTACATAATAAAAACTAAGGCTAAGTTACATAATAAAAACTAAGGCTAAGTTACATAATAAAAACTTTTTTTCTTTTTTAATTTAAAGGTTGTTGTTCGATAATTTCATGGTAATAAACATAAAGCCCCCTTCTAAGTCCGCATGTTATAATGAGTGACTACGGAACCCTACACTGCGCGCGGCCCGACACGCACTTTGCTGGTTTTTTCATAATATGTAATGTTTATAGTGTTAATACGTATTGTAAGTTCTTGTGTGAGGCACAAATAAACATTTTTTTTTCTTTCTTTCTCAATCTGCCTAGCCTCTAACCGGATGCAGCTAAATACCAGTATTTTGCATGGAGCGACTGCCTCCACAACACAGTAACTGGGTAATACGATACCCCTTGGTAAGACTGGTTAGACTTTCAGGCTTCTGACGACCCGTAACGACTGTCAAAGATCCACGACTGACAGCCGGGACCACCGGCTTAACGTGCTCTCCGAGGCACGAAGGAGTCTCGGTATGTAAAGATGGTCACCCATCTGACCTGATGGATCGACCCGTGCGGCTGTTATTACTTTAGCTACGAGCTCTTTTTCTTTCTTTCTATACCTACCTAAATATTTGTTGGCGTTTACTAGGCTATTTCTGAAAACTTATAGTACTTATAAGTGTCATATTACGCTTTTTATCCCGAAATATGCATGATTTCTGTGGAGCAGGTCACAGAATCAAAACCGCTTAAATGCTTATAGCTAATAACTACCGGCTTTATAGTTAATCTTGGATAGAAAACAAGCCGAGGCGCCCTAATAGAATCCCGTTGCGTACGGAACATACAACGTCAGATTTAAAGAAAGATACGAACATGAAACAAACATCTCGTGTACTCTAAATATTCTACTCCATATATTCATGTTGAAACTGTAAGCAAAACAGTAAGACATACATTTAAAGTAGCGCCGGTCAGCAGCGGTCATATATTATGGACCGTCACCGTAGCCGAAATCGGTATGGGACGTTATATATTATTATGGAGCAGTTTTTACGTACTTACTGCAATATCTTTGTAATACATTCTTGAGAATAAAAGTTTACGTTACAGTTATTTGTCACAGTACCTAACGCAATACCTTTTTTTTTTTTTTTTGTGGGGTTGGAAATCATCCAATGACTTCTCCCGCTCTGGGTGGAGCGGGAGGGCGTGTCAGACTCTTACTGACTAAAACCCACCCCTGTTCCTTCCCTGCCTGAGTGCCCAGGGGTGCGGTAACTCATTTTCAGAATTTATCCGCTACCCCTAGACATGCAGGCGCGCGTGGAACACTACGCGCCGTCGACTCACGGGCCTGGTGCTGATCGGACGGCGAGCTACCCACCGCTCGCCGTCCGCAGGCCCGGGTCTACGGTGGCCGGAAATCATCTCGCGACGTCCTACGCCTAGTACGCCCGGTACCTTTCCTGCGGTGGTAGCGGCCGGGGCCGCGAGGGCCACTCCGTTGAGCTTCCCTCACGCGTCCCACCTCCCGCCTTCACGAGCATTACCGAGTAATGCAATACCCGAAGTTTGAACCAGTATAATAGTGAACTGAATAATTTTAATGCTAGTACCTACTCAGTAATTAATATACAGGGTGAAACGGAAAGGTGTTGTCATATTTTAAAAACTGCTTCTGCCCATCTTTATGATCAACTTTTTTCAAAAAAAGAAAGGAATTCTCAAAAAAAAATTGTACCTTCCATACAAATAGTGATCAGCTAATGACAACTTTGTATGGAAAGTACATTTGTTTTGAGAATTTTCTTCTTGGTGCCTTCCATATAGACAGTTGTTAATTTTCATAGGCAAAAGCAGTTCTTAAAATACGACGACACCTTTCCGTTACCCCCTGTATAATAATAATATTCGGGGGCAAGGCACAAGAAATCATAGGCTTGTTTCCAAGTAGATCTAGGATTTGTTCCTATCACAATTGCTTTTACGTAATAAAAAATCATATAAAATTCACTCGTCACATGCCTCTCAGCCTGACAGTCATCCTTAATCTATCCAAAGACTACAATAAGATTTAAGGTAATTCTATCTGACAATATTATTTACTTTGCTCGTGGCTATAGTAATAACAGCCGCACGGGTCGATCCATCAGGTTAAGCTACGCTTACCGGAGTTGGTCCATGGATGGGTGACCATTTTTACATGCCAAGACTCCTCCGTGCCTCGGAAAGCACGTTAAGCCGTTGGTCCCGGCTGTCAAACATGAATTTTTGACAGTCGTGACGGGTCGTCAGAAGCCCGAAAGTCTGACAACCAGTCTGTTGTCCTAAATAAAATGCCTCGAAGTAGGTATCCTGCAGGTTCTAAATTCAGAAGAAAAGAGACACTCTAGTGTACCACTAGCTATGTTATTATTCCTCCTTAACCTATATGTGCGGGGAAAAAGTAGAAATCGTCATGGATATCTATGATTTTACATTATTTAGACCACACTCTGAGTAACTTCATTAAGACTTTTGTGCAAATTATATCCATTCAAATTCATCTGTATATATAAAATTCAAAGTCCTGACTGACTGATATATCAACGCACCGCCTAAACCGCCGGTCCTTTTTTTTTATGGGGTGGGAAATCAGCCAATGACTTCTCACGCTCTGGGTGGAGCGGGAGGGGGTGTCAGACTCTTACTGACTAAAACCCACCCCTGTTCCGTCCTGCCCTGAGTGCCCAGGGGCGAGGTAACTCTGTTTCGAATTTATCATCAACCCCCGGGCAGGCATCGGCCATGACGGGCCCCGTCTCTATTGCTGACAACTCTTTGAGGCGCGCGTGGAACACTACGCGCCGTCGACTCTCGGGCCTGTTGCTGATCGGACGGCGAGCTACCCATTACTCGTCGTCTGCAGGCCCGGGTCTACGGTGGCCGGAGATTGTCTCGCGGCGCCGGAAGTCCCAGGCGTCTCCTGAGGCGGCTGCTGCTGAGAGCGTGAGGGCGACTCCGTTGTTGAGTCTCCCTCACGCGTCCCGCCTCCGCCTTCGCGAGCATTACTGCTTCGCAGAAGGAGGAGACGGCTTCCCATTCCCTCTCGCTCCGTACCATGGCCTGAACCAGGGCAGGGCGCGAGAGGTCTCTGCCGCCTATCGCATCCACAAGGACACGGCGGGGCTCCACCCAAGCGGGGCAGACCTCCACCGTATGCTCCACCGTGTCCTCGGGACGATCCGTGCAATGGAAACACCCGGGGGTCACCTCCCGCTTGATCCAAAACAGGAACCTCCCGAAACAGCCGTGTCCGGTGAGGACCTGCGTCAGGCGGAAGGTGAGGGCGCCGTGGGGCCTCTCCAGCCACTCCTCAAAGAGGGACACTACCGCCGCAATGGTGGCGTGCCCAGCGCGGGGTTGCGACAATCGCTGTCTCCATTACGCCATGAGATCTTGCCGGAGCTCTGTCCGCCGAGCCGCGAGTTGTTGCGGCAGCGGAGTTTCGCCCCGGCGTTTCGCCTCCTCGCGCTCCCCATAGAGGTTCGCGAGGATTTTTGCCTCCAGATCCCATGGCGATACCGCTGGTCCTTGAGACATGAAATTTAGGAGGTGTGCTCTTTGTGAAGATTAGGTATATAATAAGAAAGGGTTTTTCAAAATTTAACCCTTAAGGGGGTAAAAAAGACCCGGGCCTGCGGACGGCGAGTAGTGGGTAGCTCGCCGTCCGATTAGCACCAGGCCCAGGAGTCGACGGCGCGTAGTGTTCCACGCGCGCCTCAAAGAGTTGTCAGCAAAACATGACGGGACCCGTCATGGCCAATGAGCCATGACGATGGGTCATGTTTTCCTGCCCAGGGGTTGTGGATAAATTCGAAAGTGAGTTACCGCGCCCCTGGGTATTCAGGGCAGGGAAGGACAAGGGGTGAGTTTTAGTCAGTAAGAGTCTGTTCCGCTGAGTTCCGCTCCGCTCACCCTAGAGTGGGAGATGTCATTGGATGATTTCCCAAGCAAAAAAAAAAAAAGGGTGAGAAAGTGGTTGAAAGTTTAACGGGGGAAGTACCTACTAATTCCACGCGGGCGAAGCAGCTGGCAGAAGCTAGTTAGTGTTGTATAATTATCGCAGTCAACAACCAAGGTTGAACGTAAGTAAACCAAAATTAATTTTAGGACTGGCCACCTAGCCAAGTGATTAAATGTTATCGAGCCTTGACCTAGCTGTTTGACTGAATGGCTAAATATCATTCTGCTGGATGCTAAATAGTGCCATAAAGTATAACGGCCAAATAAATTCTAAGTTAAAGAAGGATTGGACTGAGTGAAAGAGGATATGGGTAAAAAAGGGGTGACTACAGAGATGACGACTAATAGAGGAGTATGGAAGAAAAAGACATGTTGCGCCGACCCCAAATAAATTGGGATAAGGGCAGGAGAATGATGAATGATGATGATGAAATTCTAAGTTAAAGCACACGATGTTTCCACTACTTTTTAATAGGGAAACAGGAGTCATTCGCGCACACAGTTTCTCGTTAAAAAGCATACATAAATGCGAAAGAAGTCGAACTTATACAATGAACTGGAAGATGTCTAGTAAGTTAAACAAATTAATAATCGAAAATTTATATGCCGATTGAAACACACTTTGCTAAACGATAAAACGAATGTTTCTCTAGGATGCAATCGTAAAATGAAAAGCTCATTTACATGAACTTTTATTACAAACGACGGTAAGGAAAAGTGGAATTATGTAAATATTACAAGTAATCAATTTGATTTTATTTGTGTATCATACATGTAAGTTGTGGTTTTATTGCTTTTTAAGGGTCTATTAACATTCCATACAACGAGTACACTCTTGTATGTTGGGAGTTAGTTTTGAAATCATCTGTCTCATTAAAGAAAGGGAAATACATATGTATATTGGGTAAGGTGTTACGGGTTTGGCTCTAGCTGGCGCAATAACCAATGGTACCTATAATTGCTTTATTACATGATGTGTCACATAACACAATTTCATTGAACTATCAAATAGAAAAACGAATATCTTAACAAATTATCGTAGCTCATCATTATGTTCAATTACTCTTACGTAGTCACCCAAAGGGCAATAGAGAGGGCTATGCTTGAAGTTTCCTTACGTGATCGAACCAGGAAAGAAGATATCTGCAGGAGAATAAAGGTTACCGACGTAGGTCGAAGAATCGCCGAACTTAAGTGGCAAGTGGGCAAGACACATTGCTTGCAGAACAGATTGTCAACGGGACCGAAAAGTTATGGAGCAGCGAGCGCGCACTAGAAGACGCAGCGTTAGAAGGCCTTCCACAGGGTGGACCGATGACCTGCTGAGGATCGCAGGAATCCGATAGATGTGAGACGCACAGGACCGGTCGTTGTGGCAACACTTATGGGAGGCATCTGTTCAACAGTGGACATCTTTCGGTGATGATGATGTTGAGTCATATAAAGCTCTAAAGATCACAGGGAATCGTTGACTCCGCTTAGGTATCATCACGATGCACCTAATTTAATGACCTCCGGATTTTGCGATTGCATTTGAGTACATTTTGGTTAATAGGGTTATCTACATATAAGAAGGGTTCGTATACTGACGATCAAACATGATAAAGCTGACTCTTACAGCAATTATGTCTTCACGCCTTGACTCTCTTCTTCAATACAACACAGACATCGAAAGTATATGACAGCACTTACCCATAAGTTTAAACACCAATAAAATCCCAGATGTAAACCATTATAAGTGCTTACAGGACCGTTTGTAAACATAAGCTGGTTTGACATGACAAGCTGGTTGGGCATCAGAAACGTGTTGCATTTGCAAATCTCATACTAAGATCAAATCAACTGCCTGCTGCTATGAATGAATAGGACGGTGTATTGATATAAATGACTTTTAGACAGTAGATAGCCGTTAGACAGGTTGGCTTTGTAGATAAGTTAGGTACTGTTAGGATATCGCCCACTTGACACCTGGCTCTCGGAGTCGGGCATCTAAGCGGTTGGCATTGACCGGTCACGACAAGGAACGGCCGAGAGCGAAATTAATTACAATCTGTTTTGTCATATCTGATGGTTTTATATAGGTAGGTTGTGTGGTTTGCTCAGCTCATAATACTGTGCCTTTGAATAAACCCTAAAATAACTGCTTGAATTTCACTGATATTACTGAACATCATCATCACTACTTAGTGATGATGATGTTTTACCTAAGTGTAGTTTCAATATTTTTGGAACCTATAAATATTGAGTTAAGCTTAAATACTCAAAATAAAATACAAATCTGGGCTGTACAATCAAAGGAACCTTCTTTTTGGTTTTTCAGCAGTACAAGCCAACCATCGAGTGGTATTTTTGAATACCTAAATTAGTTTAATAATTTAAGAAGTATATTTTAACACTGGCTGAAAACCTCAAATACATGTCAGAAACCATAAAAGTAAAAAAAAAAGAAAAAATAACTTTTTCTTTTCATAATTAAAGAGCTGCACTATTTCTGTTTTCAGCAATACAAGCCAGCTATCGAGTAGTTTTTTGGAAGACCTAAATAAGTGAATGTTTGAAGAAGTATTTTTAAAGACCTAAATGAAAAAATATTACTGAGTAAGTCAAAAAGTTCGTCAAAATTACTGATCCCATTTTGTTATTTTATTTAGTAGGCGAAAAAAATAAGTAAAAATTTTATCTTCAATTTTCTTTTTCATGGTATCTGACAATTTTGACAGCAGTTATGTGTTGGCTAGACAGACATAAGAAAAGTACCTATTGTGCTTAAGTGTATCTATGGAACGCAGCTCTGCACATCATAATGTTGAATCGCTGATTTTGCTTAGGTAAGGTATAATATTATATATATATATATATATATATATTAGATATAATAGAAATTCAAATAATTCATATATATGCTTACAATTGTAGGTAAATACATAATAAATCATTGGGATTCAACTCTGTTTTAAGTATGCGTAGGATAGGTACATAAAACTTTGATCAACTCCATAAAGGAAATCTATCTAAAATGTTATTACAATTTGCACTTACAGAATACGAGTATCAAATGATGAGCAACTTTACGATCAAAATGCGGCCTAAGTCCACGACAAGGTCACTATTACTCTCTGAAGGGTCAAAGAAAGTCTTTTTACGATTAAATAGAAATCTCGAAGCGTTTGCACGAAGTAAGGATAATCTTTAATATCATGTGAGTCATTTCTCACACATTTTAATAATATTGCACCTACGGTTTTCAAGGTACCTTAGCACATCGATTAAAAATAAAGTAAATTTGACTGTCACAAATAAGAGCAATGGAATAATTTGGTACATAGAAACTGATTCGGGTTTTGTTTGTTTTAGGCGAGAAGTCCGACTGTTTTAGCATGTATTTAGTATTTCTTATTTGTATCTTCTGTTTATTAATTAGTTAGTATTTTTATGCATACCTACAGTACATGCATATAAACACCTACATAATATCTATTTACTGTATATATATAGGTATATATTTATATATATACAGGTATATATTTTTTACTACAACTTGTTTCACTATTACACTTAGTACGTAGCTGTTACCTTCAAATGATCCGTCACAGTCCTTTGAAAGGTTCATTTGAAAACCAGCGTCAGGCGGCTCCAGCCCGTCTGACATTATCGCTGAAATGGACCTTTTTAGCGCAGTCATGAGGCACACACTTTGTTTGTTTTAATGTATTTTTTTCTTCATTGTTATTTCTGTGTACCATGCATGTTTCGTGTACTGTTGCTGAATAAATTTTATTCTATTCTATTCCTAAATTAAGCCTTTTTTTGTTATAGGGGGATGCTTTCAGAAGGCGCCTGGACTTTTGGGGAAAGGAGACCAGGGAGTCAGGGAGTGTGGGATTTTTACATCACTAATACCACCCCGGTGATCACCATCAGCATAATTATGGAACGGGTTCCGTGATCTCTAAAAATACCACCCCGTAACCTCCTCTCTACAATGCCTGTTAGAGCATATCCCTGGGGAGACTGTAAAGGGGTCTCTCCTGAGCCTCTCTGTGTACGGCAGCACGTGATAACTGTGCCATCATCTTTCCTGGGATTACTTGGCGAGCGGACAGACCCCATCCCAAACTAAACCTGGATTTGTATTACGGAAGTCAGTCCTCAGATGTGACTCGCGACTCGTGTCAACGTCAAAAGATTGATATAAGAAAAAAAAAGTATATAATCCAATAAAAAAAAGACCAGTGTTTTTTAAATAACATTACATCGAACTAAATCGGATTGATGTAACAAGCATCGCAGTATCGTGCCCAAATTATATGAAAAGTAAAGCATCATATATTATAGAGGCAAAGTGATCGGAGTAAATAAATTCGAACAAACAAGTTTCTCACTAGCATAGTATGAAACCCAACCCTAATAGGCTTTAAGTTTTGACATAGGTAGGTAAGCAAGACTCGAGTGGGGATTAGTATGAAATCTGTCACTTTTTATTAGGTCTAGTGGGCTGACTTTACTCTGGTTGCAGACCAAGAACTAAACCACAGATAATATATTACTAGTTTACAGATGCCTCATTTCGTATATAGATTGAAACTAGGGGTTTTCGGCAGGCAACAGGCAACTTTAATCCGCGTTAGGGCTCGTCTCGCACACGTCACTAGATGGTGTTAGCAGCGATGGCTTGCAAATTGAATTTATTTGCCTGCAATCCCACCTACATTTTTAGTTTTTTTCTCAGTTATTATAATATAAGGAATTGTTTTATAATTTTTTTTGCACTTCATAACAGTTCCATTGTATCAAAATATGTTCTAATGAGGTGAATGGTAAAACTCTAAGATTTAAAACAGCGCCAGCCACCCATTTGAAAATAAAATAGATGTTATAGGATTCGTTTCAATAATCTTTAATCTTCTTTTGAAATGAGTTTTATTAATTTCATTATTCCAAAATTTTGTGCTTTGAGGAGTTTATTATCTAATTATGAATACAGTTCTTAACACATTTTTTTTTCTAAATGTTAATTTAATACATACACTTCACTAAGAGATCGAGTTATATCACCCTATTTATTGAATTTTTAAATAAATAATTAGGACTTTTATTAATTTCATTATTCCAAAGTTTTGTGCTTTGGGGAGTTTATTATCTAATTATAAATATAATACAGTTCATAACACCATTTTTTTTTCTAAATGTTAATATCTCATATACTTAAATAAGAAATCGAGGTATATCACCCCATCTATTGAATTTTTAAATAAATTAAAAAAAAAGTCAATTTTATCTTTCTTCGAAATGAGCCCCCGAGGCTGAGCTAAGTTAGTTTAAACTTAGCTGAGGTATTTTTTCATACTTGTGTGGATACCGCAAACTGACTAACGACCTGGCAATTGTGCAGTCTACAAACCCACTGGAAATAACAGTTTAAGCGCAGTCTTTTGTCTATAAAACTGACAATATTCTCCTTTTTAAGGAAATTGTATTTTTATGACAAAAAAAGAAATCCAAACGATTCTCTCTGAAAGGGAAATGCGTGAAAGTGCAATCTCCTACTCCTTATGAAACACAAAGTTGCAGGATCACCTGTATTAAGAGTCGCGGGATTGATCGAAAGAGTAACCGCGGACCTGGAACGCCTAGGGATAATGAAGGAACACGATTGGGTTTTAGTCACTAAAATTCTGACACGCCTCCCGCTCCACCCAGAGCGGATAAGTAATCTGCCCCCTTAGACAAAATACTTTTCTGTTAGTGTTTACGCTAATGATTAGTACAAAATGTATGGCAATGACATTACCTGCGGAGAGAATTGTCACGTGACTCACGTCCAGGTAATGTCATTCACAGATGACTATAATAGTAGCAAGCTAATGTCATTCCCATACATTTTTAACCGACTTCGAAAAAGGAGGAGGTTATCAATTCGGATGTCTGTATTTTTTTTTTTTATTATTATTTTTTTTTTTTATGTATGTTCGGGCATAACTCCGTCATATATTGACGGATTTGCAAGATTCTTTTTTTGTTCGAAAGGGGTTTATTCCGAAATGGTCCCATTTAAATTTCAAAAAGATTTGATGATGGATTTCGGAGACAGACAACGGAACTCTTCAAAAATTGACAGCAAATCAACCGCGATTGCTGCTATCGTATGTCTATGAATTGTTAACACAGTTTAATGGGGAACCACAACTAAAAAGGGAAAAATAAAAAACTTTTTTTTGCAAAAAAATAGAACCGACTTCCAAAAAAAGTGCAAAATAACTTTAATTTCGGAAGTCGGAGTCAAAAAACGAAGACACAAAACAGGAACACCATATTTTGTCTCAGGCCGCTGATGATATCCCACCCTCAGAAAAAAAGAAGCAGGATCACCTGTATTATTCCTAAGGTCGCAGGCTCGTGTCAGTCACTCATACCTAACTAATTCAAGTTCTAAAAGCCGTTTCCAGTTATAGATCAATGTTGTTATAACTGTTCAAGGTAAACATGCCATTAGAGATATGTACTACAACCGACCTTTAGAGCATTTCCCTTCATTGCCCTAACTTCGCTTCTCATAACATAAGAACGATAGCGATTCAATCGCAGTGGCTATGATTGGAATGGAAACATTAGCTAGGCTTCATCAAGCATCTGCTGGCGATACTAGGCAAATGATGTGTGGCAAAAAAGTCCGCCATCCGTGCTTTGAGATGCCTTGTCTTGATGCAACTCCATACAAAATATTAACAGAATCTTTATATTTTTCACGATATCTGTCAGATATATATCAGTCAAAGAAAATATCTGTGCATTGTGTTGAGATTTGCAAAAAGACAATGCAAGTATTTTCTTGCACCAGAATACCTATTGAAATGGAAGAGTAACGACTAGCGACTACAGCCCCCTAGCGAAATAACTTTTATAATAGCGCTAACGCTAACGCTTCGTGCAAAATGTATGGCAACGACGAACGTGACAGTTCTCTCCGCAGGTAATGTCCTTGCCATACATTTTGCACGAAGCGTTAGCGTTAGCGCTATTATAAAAGTTATTTGGCTAAGGGGGCTGGTCAATTCGCGAATAATTCCAATGTCTACTAAGCCTTTTTTAATAGTAGGTACCTACTCTAATGTTAAAGTTCTCAACAAAAAAGATAATATTCGTTTGTGTTACTTTTATTGTTATTTTCTAAAAAGACAATGTTGTTGTCATAAGAATTTTTAAACTAAATGGTAATATGATGTCAATAACGAAAACGCTTACAGTCATATCTCACAAGACAGTAACAATGAACGAACACAAGGAAAATTGTCATTGACTGACGTCTCTGTAGACCGAAATTTGTTATTTTGTCAAACTACCAAAATGGGTGGACATTGATGCCTATTGTGTTGCTATCTATTTGTATTTCTAACTTTCTTTATACGACACTGGCCGATATGGCAGGAGTATATATTCTTCTTTAGGCTTCACTATTTTCAAGCTTTTATTTTACTTCCAGTGTCTGTTTGTTCGGTTTAAATCTTGCTAGCTGAAAAAGAACCACTTCCTCTTATCCTATGGAGTAGAATTTTAACAACCCTAATAGCATTTATTGTTGGGCCAACAATAAAATGATAGCATTTATTGTTGGCCCAACCAATAAATGCTAATAGGGAAGTTGCTTCAGTTCCGACGACAATGCATATTTGGGGTTCTGTACCCGAAGGATAAGCAACGGGACCCTATTACTAAGTCTCCACTGTCCGTCCATCCGTCCGTCTGTCTTTTAGCGGGCTGTATCTCATGATATAACATAATAGGTAGACAGTTGAAATTTTCACAGAATGTGTATTTCTGTTGCCGCTATATCTAGAAACGTGTTTTTTTTTACCTTTTTGCTCGATCTTAATAATGGCAACAAGTAGACGTAGCGTATAATCTTGTAAGATGGTACGGAACCCTTCATGCGTGAGTTCGACTTGCACTTGGCCGGTTTTTTATGGTAGCATGACTTGAATTGACATTCAAGATTAGCTCCAGATAGAAAAACTCTTGAAGGGTCAACCGCACAAACACGAAGTTTTGTGTATGACTTACAAAACTTGTTTAAAAAAATGTTTTTTTTTTAACCGACTTCAATAAAAAGAGGAGGCTCTCAATTTGACTGTATTTTTTTTTATTTGTGTTACCTCATAACTTTTTACTAGGTGAACCTGAAAATTTTGAAGATTTTTTTTCATTTGAAAGCTGTTGCTTTACATGTGGTCCCATTTTAATTTGGTGAAGATCTGATAAAGAAATTTGGCGATAAACAATGGAACTCTTCAATAAATGAAAGCAAACCTTCCAGAATTGCTGCAATCGCATGTCTGTATATTGTTTTCACCACTTCTCAACATTACATCACGCTGATACGCTCTGAAGGGGTACACAGATTTGTACAGTTCACCCTGATATACCCTAATTTCACCAACTATGTTCAAATTCCCTACTTTTGGGGCTATCAATTCGGGCATAACTTTACTATTGTTTTAGTTTTAGAATAGGGTACACCTGACTTCTTGAGAGCTATAGCATTTAAAGAGAAATACATTCTACCTAAATTTAACAATGTGTATGGGACGAGGGTTGCTGCCTATTTGGTACCTTACCTCCTTAACAAACTGCCAGATGATTTGTAAAATTTATATAAAACAGGTTCGAAAAGTTGCTAGTACAAATTCAAGCATTTTTATAGTCATAAACAGTAACAATATTCATTGAATGTTAAACTAAAGTTGTATGTATTTGAGATTATAAGACCGACTCGCCAGCACACAGATAAGCCCTGAGAGGTTTGCGTGTATGGCAACACCATTGTAAATTAGAATTAAGTGTTTTGGAAATAAATAACTAAAAATTGAAAAATAAAAAAACTTTTTCCAACAAAAAAAACAACCGACTTCCATAAATAATACTAAAAAATTCAAAATAACTTTAATTTCGGAAGTCGGTGTCAAATAACGAAGAAACCAAACTAGAAACACCGACTGCCGAAATTAAAGTTATTTTGCATTTTTTAGTACTTATTATTTATTATGGAAGTCGGTTGTATTTTTTTTTTTGTAGAGGGTTTTTTTTCTTTCTATTAACTTATTTATAACTTTAACAGCTAGTTATTATTTTCAATAGTGCAATTTTGTATTGTTTCCTTTAGGAAGCCGTTAAATAAATTGATAATGTTGCAGTTGAAAAAAAGTAGGTTAGGCTAACATTATTTTTTGTATGAAACAAGCAATGAAAGCATCTGAAGAGATATGTGCCAGGGTATTAATGCCCTTCTCATTCATCATAGATTTACATGCAAATGGCCGGCTACTGGTTATAAAACTTTTGATAGGTTTCTTTTACTCCCTTTACTGTTATAGCAGAGATAGTAAAACGGTAGTGTTTTAATAAAAACAAAACGCGTTAGAGATATTTTTATACCGCTCGTGCTGGGACATTTTATGACGGTTTTGATTGAATTCACATTCCAAGGTTATTATGGAGCTGTTAAATATTGTGCTAATGCCTATTTCGTAAATGAAACTCGAAATGTGAGACATTCTCGCTCGAATGAAGAGTCATTCTTACCTATTACAAGCTTTTATTAACTTATTTGTCAAATCTTGCAAGGTGAATAAGAACCGCTTCCTTTTTAACAGACTTCGAAAAAGGAGGAGGTTCTATGTTCGACTGTATGTATGTATCTTTTTTTTTATGTATGTCCGCCGGTTTCTCTGTCAGTTGTGGACCGATTTTCAAAATTATTTTTATATCCGAAATAATATACTCCCGAGGTGGTCCCATATAAATTTTATCGAAATTGCTTCAGCGCTTTTCGAAAAACTGAATAAAAACGAAAAATACGTATACATAGATGACGTTTTGGTTTTCTCCAATTACGAGTATGTTTAAATTCCACGTTCCATGTTATTGGGGTTTCCAGTTCTGGGGTATAACAACTAAAACTGAAAAATAAAAAATAAATATTATAAGAAAAACAACTGAATTCCATAAAAGAAAATACACTAAAAATTAAAAGAAAAAGTCGGTGTCAAATAACGAAGAAATAAAATACAAACACCGACTTCCGAAATTAAAGTTATATTTTAATTTTTAGTGTATTTTCTTTTTTTATCTTAAAGAGTTGATTTTTTACAAGTTGGTTTAGTTCTGGTGACAATGCATTTTCATGGTAAGCATGACCTGAATTGACAATGATAAATGATAAATGATGTTTATTCAGTAAATAGGTTACAAGGAACACTTTTACACGTCAATATTTTTTGTCAGTTTAAGCTAGATGAGGCCGGTGTTTCCTAGCTGACTACCCTGAGAAGAAACACCGAAACAAACTCAGAGGTCAAAGTCTCTTTTAAAGTGTTGAAATCCATACAATGTGTACTGGTTAAATCATATGAACACATTTGACACTAAGACATTATTGACAGGATTAGCTCCAGATAGAGGAACTCTTCAACGATCAACAGCACAGACACGAAATTTTTTGTATGAATTTAAAAGCTGTTTTACTATTAACTTTTTTTAAATTCAGTCGTTAGACAAACCATCGCTCGAGTCTTTTCTCATCTCTGATGTTGTCAGCAATATTATGCATGGAGCGACTTTCTCTGTGATCTTCACAACCCAGTACCTAACTGCGTAACACGATAGGTACCCTTTCTTTTTTTTAGGGGCGTGGGAAATCATCCAATGACTTCTCCCGCTCCAGGGAGGAGCAGAATTGCGTGTCAGACTCTTACTGGCTAAAACCCACCCTTGTTCCTCCCTGCCCTGAATGCCCAGGGGCGAGGTAACTCTTTCGATTTTATCCTCCACCCCTAGGCAGACGATAGGTACCCTTGGCAAGACTCGAAATCTTCAACTTTATGATTTTCCTACTGACCCGTAACGGCTGTAAAGCATCATCAAATGACAGCCGGGACAAACATACCTAGTTTTCGAGGCACGGAATGGTCTTAATATTATCAAACGTTGAATGAATATTCAAACCTGGAATTCCTGAGCCATTTACAATAACAAGCTCAAAAAAGAATAAAAAACACCCTATCAAAGAAGTACACCTCCATAGACAGTAGACACGCATGATTGGAAAACGTTTCTTCCCATCACGGACACTGACCATATAATTATATTGTAATCAGTTTCTTTGATTACAACGGCTTGTCATGAGCTAATAAACGCTTGCTGATCTGTTTTCACACATTTCTTTCCATAGTCATGGAGAATGGACTGAGTAATCGTCATCATCTTCCTAGCCTTGTCCTCCCATGTTACTTGAGGTCAGGGTTATGGGAACATCTCGTTATCTCTTTTCTGCATTCTTTTTCTGTTACTTGACAGTTCCGTTTCCCCCAGATTTTAACGGACTCGAACTATATTTTAGAACGACTTTGAAAAATTCATACTATTTTTGATTTTGAATAAAGTTCAATACTTTTTAACAAACATTGAGTCAACTGGGTAGTTTGCAAACATTTTGTGAAGACAAGACAATCAGACACATTTGACAGGCCTGTTGGTCTAGTGGTTAGTGACCCTGACTGCTATGCCGGAGGTCGTGGGTTCGATTCCCACCCAGGGCAAATGTTTGTGTAATGAGCACGATCATTTGTTCTGTGTCTGGGTGTAATTTATCTATAATATTTATGTATTTAGAAATATATAAGTATGTTTATCAGTTGTCTAGTACCCATTACACAAGCTCTGCTTAGCTTGGGACTAGATGGCGTTGTGTGATAGTTGTGGAATATTATTATTATATTATATTATAGACAAGTGACAATCTGATTATTATTATATATTTGGGTTATTGTCAGATTGTCACCCTGCCTGTCAGTTTAGATAATTAAGCCATTTGAACAGAACTGATGTAGGCATGTTTCATACAATTCTATCACAACCAAATGGCGACGATGCGAGGGGTTTGTTTGTATTCATGACCAACGTCTTGTGAAAGTCATATTGTTTAGGATACGATGGGACTGACATACGCTATGCGTAAAAGCCCCTAAATATAAATAAAAAAAATAAAAATAAATTATTAAGCCACTGGAGAGAGCGCTCAGTCCAATCTCCATGTCTATGGTTCTTTCATACAAAAGAACTTACAGATATGGTCAATGGTTATCTATGGGCAAATCACTGCTAAGCCTACTTGACCAAAGAGGTCAAGTCAATACGGTACTTATCTACTGAATGTTAATAAGTAGTTAGCCACTGTCGAATCATCATGATCTTGCGAGCCTATTGTTAACCGTATTAGGTTGAGCTTATAATCATGTTTTAATGTAGACATGAAAGTCACATTTTGGGTTACATCTGGTACCTTCAAAGCTCTCATACTTAACATTCGTTTTAGGTACCTCTATTAGAGGATCGATCACAAGCTCAAATGTCTCTTCCTAGTAACTCATAATTTTCTATACCTTTTTTTTTTTGGGGGTGGGAAATCATCCAATGATTTCATCCGCTCTTACTGAATAAAACCCACCCCTGTTCCTTCCCTGCCTGAGTGCTCAGGGGTGCGGTAACTCATGTTCAGAATTTATCCGCTACCCCTTGGCATGCAGGCACCGGCCACGATGGACCCCATCAGTGGTGGCTGACAACATCTCTTTGAGGCGCGCGTGGAACACTACGCGCCGTCGACTCACGGGCCTGGTGCTGATCGGACGGCGAGCTACCCACTGCTCGCCGTCCGCAGCCCCGGGTCTACGGTGGCCGGAGATCGTCTCGCGACGTCCTACGCCCGCAGTGCCTCTCCTGCGGTGGTAGCGGCCGGGGCCGTGAGGACCACTCCGTTGAGCTTCCCTCACGCGTCCCGCCTCCACCTTCGCGAGCGTTACTGCTTCGCAGAAGACGGAGACTGTTTCCCATTAATTTCTATACCTACCTGGGTGTTTTTTTCTCCATCATCTTATTCAACGAAGTCTCCCAAAGATGACATAGTCATAATTTGGGCGCCAAGTTTTAGGCCAAAACCGTCCTGTTGGTAACTGTAGCTAGGTTCTACATGTGCACTAAACTACGTGTAAATAAACTTACGACCTAAACATAGCATGTTTGCATACGCATCTTACTCACGACACCCTGACATCGACACCGAGGAAATGTTGATAAATTTACGTCGTTCGTCGAAGTTTTGATGACTTCGCCTCTAGAACAATGCAGTAGTTACATTGATTGACTCGCCTCCATACTACGCTGTTCACTTCCCGGATAGACGAGCGTTTTTCTCACAACTTGAGCATTTCCTCAAATGTTAATAGCTAGCTTATAAAAAGTTGCCACATTCAAATCGTGTTTATGGAAGGAAAAAGTCTGTAATAATAGATAAACGATTTCGGAAATACAGAACTGTATTTTGTTGCTAATTATTGTAATGGGCGTGTATGTATGTAAATTGAAGTAAATATTATGTACACACCACACACAGTGCTGTTTATGTAATTACTTAGTAACTAGGTAGGTACGAGTATTCTCAATCAATTTGAAAGAGTCTACATGAAACTAGATTTCAAGATTAAATTCTTAAACTCCTCTCTCTGTCAGAAGGCGAAAAAGAAGCATCTTATGCATGCATAGATCCTAATCCTAACTAATATTATAAATGCGAAAGTAAGTTTGATTGTTTGGTTTTCACAACTAAACCACTAAACCGATCAGCTATACATTGTCAGGGGGGCCATAAGGTACCCTATGTTCTTTTCTTTACCCCAGAAAAAGGTACCCCATGTCCTTTTCTGTACTCCAGAAAAAAGTACTGTTCCCGAGGTCACAGATAATATAATGAGGTAAGAACAATAACTTTCGAAGGTCACAATTGCTTTAGGACGTGTTTTGCTCTCATGCGAAGCCGGGGCAGACCACTAGTATTTTATAAAAAAAACTTTTTTACAAAAATTAGAACAGACTTCCAAAAAAAGTGCAAAATAACTTTAACTTCGGAAGTGGGTGTTTCTGGTTTTGTGTCTTCGTTTTTTGACACCGACTGCCGAAATTAAAGTTATTTTGAACTTTTTTTGGAAGTCGGTTCGATTTTTTGTAATAAGGTTTTTTGTTTTTCATTTTATAGTCGTGGTTCCCCATTAAATTGTGTTAACAATACATAGACATTAGATCGCAGCAATCACGGTTGATTTGCTGTCAACTTTTGAAGAGTTTCGTTGTCTGTCTCCGAAACTCACCATCAGATCTATATGAAATTTAAATGGGACCATTTCGAAATAAACCTCTTTCCAACAAAATAATAATTTTGCAAATCCGTCAATATATGACGGAGTTATACCCGAACATACATAAAAAACAACAAAAAAAAATACAAACATCAGAATTGATAAACTCCTTCTTTTTGAAGTCGGTTAAAAACGGTGTTGATTTAATTTATCAAGCAAATAATAGAATTTAAATGGAATTTGTTGTCAGCCCAGAAAACAGCAGGCTAAACATAAAACAAGTTTAGTTTAACTCCTACCCATGTTTTCTTTGTGTTAATTAAGTAATTAGTAGATATGCAAATAAGGTCAAAAGTTATCTAAGCTATGAATGTTTAATTTCCCTTAACCTATGTATAAAGACATCGCTGTTAAAAACATTTTAATTTTTAATAATTAAATCTAAACAGGCCGTATCTTTAATAGTTTATTTCATCATAATATTGTCATTTCTATTTTATTTGGACTTTTTATGTACGTTTCACCGTGAGATCGACGATAGTTTGTAGTTTTATAGAGCTTTCAAGAAATAATATGGTATATAAAATAAAAATCGGTTACGCTTTTGCCCCATGGTGTGTGAAGCGTGAACTAGTGAAGAAATGGCTTTTAGTATTTATTGAAGAATATTATAAACACTTGGGACTGAACGATTTTCAATGTATTCAAGGTGTTAAAATTGAGCACCAACTTGTATGATGTTTGAAAGAAGAAAAGGTATAAACGTATTTAATTTTTTCCCTTATTGTGTCAAGAAATCTTTTCTATACCTACCTACTCCATCCTACTTAAATCCTACTATCCTAAACTATCTATCTATATATATAAAAGCGAAAGGTCACTCGTTCATTCCCTTACTGATTAATCACGAAGTCTCAAAAACTACTGGACCTACGAAGATGAAATTTACCACTGAGGTAGATTATGAGTAGGACGTCAGCTAAGAAAGGATTTTAGGAAACTACCCCTGTAAAGGTGTGAAATAGGGGGTGGAAGTTTGTGTGAAAAACATCAAGTTTTTCGCGGGCGGAGCCGCGGGCGACAGCTAATAATATTATAAATGTGAAAGTTTTGGATGCATGGATGTTCATTACTCACGCAAAAACTACTGAGCGGATTTTGATGAAACTTTACAGTAGGTAATATTGCTTAATCAGAATAACATAAAGGCTACAATTTATAATGGACGGAAGTACTAATTCAACGCGAGCGAAACCGCTTGATAAAGCTAGTAGAAAACATACCTTCTCCCAGGTTAAAACGTCAAAATACGAGTATATGTTACTGTAAAAGTTCGATCTATGGGAAATCTTAAAATTTGCCAGAAAAACCTAAGATTTAACAAGTCATACTGTTAAAAGTAAGAACTGTCCTATGATAATCGCTTATTTCGGAGTTTTACTAGCCCTCACGATACCCTGGTAATCTATAACCTGGATTAGAATATAGGCTACTTTATTCCGATAGTTAGTTAGTAGGTTTTAAATTTTCCTAGGAGAATGCTTCTAGGAAAATTTAAAACCTTCATGCGCGGAACCGGTAGCAGAATCTACTAATATTAAATTAATTCTCAAAAACAAAATTATTCCAGTAGGGAACACATACACATATCAGTAGAAACAAACAATCATCTCCCCTGCTCATCTATCGCGCAACTGCAGACGGCAGACAGTTTATCTTGAAATTACTACCTATCTATTGTTAAACCTCAATTACATCGTAGGTGAGATCTCAAACATTACTGACGTGACATACTAATTCTTACAGCCGGCGCACTTCTACTTTTTAACCAATTATTAAATGGTTATTCTCGAACGGTTTTAACAAAATAACAATACAAGCGTTCTGATAATTATTATTTACTTATTAATTCATCATTAATGAGATAAGATCGATAGACCGATGACCATAAAAAAAGGTGACTGAGGCTGACTGTATGCAGAAGGCAGAAAACCGAGTAGTGAAGTGAAAATTAAGAGAGGCCTAGTCTATCCTAGGCCTAGTCACATACGTTTCTGCTACGCATAAAGCTCTTGTATGAATAGGGTATTTTACTAGAAATATTTTTTATTTGTCACGTAAACAAAAAAAAAGGGCGATATAGTGTGTTTAAATCACTTTTTACCACCAAAGTGACGTAACGAATCCCCACTCCTGAACTTTGATGCGTTTTATCTTTGTCATTTTTTATTGGTTTCGTAAAGCAAAAAATACGTGTCTAATATATTTTATTTGCGATTTTTTTAGTAAAACACTCTATTGCTGAGTTGGCATAATATAAAATACTCTATTGCTGAGTTGGCATAATATAAAATAATGTTGAGTACCTATTGCCAATATTTTCATGTTTTGTCATGTTGTCGTTGCCATTTCGTAGATAGACATTTGCATGATTCTTTACAACGCGTCATTATAATGACATTTTATTAAAGATGCCAGTAAAAGGGAAAGCGCAAGTTAAGTCTTTAGATAAATAACTGTTACCTTTAATTAACACTATGACAAGCATGCAATTAGCTGTTGGTACTTGCCCTCTATCAAAAGTTCAAGAAAAATCTTGATCTAAGAGAAATTTCACGTTGACACCTAGGAACACAGACATAGATATGACATTAAGAATACATTATCGAATGTTCAATAAGTTGTGTGTTTAATTGTCAAGAATGTACATGAAGTAGTCGATAGATATTATTTTCATTTGCATAAAGACTTTCACTGTTCAAATTGAACTGTTGTAATTATAATTTGAGTCTTTTTAATGAATAACAAGTGAAAATTAATAGTTGTTCCAAACCATTACAAACCAAACCATTTACATGGTTAAATAAACTGTATTTTTTGCGAGATTTGCCGATTTGTTATCTATCTCACCGGATATTTGAAAACACCGTAAGATTGCAATACATTTTGCGGGACTGCAAACTCTGTATAAATTATGAATAAATTATTTCAAAATACAATAATCATCTCATCCAAATTCAATCATTTACAACATATTGGCGTCTTTTTAAAATAAAAAGTTTACAATTTTACGAGATTTTTCTTAAAATAACAGAAAAGTTTGAAAAGTGACTGCTTGAAAAGTAGGATGAATCGACGTGACGTTCATCCGTGCAGCTGCCATTACAACATATTGTAAAAAAAACTACGAACACGCAAAAGAAGTATTTAGGTCTAACAGTGGATTCAAAAAAGGCACGAATTAGGAGTTTACCATAGATTTCTGGTTTTCTGGTTTTTTCAAATTATCTGATGTCGGCGCAGTACGTTCATAACTTCATACGTCTAGTAGTCAGCTACTGACGGAATGATGATGAAAGATGGAAGAAGAACTAGAACTGATTCTACCCACATCATCTATTACACAATCTATCCCTCGTTTTTTTTTGGTCCTATATTTCTATAATCGTCCTCATTTGTACGCTATAAAACGAAAAACTGAGTACTTGTCTATATAGAAGCGAAAACTACTTTATTTCATGTCACTTCATTAACGCCATTGAAAAATAGAGGTACTTTTTAATAGTGGTACTTTTTAAAAGCGGTATTTTTTAATAGTGGTTATTTTAAAAGCTGGCACTTTTTAAAAGTGGTACCTTTTTAAAACGGTACTTTTTAATAGTGGTACTTTTTAATAGTGGTACTTTTTTAAAACGGTACTTTTTAAAAGCGGAACTTTTTAGTAGTGGTACCTTTTTAAAACGGTATTTTTTAATAGTGGTACTTTTTTAAAACGGTACTTTTTAAAAGCGGAACTTTTTAGTAGTGGTACTTTTTTAAAACGGTACTTTTTAATAGTGGTACCTTTTAAAAGCGGTACTTTTTAAAAGTGGTACTTTTTAAAGGCGGAACTTTTTAATAGTAGTACTGTTTAAGAGGTAATTTTTAAAAGTGGTACTTTTTAAAGGGTGTACTTTTTATTAGCGGTACTTTTTAATAGCGGTACTTTTTATTAGCGGTACTTTTTAATAGCGGTACTTTTTATTAGCGGTACTTTTTAATAGCGGTACTTTTTAAAAGCGGTACTTATTAAAAGCGGTACTTTTTAAAAGCGGTACTTTTTAAAAGCGGTACTGTTTAAAAGTGGTACTTTTTAAAGGTGGTACTTTTTAAAGGCGGTACTTTTTTATAGCGGTACTTTTTAAAAGTGGTACTTTTCAAAGGCGGTACTTTTTTATAGTGGTACTTTTTATAGTGGTACTTTTTTATTGTGGTACTTTTTTATTGTGGTACTTTTTTATTGTGGTACTTTTTATATTGGTACTTTTTAATAATGGTACTTTTTAATAGTGGTACTTTTTAAAAGCGGTACTTTTTAAAAGCGGTACTGTTTAAAAGTGGTACTTTTTAAAGGTGGTACTTTTTAAAGGCGGTACTTTTTTATAGCGGTACTTTTTAAAAGTGGTACTTTTCAAAGGCGGTACTTTTTTATAGTGGAACTTTTTATAGTGGTACTTTTTTATTGTGGTACTTTTTTATTGTGGTACTTTTTAAAAGCGGTACTTTTTAAAAGCGGTACTGTTTAAAAGTGGTACTTTTTAAAGGTGGTACTTTTTAAAGGCGGTACTTTTTTATAGCGGTACTTTTTAAATGTGGTACTTTTCAAAGGCGGTACTTTTTTATAGTGGAACTTTTTATAGTGGTACTTTTTTATTGTGGTACTTTTTTATTGTGGTACTTTTTTATTGTGGTACTTTTTATATTGGTACTTTTTAATAATGGTACTTTTTAATAGTGGTACTTTTTAAAAGCGATACTTTTTAAAAGTGGTACCTTTTTAAAACGGTACTTTTTAATAGTGGTACTTTTTAATAGTGGTACTTTTTTAAAACGGTACTTTTTAAAAGCGGAACTTTTTAATAGTGTTACGTTTTTAAAACGGTACTTTTTAATAGTGGTACCTTTTAAAAGCGGTACTTTTTAAAAGTGGTACTTTTTAAAGGCGGTACTTTTTAATAGTAGTAATGTTTAAGAGGTAATTTTTAAAAGTGGTACTTTTTAAAGGGGGTACTTTTTAGTAGCGGTACTTTTTAAAAGCGGTACTTTTTAAAAGCGGTACTTTTTAAAAGCGGTACTTTTTAAAAGCGGTACTTTTTAAAAGCGGTACTTTTTAAAAGCGGTACTGTTTAAAAGTGGTACTTTTTAAAGGTGGTACTTTTTAAAAGCGGTACTTTCTAAAAGTGGTACTTTTTAAAGGCGGTACTTTTTTATAGTGGTACTTTTTAATAGTGGTACTTTTTTAAAACGGTACTTTTTAATAGTGGTACCTTTTAAAAGCGGTACTTTTTAAAAGTGGTAGTTTTTAAAGACGGTACTTTTTAATAGTAGTACTTTTTAAGAGGTAATTTTTAAGTGGTACTTTTTAAAGGGGGTACTTTTTAATAGCGGTACTTTTTAAAAGTGGTCCTTTTAAAAGCGGTACTTTTTAAAAGCGGTACTTTTAAAGGCGGTACTTTTTAAAAGCGGTACTTTTTAAAAGCGGTACTTTTTAAAAGCGGTACTGTTTAAAAGTGGTACTTTTTAAAGGTGGTACTTTTTAAAGGCGGTACTTTTTTATAGCGGTACTTTTTAAAAGTGGTACTTTTCAAAGGCGGTACTTTTTTATAGTGGTACTTTTTATAGTGGTACTTTTTTATTGTGGTACTTTTTTATTGTGGTACTTTTTTATTGTGGTACTTTTTATATTGGTACTTTTTAATAATGGTACTTTTTAATAGTGGTACTTTTTAAAAGCGGTACTTTTTAAAAGTGGTACCTTTTTAAAACGGTACTTTTTAATAGTGGTACTTTTTAATAGTGGTACTTTTTTAAAACGGTACTTTTTAAAAGCGGAACTTTTTAATAGTGTTACGTTTTTAAAACGGTACTTTTTAATAGTGGTACCTTTTAAAAGCGGTACTTTTTAAAAGTGGTACTTTTTAAAGGCGGTACTTTTTAATAGTAGTACTGTTTAAGAGGTAATTTTTAAAAGTGGTACTTTTTAAAGGGGGTACTTTTTATTAGCGGTACTTTTTAAAAGCGGTACTTTTTAAAAGCGGTACTTTTTAAAAGCGGTACTTTTTAAAAGCGGTACTTTTTAAAAGCGGTACTTTTTAAAAGCGGTACTTTTTAAAAGCGGTACTTTTTAAAAGCGGTACTTTTTAAAAGCGGTACTTTTTAAAAGCGGTACTTTTTAAAAGCGGTACTTTTTAAAAGCGGTACTTTTTAAAAGTGGTACTTTTTAAAGGTGGTACTTTTTAAAAGCGGTACTTTCTAAAAGTGGTACTTTTTAAAGGCGGTACTTTTTTATAGTGGTACTTTTTAATAGTGGTACTTTTTTAAAACGGTACTTTTTAATAGTGGTACCTTTTAAAAGCGGTACTTTTTAAAAGTGGTAGTTTTTAAAGACGGTACTTTTTAATAGTAGTACTTTTTAAGAGGTAATTTTTAAGTGGTACTTTTTAAAGGGGGTACTTTTTAATAGCGGTACTTTTTAAAAGCGGTACTTTTAAAAGCGGTACTTTTTAAAAGCGGTACTTTTTAAAAGCGGTACTTTTTAAAAGCGGTACTTTTTAAAAACGGTACTTTTTAAAAGCGGTACTTTTTAAAAGTGGTACTTTTCAAAGGTGGTACTTTTTAAAAGCGGTACTTTCTAAAAGTGGTACTTTTTAAAGGCGGTACTTTTTTATAGTGGTACTTTTTTATAGTGGTACTTTTTTATAGTGGTACTATTTATAGTGGCACTTTTTAATAGTGGTACTTTTTTAAAAGCGGTACTTTTTAAAAGCGGTACTTTTTAAAAGCGGTACTTTTAATAGTGGTACTATTTAAAAGCAGTACTTTTTAAAAGCGGTACTTTTTAAAAGTGGTACTTTTTAAGAGCGGTACTTTTTAAAAGCGGTACTTTTTAAAAGTGGTACTTTTTAAAGGTGGTACTTTTTAAAAGCGGTACTTTCTAAAAGTGGTACTTTTTAAAGGCGGTACTTTTTTATAGTGGTACTTTTTAATAGTGGTACTTTTTTAAAACGGTACTTTTTAATAGTGGTACCTTTTAAAAGCGGTACTTTTTAAAAGTGGTAGTTTTTAAAGACGGTACTTTTTAATAGTAGTACTTTTTAAGAGGTAATTTTTAAGTGGTACTTTTTAAAGGGGGTACTTTTTAATAGCGGTACTTTTTAAAAGCGGTACTTTTAAAAGCGGTACTTTTTAAAAGCGGTACTTTTTAAAAGCGGTACTTTTTAAAAGCGGTACTTTTTAAAAGCGGTACTTTTTAAAAACGGTACTTTTTAAAAGCGGTACTTTTTAAAAGTGGTACTTTTCAAAGGTGGTACTTTTTAAAAGCGGTACTTTCTAAAAGTGGTACTTTTTAAAGGCGGTACTTTTTTATAGTGGTACTTTTTTATAGTGGTACTTTTTTATAGTGGTACTATTTATAGTGGCACTTTTTAATAGTGGTACTTTTTTAAAAGCGGTACTTTTTAAAAGCGGTACTTTTTAAAAGCGGTACTTTTAATAGTGGTACTATTTAAAAGCAGTACTTTTTAAAAGCGGTACTTTTTAAAAGTGGTACTTTTTAAGAGCGGTACTTTTTAAAAGTGGTACTTTTCAAAGGTGGTACTTTTTAAAAGCGGTACTTTTTAAAAGTGGTACTTTTCAAAGGTGGTACTTTTTAAAAGCGGTACTTTCTAAAAGTGGTACTTTTTAAAGGCAGTACTTTTTTATAGTGGTACTTTTTTATAGTGGTACTATTTATAGTGGTACTTTTTAATAATGGTACTTTTTAATAGTGGTACTTTTTACAAGAGGTACTTTTTAAAAGCGGCACTTTTTAAAAGCGGTACTTTATAAAAGCGGTACTTTTAATAGTGGTACTTTTTTAAAAGCGGTCCTTTTTAAAAGCGGTACTTTTTAAAAGTGGTACTTTTTAAGAGCGGTACTTTTTAAAAGTGGTACTTTTCAAAGGCGGTACTTTTTAAAAGCGGTACTTTTTAAAAGCGGTACTTTTTAAAAGTGGTACTTTTTTATAGTGGTACTTTCTTGGAGAAAGTTGTTCATTTATTTGGGCAAATCAGAAAAAAAAGAGTGGCACTCTAGGAGTGCCGACAGAAGTGAAAACTTGAACAAAAATGCCCAACGCGCCTAGAGAAGTTTTCACTTCAATCCACTACGCGATCCGCGCGTGTCGGTGTCGATGTCGGTGGCGAGTTTAATTATTTTTTCCCATCTCAAAAATGCCCAACGCGCCTAAAGAAGTTTTCACTTCAAAAATATGACCCTGCCTTTCCGTTACATCTTGTATAATAGACTTGACCAACAGAGTAAGTAGCAATCATTAATTAACTTACAAATTCACGACTTTGCCCTATGGCAGAAAGTACAGAAAGCCACCTCCTACGATCCTTACGTCCTCGTACCATCACCGTTTTGCTTCGTTGAAGATCAAACGTCTAGTCATTCACACTGTCACACCGTTATCAGTTGCAAATTATAAGTAATTACTTTCTAAAGATTGATTGATATTTATGTAGAGTCTTTACGTGAAATTGGGGTACATAGCAAATACAATACAATACAAATACTTTTATTGTCTTAATACAAAAGCAAAAATTTTTGAAGCCTCTAACTCCCAAACTAGGCGAGCCTGTATGTCAGGAGTCAGCGCCTTCCCCATTTTATTTTGGCTTAATAATTTAGCAACATAGCATTTAAGAAAAAAAAAAAAAAACTTGAGAGGTGTCAAGGGACACCCGGATGGAACGAAGTAGCTTGCAAACTTTGTACCTACCCACCAAAAATACAAGAAGTTTTTATTAGATTGTTTTTCCAACACAATCTTTTTGGATCCGGATGGAACGAACTAGCTTGCAAACTTTGTACCTACCCACCAAAAATACAAGAAGTTTTTATTAGATTGTTTTTCCAACACAATCTTTTTGGATCCGGATGGAACGAACTAGCTTGCAAACTTTGTACCTACCCACCAAAAATACAAGAAGTTTTTATTAGATTGTTTTTCCAACACAATCTTTTTGGATGGACGGCCTCATTAGTGTCGTGACAACTTTTCGTAAGAATTTTTTTTATTAGATTGTTTTTCCAACACAATCTTTTTGGATGGACAGCCTCATTAGTGTCGTGACAACTTTTCGTAAGAATTTTTTCCGTCTAGCCCCCTTTAACAACGCGCGATAAGGAACTTCGTTCCAAAAAAAACGGTATATCCACTAAAATTTATAGACTGAGTATGCTATATCTATAGCATACTCAGCCTTACAATGTTCCACCTACTGGGAATCAGGTCACCTCTTTAGAAGAGCAATAGGATAAGATATTTCATTATTGAATGTTATGAATTTCTAAAACTTATTTCTACCACGGTAGTTTAAAACTCTTCTACTAAACTTTCCAGCGCCGCCTGCTTTTTTATTTTATTATTATACAAAAATTATTTATTATTTTTATTCCAAAGCTCTGGTAGTGCTTCTACAAAAATTGTAAGGCTCTTTGTAGTCTCCTTGCTCCAGTTGAAACTTATTTTAGTGCTTATTCAAGATAGAACATCTTTTACGCGGTGCGGTGTATTGAAAATTTCGAAACTGTTCGAAAACTTTTCAACCACACGAGACACTTGGACGCAACGTATTCACACTGTCGATGATGCGACACTATCACCGTGACACAATAACTTTCACAATTAAAGACAACCGAGTTCATACAGAAGTACTCGGTGTATAGGTACACTGAGGGTACCATGTATAGTGTCCTAGTCTAAACTGAACTTTAATCTGATGGGGGTTATGTAATTGCTGGATACTTTGGTAAATCTGACAAGCAAGTGAAAATTTGTATTTTTAACCGATTTCAAAAAAGAAGGAGGTTATCAATTCGGATGTTTGTATTTTTTTTTTTATGTATGTTCGGGCATAACTCCGTCATATATCGACGAATTTGCAAAATTCTTTTTTTGTTCGAAAGGGGTTTGTTCCGAAAAGGTCCCATTTAAATTTCATATAGATCTGATGACGGTTTCGGAGACAGACAACGGAACTCTTCAAAAATTTACAGCAAATCAACCGCGATTACTGTGATCGTATGTCTATGAATTGTTAACACAATTTAAATGGCGAACTACAACTAAAAAGTGAAAATAAAAAAACTTTTATAAGTCGGAAGTAGGAAGTCGGTGTCAAAAAACGAAGACAAAACCAGAAACACCGACTTCCGAAATTAAAGTTATTATGCACTTTTTTTGGAAGTCGGTTTTATTTTTTTGTAAAAACGTTTTTTAGACTTAGGTAAATATTGGTTAGGTTGCGTAGTGTTAACGTTATCTGCAAAATAAAAACCTTATTATAGATCCTCTTTTCTAAATTCATCACATAAAAAAACTGAAAGATACGAGTATATTACTTAAGTATTCCCCATTAAAAACAAACAACATTTTATTAACAGTATTTCAAAATTCATTACACCTTTTACCGTATAACTGTAATAATTTATTACCACAAAAACAGTGCCAAAATAAATATACAGGATCAATAAATAATCAGTGTTTGCTAAATCGTTACTAGATAATATATATTTTTATTAACCAACACGTTTGCTAATAGCAATGATAGATACCAAACCAGATTCAATTAACAAGTTCATAAAATCTTTACAATGATACAATCCTTCTTGCATCTTCTAATATGTTTGTAGAGAAATTGTTAGGTTTTTTTCGTTCAGTTAATTACTCTTATTATGTCTAGCTGGATTTGAGTAATGGTTTATTAATATATCTCCTGCATTTTATGTTTTATTTTTGAATGAAGTTTATTTTATCCAATAAAACGGCTAATCCTACTAATGGATGTATGTTATTTGGATATTTGGATGAATGTATGTTACTCAATCATGCTAGAAAGCTGAACGAATGTTGATGAAATTTGGCACAGAGATAGATTATAGTCTGGAATAGCACATAGGCTAATTTGTAATGGGGGAATTACTAATTACCCGCAGGCATTTTATGATCGGTTTGGTATTGCTGCATTCTTTTCCAGGATGAATGGCGATGGAGCCGAAAAGTTTTGGAGTGGCGACCACGTACCAGAAGTGTAAGCAGCATTGGAAGTCCTCCCACAATGTGAACCGTTGACCTGGCCACGGCACGGCGCGGGAGTCCGCTGGATGAAACTAGCACTGGGACCCGTCGATAAATGACTTTTGATTTTGATTTTAGGGTACCGTACCCAAAGGGTCCAAACGGAGCCAGCTGTCACTCACGTATCCGTCTGTCACAAAATTTTGTTCCGAACATTTTTTTAACTTCCCATTGACAACTTGTTGGTGATAATGTTTATTATTACGTATGTAAAAAAAAAAAAAAAAAAAAATGTATTTTACTAAGAAATACCAAAATATTGATTTCTCTCATATGGTACGGAACCCTAAATGTGCGAAGTCCGACACGCACTTGGCCGGCTCTTTCTATTATTTTTATGTTCCTAATTTTAAAAAATCCAGGATTTTATCAAAACAATAAAAATTACATGACTATAGGAATAGGTAGATAGAAGATAGGAATCCTAGTGACAACAGACCACTTAATAACTTTGTTCAGTTGCACGACAATCAGTTCAGATTTCGTGCCGGACTCTCTACTGAGAGTGCCATTTTTTGTTTAAAGTGGGCTGTCCGGTACTACTCTGACAGGAAAACACCTACTTTGGCTTGCTTCTTCGACCTCTCCAGAGCGTTGGACCTGGTCTCATACGGCATCCTCTGGAAGAAATTAGAGAAAGCTAGCGTTCCTCCAGAGTTGATAAACACCTTTAAATGCTGGTATGGAGGCCAGATCAATCAGGTACGTTGGGCCGGAGCTTTGTCTGAGCCGTATGGATTGGAGTGCGGGGTGAAGAAGGGGGGTTGACTTCACCTACGCCCTTCAATCTATATACTTCAATGAGCTGATCGAGGCGCTGAGCGGAGAGCGTGCCGGCTGTTACGTTGACGGAGTATGCGTTTACAATATTAGTTTCGCCGATGATATGGCGCTGCTGAGCGCCTCGGTCTGGGCCTTAGGAGTTTGGTGACCAGCTGTGAAGAATATGCCAAACTTCATGGATTGGTCTACAACATCAGTAAAAGTGAAGTCATGGTCTTGGGCGTCAGCGGACGAGGTTCTGTTCCAATGCCTCCGGTCAAGTTGAATGGTATTCACTTTTGAGGGTATATCAGGTTAAGTACCTGGGATAAATTTTGACGGCTGACCTCAAGGATGACACTGATATTGAAAGGGAGAGAAGAGCGCTATCGGTGATAACTAATACGATCTTTCACACGGACGTTTATAAAACCTTGCACATTGCACCTCATTTTATACGTGGAGCTAGTGGGTAGATTACACTCAAAAATCGTACAGCGCCCTTCGCATTCTATATATTAATAAACTGCCCTAAACATAAAATTGTGAAATAATTGGCTTGTAATTCAAATTTAGACGATTATTGGAACGAATCCTTAGACATCTATATTTCTTGTAACAATAGATGACGCTGTTTGAAGTTTTAGAGTTTATCCATTCGCCTCTTTAAAATTTGAATAGTGACACATTTTGAAACAGTAAAAACTGCCAATGAAGTGCCGAAAATACAATAAAATTATTCCTCAACGTGTGAGAAAATATTGGTAAGACTTTAAGTAAATACATTCAGCTTGCAAGCCGTCACTGCTAACACCATCTAGCAAGGTGTAGAGGACGGTCCCGAACGAAGAACAAAAGCTACTTGTGCCAGACGAAAACCCGTTTATTTACCGTATTTTTACTTTTATACCCCTTTTCCTCTTAATAATATGTACTTTCTTATTTTATGCACCTGCCATATTATCTTTCCACCACCCTTGGTTGACTGGTAGAAAGTGCCTTACATTTGTGTCGCATAAAGTTTTATTAAATAAATAAAATAGTATTTTGTGTGTAAATAAATAAATACTAAGTATGAAATTTTAAAACCCAGTTAAGTACCTAGGTAATCATAAAAATAATAAGTCAACTGATTTATTATGCATCTATAAATCAGTTATACACGACAAACAATATTTCTTCCATCTAATTCGGTTAATGCGCATATCTCAAGTTAATGTGATAAAATGGAATTTAGTATCAAAAGAAAGTACAATTTGTCACCTTTTAATTAATTAGATTTCGTTGTTTTTAGAAAGGAACCAGTTTTAAATTAGTTGCATAGATATCATTTTCAGCTTTGTTATTTTTAACCGACTTTCGGAGGAGGTTCTATGTTCGACTGTATGTATGTTTTTTTTTTTTTTTTTTATGTTTGTCCGCGCATTTCTCCGTCAGTTGTGGACCGATTTTCAAAATTCTTTTTTATCCGAAAGAATATACTCCCGAGGTGGTCCCATATAAATTTTATCGAAATTGCTTTAGCGCTTTTTGAGAAACTGAACAAAAACGAAAAATAGGCATATCTTGATGACGTTTTTGTGTTCTCCAAATGTTTAAAATCCACGTTCCATGTTATTGGGGATTTTAGTTCTGGGGTATAACAACTAAAAAGCGAAAAATAAAAAACTTTTTTACAAAAAAAACAACCGACTTCCAAAAAAAAATGCACTAAAAATTTAAAAATAACTTTAATTTCGGAAGTCGGTGTCAAATATCGAAGAAATAAAATACAAACACCGACTTCCGAAATTAAAGTTATTTTTAAATTTTTAGTGTATTTTTTTTTTGGAAGTCGATTGTTTTTTTTTGTAAAAAAGTTTTTTATTCGTAACTATAGATAAACGGGTGGTGCAGTCTTTAAGACTTTACATTATTTACGGAATCATCAAATAAAAATGTGAATAAGGCAGACTTATTTATGGTCTGTTTAGGTATCTAAACTGAACGAGGTCATTGGTCTTGATGTTGAGGTCCTTGGTTGGAAATGTTAGAATATAAAATTGACTAATAAATTTTATTTAGTCTTACTAATAGAATTTTATGCTGTGAAGAAATGCATCCTGTTTTGAAAGAAGAACGTTTACATTTTATTATTATTTATTTATTTAAAAGCAACAAAGACTCAATTTGTTAGTAGCAATATTCCTTAACGATTATGTTAGTAAACTTAATCTAACACATATAAAAGGTAAGTGAAGCCCTGCTTCAAGCCCAACACCGAGGTAGAAAGCATGCAGCAGCGATTCACTCAAACAAGAAAATACAGTTTTTACGATATTTATTTTCAAAATATGAATATAACTTAAACTTCAATAAGAAATCGATGCATATTACGCCATCTATTGAGATTTTTTTGAACTAAATTTTCTTTGTTCGAGATGAGACCCCGTGATAAAGGTAAGTTTAAAGGTACAGTACAAGAGCACAAAGGCATCAGATTTAGCAGATCTGTGACAGAAGAGTTGGATGAGAGACGTGTGATGAAACTATTAACTGTGTAAGTACAAAAGAATGAAGTTAACATTTCGTGTCTTGTCTTATTTGCTTCGCCTTGCCACGCTAATGGAAAAGAAGTATCTCAGAAAAGCATTGGGAACGAGGAAAATCCAAAGAGGATCTTTCCTCTTTGAAAAATGGACCTCCCATACTAATTTTAATCAGCTGATGATTAGTTTGTACGGACAGTTTTTTTTTTTTTTTGGAAATTGTCCTTGAGATATCTATTTCCATGGGCAGGAACAGTACCTATTTAAAATATGACACCCATTTCCTTTACACCCTGTCCTCCTCCTCCTGGCGTCGTGATCCTCATTACTGATTCTCCCGACGTGAAGTCACTTTCCTTACGATGCTTCGCCATCTGTGCCTATCTTTGACCTTGTGAAGCGCTTCGTGGAATTTTGCGTCACAGGGAGGAGCGAATTTAGTCCGAACATCTACGTGGAGTGCGACCCCTCAGACGCTTGCCATCAAACCTTTCCAGTAACTATTAGATGTTCTAGGCTATGCCCACCTTTTCTTTCAATGTGACCGAAAAACTCCAAGACTCTCTGCAAACAGGTAGTGGAAAGTCTGGTTTCTGTACCTAAGTATGCACTCGTATTAATATAGCAACTTCATCGTGTGTGCCAGACTTTAGTCAGTTCATAAAGCTGTTTTTTATTTAAGTCATGTGTCACAAAAAAGTATTATACCTAGATATCTATTACAACTTTACAAGGCCAAACCTCGTTTTATGATAGGTGCAGTAAATAATAAATGAGAACTTTAGCTACACTTCGGTTATTGATCCAGGCAATATCAGTTCCGCAAAGTTCTATAATTTTAATGTGACTATAGTTAAATTTAATTAGAGAAAAACACAACAGTTGAGAGCTAATAAAAATATACACACGTAACAATAACATGTCTGATTTAATGCTAAGATTTTATTTTTGGATAATAAGAGCTTGTATAGACGACACATTTCAACATCTACAAGTAATGGGCCCGATGGGATTTCCCATCAGAAAAAAAACTTTTCACGTGGTCTATTTAATTTTACCTACTTACTGCTACTACAGCATCTGGCTGACGCGAACTTACGAGATTTTACCCATCCAAAAAGAGTCTAACACGCTTACCATCAGGTGAGATAAGGTCAAACGCAAACCTTTCAATAATAATAAAATAATAATTACCTTAGTTTAAACTCTAATCGAAGCATTCTAATTGAAACTCATTAATGCGAGAAATAACATAGCCAGAACAACAGCTCCTTAATTTCTAATGTTCAACATTCACACAAATCTAATCTAGATCTATATATAAGATTAAACCTTTTTAGGGTTCCGAACATCCGAGTGTAAAAACGGAACCCTTATAGGATCACTCGTGCGTCTGTCTGTCTGTCCGTCTGTCCGTCTGTCACAGCCAATTTACTCCGAATCTACTGGCCCGATTAATTTGAAATTTGCGTGTATTTCTGTGACCCTAATACGGACGAATAACGTAAATAAATTAATTTGGAATATGCGGGTTACTTTTGGAGGGGAAATCGGAAAATTTAAAAATAAAGTTTTTCAATCTGTACCGTGCAACAAATCAAATTAAAGGGCTGATTGTGATAGTCTCAAATTTTTTTTTTTTCATAATTTTAAAATAAATCGTTTTAAAATAATTAAAGAAAATAAACGAAAATTGACCAATCCAAAATCTCTGAAACTACGAGTACTGAGCCTAAAATTTTGCAGATAACAGTTCTTTACTTATGGATTACAGGGAAACCTATGAGAAGTCTATATTTTTACAAACTTTATATTTATTTGCTTTAGTTTGGTTTATATTCGGTTACAAATTAGTAACCCATTTTTCAAACACTTTCTGGTCTTTGATTAAGCTAAAACTTGCATTACTCATAAAATGAAGTACCCAATGCAATAATATAGTAGTATGAAGCTGGTCTGATGATAGAGCTAGAAGGTGTTTGGGCTCATTGCATGTTTTGACCAATTACGTTCGACTAGCTGATGCCTAAGGTCTGATGATGGAGCCGAAAGGTGTCCATAGGATCTCCGCAACCAAAAAAGATAACACCATCGTGTTTCAGCTTATTGGATATGTATTAACAAGCGGCGGTAGTGGTGGTGGTAACCAGGGTCTTATGAAAAACTGGAATGTGATCCATAACAACTCCTCAACTAAACAAGATGACACTATCGTGTTTGGGTTTATTAAATTTGTACTGACTAGTGTTATTACACCAGAAGGTGGCCAGGGTCTGATTATATATATAGGATCTTCAACCATAGAACATAGCACCGTCGTGATTAGATTCATTGGATATGTACCTACTTTCTGACAAGTGTCATTAAACTAGGTGGTGACTAGTAGAACCAGAAGGGTACCATAGATAATAATAAACAAGAAAGTGCCGTATTGTTTGGTCTCGTCGATTTTGTGTTGACTAAAACTATAGTTCCAGGTACAGTACATCTGCCCAAGGGTTGTGGATAAATTCGTAACAGAGTTACCGCCCCTGGGCACTCAAGGCAGGGAAGGAACAGGGGTGGGTTTTAGTCAATAAGAGTCTGACACGCCCTCCCGCTCCACCCAGAGCGGGAGATGTCATTGGATGATTTCCTACCCCCAACAAAAAAAAGTTAGAGTCCATGGTCTTATGTTGGATCTGGACGGTCATTATAGGAAACCCGCAACTTAAACAATGTAGCCCGATGTGAAGGGTAGTTATATTTGTTTTGACAAGTTATAGCACAGGGCGTATAGATTCTGTTTTCTTTTGACTGAAAAGAAGTAACAGGGCAGCTGGCGAGAAGAATAATGTCAGATTGCTGCTGCCCCAGGTACTGACACTTTCGGCCTTACAGTAGATACGCTCCTGGTGTCAGGATAAGTATTTCAATAAATTCTAATGTATAAAGTACAAAATAAAGTATAGATGAATTAAAATCTTTCAGCAAGCATCAATCAAATAAAAACGTAAACTGAAAATGTTATAGTTGTAACTCTAACATTTCTTTAAAGATTGAGGCGTGAACTTCTCTTACACTGTTTTAAGGATAAGCCTAAAATATTATAGCAGTAGGTACGCATAAACGCCCAGAGGACACGGTGGAGCATACGGTGGAGGTCTGCCCCGCTTGGGCGGAGCATCGCATGTCCTCGTGGATACGATAGGCGGCAGCGACCGCTCGCGCCCGGCCCTGGTCCAGTACGGAGCGAGAGGGAATGGGAAGCAGTCTCCTCCTTCTGCGAAGCAGTAATGCTCGCGACGGAGGAGGCGGAATGGGTGAGGGAGGCTCAATGGAGTGGCCCTCACGCTGCCAGCCGCAGCCACCGCAGGAGACGCCCTGGGCGTCGGGGGTCGCAGGACGATCTCAGGCCACCGTAGACAAGGACCTGCGGACGGCGAGTAATGGGTAGCTCGCCGTACGATCAGCAACTGGCCCGAGAGTCGACGGCGCGTAGTGTTCCACGCGCGCCTTAAAGAGATGTATGTCAGCCACCACTGACGGGGCCCATCATGGCCGATCAATTCCCTGTCCCGGGTGTGGCCCGGTCGCGGATATATTCACTCAGGCAAGGAAGGAACAGGGGTGGGTTTTAGTCAGTATGAGTCTGACACGCCCTCTCGCTCCACCCAGAGCGGGAGAAGTCATAGGATGATTACCGACCTAAAAAAAAAAACAACTAAGTACGCATAAGCGTACAACTATAGTACAAATCCTAATTATCTAAGTTTTAATTAGTATTTTTAAGTTCATGTAAAAGTTAGTCTTAAAAAGATTTTTACTTTTTTTTAGGCCATTTCAAAAAGATGTGATTCATTCGGAACCCTTTGCGCGCGAGTCCAACTTGCACTTGGCCAGTTTTTATGATACTTAATATTATAAAACTTTTTTGAATTTAAAACATGTTGTTCATTTTTTTACTTTCATGAATAGTTGGAAAGTGTAAGGCAAAGGTAACAATTATTAAATGCCGCCTTCACACAAATCGATGTTATTTAGAATAGCTATAAATCAGAAACCGTAGTTATCATTAACCTTTTCCGAATCGAGACTTGATTTTTTTCTGATGTTTGCTCAAGTATAATGAATATAAATTATTATTATACAATCTTTTAGGAAAGTTGCGAATCTGTGAATGTGCTTATCTTAATTTATTAGTTTAATGATATTGGCAACCCAGATTTTTTTATTGACGGAAATTTTATTTTATACTCGTGTACCTACGGAGGAGCTCGTGGCTGAAGTAATAACATCCGCACGGGTCAATCCATCAGGTTAAGCTATGCTTGCCAGAGTTGGTCCAAGGATTGGTGACCATTTTTACATACCGAGACTCCTCCGTGCCTCGGAAAACACGTTAAGCCGTTGGTCCCGGATGTCAATCATGGATCTTTGACAATCGTTGCGGGTCGTCAGAAGCCCGAAAGTCTGACAACTAGTCTTACCAAGGGGTATCATATTACCCAGTAACTGGGTTGTGGAGGTCAGATAGGCAGTCGCTCAATGTAAAATACTGGCATTCAGCTGCAACAGGCTAGACTGGAGGCCAACCCCAACATAGTTGGGAAAAGGCTAGGCAGATTGATTTTTTGACGATACGATATAGACTACGATAAACATTTCGGCCTTTGCCTAGTAAGACATAATAAACCTAATTAGATTAGACTATAGTCTCCACTAAGACGACACACGGACCCATCTTTTTTTTCGGTTTGAAACCTTTAAAAGGCGCCAGGACTTTTGGGAAAAAGACCAGAGAATGTGGGATTCTTACCGCACTACAACCACCCCGGTGATTACCATCAGCACGTGGAAGGGGGCCCCGTTACCTCTTAAGGCTCAGTTATACGAATTTTAATGTTTCGACTGGCCTGTTGGTCTAGTGGTTAGTGACCCTGACTGCTATGCCGGAGGTCGTGGGTTCGATTCCCACCCAGGACAAATGTTTGTGTAATGAGCACGATCATTTGTTCTGTGTCTGGGTATTTTTTGTATTTTATATTTATCTATAATATTTATGTATTTAGAAATATATAAGTATGTTTATCAGTTGTCTAGTACCCATAACACAAGCTCTGCTTAGCTTGGGACTAGATGGCGTTGTGTGATAGTTGTGGAATATTCTTATTATTATTATTATAATGGTTTTTAATTGAACATCACGTCTAAACGACTAGTCTTATTTCTTTGAAAGAAATATATGTTACTTTAGACTATTTCCGTCGTAATTTGATTTGAGAATATTTGAAATTATATTTTTATAACATTTTGTAATTAATTTGTAAAGTTATGTCTAACGCCGTTAAAAAATTAAGAATCACGCAAAAACTATAAAGCGTATTTTTTATGAAACCTTCACCATTTTAAAGATCATTTAATTTTTTATAATTTAGTCTCAGTGTTTTAGTTTAATACTTGTTGTTTTATGTGTAATAAATTAATAATGCGTCGAATTTCGGAGAGCGCTCCTTGATGGGCGAGTCCTATTACTAGGTGGACATACGACGCATTACGAGAGCTCAGCGCAGAACACGCAAGCTAACCACTCAAGGTCGTTGGCAGCTAATAGCGCCTTAAAAGTGCACTCCGGAACCCCCTCTATGCAACACCTGTTAGGGCACATCACTGCGGATAGAGTACCTACCTACCTACATAAGTAGGAAAAAAATTAGGTACCTTCTTCCTCATCGTCGCTCAGTAAGTAACTCAAAACAACTGAGTTACGCAGTTTTGCTGTAACTTTTCTGTACAACACTGACTATACGCATTGTTTGGCGTTAAATTTCGCGTCACCATTGGTACAAATCCTCATGTTCAATTTGTCAAACGCTGTCTCGTTCCATTCTCCATCGAACGATACATGTAACGCATTTTGGCAAAAAAAATACTAACGTGGTGTTAGAACTTTATGTGACGATATGCCAAAATAATTTAAAACTCCTTCAGTATCCTACAAACTAAAACACGCTGTGTCTATCACATTATTGCAAATCATCTTTAGATCAATGTAACCTAGATTTAAATATAAAAAAAAACCTAGCCTATGTCATTCAAAAACCCGAATGTAGGTTACACGCAGGCAGCCTTGTTTAAAAAAATGGCCAAGTGCGAGTTGGACTCGCTCATGAAGGGTTCCGTATCGTACAAGATTGAATACTATGTTTGTATTGCCATTATTAAGACCGAGCAAAGAAGCCAAAAAAAAAACACGTTTCAAGGAGGGGAACCCGCTTTATTTTTTTTATTTGTTGTTATAGTGGCAATAGACAGACATATTCTGTGAAATTTTAAACTATCTACCTATTACGGATACAGCCCGCTGACAAACACACGGACGGACGGATGGACGTACGGACGGTAATAGGGTCCCGTTGGTTACCTCTCGGTACGGAACCCTAAAAACTCGCAAATCATATGCTTAGTTAAACACTGATTTGCGGATTCTAAATTCAAGATAATATACGTCTCATTGCAGGACAAAACCCCTTTCAAATGATTCGTCAGTACCTACTTTACTCACTTAAAATTTTGAATGAAGATCCTGCTAATCAGTGTTTAAACTAATCACATAGTTATTTTTACGATGCGCGCGCACATCGTCATAAAAAAACCATCACCTGAAGTTTGCTAAACCCTAAAGTTTTTTTATTTTTTTTATTGTTGATGGGCTCTGTTTTATTTTTTTTATTGTATTTGACAACTATCTCACCTGATGGTAAGCGATGATGTGGTCGAAGATGGTGCACGCTTGCATAGAAGTAACCTATTCACTATTGACTTGTTCATGAAGAACGAACAAAGATTGTTTCGAACGTCTGCAGAATTTGTGCTTACGCTCGCTTATCTTTGGCCTCCGGAAGTACGACTATCTGTCGGAATTTCGGAAGTGGTTGAAGTGGCTGCCTATTCGGCTGCGTCGGTATACTTACACTCTTTCTTTACTCTTTTCAGTTCTTCACAATCCCAACTCCCCCTTGTATCTTCGGGAACGCTTTGAGTATCTTTTTCCATGAGGAAAACCTTGCCGCTCATCATCTTCTCTTCTCCTTCGGTTCCCTCCCCACTCCTCTAGTTGTTACGGTGGATCCTTTACACTGTTCGTGCTGTACGCCTTTGGAACTCTCTTCCACACACTCGCTAGCCCTTCGTTGGAGGTGCTCAGGAGAGGAATTAGGCAACACTTCCTGTCGGCATGACCCGTAATATGTTTGTAAAAGTATTTCTTTGTAAGCCATACCCATAGTATGTAGTATGTTCATGTATCACATATTTGTTTAGTTTATTTAAGTAACAGATTATATTTTAAGTTTTTGTTGTGCACTTAAGATGTACCTACCTACTTATGCAAATGTATCTTTCAGCCTGAGGTTTGCTGTAAGAAAACCCAAATGCTGGGTTAACCTCGCCTTTGTAACTAACTGTTAATTTGTGTTTTATCTAAATGTTATATGTGTACAATAAAGAATAATAATAATTGTTTTCTTTTTGTAAACTTTCTGACAGTTTGGTTTTTTATCTTGTTACGCCAAAGAAGTATAACTTCTTACGTGCGTACATAAGTACACACACACTTTTTTTTATACATAAGGCGCAACGTACTAACGGCTTTTTCTAATGATATGTAAAAAGAACATTTTTACTTTCAAAATCATGTAAAAAAACTTGTTTGATTTCTCTCCAAGGATTTGAATTTTATTCTTTGCCTGATTATGTTTACATACGGACTAGCTTCTACCAGCGGCTTCGTCCGCGTGGAATAAGTACTTCCCCCACTGTAAATCATAGCCTATATGCTATTCCAGACTATAATCTATCTCTTTGTCAAATTTCCAACATCCATCCATTCATTCAAACTTTCGCATTTACAATATTAGTAGGATTAAAATCAGCCTTATGAGAAGTGTTAGATAATATAGTGAGCTAGAACATTATTTATATAACCGAGAGAATATTGTTCTTCCTACTACGTTACGTTTGACACCGGAACAACCGCGGATTTTATATGAATAACAGTTTTTACATAATATGCCACCTACTTCTGTTTAGATAGAATTGAGGATTGATACATAAATTGTACGGTATTTTATTGATTTATTCACCTGGTTAATAGAATTTATACCTGAATAATTAAAACTCATAAAATTAATTTTGTAATTGGAAATACCTGGGCACGACACGTCTTAAAACTTATATAAGTCAGCCTAGCCTTTTCCCAACTATCTTGGGGTCGGCTTCCAGTCAAACCGGATGCAGCTGAATACCAGTATGTTACATGGAGCGACTGCCTATCTGACCTCCACAACCCAGTTACTGGGTAATACAATACCCCTTGGTAAGACTGGATGTCAGACTTTCGGGCTTCGGACGAGCCGTAACGACTGTCAAAGATCCACGATTGACAGCCGGGACCAACGGCTTATCGTGCTTTCCGAGGCACGGATTAGTCTCGGTATGTAAAGATGCTCACCCATCCATGGATCAACCCCGGCAAGCGTAGCTTAACCTGATGAATTGACCCGTGCGATTCTTTTATAAGTATATAAGAATATTAAGCACCAGCGCCCCCTTTAGCTTCATTAAGTCCGCCTTTATAGTTATGTTGCATAAAGTGTAAATAAATATTGTCCTGCGTTTATTTTTGTAGAATATTTTATATAAAACAACAAATAAAATTGAAAAATTTATAGTAATTAGGACTAAAAATAAGTCTTTTTTTAACCGACTTCCAAAAGGAGGAGGTTATCAATTCGGATGTTTGTATTTCTTTTTTTTTATGTATGTTCGGGCATAACTCCGTCATTTATAGACAGATTTGCAAAATTCTATTTTCTTCGAAAGGGCTTTATTCCGGAATGGTCCCATTTAAATTTCATATAGATCTGATGATGAGTTTCGGAGACAGACAACGGAACTCTTCAAAAGATGACAGCAAATCAACTGCGATTGCTGCAATCGTATGTATAGTGTTAACACAATTTAATGGTCCCGAACCACAACTAAAAAGTGAAAAATAAAAACTTTTTTACAAAAAAATAGAACCGACTTCCAAATAAAGTTCAAAATAACTTTAATTTCGGAAGTCGGTTTCAAAAAACGAAGACCAGAAACACCGACTGCCGAAATTAAAGTTATTTTGCACTTTTTTTGGAAGTCGGTTCTATTTTTTTGTAAAAAAGTTTTTTCTCTAATCATCATCAAAATTTGTTAATGAATAAAGCAGCAATTTGCATTTCAAATATTGGTATAAGGAATACAGTGGGGGCGTGGTGGGAACATCTCGCTACCTCTCTTGTTCGTGCGTAATCTAATGGCAGTGACGTCATAGGTCAAGTGTGTGTATCTTTTCCTGTTACTTGACTGTTTCCCCTTCCACCAGATTTGAAAGGTTTCTAATTTACTTAACTTGAATGGATTTGAAAAATTAATTCTATTTTCGATTTTGGATAAAATGACTTTTTATAAATAACACAATAAAAATAGTTGAATACCAGTAGTGGTTTTTTGGACTATTATTATTGCAACTTTTGGGGCTGCCAGTTAGTGGCGGCCGTGGCGGGTGATTATGTATCCTAGTGGCGCTCATAAAGAATCAAGAACAAATGTAAGCACAATATGTAAGCTCGGTTAATTCTCAAGTACATGAATTACGAGTAAGATAACTTTTGTTTTTCTCTAAATAAGTTTATTTACCTTCATTATTAGTTTCTAAAATTATCGGTTACTAAACGAATAGTTTTAGAAACCAATCGTACCTAAAACTTGAAAAATGCTAAATAGACGCAGAAAGAAATTTTACCAGCAAAAGGTAGGGAAGGTACAATAATAGGACTTTTTATACTACAAAAGTATGCCAATCAAAGGAGATCCCATTATACTTTTTACCGAAATTCGGTCGATATACAAACTCTAACCCACATACTAATATCTTCTTGTCAATATATTTAGCAAGCATTTGTATACAGGATCTCAGCAGGTTGCGGTCTGTACTTTTTGCCTACCTACATTGGAAAATGGCGTGAGTTTATGTATGTTGCATGCAGTCTGTATCTTGCTAGTATTTCAAGGGACACTTCTCATGGGCCCATTAGCTCAGTTGGTTAGAGCGTCGTGCTAATAACGCGAAGGTCGCGGGTTCGATCCCCTCATGGGCCAGAACAAGCTTTTTGAATGTCAACTTTAAGGCATGTTGAGCTTAGCCCTTTATCTTTATAAGTTCGTTCGTTCGTTCGTTCGTTCTTTTTTAGTTCTGTGGTCTGAGGAAATTGTTGGCCATCTGTGAGAGGTACGCGGAGGCTCATGGCTTGAGGTATAATGCCTCCAAGAGCAAGGTAATTGTTTTTAGAGTTCGCAACAATACACCTGTTAATATTCCATCTATTAACTTACGAGGAACTCCGTTGGAGTTCGTTACGCAGTTTAAATACCTAGGTCATGTTATCACGGACTTTCTCATGGATGACCAAGATTTAGATAGGGAGCGCAGAGCGTTGGCAGCCAGATGCAATATGCTGGCTCGCAGGTTTGCACGTTGTACTAAGGAGGTGAAACTGACTCTTTTTCGAGCGTTTTGTCAATCGTTTTACACGTGCAGCCTGTGGGTAAGGTATACGCAAAAGGCTTACAACGCTCTGCGCGTTCAGTATAACAATGCGTTGAGGATATTGTTGGGGCTACCTCGGTTTTGTAGTGCGTCTGGCATGTTCGCTGAAGCGAGATTAGATGATTTTTATGCCGTTATGCGCAAGCGATGTGCGAGTATGCTGAAGCGATTCAGGGGTAGCCCCAACAACATACTGGCTACACTGGCGGACAAAATTGATGGGCCTTTCATTAGGCACTGGGCAGCTAGGCATACAGTGCGTACTGGCGTACATGTCGCCAATTAATTTAAGCTTTTTATGTACTAACAATAGGTTAAGATTTTACTAACACTATATGGATCAATGGTCTGAATTAAATAAATTATTATTATTATAATAAAGACCTGAGCTGACCTGAGCTGACCTGACCTGACGTAGAGATGAAACGTAGAGATAAAAAACGAAATGCAGAAATAAGGAAGCGAACCAAAGTAATTGATGCTCTATCACACTGCCAAAAACTAAAGTGGAAATGAGCAGGCCATATCGCTCAAATGAAAAATGCAAAATGGACTAGGATGGTTACCATTTGGTCTGGCCCAACCGGTAAAAGGAAAAGAGGAAGACCACTAGAAAGATGGTCAGATGAAATCGAGAAAATGGCTGGGGGTAACTGGATGACATTGGCTCAGAAAAGAGAAAAGTGGAAAAAATTGAAGGAGGCCTATACTCGTCGAGAGGTCTATTAATAATTAAAAATATAATAATGATGAAAAATATATACTAATGAACTAATTCACAATTAATTATAACTGCAATTCATTTTATTTATTATTTTAATGTATAATTGAACAATTATTATTGAATGTATTATAATGAATTTTTAATTATTATGGAATTAAATGGCTAAATTATAATTATAATAAAGACAAACCATCGGCATAAAGGCTTCTGCAGATATGCGAAGCGACATTGCGACGACCCTTTTTATAATAATGATCATCATCGCTTACAACTGGTGAGGTAGTGGTCAAGCGCGGGCCTATCAATGTTAAGAAAAAATGGTTATAGCATTGGTGTCGCACCTGTCCGTGGGAGTCTTTTTTCTATTAGTTATATTAGCTTCTGCCGGCGCCTTCGCCCGCTTTTTTTAAATTTTATACACAGGGTGTAAAAAGACACATCACAGAGCCGTTAACTACGCATACTGTACGTCTAACAAAGTAGTTTTGCGCAAAAATTATTGCTGGGAAACGACTCTTATTTTTTAGGTAAGTATGAAAAATAAAACTATTTTTTATTCCGCGCAATGTAACGCGAACACAGGCAAGTGGAGTTAAACCCCATCCCTTCGCTCTAAGCCACGTACGTACTTGTCGGATACGTTTGATATTCATTGCGTTTTCGTTACTGCAAATTTGTCATTTCAAAATTTCGAAAAAAGAATCCAAAATTCAGGTAATGTTTGTTTGGAAAAAAGATTAGTAATAATACTTAGAATTCATTTTAGTAAAAAAGTAAAAAAAAAATTGCGACTTTTGACCTTCAATACGAGTATCTCCAGAACCAGTGGTTTCCCAGGTATGGTTTAGTGAAAAAAAATGGTCCAAATAATGGGTAGAATATGACTGTGGCTTTCGGCTTTGGAAACTGTCTTTTTACACCCGATAAGGAATGTGAGTGTAACGGAAAGGTGTAGTCATATTTCAAATACTGCATCTGCCCATTGATATGAACAACTTTCTTCAAGAAAACCTGAGGAAATTCTCAAACAAATTTTTTACCTCCCATACAAATATTGATCAGCTCATGATAACTTTGTACGGAAAGTCCAATGTTATTTTATTGAAAATTTATTATTTTTCTTAGAGAAAGTTGTTCTTTCCATGAGCAGAACTGGATCTTAAAATATTACTACACCTTTCCGTTACACCATGGTTATAGATTGCCTGTATCTCTAGATATCTAGGAAGAAAGATTTATTAATATATCTACTCATTATCGTATTTTTGCATATGCATTACTTTATCCATCTTTTACTTAATTCAAGTCTCACGCTTCGTAAATCTTTAACCGGACATTGGATCTTTATCAAAGCAGATTTCTATCTGTGAATAACTATAGGTAATGATCAATGTTATTATACCAAGGCGCCTTCTAGGTCAACTAAAATGAAAATTAGATGTTCGTAGCAACGGTGTTTAAGGGAAAGCTGGAATATGGTTGATCTAGTGAAAACTAAAGTAAATAATCTATAAATATTTATAGATGTTACTGACTGAAAATAGAGACATTTCTTGGAAAACTGCCTTCGTGATGAAGGCAACATTGTACAGGTATTTAAACTAATAAAAATATATTGCCACAATCTACAAGGAGGGAGTCACGGGTACAAGTAAAAATAAGATATACCAAATTGAATTTTGTTTTCCTTCATCATCATCATTATTTCTCTGCAACTCTCATTATAACATCTTCACGCTTACACTCACACACACATTTACACTCACATTTATACACATATTCACACCCACATTCATATTCACAATCAAATCACTCATATTCATATTCACATTTTTTCTAACTTTCACACACTCACAGTAACAAATTACCTAGCGTTGAAATATGAAAATTTTATTAGTATCAGGGAATTATTTCACTGCTTTCAGCTTTTGTTTTCCTATAATTTAATTTGTTTGTAATTGATTTGCTTTTTTTTTTTTATGTAACCGAACATTTTTTGTCAAAAATCTTTTGAATGGTAAACCCTCAATATTGGTACCCAAGATACAGGCTTGCCTAGTTTGGGGCCAATGTAAAAAAATATATGTAATACTATTCTATATTAAATAAAATAAATTGTAAAAAATAAATTATAAATTTCAGCCGAAAGAAGTCCACTGCTATCCCGACACTATAGGACTCACCCAAGTTTCGCACAACGACCAGTCCTGTGCATCTCGTATTAATCGGATGCCCGCGACCCTCACCAGCGTATTCGCTAACTCAGTTGCCATTAATTTGATAGGCACATTGCCGTACATTGCTGCTTTGACAAAATAGAAAAACCGTAGTGCCTATTATAATCGATGTCCACCGAGCAATGTACTGCATAGTGCCTATCAAACTGATGTCAACTGAGTTAGCGAATACACCTGCAGGTCATCGGTCCACCTTGTGGGACGCCTTCCAACGCTACGCTATTTTCCTTGGAATAATAAAAATATTAATAGGGTAAGAAAGTTTTGAAACGTCTTTGTTTCGGGGAAAAAAACCAATCTCAGACGTAGACAGTAGTCATTATCATTATTTTTTTTAAACAGACCCGTTTGGTCTCGCGGTCGCAAGCGCGACTGCTGAGCGTGAGGTCTCGGATTCATTTCCCATGTCGGACAATAGGTAAGTGTGATTGGGGTTTTCCATTAGAAATCTCTGAGCGGCAGCCCGGATTTTGGAAGTTGGCGGATGTGTGACAACCCCCTGCAGGCGTATTCGCTAACTCAGCTGACATCAATTTGATAGGCACTATGCCATACATTGCTGTTTTGACGTATAGGAAAACCGTAGTGCCAATTATAATCGATGTCCACCGAGCAATGTCAGTACATTGTTGACATCAATTTGATAGGCACTATGCAGTCATAATGCCTATCAAATTGATGTCAACAGAGTTAGCGACTACACCTCCTGATCCTGCGCCTTATCTCTCCCTATTCGTGTGGAATCACGTCACATCGAACTATGAGAGTAAGGGAACAGACTGTGCTCCTGTGTTTGCGCATACACTTGAGCGCTATTATATCTCGTGCCGATGGCCAACTCTACGCAGAGATTGGCCAACATAACCGAAACACGGTTTGTATGTTTTGAAAGGGAACCCTATAGGAGTCATGATTCATAGACCCTTCGCCACTGGGCCACTGATAGCTTCACTAATAGAGCTATTTACAATAACAACATTCACAAACGTTACACAAGGTCTTAGTAAATTGTTAAGTTATTAACAAGATTATTTACCTACTGCATTGCAAGAAATGGAGAGGTATTAAGTCACTATCTAATAAACAAAAGAAAAAATATTTATTTGTACCTCACACAAGCCACCTAACACCGTCTGTCTTCCATAGCATCTAGATCCCGTCCGTCTTCAGAGGTACTCGTTTGTTCCATCGTAGACCTCATCAAACGCTTCCCTTCCGGAGAGATCGAGGTCAAGAGCTGGCTCATCACGAGTTAAAAAAAAAACTAATAAAACACAGGTCAATGATCTTACTACCTGAAAACATATTACATCTATAATACGCATCGTTTATTGAAACAAAAGGACCTTTTAGCGCGTAGGGAATTTATTTCCCAAGGCTGAGTTCAATCAATTCCATTCACTATTGGTCAATGAGCTTAAAATTTCGAAATGTCAACGAAAGTTACACATCATTTACTCAAGGAATGATTGGTATCTTTACAATCTCCTTCGTTTACTTACAAGTTACTGAATTGACCATTTATGTATAACAGTATCTGGAGCAGACCACGCACGACCTACAGGTCGTGAGTTCAAACTCAGGCAGGCGCTTTACTTTTTGTAAATGATTTCATCACCACTGCTCTCAAAACGATGAAGAAAAACACCGTGAGGAAACCGGCATGTCCTAGAACCATACAATCGAAGACATGATATCCACCAACCTGCATTGGTCCCGCGTGGTGGATGACGAGTCACACCCTCTCACAGAGAGGAGGCTTGTGCCACACCAGTGGGGACATTAAAAAGCTGATGACGATGGAGCCGGACCTGGTGAAGGCCGCGGGTCCGCGAACACCACTGGACCATTGACTGATCCGGTGGCGACGCTTATGGACTACTTCTATCTGTGGACGTTTTTGTGGGTAAGTGATGATAATGAAACTGTTCCTGACAAGTTTGAATGTAAATATGGTTAAGGATATCGACTTAAGAAAAAAAAATATTTATTTATTTAAATATCTTCGTATATCCTCATCGCTGTCTTATGTAACGGTATCTTTAATTAAATTCCAAAATGACCCATCGTTTCACGAGGTCATTCCCACATATTTTGTACTTTTGACGATTGTTTTAGATGTTTATAAACGCAACCTGTGTTATTTCGCATTTTTACCACAGATGCAGGCTTTGCGCTCTCATCTTTTTGTCTATGTGAAGCGTCTCTTCCTCTTCTTATTTTGTGCGTTGTAATGTGTGACGTATTTTTTTATAATATACGTCATCATTTTAGCCGAAAGATAGGCCTCCCCCATGTGTCGCCACAGCGACCGGTCCTGTGCGCCTCGTATCCATCGGCTACCCGCGACCCTCACCGGGTCATCGGTCCACCTTGTGGAAGGCTTTCCAATGCTACGTATTCCAGTAGAGGTACGCGGTCGCTACTTCAGAACTTTTTGGCCCCATCGACCATCTGTTCTGTGAGCAATGTGCCCTGCCCACTGCTAATTTTGGCGATTTTTTAATTTACATACTTTATTTTATTCAAACCAAGTGCCTTTAATGATATAATTGCATCACGTAATTCCTTTAGTTAACGCTGATAGAATGTCACTTTCTCCAGACCCCCAGACAATGTTATTAATATTGTATGAATCAAACGTCATTTTAATGTTTATGGAGTAGTAAATAAGGTTTACAACTCAGAGATTCTATGCCCCGTAGAAAGTGGGTAATTGTTTGCTCGATGTTAAAGGATCTGCTTGTTAATTTGAATAAGTTTTTAATTTAAAGCCAGACAATTACAGAGGCACTTTCTTAAGTTTATCTTGGATACTGCTTGTTTTGAACGACAGATCGTGAGAAAATCTTGGCACAATGTTATGGAACTAATATTACGCCGCTAAGCTTTTGTTGTAATTTTTGTAATCAATGTCGATGTAAGTAAATAATTTTTAACCGACGAAAAAAAGGAGGAGGTTCTCAATTCGACCGTATATATATTTTTTTTTTTTTTTTTTTTTTTGTGTATGTTCAGCCCTCACTCCGTCATTTATGAACCGATTTTGATTATTATTTTTTTATTAGATAGGGTATACCTCAAGGGTGGTCCCATGTCAAGGAAGTCAGGATCTGACAGTGGAAACCTGATAAAATTGAGAGAAAACCTTGAAAATTGTGGGCACGTTTAGCGTTTCTGTATGTATGTTCGGCCTTCACTCCGTTATTTATGAACCGATTTTGATTATTCTTTTTTTGTTAGATAGGGTATACCTCAAGGATGGTCCCATAATAAGGAAATCAGGATGTGACAATGGAATCCTGATAAAATTGAGAGAAAACCTCGAAAATTGTGGATACGTTTAGCGTTTCTGTATGTATGTTCGGCCCTCACTCCGTTATTTATGAACCGATTTTGATGATTCTTCTTTTCTTGGATAGGGTATACCTCAAGGGTGATACCATGTCAAGGACATCAGGATCTGATCATGGGATCCTGATAAAATTGAGAGAGAACCTCGAAAATTGGGCACGAATATTGTTTCTGTTTACTTTTCATATCTCAATCAGGTATTTGCATTTAGGAACCATCACATCATGAAACTGAGCTGATGATGGAAACCATAGCTTTCCTAAACAATAGAAGTTATATATAAAAACTAGTTTTAGTGACAAATACCACTTAATATGGTTTGAAGAAAAGACGTCTTTACAGTATTGGAGGTAACCTCAACTGGTCAATATCCTGGGAACTTCATGGAAGGATGGTTATTTCATCAGCTCAGTGGCAAGAGGAATGATGAAGAATTAGAAATTAGCCTCAGAGTGTTACAAGATGATGCGAGCCACAAAAAATCAAAAAATAAAAAACTTTTTAACAAAAAAATTAACCGACGAAAAAGAACTAAAAAGCAAAAAATAAATAAAACTTTTAAGTCTTGAGTAATGAGCATATTTACCTACATAAAATATCAAATTTTATATAAACTAATTTTGAGTCGGCGCCAATTAATAAAATGATTAATTACCTACTTACAGCCTTCTTCATTTGTAAGTACTTATAAAATTTAGATATTTTAATAATCAGATTGTTGTTTGGCGCCGACTCAAAATTAGTTTATATAAAATTTGATATTTTATGTAGGTAAATATGCTCATTACTCAAGACTTAAAAGTTTTATTTATTTTTTGCTTTTTAGTTCTTTTTCGTCGGTTAATTTTGTAATCTATACTCAGAACTACTCACGTAATATGGCATTATTGAATATAAGATATCAGGTAATATAGAGTATTTATATTTATTTATTTCTTTATGCAGAGGCGGACTAATAATTCAGGCATTTTCTAACAGTCAACATTTGGATGATGCAGAGGCAAATAGTGGTAGGTGCAACATAGAAAATTAAAGGTGTTTAATATTATTTTATAATATAGGTAAGTACAGGTCCAAAAAAGTCTACTCAATCTTTTTCCAAGACCCTACAAGTAAACATCTTCGCAGTCTATGAGCGATAATGACACTTTTAGTCTAGAGTACAAAATATCCTTAGGTATTACCTATAAAAACTACAGTAACGAAAACACTAATAAAATAGTATACGAAGCCAAGAACTTGCATACTTCCACAACCACGGTGATTAACCAACGACCCCCTCAGGCCCTCTATCAGGAACAACAAGTTTATATCAATTTGCTAAGACCGATGTCTAGGCAATATTAACTGTGGAATAATAGGTTGTAGAGGCCCTTCACTGTAAGTAGTTATCAAGAGTATCTGGACCTTTCAATAAACTGTGGCTCTTGTGAGTAATAATGTATTTTGCAATTTATTCATGTTTCTGAATGGTTTATGAAGATCTTGTAATGGTGGGAAAATTACGTAGGTACAGTAAGTCAGAACTGCATGCTGTTGAAATTGCGCCAGTAAACATTCGAAAACACTATAAATCCTGGGGCGTCTGATGTAGCTCAGCGGCTTGTAGGTACTCCTAATGTGTAATGATGATGTTCATCATCAGCCTTTTTAATGTTGGGGACATTAAAAAGGCTGATGATGAACATCATCATCTGCTGGGGCACAGGCCTTCTCCCTGTGAGAGGGTGTGGACCGTAATCCACCACTCGGGTGGTGGATGTCACATACCTTCGCATTTTTGGTTTTAGTTCTTAAGTGTTTTGTTGCTCGAGTGTAATAAAGAAAACACTAGATTTCAAAACTTGATATTATTATGTTAGGTAGGTATATTTAGTAAATCATCCTTTTACATTGACAACAAACATCCAACTCACTTATGACACTCCAATTTATTTTAAAACTCGAATTAGTGTTTATTTCTTTTATTCCTAATTTGTAATGAATTCTAAACCCTCTAAAGAGGTCCTGATGAAGGAGTAGTAAGGAGTACATCACATCATCGACATTCTGTTGCCCTAATCTTAATTTATTTAGGGTCTGTGCATCGTATTGTCTTCTCTATGAGTCGTCATCTCAATAGTTATCCCATTTCCAGATATATTATCATCTTTCACACAATCCACCCAAATGCCTACATCACAGAGGCCGCAAATACCACAACGCACGCCTATTGTGCGTTAGTGGTCGTCATCGAATACTATGGCTTTCCGACACTGTTTTGCCGCAGTAAAGCGTGATTGGAACATACCAACAACCTATGATTCTTAAAATCATCAGGGCCTGCAGTCTCGACATACCGGCACTCTGCGGCCTATTGGATGTTGACAGGTTAAACATAGATACCGATCGCGTAACGATCGAAATCGGTCGTTAAGATATTAATGTTGCAATTAGGCAAACTTTATTGTCCTTTAAACTTGTAACTTTAATCCCAAACATCTAGTCGTGACCAGAGGGCTGCCTTATTTCGGCCAAAGAATCAGCATTGCCATTCAAATAATAAAAGTAATTAAAAGTTAATTTAAAAAAAAAACTTGTAAGCGATATAATTTATTCACTCATCAAGATAACATTTACGCCGTCTCTGTACCTACATATTTCAAGAAATCAGTAATTTTTAGGGTCCCGACCTATCGTGAGACTTGTCTGGTTATATGGTATTCTCATATTTTTTCCTCATTTATAGGGATTTTTTGAAGGGCTAGTAACATTCCTTGTAAAGGTCTAACTATGAGTACCTATACGGTTTTCACAAAAGTTAATGTAGAGACTGCAGGCCAAGGGTTATTTTCGCTCTCAACTTTTACGGGTATACTGAAATAATAAAGGTTCTATTTTAATTACTGTAACTGCCTAAGTATGCTTAAGTTCATAAACAAACGGAAAAGATAGGGTCTTTCGCCCATTTCCCATAGTTACCTTTTATAACCAATAATAAAGTTAATTTTTTTACTGGAGAGTGTGTGAGCCCATTCTATGAAAGAATACCTTCCTCTAAGACAAAGATTTTCTTTAAGTAGGTACCTAGCTAAATTTTAGGCGTCCAAGCAAAATGGGTCCAGTAAATAGTAATAGTTCAGTAAACAGTAGTAGTCCAGTTTTTTTTTTTTTTTTTTTGAGTAGTTGTAGTAGAATATTGAGTTTTAAGACTAGATTCGGTATCTAGAATACTCAATTAATATTAAAGATTAAAAATATATTCAATCCTGGCACAAAAAATGTCAGACATTTGTAGTTGATCCTCTAAATAATATTCGTGCCCAATTTAAGAGGTTTTCTCTCAATTTTATCAGGATTCCATAATCAGATCCAGATGTCCTTGACATGGGACCACCCTTGAGGTATACCCTATCTAAGAAAAAAAGAATCATCAAAATTGGTTCATAAACAACGGAGTGAGGGCCAAACATACGTACAGAAACGCTAAAAGTGCCCACAATTTACGAGGTTTTCTCTCAATTTTATCAGGATTCCATCATCAGATCCTGATTTCCTTGACATGGGACCACCCTTGAGGTATACCCTATCTAACAAAAAAAGAATTATCAAGATCGGTTCATAAATGACGGAGTGAGGGCTGAACATACACAAAAAAAATATATATATACGGTCGAATTGAGAACCTCCTCCTTTTTTTTTCGTCGGTTAAAAAGCCTGATTTGAAAAAAAAGCATAAAATAAAGAAATTTAAGCAAAAAGAAATTTCTGGTAAGTACTTAGAAACATTACATAAAGTAGTAATACTACATAAACTTGTAGATAATTAAGCATTAAATTAATATTCAATTAAAATCGCGAAATGCAATTTTTTCACCCAACTTTACAAAACTGCGTATATCTCTTAAACTAAATGCCGAGAACTGGACTCTTTTTGCTTGGACGCCCACAAATGAAGGTTACCGAGAAGTCATAATCACACAATCAGTACTGCATAGACCTGCCAATATTCTGCTCAATTAACAATCAAAAAGAAATTTGACATAATTACCAATTTTAACAGCCAGATTAATTAATCAAGCCTTGTTCCGATGATCATCAGCTAGTTAAAAACTTCATTATTATTATTCAAACAAACATCAATAAATAAAACACAATTAGCATGTTATAATATCGCAATCTTACTTTTTATAACCTTGTTAAATATGCGAAGAATGAAAAGGAATTTGCATTTTTTTTATCTGTAGATTTACATAAACAAAGAAACGGTTCATCTCATCGGTCTTAAACTTTATAACAGTAGGGTATATGACTAAAAATCCGTTTGGTTCATCAGTTACCAAATAATGTTGGACACCTTAGACTATGAAAGGTAATAGACAAAGTGTCAAAAGCCAGCAATCTGAAGTAACAGAATGAGAAGCCGGCTTGTATCTGTACATGCGAAATAAGTTCATACAGAAAAAACGAGAAGCCGAAACCTCATCGCTATGTTCGTCGAGGTCACTCACACATTTTAACAATCCTGCTTCATTTAATATCCAATGACGTTGCGTCTATAACCTTTCATAGTCTAAGGTTGGACACATATTTTTTCTTTTGTAAACAAAAAATTAGACTGACACCTTCGTCAAAAATGTACCACTGTTTACCTAGAAGGTAACTTAGCAAGCCCTACTCCTGAACTTTGATGCGTTTTATCTTTGTAATTTTTACCTATATAATTATGTATGCATGTATGTAGCCTATATAATTATGTATGCATGTATGTAGCCTACATAATTATGTATGCATGTATGTATGTAATGTGTGTTTTGATTCTTACATCAATTGATTCGTCTTGCGAGTGCTACTAAAGACATGCCAGTAATCAAAATACAATATGGCGACAACCAGACGCCATATCGTGAAAAACTTTTTAACAAAAAATTCAACCGACGAAAAAGAACTAAAAAGCAAAAAATAAATTAACCTTTTAAGTCTTGAGTATTGAGCTTATTTACCTACATAAAATATCAAATTTTATATAAACAAATTTTGAGTCGGCGCCAAACAACAATCTGATTATTAAATATCTAAATTTTATATATACGTAGAAATGAAGAAGGCTAGACGTAGGTAATTAATCGTTTTATTATTTGGCGCCGACTCAAAATTAGTTTATATAAAATTTGATATTTTATGTAGGTAAATAAGCTCAATACTCAAGACTTAAAAGGTTAATTTATTTTTTGCTTTTTAGTTCTTTTTCATCGGTTGAATTTTTTGTTAAAAAGTTTTTTATTTTATGATTTTTTGTGACTCGCATCATCTTTAAATACTCTGAAGCTAATTTCTAATCCTTCATCATTCCTCTTGGCACTGAGCTGATGATGTAACCATCCTTTCATAAGGTTCCCAGGATATTGACCAGTTGAGGTTACCTCCAATATTCCAAAGACGTCTTTTCTTCAAAGTATATTAAGTGGTATCTGTCACTAAAACCAGTTTTTTATAACTAACTTCTATTGTTAAGGAAAGGTATGGTTTCCATCATCAGCTCAGTTTCATGGTGTGATGATTCCTAAATGCAAATACCTGATAAAGTTATGAAAAGTAAACAGAAACAATATTCGTGCCCAATTTTCGAGGTTTTCTCTCAATTTTATCAGGATTCCATGATCAGATCCTAATGTCCTTGACATGGGACCATCCTTGAGGTATACCCTATCTATGCAAAAAAGAATCGTCAAAATCGGTTCATAAACAACGGAGTGAGAGCCGAACATACGTACAGAAACGCTAAACGTGCCCACAAATTTCGAGGTTTTCTCTCAATCTTATCAGGATTCCATGATCAGACCCTAATGTCCTTGATATGGGACCACCCTGAAGGTATACCCTATCTATAAAAAAAAGAATCATCGAAATCGGTTCATAAACAACGGAGTGAAGGCCGAACATACGTACAGAAACGCTAAACGTGCCAACAATTTTCGAGGTTTTCTCTCAATTTTATCAGGATTCCATTATCAGATCCTGATGTCCTTGACATGGGACCACCCTTGAGGTATACCCTATCTAATAAAAAAATAATCATTACGATCGGTTCATAAATGACGGAGTGAGGGCTGAACATACACAAAAAAAAAAAAAAAAAAAAAAAAACCTCCTCCTTTTTTTCGTCGGTTAAAAACTAAAATAAAGTCGACACAAAGTCAAGCGCCCGTACAACTTGTAAGTCGCGGCCGTAACCACTGGGCCACCACTACTCTAATAGCCCATAATTACAAAAACATAGAATAATTGATGGAAATATTCACAGTCACACAATGCAGAGGAAGTTGATACTAAAACAGCATTCTTTGCTGCACACCGGGTAAACGTCTTGTCTTGCTAACTATGGGAAAACATTATGGCGCCCGTTGCTTGTAAATGAGACACCGTTTTTACTAGCTTTTACTGATCGGTAGATATATGGCCAGTCTGTTGGATTTATTTTGAGGGAATTTATGAAAGTTTAGATAATAAATATATTGGTAGTCGGTTTGTTTGTAAAATTGTTGTTTTTGTGTTGTTATGGAGAATTACTTTCAATGTCTTCAAACTAGAATTCAGTATTTGTAACGCGAGTTAGCAACTTTGTTTGGTTTAATTTGTGACACGTTGATAATTTCTTGTCAGAAACCAGGTTAACAATCATAAAACTATAAAGGTTTGACTTTAGATTAGTAAGTACGTAGGTATGTACCTATAGTTTAAAATCATCATTAAAATCTGAGTATATTTGTAGGTATGAAGAGGTGTCATTATCGTTAGCTATAATCATCAATCAATCCATCAATCCTTTTTAGGAATTCTATAAACTCTATAATCTATCATTGATAGACCGAAGATAGTCTCCTCTAAATTTAAACACTATAATTTTTCAATTAAAACCTACTTCAAATTATCACCTTTCTATCAATTCAAAGTAACAAATGATATCTAGACAGACTAAACAATTAACTACAACTCTCCGACTATTTCCGACAATAGCACCAAACTTTCTCTCTTTTTTCAGAACGTATGTACTAGAAGGAGCAAAAAACTGTCAGACGAGTGAATACTGAGGGCAATACTAGCTAAACACGAGATCAATAAAATTATAAATCTGTACGTTTACCCAATTAATTTACATACATACGAAAATCCGCCACAATCCGATGATAATCATTATTCGTTTCATATGTAAAAACGTTTGTAACGGATTAAATTTTGAATAAGTAGATAAAATGTAAAAATCGGAACTACTTTCGCAAATATGTAGGTAGACGTTTTAGATATCTTCTAGGTAACATTATTTTTACAAACTTTTTTATGTATTGAAGGCCGGAATGGATAGTGGATACTCATTAATATAAGTTTTATTGAGTTGAACGTTGAGATAAAAGTTATACACCCACTTACATGGTGGAGGCAATGACATTTAAATCACTAAGTTGGTATAATTTTTATACGAATTAGATTTGTCAATGTCCTTATTTAAATCACTGTATCAAATAGCTATCAATTTTACTGTGTGTTCTACGGAAGGAAAGATAAGAGGGGAAAGCGGGGACTGACCGTAACAAATTAACGTAATCAGCCTTTATAATGTTTCCATCTGTGACTCAGACCTCCTCTCAAGAAAGGGAATAGACCGTAATCCACCACGCGGGCCCAATACAGATTGATGGAGTTCAAGTGTCTTCAAAGTTTTGGTTCTCGGACTTGCCAATTTCCTCACGAGGTTTTCTTTCACCTGTTTTGAGAGCAGTGGAGATGAAATGAATTACACGAAGCAAAGCGTCTGCCTGGGTTTGAACTCACGATGAACAACTCGTAAGTTGGGGCCGTTAAAACGGCCACATAAAATGAGCATTTTGTTTGTGTCTAAGTAGATTCGAATAATTCTTCAAAAGCCTGCTACAGTTTTTTTTTTTTTTTGTGGGGTTGGAAATTGTCCAATGACATCTCCCGCTCTGGGTGGAGCGGGAGGGCGTGTCAGACTCTTACTGACTAAAACCGAACCCTGTTCCTTCCCTGCCCTGAGTGCCCAGGGGCGCGGTAACTTTGTTTCAAATTTATCCACAACCCCTGGGCAGGCTTAGGCCATGACGGGCCCCGTCATGATCGCTGACAACTCTATAGGCGCGCGTGGAACACTACGCGCCGTCGACTCTCGGGCCTGATGCTGATCGGACGACGAGCTACCCATTACTCGCCGTCCGCAGGCCAGGGTAGCCTGCTACAGTTCAGAGGACCTTTGATTCTTAGGACAAACTTTCGTAAGTAGAAGACCATAAATGATAAGTAAATTGTAACTTAATTCAAATTCTGTAAAATATACTCGTAATCCCAGCAACGTTGTCGAAGGTCTTCTTTTGCAGTTCTTTACATAAATCAATAGTCCTCCATCCTCCTCCATCCAAGGGCTGGCTTAAACCTCGACCAATACAACGTGGCTATGCCACCAGTCCTTTGAGCACACTTCAATCGACAGCGATACGGAGGAATTTTTTGACATAGTGACATATAGTATTTTAAGTTTTATTTACTTCTTAATTAAGATCAATAGTGTAAATGTAGTAAGTAAGAAGAGTAAGTAAGAGGAGCTCGTGGCTAAAGTAATAACAGCCGCACAGGTTGATCTATAAGGTTAAGCTTCGCTTGCCGGGGTTGGTCCATGGACCATCTTTTCATACCGAGACTCCTTCATGTCTCGGCAATCACGTTAAGCCGTTGGTCCCGGCTGTCAATCGTGGATCTTTGTCAGTCATTACGGGTCGTCATAAGCCTGAAAGTCTGACAACCAGTCTTAGGGTAGGGTTGTGGGGGTCAGATAGGCAGTCGCTCCATGTAAAATACTGGTATTCAGCTGCATCCGGTTAGACTGGAAGCCGACCCCAAAATAGTTGGGAAAAGGCTAGGCAGATTGATTGAGTGTAAATGTCTTAATACGGATAAGTATCCCTGGAGAAGAACGGTTAGGAGAGCCGACCCCAATTAGAAATGGGATAAGGCCTGAAGAAGAAGAAGGATTTACCCTTCTTCTTCTTCAGGCCTTATCCCATTTCTAATTGGGTAGTAGTCTAAATTAAACCATAATAGTATTCCTTGGCAGTTTTATGAACACGGTCATGGATGGTCATCGATGTTCATTCCCTTCTATTAAATAATTATGTATCACGCATACCTTTTACATATCATTTAGGTTTACAAGGGACTTATTTAGTTATAGCCAACTACATAGCTCCTGCCTGCGGTTTCGCCCGTGTGAAAATCGACAATAAACCCAAGGGAACATGCTCTTAAGATAATAATAGTTTATCGGTAAAACAAGAATAGACATAACAAAATTTTTGATTGGATCCTCCTTTTAGGCAGATAGTGCCTGTATTAGGAGAGTCCGCTCTTCCATACAAGACGTGTTATACAAGACGCAAAAACGTATATTTTTATGCTAAACCTACATAAATTAACATTAACTTATTTAACTTCAATTAGATCAAATTAAGTACTTTAAGCCGTTGGTCCCGGCTGTCAATCGTGGATCTTTGTCAGTCATTACGGGTCGTCAGAAGCCCGAAAGTCTGACAACCAGTCTTACCAAGGGTTATCGTATTACCCAGTAACTGGGTTATGGAGGTTAGATAGGCGGTCGCTTCATATAAAATACTGGTATTAAGCTGAATCCGGTTAGACTGGAAGCCAACCTCAAGATAGTTGGGGCCGTTCTGGTGTGATTGTGTAACAAAAGTCCATCCAAACATTCACATTTATAATATTAATAGGATGAGGCGACTATGTTCCTCGTTCTTTTCTGCAGGAATTCTTCCTAGTTACTTAAACTTTAAAGAAACTTAAATTTATTTTAATACTAGCTGTGCCCGCGGTTTCACCCGAGTTTATGTATCTTTCTTAAAAAATTTTTTTTTTTCATAAAGAGTATCTTAGGTTACGTCTAGTACCTTCAAGAATATGTAGGTTACGTCTAGTACAAAGTTTCATGATGATCGGTTAAGTAGTTTTCGCGTGAAAGCGTAACAAACAAACTTACATTCACATTTATAATTATTAGTAGGGATTGTAGTAGTTCGGAGTTTCAAAGTTTCGTGGAAATTGTCGAAAGAAACAGAAAGTTGGTAGATTTTAATTAAATAGAAAAGACATTCAGCAGGCGTATTTGCTAACTCAGTTGACATCAATTTGTTAGGCACTTTGCCGTACATTGCTGCTTTGACGTATAGGAAAACCGTAGTGGCTATTATAATCGATGTCCACCGAGCATTGTACTGCATAGTGATTATCAAATTGATGTCAACTGAGTTAGTGAATACACCTGCAGAAGTAAGTATTTCTAGTTGTTAGATGTTATTTCCATAATAGGAAACCAAGCCAAATATCACATGACGTGAGAACATAGTTTGCGATCGCAGCTTTTATATGTGTAACTTCAACAAACCATATCTTTATTATGTAAATACATATAGATTGTGTAGTAAGTTTGTCGTATGTCATCATACGACAATTTTTCGATGTGAGGACTGATATAATTACAAAACACAAACAGTTATTGCCCATTAGAATTTATATTAAATAGATACATAGTCACAATCAAATATATACTTATTAAAGTACTTATAATAATTATATCATGCTCAGGAAAGCAGAAATAAATAAAATTATTATATGATTATGTAATACACAATTGACACTTAACAATTAGTACCATTGCTAACAAAGAAAGATATCTATGTGCATAATTAATGTTTATTAAAACAATAAAACAAGAATTGTATTACTATCTAGCTATTTTTTTATTTCGTAGTAAGCTCTTATACTTTCTTCGTAGGAGCTCGTGGCTAAAGTAATAACAGCCGCACGGGTCGATCCATCAGGTTAAGCTACGCTTGCCGGGGTTGGTCCATGGATGGGTGACCATCTTTACATAGCGAGACTCCTCCGTGCCTCGGAAAGCACGTTTAGCCGTTGGTCTCAGCTGTCAATCGTTGATCTTTGACAGTCGTTACGGATCGTCAGAAGCCCGAAAGTCTGACAACCAGTCTTACCAAGGGGTATCGTGTTACCCAGTAACTGGGTTGTGGAGGTCAGATAGGCGGTCGCTCCATGTAAAATACTGGTATTCAGCTGCATTCGGTTAGACTGGACGCCGACGCCAAGATAGTTGGGAAAAGGCTAGGCAGACAAGCTCTTATACTTTCTTAAAACCGTAACTATTTCATGTTATTTCTTTGTAACAAATGTAATAAAATATTTATCTGTAGTTAAAACTAACACGCTTCTAGTTCGCTCTTTTTGGGAGACCGCCACTTTCAATTTAAAGTAACATCATTTTAATTTTCGTATTATTTTTAGCAAACCCTTTAATCTGATAACCATAAAATATCATGGGAATGCATAAAAATAAATAGTTCGCCATATTGAATTTAGAATAGCGTAACTTAGCTAATCATGCATGACAATGCATGTGATTAGCCAAAAGACAATCAAAACTAAACATGTATGTGAAATTTCAGCTCGATCGGAAACCAGGAAGTGGGTCTTTGACTTCTAAGATTTTTTTACAAAGTTAATTACATGTGAATTTAATAAAAGCGTAACTTTTAATGGTAAACTGTCACTAACAAAGTTTTCTTATTAGTCATTCAAGTATTATGCTAATTAAACATGTAGGTACCTAGTTATGTTAATAATACACTGGAACCCTCCTGCGTTTACCATTCACTACGCAATCGACTCACCAATAAAAATAAAACATGTTTCCGACAAAAAAGTGAGAATGAAAAAGTATGGTGATGTAAACTACTGTTGCATGACTTTATCTATTGGTATAATAAGTTATGGTTTGAAGGAAAGGGCATAAACGCATAAATAGTAAATACATTAGTTTTAGTAATTTTTATACACATTCTCTCACGCCACTTCGTGCATATCGATTCGAACTATTGAACTCGATTCCGAAGAGAAACAACTAAATTACAAACTACATTATAATAAATAAGAAAGAGATTAAACTTAATTAGAATTGCCTAATTAGGATGAACTGTAACTTGTGAGTATTTATTTAGTTATTTATACTCATGTAGGTACAAAGACATTCTCTAACAGTGAACCTTAGGGTTAAAGAAACTACTCCGTGGTAGGTAACAAAAAAGTTTAAATTAAAAAAAAAACTATCGTAGACATTTTATACATCAAAATAATATTATAGGTACATAAATATATATATACATATATATATATATATATATATATATATATATGTATATATATATATACACACATATATATATATCGGGTGTAAACAGACAGTTTCCGAAGCCGAAAGCCACACATTCTACCCATTATTTGGATCATTTTTTTCCACTAGACCATACTTGGGAATCCACTGATCCTGGAGATATTGAAGGTCGAAGTCGCAATTTTTTTTTACTTTTTTACGAAAATTAATTCCAAATGTTATTACTAAACTTTTTTCCAAACAAATATTACCTGAATTTTCAATTTATTATTCGAAATTTCGATATGACGCGATTGCAGTTCAAAAACGCAATTAATATCAAGGGGCGGGGTTTATCTCCACTTGCCTGGGTTCGCGTTACATTGTGTGCAATAAAAAATAGTTTTTTTTTTTCATACTTAAATATAAAAGTCGTTTCCCAACAATAATTTTTGCGCAAAACTACTTTGTCAGATGTACAGTATGCGTAGTTGACGGCTATGTGATGTCTTTTTACACCCTGTATATATTTTTTTTAAAAGGTACTTAAATATTATGATAAAAACAAAACATACTAAGAATTACGAGAACTCTATTATATATATAAAACTAAATTTGACAGAACTGCCACTTGCCACTTAAAAACACTTTGGCGATTCTTCTGGCTATGTTGGTAACCTTGGTTCTCCGGCGGATATCTTCATTACTGATTCAATCATATAAGAAAATTCCGAGCCTAGAAAGGTTATAGTGTTACCAAGTAAATACTGTTGGGAAAAGAGGCTTATGATAAACCTTATTTGTTCCGTCTCGACATTTCTTTGCTCGTTTTTGATTTGACTATTAAAAAACAATAATATTACCATTTAACCTATTTGAATAAGTAAGTAAGTATATTGTTTTTCTTTACGAAGGGAAACCAGTAACCATAGAAAAGCGATACGGCCTAGATTAACATCATCAAATTACTTTCATCCCATTAAAAGCAAGGCAAGCTGCGGCCTACTTCCACAAAAAAGTACCAAAATAAAGATAAATGTGTTACATATCCATCCACCGTGAGAATGATAACAATCCACTAAATTGTTTTAACTATTTACTATAGTTATTTGCGACAAACAACTGATCTACTGGGTTAATTGACTCTTTGTTTAGATTTAAGCTCCTCGTGACCGCCATTCGACACATCTTTTAACAACATTCACACACTCGAGTTTAAACGATTATTTCGGTAATCTTAATAGTGAGGAACTAAAAATGAGCGGTGATGTTGATAGTATAACTTGTAATGTAAAAGGTGTTGCAATGCGATTGTTATGGACGTTTCATCATCTGTCTAGCCTTTTCCCAACTATCTTGGCGTCGGCTTCCAGTCTAACCGGATGCAGCTCAATACCAGTATTTTACATGGAGCGACTGCCGACTGTTGTTGACGTTTACCGAACATAATTTGTATACATGAGTCGCAAGGTGATTAAAAGTTCAGATGGTTCTCTTCCCGGGCCTGCGGACGGCGAGCAGTGGGTAGCTCGCCGTCCGATCAGCACCAGGCCCGTGAGTCGACGGCGCTTAGTGTTCCACGCGCGCCTCAAAGAGATTAGTGTCAGCCACCACTGACGGGGCGCATCGTGGCCGGTGCCTGCATGCCTAGGGGTAGCGAATAAATTCAGAAAATGAGTTACCGCACCCCTGGGCACTCAGGCAGGGAAGCAACAGGGGTAGGTTTTAGTCAGTAAGAGTCTGACACGCCCTCCCGCTCCACCCAGAGCGGGAGAAGTCATTGGATGATTTCCCACACCCCCAAAAAAAAAAATATGATTCTCTTAGATCTAGACAGTTCCAGAATATAGCCACCGAATGGGTCTCATGAAAAAGGAATTATAGGCGATCGCGTTAGATCGTGGTGAAGATAGCAGGATGAGCTATCCTACTTACAAACAAAAAATGTCAAGAGTTGTATAGCTACTCTTCTTTTCAAAATGATCGCAGCAAAATCACCATTGCAATCCACAATACATCGTAAGAACAGGATTTTCCACAATACTTACTAGATATACTATAACAAAACAATAGCGAAAAATTGCACTTAGAAACCATATAATCACAACGTGAACTTCTGAAGAATCAATTAATGGTACGAATCAGAAATTAATAGCACTCATTAACATTGAAAGTAAAAGAACAATCCAATCTAACCTCCGAGCACTAAATCTGAAAAGTGGCTACTATGTGGTACACAGTCATGCAGGTCACGTCATGCAAATAAGCTGAGAAATGATTCCGTTTGGCTCACAATGAGCCTTTTTAAGGCTTCGTACACAGGCATGACGCGACAGTGCGGCAACGATACCACAACACATTTCATGAAAAATGTTCTCTGGATACTTTTCATGAAACAGTTCTATTGCGTGAAAAGGAGTTAATGTAGCATCGTTGTCTCACTGTCACGTCTTGCTCGTCTGCGGGAGCCTTGAATAGTGGGATTGACATGCGTTTAAAAATGTGACATGTTTATTGTCCAGAGAAAGAAAGAAATATCACTTTTTTTTACTTTTTGAGAATCGTTATCGCTGAAAGGCAATCTAGGCAATTTTTTTTTTTTATCAGTTCTCTATAGTGATTGTCAAAAATCATTACCATCATGATTTCAGCCGACGAAAAGAAAGACTTCCACTGCTTGACAGAGGCCAGCACCAAGTGTCGCCACAACGACCAGTACTGTGCGTCTCGCATCCATCGGATTCCCGCGACCGTCACCAGCAGGTGTATTCGCTAACTCAGTTGACATCAATTTGATGGTCACTTTGCAGTACATTGCTCGGTGGATATCGATTATAATAGGCACTACGTGGTATATTTTTGTTTTCCTATACGTCAAAGCAGCAATGTACTGCAAAGTGCCTATCAAATTGATGTCAACTGAGTTAGCGAATACACCTGCAGGTCATCGGTACACCTTGTGGGAGACCTTCCAACGCTGCGTCTTTCGGTACGCGGTCGCCACTCCAGAACCTTTCGGCTCCATCGACCATCTGTTCTGCGAGCAATGTGCCCTGCTCACTGCCACTTAAGTTTGACGATTCCTCAATTGTTTTTTTCACTCTCAGAAATACTAAAATATTATTTGGGATTGATAAGCGCTTTTGAAATAACACGTGGTCATTATGACTTTTTGACAATCGTTATAACTCATATAATATGATGTTGTCTAGAGCCCCAAGGCTGTACACAGCCTAATACTTACATTTTCCTTAAAATTGAAGATAGTAACAAAAAAAAGAAGTCGTGTGGGATCGGCTCGCGTGTCAGGTGAACTTTGCCATACATTGTCTACTAACTACTAAGTAACTGTCACTTTTCTATGGCATTGTTACCGACAATTATTACGTTGACTCCAAACGAGACACTTCATGTTTTAAAAAATTATTGTCGCAAAACATTTTGTACCCAACCAAGTAACATTGCTTTGGTAAAAAATATGATACCGAAGCAATTAATATTCCCATTGTCAATCAATTAAACGGAAAAGAGCAGTGTATTTTTTGTGGTAATTAATTTTCTGTACATATTTTTAATGTTGGATAAAACGACGATCCCTAAGTTCTCAAGGGCGGCCGTCATCAATGGTTTAAGAACATTTTCGCACTACATCTGATCCGAAACCGAATTTGAGTTCCGAGTTCTATCCGAATTGAAAATGTTCTGATTTTGAATGGACGGAATTCGGATCTTAGCACAAACACGCCTACAAGTAGTGCGAAAACTATTTGAAGGGATCATTAAGCGTAGTTCTCCCAGCAGCCAATCTACAGAATGTGGTGATAGATGGCATATTTTTTCCAAATTCATACAAAACAGCCTAAAATAATACACACGTTGAAAAACGTACGATGAACACACAAATAAGAAATTATCTGATCAATGTTATAAAGATCATGCAAAATACCAACCAATTTGGTAGACTATACCTCTATTATAAGCTCTCTATCACTCAAAGGTTAGTTGGGAGAAAATTCAAGTTTCCGTAATAAGTTAATAAGTTCGACTTTGTACATGAACTCTACTGTAACTATGTAATATGTGATGGTGGAAGATTATTGTCTAGTTAGGCATCATCTATAGGGTTGTCTTAGGAAACTATGTTACATTTACTCGCAGTCGGGAAAAATCCTTACAACAGAATTGGTTTCAGATGACCCACTAGTTTAATATGTAAACTTATTTAACCTTATCTATAAAACTCGCTGACCAAATGCTTAGTTTGAATAACGATTAGCATATTCCACATTCAAGATATAATACGTCTCATCCATCAAAATTTAGCTGAAACCTCCTTCTAATGATGAGTCAATACTCACGCCACCCAATGCACAATTACAGATTAGTGCCCCAGAGACTAAAAAGTCGCAAAAGTTTTCTATAGGATGCGTGAGAAAGTGCGCTCAGAAAGATGCAATCTCTGGCGAGAGACGTTCGGTCCACCTGATTATTTCATCGAGCCATCGGAGAGCCTTTCGCCTGGGCACGCGCTGTCGTAGCCAACCTGGAAAACTTTAAATAGATTCCGTACTCAGGTTGGCCGCAGTAAAGACAACCTCCACAATATTAAGGGTTCTCGGATGGCTCCGATCTTCGGTGTTTGTTCGGCGCTTTTCGCAGATCATGCCCCACCTCTCATCTTGCTCCGCATACCCTGTCACCTGTACATTGCCGTCGCTGAATACTGGGCCAAACGTAATATTTAATTAAATTTACCACGGACACGCTCGTACGCACGTTCCGGGTAGAAAATGTTGAATTATGAATCTTCTCATCAGTATGGTTATTTTTTTTATAAATAAGGCGTTACTATGTGGAAAAACAAGTTAATAAATTGCTAAACAAACTGTAGCATCCTAATGTAATTATCTTGTCTAGTAATGATAAGATATAAATCTTCAGTAGGTATCAGGTTTTTTTTTATAATACAGCGGTTAAAAGTTTTACGAACCCGCCTCGAAAGCCTTGCCATATACTAAATAGATTCTAATACTAGAAGAATACATTAACTATGTAAAAAAAAACAGTTATCTCATAAAAGTTATATTTTATGCATCCAGTTAGTCGTTCTGTCTTTTGTTAATATGAACTAAGTTAACTGTAAAGGATAGCGTCATATTTAGATTTTAAGAAAAGGATTTTTGATTTTATGGTCACACCTTTTTCATGTGATTTATTTGTTTGTGTAGTTGGTAAATAGGTATCTACCATCTATACAAATAAATGTGTCATTCGCTGATATAAGGTGATGCAATATATGATTTTCCTAAGATATTATGATATTATTATTGAATTTTATAGGTTTTGTTGTTATCATGTAACTACTTAAAATTCCACCGGTAAACGGCATATTATCATTGAAATAAAAGTCGTAAGGCCTGTAGATAGTTATAGTATCAACGTGGTAAAGTTCAGTATGTCACCGTCTTAAAAATATAATTTCCAACAAGTTTTTAAAAGCAAAAGAATAACATAATCGATCAATGTAGTCGCATCAATTACCAAGTGCATAAACACCACTATTCATATAATTAATATCATATTTCCTTGAACAATCACTTATATCTCAGACTAACAAACGATACATTAATATAAGCCACAGATACAGGATATTTTCTCACCAAAATCTAGACTTATTCAAATACATTAATAAATCGTCTAGACCATGTTGCAAAAAGGTTTTGGCAAAAGTTTTATAGCCGGCCGCCTGCCTGACGCCAACCCTCCTTGGGAATGCTGTTTTTGGTGGTTTACCCGCCACCGCGCGGGTGGCCCAAGGTGCTTTAGTAGTATGCACTAGGGCTCAAGCTCCCTTAGTCGCCTCTTACGACACCCACGGGAATGGTTGGGCATGTGATGCGGAGGAATGAAGAAAATGTCATGAGGAAAGTCTTGTGTATGGATGTGGATGGCTATAAGAGTAGGGGAAGGCCAAAGAAACGATGGTTGGACTGTGTGAAAGAGGATATGGGTAAAAAAGGGGTGACTACAGAGATGACGACTAATAGAGGAGTATGGAAGAAAAAGACATGTTGCGCCGACCCCAAATAAATTGGGATAAGGGCAGGAGAATGATGATTAATAAATCGTCTAGATAAGCGCCTTTCTAATGTATATTTTTTATCGACTATATCTATGCAAATGTCCAAATATTCGGAAACACTAAAGCGTTTTTTTGAGAGTTAATTGCCAAAAACAGCATCGATGTAGGTTGCCTAGCCAGTATTTAAAACAGTTTCAATAACTACTAGTCAAATTTTGTTTCCGTTTTACAAGTAACCTGTGGGAAAATCAGGTCATTTTGTGTATTCAGATTAGGTGATTAGTGCTTCGTTTAATGTTGAGTGTGTTGATTATAATTGGTTAATTGGAGGACTCACACCGTATTGCAAAATAAACAATTAGCCGTACCTAATCAAGAAGCTCGATTACGCAAGCGTTATGTGAAACCAAAATACTTTCCACTGCATATTTACCCAAAGTTATTACGAGAGCCAGATCAAAAAAAAAATACAAAATCCGAAACGCCTTGAATCTGTCTTCAAGAATAAATCCCGTAAGAAGCACTTTGACTGTCCTAGGGTTCTTTCTACACAATGTACCAATATTGTTAAGGATTAAATGACTTATGGAGTACACTTAGTAACAAAGCTCCATCATTTTGAGGGTTCCGAACCCGAAGTGTCCAAGCGGAGCTATGGCTCCATTTTGTTCCGTTCGGACAGACGGACACGTGGCAATCCACGTTTCCGTCTGTCTGTCTGTTCGTCTGTCCGTCTGTCCGTCTGTCCGTCTATCAGTATGTCCATCTGTTCGTCTGTCCGTCTGTCCGTCTATCCATCTGTCCGTCTGTCCATCTCTCCTTCTGTCCGTCTGTCCGTCTGTCTGTCTGCGCGTCTGTCCGTCTGTACGTCTGTCCGTCTGTCCGTGTGGCCGTCTGTCCGTCTGTCCTTCTGTCCACGCGTCTGTCCGTCTATCCGTCTGTCCGCCTGTCCGTCTGTCCTTCTGTCCGTCTGTGCATCTGCGCGTCTGTCCGTCTGTACATCTATCCGGCTGTCCATCTGTCCGTGTGTCCGTCTGCCCGTCTGTCCGTCTCTCCGTCTGTCCGTCTGTCTGTTTGTACGTCGTTTAGTCGTAACAGGTTTTACAGTCAAATGGTTGGAGCTACAGTCTTCAATTTTTCACAGTATAAGCTGCTATTTATATGGCTTTGGGTCAACAAGAATCGATCCAAAGCCATACAAATAGTCGAAAATACATTTGGAAACATATGTACGAAGTCCGACACGGACTTGGCCGGTTTTTTATGAACATCATGATCATAAAGAAATCCAGTATCTAAAAGATCTAGATCAATTATTACAACGATATGTTTTACAGATATGCAAACACAAATGATTGCAATGACTATCTGAACTAAGGATGACACATTATTAATCTTACAAGCAACAAACCAGTACCAATTACTTGCATTGTATGAACATCATCTTGCGTTTAATACCAATAAGATTTCAGTGCCGGGACTACATTGCAAGATGCATGATCTTATCTCGAAGATTACTCTAGATCTGAGGGTGGTCGCTTTGATAAAGCAAAATATATGAATGCAAGTAATGTTATGTATGTAAAGAAGATCCACCATGACAAGGTTGCGAAAAGGCATGAAATAGAGCGAATGACGCGGTGGAATGAAAGAGTTGACAAGGAAATTGAGGGAGGTCTTTGCTATGGAATGCTGAATAGGCACTATGTACCTTATTTAAAAAGGCCTTAGGTAATTATTCCTCATCGTGTCTTCTTCGGCACATAGAACTAAATGATATAAAGCATACTTTTTTATTTAAATTAATATCTACCAGTAACATACTTTTAAATACTTAACCAATTAAAACAAAAACTCCTAACGAAATAGATACTAAAATATGGCGTCAACAAATTTCGCCGCATCACTTTCGACTGGTAGTGTTCCCAAAAGACTGGTGGCATTGCCACGTCGTCGAATGGCAATGCTAATCTATGGCCGAGGTAATAGACAGGTAAATGACATAAAGTAAGTATATAAAAAGTTCCAAACAAGTCACTTTTCAAGCAGTTTGATGCAGTTGTTGGCAGTAATTGTAGTTCAATTATTGATTTGCCACCTACTGCATCAGACTGCTTGAAAAGTGACTTGTTTGGAACTTTTTTTATTTTCTACATTTTAATAAGTTATATTTTTGGAATCGCCTCCTCGAACCCTTTATTTTGATACCCCACTTAATATAATTCGTCGACAATATTTTTTTTCTTTTTTCAATACAGCGTCTGGTTGTCGCCGTAATGTATTTCGATTACAGTCCTTTCTTTAATAGTACTCGCAAGATTAAGACAAATCTATTGCCGTAAAAATTATCAAAATCGGCCCACGCGTTAGGTCTCTAAAGTGCCACAAAGAAACAAACATACAGACATACCATACCATTTTTTTGTGAGGTGGGAAATCATCCAATGACATCTCCCCGCTCGGATTGGAGCGGGAGGGCGTGTCAGACTCTTACTGACTAAAACCCACCCCTGTTCCTTCCCTGCCTGAGTGCCCAGGGGAGCGGTAGCTCTGTTATGAATTTATCCGCTACCCCTAGGCATGCAGGCAACGACCACGATGGGCCCTCTCAGTGGCGGCTGACAATCATCTCTTTGAGGCGCGCGTGGAACACTACGCGCCGTCGACACACGGGCCTGGTGCTGATCGGACGGTGAGCTACCCATTACTCGCCGTCCGCAGGATACATACCATACCTAGGCTGATAAACACATTACCCCTTGCGTAGTGCAGGAAAAAGGTAGGTAAAAAAATGATTAATTAGCATATATTGTATATCTAAAAAAATAATCCTTCACTGATAGAAAGAAAACTAAACTATACCCAAACGCGTGCCTATCTACAATAAAAATAAATAAAAAATACCCGAGTGCCACAGCCAACAGCAAATCCCGAGCAAATGCACGGGATCTGCGAGCTTCACGCGGGGCAAAGCCGCGAAATATAGCTAAAGTCATGAAGCAGTGTGAACATCATTATGTCACCTCGAATTATGAGAAAAAAAAATTATATATCCTGTTCAGTTTAAATGTTTGCATTGCCTAATTTAGTCTGTCGGATGTGGGTGCTTCAGTTTCATCAAATTAATATTCTGATTGTTTTAATTAATGTTCGTGAGAATGCTAGTTACTATTTTGGTTAATTCTCCCACACATCATGTTTAAATGCAACCGTTGAACGTTTGGCTTTGGTTCCGTTATGATTGGTTTAATAGTTAGTTATGCCCACGCCACACGACAAATATGAACCAAACTATTGTTCCAACGTCACGATCTTATCTGCTTCTAAACCTTTTCAATTAAGAGATATCTTTGTTCCAACGTCACGCTCTTGTCTGCTTTTGAACATTTTCAATTGTGAGATATTAATACTCCTTTTTACGAAAATTACGCGGACCGAAGAGAATGAAAGGCACAATTTAAGTTTATTTGGAGAATGAGTGTAGACAGCTAATATTTTTATAAAATATACATTAGAAATAAAACAAATTAATAAAAAAAACATTACACACTACCACGCCTTTGACACGTATAGTTATACTCTTTTGTTTATGGTTCACAGTCATGTCAAGTCATGTCATATGATTTGGGTATAGTCTTCGACAATAGCACCTCTAACTAAAAATTTAAATGAAGTCGATTTGCGATTCAAGGGCGACCACTAGTAATTATTATTATGTCTCTTGTATATGTAAGTCTAAATGCCTTTTTTGTGGTTTGGGGAAATCATCCAATGACATCTCCCGCTCTAGGGTGGAGCGGAAGGGCGTGTCAGACTCTTACTGACTAAAACCCACCCCTGTTCCTCCCTGCCCTGAATGCCCAGGGGCGAGGTAACTAGCTCTCCGACTCCAGATTCACCTGTCTGCAAAGCGTAACTTGTGTTTACCTACATGGTAAATTCTTAAAGACGCAACTTTTTTAACTCATCTAAATTTTACTTCAATCCTAGAGCAATAAATAAACTTAATGAATAGATCGATATTCAGAGATATGGAATAAAATTTATCCGTTTACCATGTTGTCACATCCGCAAAGCCGTGCGAACATCTAAAATGAGGACATGACATTTGCCAACATATGCCTAAAGCGAGTCTTCTGCTAACCTCTCATCTGACAGTAGCAATTACATCGAGGCTATCTTCATCTCAGTTATGAAACAAACAGAGAAAGTGATGATTTACCGACCGAATGGACCGACAAACACAAATTACCTCGTGATGCTACAAAATCACTTTATAATAACATTATTTTTTTCGCCACGAAACTCACATCATACTAATTCAATTCTACATTTCGATTATTACGTACTCGTAATATTTTGTGATATTCTTAATTACCGTCCCTTGTGATGGCTTAATTAAAGGAAAGTCATGAGTAAATCAATTATGCAATATGTGAAAGATCTTTTTGTAATAAATCATTCAACCATTTATTGCTATTACGTCTCATCTCAATAAATAATTTTTTGCTTTCGAAATTATGACCTCCTATAATAGCGTAATATTAATAGTTGATTACCAAGTACTTTTTAAATTAAATGCTAAGTTCTCATCGGCTTAATTTTTTAAAGTATATAGTAGGTATAGATTTTCAGTACTTACATGAAATTCAGAAAAGTATAACTCGGGTCTCTGAACCCAATTTTTTTTTACAAAACCCTCAAAAGGTAACAAACACATTCTATAGCCTAATGTCACGAATAACAATTTCCCATTGTATCAAAGTTTACAGTGATCTGAATCTCGATGTCTTTATTCAAGGAAATAACAGCGGACGATCTATCGCAGCGAACAAAGCCTTATTACAGGCATTATGGCTCTCCAAACAACAGTTTTCTAGAAAACAGATAACACAGAAAGACGACTCGCGACATAGTCTAAATTACACCTGCGGGGGACTCTGTCCGAGGGAGCCCTAAACCTATTTGTTTTACATTCCTTTCGTAATTTACAACCTTAACATAGAAAGGTATGGTTCGTTCGTAAACTGTACTTTAATTTAAGTATCTGTGAACCCGTTTCGTTGATTTATTTCGCCGGTTTTCGGCCTTGCATCTTCAGTAAAATGATTAATTAACTTTACGACACCTAAGCAGGTTCTTAACTTACGTTCTCTTTATGAACATGTTTATTGGCTTCTTCAAGTGATTATTCATCATTGACTTAAATTGATCTGCATCTGTTTCGTGATACTTTGACTATTATGTAAAATACCGGGTAATTATTTGAAAATTACACTTAGTAAATTATTTGTATACAACATTAGTTTTCAGAGTTCAATGGGGAACCACAACTAAAAAGTGAAAAATAAACACTTTTTTACAAAAAAAAAGAAACGACTTCCAAAAAAGTGCAAAATAACTTTAATTTCGGAAGTCGACACAAAAAACGAAGACACAAAACCAGGAACACCGACTTCCGAAATTAAAGTTATTTTGCACTTTTTAGGAAGTCGGATCTATTTTTTTTTCTTTTGAAGCGTGCAACTTAGGTACATACGAGCATTGCAAGTTAAATAAACGCGTGTAATAAAAAGTTGACTCATGACATCTAACCTTAATTGTATTGTATTGATTGATTGCGTTATAGTGTCGACCATGAGTTTTGAAAATAGTCTTCCGTTATAACATATCTCATTAGAGATAAATATAGAACTCATTTGCCCTTTAAACTGCTCAATCATGCTCATTCTGAGGGATTGGGAACGGTACGTGTGTGACACAAAATATACTCGTTACATACTGTGACATCTGAGGAGGTTGCATGAGATTATCAACCTTATAAATAGACAGGCTGGTTGAGCAAATATACCTATTTTTAAAGCGTGATGCAAATTTAGAATAGTTTTTTCTTTTTTATTTACCGCGAAGGGAAGGCTATAGTCTTTTGACCATATTGCCTAGTCTTACGTAGTGTATTTTTACTTGTTTTTCCATTAGAATGCGGATGTAACACATTCTAATGTTTTTTACAGTATTTGGCAACAAACGTGTCGAGTCAGCCTTCTCGGCAAACTTCGTTGAGGTAGTCAATACTACAATAAAATTCTCAGCTCCATTTTGTATTTGATTTTGATTTGAATTTCATTTAATTTTTAAATATAACATAGTTTCTAGGTGTAATACTATCAATGTTATGGGCCAAATTTGTCTGAAATAAAAAGATTTTATTTTTTATCGAGATCGCGCCTGTTTCAATGATTCCACATATTGTCCAGTTACGTAGACACTTGAGACACAAAACTAGACCAATTTTACATCACAATATCCACTAAGAATCAATAAACGAATAATTAAAACAGCCACTGAACTTCACTCGAGAAAATCGCGCCAAAAACCTCAAATTAAGAATAGGTTTGAAATAAAAAAGAAAATAATTTTAATTGTCACTAGCTTCTGCCAGCGACTTCGCTCGCGGATCAAGGAATTAGTACTTATACAATATCAATTATAGCTTATTTCAGACTATAATCTATGTCTGTTTCAAATTTCATCTAGATCTGTTCAGCCGTTCTGGCGTGATTGAGTAACAAACATCCATCCATCCACTCAAACTTTCGCATTTATAATATTATAATGTACTTAGGTTATGTCAGTTAGGTGTGTGTTGTCAATATCAAAGGATGATTTACTTCATATATGAAGTCTTGAAATCCACTTTTCCTTTATCACACCTCAGCACATGAACACACATTAGGAGTACAACCACAGAGCTACACGCTCTCAGTCTTTACAAAAGATATCGTCTAGTAGTTGTTGTAAAACAGCAAATGACAGTCCATGTTGGGTAAGACACGAAAAAATATTTAAGTATCAGGTACGTACATTACAGTAATTTATGTCATTTGAGACTATGCATGGAATGACGATCAGGAAGATTGAAGCATTATTTTTTTAACGGATGCTGTAAAATAATAATATAAATTTCTCCACAGATGAAAATTTTTCGACAAGATCTTCTTGATCTCTTTGTCTCTCCGATAGCTTTAAAAATGATACACGAAAATATTGTCATTCATATCTGATATATTTTTCTGTTAAATTTGGAAAAAGCTTATATAACCTTTTAAACCAGTCAACGCAAAGAATATATCGATGACCAGAGGGTTGGCTCGTTCTTTACCCAAAGAATTAGCATTGCCATTCAACGTGGCAATACTGCCAGTCTTATGGGCACGTTTCCGATGACAGTTATGTGGAGGAGTACTTCGGCGCCTGAATGTATTTTGTTTTTGTAAGCTATGTTATGTACGATCGTAGTTAGGTTTAGGGTTTTTATTTTCTTGATTTTAGTGTAAGTAAAATAATATATAATTATAGTTAGTTAAGTATTTTATAAGTATGTGAATCTATACAAATTACATAATAATAATATAATAAACTTCTTCTTTAGCCAAAAAATCGTCAATTGTAAATACATTTGAGGATATTGTGCTTTAGAATTTTGAATTGAATTTTCAAACAGTAACTCGTTGCGATAGATATTACAATACTTATTGCTATTGTGCCAAAACATTTTGTTGGTCCTTGTGAACTTCTCGGTCATTACGATTAATAAATAATGTTAACGATTCCTCAAGAAAAAAAAATAAGGTAGCCAATCATAAAATTGGCTATAAGTGTAGCCTTGGGGGAGAATTTGTTTCTCATCAGAAGAAATTAATATGATAACTTGTTATGTTTATTGATCTCATCAGCATCTTTATTCATTAACACTTTTCTTATTTATAGAATAGCTTTTCATTACACCCACACTTAAGGCGCTGGGTAACCTGATTTGCGATTTTCAGCTTAACTGCAGTAGTTAAAGTTGCGTATACAAAGTATAAAGAACTGCTCTAATTCAAAATACGGGTAGGTTCAGTGTTTCCTTTGTTTTGGTTGAAGAACAATTTCGAAGTAAAACTCAATAAAAAAAATGTGTGATTAGTTTTTCTCAATTTTCTCTGATTAACATTGTGTTCATATCAGTATGCAGATGTGGTATTCCATGATTTTTCTTACAAAAATACCTCTTTATAGTATTCTAAAGAACTCCTCACATATTCTAGATTGTAAGCATGTGTATCTATAGGTATGTGGAAAACTCAGTAACTTTTAAAGTCGGTTTTGTGAGGAGAAATAAATAATATTTATATTAATTTATATGTTACGAGTACAACTTATTGCGAGGCTACTTAACATCCAAAATTCCACCCATACATTTTGAATGAAAATTGCACGTCACGTTACCTAGCGCCTTACCTCTCTAGGTCTATCTTTCAACTAAGATTTTTAATTGACCTTGTTCATTATTCTTTGCTGATAATCTATGGATGAGTTATCTATCATAATAAATAACAATAAGTCGGTGTATCAGAGCATTTAGAACACATTAAAGTGCAGTTTGTTAGCCGATGGCCGAAGCACCGTACGAGATAACCTGAGACCATTAATCTTGTGGTTCTTAGCCATTTGAAATGATAACCAGTTCAGAATACATGTGTAATTGTTTATCAATTATTCCTATGCCTGCGCATGCCTGACGAGCTGTGAGCCAGTAAAACACAGGAACGGTTTCGTGACACAGCGACATGAAAAATAGACCATCTTTTTCATAAAGAGGTAGTCTTTTTTTTTGAGTGTAGGAAATCATCCAATGACTTCCCCTGCTGTAGGTGGAGCGGAAGGGCGTGTCAGACTCTTACTGACTAAAACCCACCCTTGTTCTGTCAGTCGCCTGTGCCAAGGGCCACGATGACTCTCTTTCAAATATAAAGAGGAAGCCTATTGACAAAACTAACATCGCAAATTCGACTATCAAGTGTGGTCTTTATGAAAGTTCTTGACCGTCCAACTTAGCCACCATTTAGAAGACTTAGTTCAGCACTGGACACATTAGATCGGGTTTGATAAATCCGTTTAACTTTTAAATAAAAATGAGTATGCCACTGAAGTAATAGCTAATTTAGTAAGAGATATACTGATACTAGGTTCTGCCAGCTGCTTCGCCCGCCTGCTATTAGTACTTTCCACACCATAAATTATAACCGGACGACGAGTAGTGGGTAACTCGCCGTCCGATCAGCACCAGGCCCGAGAGTCGACGGCGCGTAGTGTTCCACGCGCGCCGCAAAGAGTTGTCAGCAAAGGACGGGGCCTGCCACGGCCAATGCCTGCCCGGGGGTTGAGGATAAATTCGAAAGAGTTACCTCGCCCCTGGGCGCGTAGGGCAGGGAGGAACAGGGGTGGGTTTTAGTCAGTAAGAGTCTGACACGCCCTTCCGCTCCACCCTAGAGCGGAAGAAGTCATAAAATGATTTCCCACACCCCAAAAAAAAAAAAAAAAAACCTTACAGGGTACAAAAAAAAACGCTTCCGAAAACGGAGACAGGTGATAAGGCTAGTGATTCTCGATACGATACCATCAAAAAATCTGGTTCTTTTTTTAATCTATTTTTTTTTGCATTTTGCGTTCACTATGCTGTAAGAACGTTAAATGAAACCATTATTTGCGATTTAAGACACTTTCTTTCTGTATAACTTTAACATACAATGTTTTCTGAAAATATCAGCTGACGCTTGCGCATTAACACGAGTTTAAGGCGCATTTATACGACTTACGTGATTTTCAATTAAAAAGCATTACAGACTTTTAATGGTTTTTAATTGAAAATCACGTCTAAACGACTAAAGACTAGTCGTTTATATCTTTAAAAAAAATATTTGTTACTCTAAACAATTTCCGTCGTAATTTGATCTCAGAACATTTGAAATTATATTTTTATAACATAGTGTAATTAATTTGCAAATATACGTCTAACGCGGATAAATAATTGAGAATCACGCAAAAACAATAAAGCGTATTTTTATGACACCTTCACCATTTAAAAGATCATATAACTATCGATAATTTAGTCTCAGTGTTTTATTTTAATACCTGTTCTTTTTTGTAAATAAATTAATAATGTGTCTAATTTCGGACAGCGCTCCTTGATGGGCAAGTCCTATTACTAGGTGGACGTACGACGCGTTACGTGAGCTCTGCACAGAACACGCAAGCTAACCACTCAAGGTCATTGGCAGCTACTAGCGCCTTAAAATGCACGCGCGCTCGCCGACGGCCGCGTGGCTAACGACCCCACGTCCTCGCGACGCCGACGTAAAGCGAAAGGTTACTGGAATCCGTTTGCATTTAGGTTGTATATAATCTACGTTCTGGCTTCGGAAGCGTTCCCCTTACACCCTGTATACTATTCCAGACTATAATCTATGTCTGTGTAAAATTTCATCCAGATCCGTTCCGCCATTCTGGCGTGATTGGGTAAAAACATTCATATTCATCTATCCATCCAAACTTTAGCATTTTTAATATTAGTAGGATAGGATTTTCACTTTAGCCACAAAGGACACGGAACAATTCTCACAATTTGAATAATACCCAAAGTTCAGTTCACATTAAATTTCGTTTTGGATATCACATGATCTTGTAGTCTAAGTATACAACATTAAGAGGTAAACACGACAAACAACGTACTATTGAAACCCATTCACCCGTTGGTGCTGACCCTAAGACCAAGCCTAATGTTAGGGCTTCAAACCCATTGTGTCTTCCAAGGAAAACTTTACAAGTACTTACAACAGTTTCTCAAGCTCACTTTTATCCAATAATCATCTGTAGAAAGTATCGGTTTTATCTGGTGATTCTAGAGTAGTGGTTCCCAAAGTTGACTGGACTCGCGACCCTCCTAACAAAACCTTCCAAACTCAACCAATATCTTAAAATCATCATAATTCCGTTCAGAGGAAGGGATAGTGCTATCGATTCGTTTCCAAGCACTCCTAATAATTAATACACACACACAAGACAAAACATACAGGAGAAAATCCTAGTGTGGGGCAACGTTTTATTTTAAAAAAGGAATTGACTTAAAGGGGGCTGTTTATAGGTATGAGATGAATGTATTTATTTCCTACTAGCTTCTGCCAGCGGCTTTGCCCGCGTTGAATTAGTACTTCCCCCGTTATAAACTGTCAACCCATTTTTCACCCCGTTAAGGGTTGAATTTCGAAAAACCCTTTCTTAGTGGATGTCTACTCTTCACAAAGAACACACCCTTCCAAGTTCATATCTCTAGCACTAGCGGTTTAGGCTGCGTGTGTGTTTTCTTTCTTGTCTTTCTTTTTTCTTTCCACATATCAGTCAGTCAGGACTTTGAATTTTATATATGCAGATTTTTTGTCTTTACGGTTTCTCAACACCCATCCAATATTCACTCGCGACCCGCTGGTGGATCGCGACCAATAGTTTGGGATACACTGTTCTAGTGTATTATTTAAAACCGCGACGACTAGGCATGGTCACGTCGCCGCGTCGTCGCCATTAGCGGGGATGCTCTGATAACTATGCGGGACGATCGGAAATCTTCGGAGGAGTTCGGATTTAGATCGTCATTATGGTTATTTACCAAATATTGCGGTTAGCGGTTTGATGGTGCGGAATTATGTTGTGATGTGTCATGTATGAGTACTTTAGCTGTTCTTCGTATGTGTTTGAGGTGTTGACGCGTTATCGGTAATACTCTTAGTATTTATAGTGGCTGAATCGTTTTTCATTTCTGTCCAGATAACTGTCGGCACATTGCATTCTGCTTCCTACTTCAAATGAAGAAGCTTTTGTCAGCGACTTCCAAATGCTTGTCATGGGTTCCAAATTGCAACCAAAAGCCCTTCAGCCTGTTGGGACGTGAATGATTAACAAACATCGAAACAGACTTTTACATATACAGGCTGTAAAAAGACACATCACAGAGCCGTTAACTACGCATACTGTACGTCTAACTAAGTAGTTATGAGCAAAACTTATTGCTGGGAAACGACTTTTATTTTTAGGTATGAAAAATAAAATTATTTTTTATTTCGCGCAATGTAACGCGAACACAGGCAAGTGGAGTTAAACCCATTCGCTCTAAGCCATGTAGGTACTGGTCGGATACGTTTGATATTCATTGCGTTTTCATAGCTTCTTCCGGCAGCTTCGCCCACGTTGAATTAGTACTTCCCCATTAGACATTATAGCCTGTGTGCTAATCCAGACTAAAATCTATCTCTGTGCCAAATTTCATCCAGATCCGTTCAGCCGTTCTGGCGTGATTGAGTAACAAACATCGTTCTATCCAAACTTTCGCATTTATAATATTTTAGTAGGATTTTATAATATTTTAGTAGGATTTTATAATATTTTAGTAGGATTTTATAATATTTTAGTAGGATTTTATAATATTTCAGTAGGATTTTTGTAGGAAGTTAGCAGTATTTGTTGCATAAACTAGGATCATCGATGCAGAAAAAGGCCACCATTTGTACCAGTAAACATTTACATCCTCATAAATCAGTCTGAAAAGATAACGTGATAATAGCATATAGCAATGCAAATAACATAACGATTGCATGTACTTATATACACAGTGTGAAATATAGCGCACGTCGCTTAGATGATTAACCGATTTGATTGGCTTTCGTCATCGCGGCGCAGGCGCAGAAAAAATAGATTTATGTGCACCGCAATAGTGAGTTGCAATTCTTTTTCATTTGTTTCAGCACTGGCAATGTAATTAGCAGGTATTTTGTTACGTTTTTCAGCCTGAAAAAATGTGTGTGAGCTCATTAGAATGATTATTGTAATTTTAGCTGAAATGGTTTTCATAAAGACCTAAAATGTTGCATTGCTTTGATTGCTAAAATATCACAACAGTAATTTGTTTGGAAGTTACGCTTGGCAGTCCTTTACACCTATATCAGGTGAGATAGTGGTCAAACGCGTGCCTATCAACAATATTTTTTTTAAAAACTATGCTAAATCCTAATATGAGGGGAAACTTCCTCCACTCGGCTCAATCGTGATGACAAACTTCGAGTCGAGTACGTTAATTTCAATAAATAACAAGCTTTAACCGTCAATTTGATTGGGGGAGGCCGAGTCGAGTAGAAATTACTTAGAATATAGCTGTCAGAAGCCATGAGCAATTTTATAAAAACAACTTAGATATTCTGCTACGCGACTCAAGAATACAAGGTAAACAATAAGACTAAATAGACCCATTAATTTATTAGTTTTTCATTGACAACAACCGGTTCAATCCGTTTTTGCGCAAAATGGTGAGTTTTTCTACTAGGAACTTCTCATCAGTAGACTTTAAATTGGATTTGAGTCTGGAACCTAACGGATTATTAACAACATACTGGTATACATGTAGAAAACAAAAACAAATAAAAGATGGCCCAGTGACTACCGCCGTCCACCTTACTACCTACTTCTTTAGGAATACTATTGTTACGAGCTGGGTATAGGATAAATTATTTTACACCAATTAATTAACCAAATATTATACCTTTATTAACTCAACAACTTATTTACACAAACACTAAATCGCTAATAATCACTATTCTCTTCGTAATCGCTTGTATTCGCTTCCGTTCGCATTCGTAGTCGAAAACAGACTGACTCACTCGCCCGCCGTCCGGCCTATTTATACGGTCATGGAAGTTTCCAGAACATTGTCGAACTATCCTATAGTGGAATATTCTAGAAACATCTATGAACTTCTACACAGTACCACAATGGAATGTTCTCGAACCTAGTAGAAACTTCTGGAAACTTCGACCACATTCTCGAACGTTCCAGTGTAATACGGTCGACGTAACACTGCCCCCTCCTTAGACATGCTCGTCCCGAGCATCATTAGTCCCGTAGTATCGTGCCAATCGGTCTACATGGACTATCTTAGGCGCACCTCGTGGACCCTTCTGTATTCGGTAGGTAACATCGTTGATCCTGGTCACGATTCGGTATGGTCCATCCCATTTTGCTTGCAATTTAGGAGACTTCCCTTTGCTGCGCGCTGGGTTATACAACCACACCAGTGAACCCTCGTCAAAACCTCTATTGTTTGCCTTGCGGTCGTATCGGGTCTTCATCTTATCAGACATTTGTTGGCCGGATTGTCTGATATGCTCATATACATCATTCAACTTGGTACGCAAGTCATTCGCATAATCGGTTACACTGCGTGGGGCATCAGGGGGGGTACCGGTGATTAAATCTGCAGGCAACCGTAATTCCCTTCCAAAGTTCGCGAAGGCTGGTGTCACAGTCGTACTTTCGTGAACTGCACTACGGTAGGACAGAAGAAATGGCTGTATGTGCTTGTCCCAATCCCTTTGCCTGCTTTCCACAACTTTTGCCAGATATCTCTCCAACGTTTGGTTGAAACGTTCTACCATTCCATCAGATTGCGGATGGTAAGAAGTGGTTCTGGTCTTGTGAGTACCCATCAGTCGACAAGTCTCCTGGAAAACTTGTGATTCAAAATTCCTCCCTTGGTCGCTGTGAATTTCCAAAGGTACTCCAAAACGACAGAAGACTTCCTGAACCAATTTATCTGCGACTGTTATTGCTTCCTGGTTGGGAATGGCGAATACTTCTGGCCACTTTGTGAAGTAATCCATGACAACCATGAAGTACTTGTTTCCGTTTTCACTTTCCGGAAAGGGTCCTGCAACGTCTAGTGCTATCCGTTCCCAGGGGGCTCCCACGTTGTATACTTTTAAAGCACCTCTGCTGCGTGTCTGAAGTCCTTTCACAGCCGCACAACTGGTACATTTGCGATACCAATCCTCAACATTCTCTCGACAATGGATCCAGTAAAATCGCTCTCGTATTTTCAGTAGAGTTCTTTTTATCCCCATATGTCCTCCTGAACATCCATCATGGTATAGCCGTAAAACATCCGGTACTTTGGCTTTGGGGACAACAATTTGTAGATGACAGTTGTCTCCTCGAGCGTTTTCCCATTTACGGCACAAGACTTCATCCTGGATAACCAAGCTGTTCCATTGTGCCCAATAACTTTTCGTGATGGAACTCAACGCCGCAACATCACTCCACTTGGGTTTAGGAGCACCAGCTTTAATCCAGTCGAAGATCGGTTTAAGGTCCGGGTCATTTTGCTAAGCAAGCTGTAGGATTTCCTTCCATTCATTGTTGACATCCATTCTTAGCATCCTCACTCCGCTCATTCCCGGGTCGGACCTATCGTCCGTATCGCGCGCGCACACTATCACACAGTTGTCCTTCTTGGAGGCCACGGCGCTGGCAACACCATTCGCACCTGCACTCACTTTACTCTTCACTTGCTTCTGTTTTATGCACTGGTCGGGTGCCGCACCGACCTTGACGACATCACTTGAACTAATACTTTCAGGGGCCTCCGCCACGGTCGTGCGCCATGTCGCGCCACTTGCGCTCCTCCACCGAACTGGCCGAGCCGCCCTTCCTTGCTGGGATTGATCTTCTCTCAGTATGCCTCGCTTTGGACAGCTTAACCGAAGATGACCCTTTCTCCACAAGTGTAACATCTAGGGCTATATCCTTGCGGACGATCGCGTACAGGTGATGCCACAACCTCCCTGATACGGTGTGTTCGATGGTCTTGCCTCACTGCCTCTACTTCCAAGGCATGGGCCAAGGCATCCTTCAGTGTCTCATGATGCCCAAGTCTTACAGCGGCTCTAACTTCCAAGTCACGTATTCCGTCGATGAACGCCTGTACCAGATTTCCATTAATGAGAGCAGGGGCGGACTGGTATGCTTTCCGAACCAACTTTTCAACTTCCAAGGCCCACTATGGTAGGTTCTCGGCACTACGTTGCACACGATCTCTTAACTTAGCGCAAAATACGTGCTCCAAGTGTGCGTCACCATATCTGGACTCTAAGGCTTCCAGCAGCTGCTCATAGGTCACATCCTTGCCAAGAGCCTCAAGTATGGTTAGGGCCTGGTCTCGGAGGCCTAAGGATAGCGCGGTCATAGCTTGCTCTTTGGTCCACCCATTCGCCTTCATAACGGCTTCAAATTGAATTTTGTAGGCCGACCATGAAGATGTTCCGTCGAATGGCGGCACCTTAAATCCACGTGCCGAAGGTGCAGCAACCACTGAAGGCACAACCCCGTCTCCAGCCCTAAGTTCACCTAAAGCCTTCTTCACCCCAGCAATCTGAACTTCAGCTTCTGAGATACGATTCTCATGCTGGTGAACCTGCTCCTTCATCACCTGGAGCTCCTTGCCAAGTGTTGAATGAAGGTCTTTTATGAGGAGCATCTGCTCTTCTTGGCGGCGAGCCTGCTCCTCTTTATCTTGTTGAAGCTTCTCTTCCATCCGACGAGCCTGTTCTTCTTGGCGGCGGGCCTGCTCTTCTTGGCGGCGGGCCTGCTCCTCTTTATCTTGTTGAAGCTTCTCTTCCATCCGACGGGCCTGTTCTTCTTGGCGGCGGGCCTGCTCTTCTTGGCGGCGGGCCTGCTCCTCTTTATCTTGTTGAAGCATCTCTTCCAACCGACGGGCCTGCTCCTCTTGACGGCGGGCCTGCTCCTCTTGACGACGAGCCTGTTCCTGCAACAGCACCATTAGCGCAGACAAGTCTGGCACCGCTGGTGCTGAAGAAACTCCACATGGGCCAGCGACTGACTCTGTCGCAGGCTGAGCACCACCCGGCGTCTGTATCGGGGAATCTCCAAACCGCCTCTGATCCATGCCTTGCTGCCGTTGACTCCTTGTACGAATACCCTCCGTGTCGTCCTTTGGTAAAATTGGCATAATTTATCCCTCACTTCTGACACCAATTTGTTACGAGCCGGGTATAGGATAAATTATTTTACACCAATTAATTAGCCAAATATTATACCTTTATTAACTCAACAACTTATTTACACAAACACTAAATCGCTAATAATCACTATTCTCTTCGTAATCGCTTGTATTCGCTTCCGTTCGCATTCGTAGTCGAAAACAGACTGACTCACTCGCTTTTTTTTTTTTTTTTTTTTTGTGTGACGTCTTGCAGGTCAGCCTAGGAGGCTGTCGTCTGCTTAACCGAGCTTGCCTGTGAAGGCTCTAAATTATTAAAGCCTCCAGCCAGGACTTATTAATTCTTATAAACTAAGTGACTACGCTAAGGGCACTCCCTGCAGAGTACGGGCCTCGGCTTAGGGCGTCACTGGGGGGGACAGCAAGGGAAGGCTGGATCATGTTTCCATTAATTGGGGAATCAGTTGGCTCAGCGGCGCGTGCTGGCAAGAGACTGGGAGGGCATTGACTGGGTCTTCGCGACGGTCCTCGACGGCGAGGGCGGAACGACGGCGGTCTGCGTTTGCGTAGTGTGCTGGTTTCCCTACGGCTCTCCTGGAGCAGAGTGGTGGGGTCATCAGGTATGAGCGACTCACTCGCCCGCCGTCCGGCCTATTTATACGGTCATGGAAGTTTCCAGAACATTGTCGAACTATCCTATAGTGGAATATTCTAGAAACATCTATGAACTTCTACACAGTACCACAATGGAATGTTCTCGAACCTAGTAGAAACTTCTGGAAACTTCGACCACATTCTCGAACGTTCCAGTGTAATACGGTCGACGTAACACTATTTTTTGGACAAAATTGTAAATTACAGAGTATTTCATGGAAATCCTCTGAAAATCTCTAGAATCTGAAATAAAAGATGGCCGAGTGACTACCGCCGTCCACCTTACTACCTACTTCTTTAGGAATACTAATTTTTGGACAAAATTGTAAATTACAGAGAATTTCATGGAAAATCTTAAAATAAAAATTTTACACCGTGACCACCGCCAGTGGCTGTTATACCCCTTAAGCTACTGGAGAACTTATTTTGAATTTTAGGTACTAAGTTTGCCTTGCAGGTATACTGTGGTTACTGTAGGTACAATTCTGTTTAGGTTTGAGGCATGCGATACGCTTCTCACACTTGGAATCGACATCCAATGTCGTGGTTCTGCGGATCAAGCGCGCCGAAGTAATCATCATTGATTTCTCGGTAAATACAAATATTTTAGTTCTGAAATTTTCACACAATGGTACTAATACCTTTTTTTCGTGCTTCTAGGTGATCTGCCTGGTTTGTGAGAGTGTTTGAAAGAGTTAGTAAGAGTGGGTTTTAGTCAGTAAGTGTCTGACAGGTCCTTCCGCTCCACCGGCGCGGGAGAAGTTATTTGATGACGTACCAACCTAAAAGAAAAAAAAAACTGGCCCAGTGTGTGTCGGGTCACGTGTAGTGTAGGATTCCGTAGTCGCTCGTTATGACTTGCGGACTTAGAAAGGGGCTATATGTTTATTATTTTGTACGAAATTTGTCAAAAGGGTACATTTTATAAGTTGGGAAACTGTTACTCTTAGACTAACAAAGCTTACTTAGCCGTGATAGTTTTCCTGTAAAGTTCGTTATTTATTTTTAAGTAGGTATTCCGTGAGTGTGTCCGTGGCTTCACAGGCCCTATCAGAATACCAGCGCTGCGATATTTAAATTTCAATTTCTTTTTTCAGGTTTTTCAAGTTAACAGTTTAGCTTTAACTGAGGGGGGGGGGGACGCTCGATTCGAACGAAAAATATCACTTTAAAGTTTAATATTTCGCAAACGAATCACTGAATTGAAAAATAGTCGTCACAATTTCACAAACCAAAGATTTTGAAAGACTTATCCAACGATACCCCACACAATTATTATTAGGTGAGAAAAAAAAAGTCATCCCCACCTTACATGTACAGAAGCTACCATAAAAAAAAACTTTTTCTAAATTTTATTGTTTCGTTTACTTGGCGTGATTAATATATATACCCATGCAAAATTGCAGCTTTCCAGTACTAACAGTCTCTACGCTATACCTCGGACGGACAGACGGACAGACCGAAACGATAAGGGTTTCTTGTCCTTGTTAGGACTGTGGAACCTTAAAAAGGTGTTGCGAACGGGGGTGTCACTACCACTCCACCTATGAAATCAATTTTCTCCAAAACAACTAAGGCACTATTTTTATTTTTGTTCGGGTACCAATTGAGAACTAAGTATTTACAAATTTGAAAGCGATTGGCGATGGTGAGCTAGCGATAGTCATGGGCATAAAAAGTATATTTCAAAAGTGGTTTCCGGTAGTTAATAGTTGTAGTTAAGTTGTAAATCGAAGAAGAGAGCATATTTTCATTTAATCAGATAATTAAAGTATTTAAAAGGGAGATAAATCTTCTAGCATGTTAATAAAATTAGTTTTATACATATCTTGTAGAACAGTGAAATCGATTTTAGTTTCATTCATCGAATACTTCTGTCGCTCGTCTGAAGTATATTAAGAATTACGGCGTATTAAAAATATAACAAATACGTTTTTAATTGATAGCTTCCAATAAAACACATACCATTAAAAGCTGCAAGTGAATATACTGCTTATTTTAAAGGTCGTATAACTTTTTATTGCGTGACACTCAGATCCATTACATTATTATTCAATTAATCATTGTAGTTGATTATCTGTGAACTTGCACCTTAATGTTCCGGTATCAATCATTTCGTCAACGCCTAGTATGCCTGCTTGTTTATTGTGAACGTAGAATTATTTATTTATTATACGATGTACAACCATTTGATTTGCTACGTAACTTTCAGTTGCTCGTACAAAAGACATCAACGCATTTTTAACGAGCTTGCCGGACAAGTTTCTATATTGAGAATTTGAATTTTAGAACTTGTCGAATTCTACTCTTATGCTAAATTTTAACAAGTTCTAGAGCTATAGAAGTGACGATATGACAAACCTCAATTTTAAATTTTCAGTTCAGAACTCGGTTGAAAATCGTTTTTGTGAGGTAATTTAGTAGTAGTTTATTTCCTGTAATAGTTAATTTGACACAATGTCTGTGAGTTTATGCTGATGGAAAATACCGAAATCCCTAGTTTAAACAATATAACAAGTAGAACAAAAATATTCAAAAAATAACTGGATTTAAAACCATATCTAATGTGATTAGCGTTAAACTGACAGACAGGCTGTCTGTCATAAAAGTAAATACCTAAGGTTTTAAATCGCAAGTCGTAGGTTTGTAACACAGTGACCGATAGTATTAATTTCCGCTTAGCGGTATTGTGAACTAAAAGAAAATCCCATGTCATCATGATGATCTCAGTTTTCTTACTAAGTACATTTAAAGCTGATCACTCCGGAAGCCAAGTATTGGCACGTTATACGAGTACATATCTACAGGCTGACTCTGGATTAATATACCTACGATCATGCTAAAAATTTATCTTTTTCATTCATTTCCTTATTGAAAATTGTATTTTTGTGTGAAACTTTTCCGTTTTAAAAAAGGCTAAGTGTGTGTCGGACTTCGCATATTTAGGGTTCCGTGCCAAATATATTTTTGACTGTTTGGATGACTTTGGGTCAACAAGATGCTTATACTGCGAAAATTTGAAGACTGTAGCTTCAACCGTTTGGCTGTAAAACCTGTGTGACAGACGACAGACACACAGAAACACAGATAGAACACGTGAGTGACAGCAATAGGGCTCCATTTGGACTCTTCGGGTAGGTACGGAACCTCAAAAAAAGACCACTAAAATAATGCGATTTCAATTAAAGTCAGAGCCTAAACAAAGTGACATTCTACCAGCAATTAAAGTGTCAGAAAGTCAAACATTTATGTATAGGATTGGAAATCTTCTTCTTAGTCGTACTATACTCCTAGCGGAGTGGTCGTAGTCATGGATATCTGATAGGTTGGTTGCGGCTTTTGCGAGACTTCTCCATCTCTCTCTATTTTTTGTAGGGTGGGAAATCATCCAATTACTTCTCCCACTCTAGAGCGGGAGGGCGTATCAAACTTTTACTGGCTAAAACCCACCCCTGTTCCCTCAGTTGCCTGTGTGCCAAGGGCCGTGGGAACACTATTTTGACTTTATCCGTGACCCAAAAGTAAACACGTGCAAGCTGTGTTTGACCTTGCAATCACAAGCGTACATATCAGATGACCTAGCCTCTCAACTATGGTAATGTAAGTAACTCACATCGGTACCTACTGCGTGCACATTCGGTAAAGGAACACTTCGTAGACGATTTAATGAGGTCTGTCCATCTGGTGGGTGACCGGGCGCGAGAATGATGACCCTCTACTCTTCCTAGTTCCACTAATCATTTCAAAGAGATTCCGTTGCTGATGATATGTCCAAGCAACTTAGCGATTCGTACTTGCAAAATCGATGAAAGTCTTTGTTTGATGCGAACTCTTTCAGGATGGAAACGTCAGTGTGATGAGCAGTTCATTTTATCTTCAGCAAACGCCTCCAGGCCCTGCAGTCTCGACAATGATAGCGATCGCTACGTCCTAACGATTGGTCGCTACGTCGGAAAAATAATTTATTTTCTTTAAATATGTACAGAGACGGCGTAATTTTTAACTTGCAAGCACTATTTTTCATGAAAACTGATCAACTGATCTACTGGTCTCTGTACATATTTCAAGAAAATCAATTATATTTCCGACGTAGCGACCGATCGTTAGGACGTAACGATCGCTATTAATGTCCCAAAGGGCGCTAGTCTTTTTTATAGATGACGGGGCCCATCGTGGCCGGTCCCTGCATGCCTAGGGGTAGCGGATAAATTCTGAAAATGAGTTACCGCACCCCTGGGCACTCAGACAGGGAAGGAACAGGGGTTGGTTTTAGTCAGTAAGAGTCTGACACGCCCTCCCGCTCCACCCAGAGCAGGAAAAGTCATTAGATGATTTCCCAGCCCCCCAAAAAAAAAAAAGTATTTTTAAGGATTGAAATGCGCCACCGAAATGTCCCGTGACCAATCATTCATCACAATTTTGAACTTTTGACAATTATAATCGCTAACAGAATATCTAGCAGGCCTTATATGGAACAAAATAACAGAAGCCCGATAGCAAAACAAGACGTAATTTTATCTGTGATTAATTTATTTTAAGTAACGATAAATTAATCACAGATAAAATTACATAACCACCATATCTATGCTAATTGATAATGTATCAATGCAACTGACCTCTTCATGCAAATTAAATGAGTTACGCAGACACTGTATTGAGTTCTGATTTATTTAGCAGATTTACAACTTTTACCCATCCTTTGAAATATGATTTCCGTCCTGATGTAACATCTGTTTTTAAATACGGGAAAATAATAATCCTGCGCTGGCTATAAATCACGGTTCTTGTCAACTCTGTACCTACAGTTTACGTTAGTTTTAAACATGGGCTCTATTGTACATTATCATCATCATTTCAGGCGAAAGATGCCCACTGCTGGGCATAGACCTCTCCAAAAGTCGCCACAACGACCAGTCCTATGCCTTTTGCATCCATCGACTACCTGCGACCCTTACCACCCTATTATAAATAATGGTTGTAAATCTCTGAATCCTCATTAGGAAAAACTTTTGCTGTGGGAATATGGGACGGACACGGAAATCGCGAATAAAATTCAGCTGTTCAGTACATTTTGCCAAATATTTAGCAATATATTTGTCTTTTACGACACTTCATAAATTATACGGAAGTCAAGTGATGGAATTGCCTATTAAAAATTCATTCAACCAATAAACAGCAGCTCAGTTGCTTGAGACAAATTATTTTTCTGATAGCGTTCACACTAACGCTAAACAAAAAGTATGGCAATGACATTACTGAACTTGAGTCACGTGGCAGTTCTCTCCACAGGTAATGTCATTGCCATACATTTTTTACTAAGCGTTAGCGAGAACGCTAACAGAAAAGTAATTTGTCTCACCCCCCAGGCCGCGTTTCATCTGCAAGCAAATTGAATGCAAGTTGCATTACATTGCGGGCTACCGAGGTCTAATGTGGTCGATCGGTCGTTCGTACTCCGCAATGTGATTCAGTTTGCATTCAATTTGCTTGCAGGTGGAAACGTGGCCTAACACACTTTTGAAAACTTGTCACATCTACAGGGTGTAACGCAAATGCGAGGTCATATTTTAACAACTGCTTCTGCCCATAGAAATGTACAACTTTCATCGAGAAAGTCAAACAAATTCTAAAAAAAAAATTGACCTATTAATTGGCTTATTGATTGAGCTTATTGCCAGTGCTTCTACTCAAGCGGCCTGTGGGTGAGATATACGCAGCGAGCCTACAGAGCCCTGCGCACTCAGTACAATAATGCGTTCAGGATGTTGTTGGATCTGCCGTGGAGGTGCAGCGCGTCTGGGATGTTTGCTGAAGCGCGCGCTGATGGTTTCCAGGCCATCATGCGCAAAAGAGCAGCTTCCCTGCTGGTCCGTATACGGGGTAGCAACAACGGCATTCTGAGCGCAATAGCGGCACGTTTTGACTGTCCCTTTCAAAACCAGTGGGTCAAGTCTTGTGTGGGTGTGGCCAGTCATGGCAAATAAAAATTTAAAGATATTATATACTAGAATAAGGTTTCTATGGGTTCTATGGGTATAAGGGTCTATGCCACCCGAATTAAAGTCATTATTATTGTTGTATTATTATTTAATTTAATTTTTAATTTTTGACATTTTTAATTTAGTTTAGTGACATTTTTAATTTAATTTGTTGACATCTTTGAATTTGTTTGGCATCTGTTATTTATTTTTATTGACGAATGAAATTTAAAGTTTTGAATGTATGTATGTATTTAAATTATATGGGCTTATAGCCTGAAATAAATGAAAGTATTATTATTATGTTTATTTATTTTTATAAACATATTATTTACATTTTTAAATATTTAAATAAAAAGGATAAAAAAACATTTAAAAATATAAAAAATAGTATCCCACCGGTATCGGGAACAGGGTCCAAGCTACCGGCGGTCAGGGCTCCAGAGAGAGGAACCGCCTGACAATGCGAGCCGTGTCCAGAAGTACTGCTTTCTGAATCAAGCCCTTGATCCAGCCGCCTAACGAGAGCCTCCTGAGGTGTTGGTCGAGGCTCGTGGCTATTAAGCCATTGGCTGACACGACTATCGGTACAATGATCGCTGAGTCCACATCCCACATGTCGACAACCTCGCGAGCCAAGTTAATATACTTGATTTGTTTATCTTTCTCGGCTTTCACGAGGTTCTCGTCATGTGGGACGGTAATGTCAACAATCATTGCACGCCTCTCGATTCGGTCCACCACCACTATATCAGGCTTATTGGCTACAATAGTCCTGTCAGTGATGATGGACCGATCCCAGTACAATGAGATATTATTATATTATTATACTAATTTTGATCAGCTGATGATAACTTTTTACGGTATGTCCATTTTTTTAGGGTTTTGTACCCGAAGGGTTCAAACGGAGCCCTATTGTTGTCACTCACGTGTCCCCCTGTCCGTCTGTCGGTCTGTCCGTCGTCTGTCACAAAGGTTTTACAGCCAAATGGTTGGAACTACAGCTAGAGTATAAGCATCTTATTGACCCAAAGCCATACAAATAAACAAAAATACATTTGGTACGGAACCCTAAATGTGCGAAGTCCAACACGCACTTGGCCGGTTTTTTGGGCTTTTACTATGGCTTCCTTGAAGATGTTGTTAATTTAAAATATGGTCACGTATTCCCGTTACATCCTGTATAATGTTCTTTCCAGAAAGTGGGTCTAAATGACACTGCAGCAGGCCCACCCAGTACTATTATTTTAGACAGGAGGTCCCCCGGTAGTGTCCATCTTACTGATAATATCCGTTAGTTGTGTTTTACGTCACTTAACCAGTATAGCTTACTCTTGGTCCGCAACCAAGTGAAATAATAATTACCATATTTTATCTCAATTATCATCTGAACCTGTCAATTCTACAGCATCATAATAATCTGTTTACAACTGAAAACTTAACTGTAATGAAAACGGAATATAACACAAGTGACACAAACACATAGGTAACAAGAACGTTTTCTATTTATCTCCGCTATGAATCTTGCGCAGATTATAGAAATGGTCATTACAGTTGTGTTTATGTAGAATGTCATGTTGAAACCTGGACATGATGTAACGGATGACCCTGTTGGACAACGAAGATGGATCATTCTTCGACCACATCATCGCTTAACATCAGATGAGATAGTGGTCAAACGCGTGTCTATAAACAATAAAAAAAATTAGATGACAAGCATGTTATGAAAAACAAAACAATAAAAATACGTTTGGTGTTATTGCAATAACTGAGGTTCTTAAGGAGTCATTTATAAACAACTTTCGCTGAGAGCGTTTTCAAACGTCTTTCATAATGCGTACAGCAAAGGAGTGGAACACCCTAATCTCTTTAAAGTTAGAGTGAACAGGCTTCTTCTGGGTAAACTCGCTCCATCGTCAACTTTGTCTCTGTCACCTATGACCTAGAGACGAGTCAAGAGCAAACCCATCTAAAAATAATAATTAAATAGAGACTAACCCCAAGATCGTGGAAAATATTTAACTGCTATAAACATTCATGTGAGAGCAGATCAGAGCAGTGGTAGCCCAGTTTTAAAGACCACGACTTACGAGTTGTAGTACGTCGTGAGTTCAAACGCAGGCAGGCGCTTTACTTTGTGTAATTTATTGCATCACCATCACCACTGCTCTCAAAACGTTGAAGAAAAACTTCGTGAGGAAACCAGCAGGTCTTAGAACCAAAAATTCGAAGACATATGACATCCATAAACCCGCACTGGGCCCGCGTGGTGGATTACGGCCTATTCCCTTTCCTAGAGAGGATGCCTGAGTCCTAGTAGTGAGAACATTACAAGTAGCGGCACGTAAGTCTAGCGCTGAACGATAATTGCTGCGCATGGGTGGGTGGCGCGGGTGGCGCGCGGCGAACAGAATGCGACTGGAGAGCCAATCAGCGCTACGCACGCTCGCCCTTCATCCCGCTAGCCCCCTCAGGTACCTTAACTTTTACTTCTGCGCAGTAACGGTCAGCGCTAAAGTTTCGTGCCGCTACTTGTACTAGGCTATTATGCTAACAGGTTTTATGACAAGGACGGGCACCGCAGCTGTTTCCTATCTAGAATCATAGCACTTAACACTTGTTAGATTTTAGCTAAGTGTGATATTTGTTTATGACATCTCTTTTAATGGACAGATCATTGTAGCATGTGGCGAGGCATTGTGTGCCCATGTAGAGCTAAAGATGTCACAATATTAGATACTTACAATATGATGGGTTTTACGTATAAGCAGATTTAAATTGATCCAGTGTCACTATATTCCAGCCGCTGCCGCTGGTTTAAAAAATAGATCAATGTGAATCAGACTTGTACATTTTTATTTCAATTATACATTTTACGTATTAATAAAATACTTAACTACTCTTTTTTTTCTTTGAAGCTCTATGTCCAGCAGTGGACGTCTTTCGGGAGAAATGATGATGATGTATGAACCTACAGCTTGACCTCGGTCTCGTCTGACGAAAAGCTTTGGATGAGGTCTACGATGAAACAAGCGAGCCCAAAGATGCCATATTAACATTATAACCGGGCTAGATACATGGCTTATTGATATCATCCGGTACAATTGAACTTAGTTAATTAGTTAGCAGGAAACCTAAATCTTGTTTAAACTAAGAAATCTTGGCAAAAACACCTAACTATCGGATAATATCAATAACATTGAAAGATAATTATATAGGTATTAACGATATCCTGCCTTCGGATATTCAGTAACCGTTCATAAATCGTACAATAAATTACACAAAAAAAAATCCTTAAATACACACACTTGCTAATACAGAAAATACAAATACAAAAATGTTTATTTCATCACAAACATTAATATGCCACTCAATTTTGTACTATCTAGCACTAAACTTGATCTAGTACCAACTGGGTCATTGTGGTGGATTACGGGCTACGGCCTGCACTCTAACACTTAGGAGGCCTGTGCTATGATCTAGAGGTGGCAAGTGCCGCTGCTGAGCATAAGGATTCGATTCCCGGGTCGGGTAAAATCATTTTTAGGGTAAAGGGTTTTTTCTTATGGAGTTTCTCAGTAGCAACCCAGATCACCCGGTTGATGGGAATTTTCATCTCCAACCAAATTTTTTCCAAGTGTTGTGTTTAATCAAGGACACGATTTTTGCAAAAAGCCGACCAATTGCGAGTCGGCCTCACACACAAAGATACCATTGTAATTTTATTTTATGTTTTGTTTTTATAGCGGCAATAGAAATGCACACTCATGAGTATTACGGTTCATGAGATACAGCCCGCTGACAGACAGACGGATGGATAAAGTGACTGCGGAGGCCTAGCGGAATCCTAAAAAATAACTCTTACATTAGGTACACGCCTGCCTAACTCAATACAGCCATGATGTTATGTTGTATAAATATTTATGAATACCTACGTTACGTATAGATTATCCGCCAATCTGACGCGGCCATTAGCAATGGTATCGTATCGACATTTCTCTTGCGCATTTTTCCCAACCAATCAACTCGGGAAGTAATCTCGATGATTGAATTCTTGAGGCGGCGGGAAAAACTTTGTAAAAATGTCGCGTGCACTGTCGTTATTGCCCTAGTGATATAAGTGAAGAACGTGCGTTTTTTTTTTTTTTTTTTTTTTGAGTGACGTCTTGCAGGTCAGCCTAGGAGGCTGTCGTCTGCTTAACCGAGCTTGCCTGTGAAGGCTCTAAATTATTAAAGCCTCCAGCCAGGACTCCAGAAGAACGTGCGTGGAATGATTCCTGTTTTATATGATAAGAAGGAGGCGTAACGGGTGAGGGAGACAAAGGAGTGGCCCTCACGCGCGCCTCCAGTCGCAGCCGCCGCAGGAGACGCCCTGGGTGTCGGCGGTCGCAGAATGATCTTCGGCCACCGTAGACGCGGACCTGTGGACGGCGAGTAATGGGTAGCTCGCCGTCCGATCAGCACCAGGCCTCAGAGTCGACGGCGCGTAGTGTTCCACGCGCGCCTCAAAGAGATGTCAGCCACTACTGACGGGGCCCATCATGGCCGATGCCTGTATGCCAAGGAGAGCGGATAAATTCGTAACAGAGTTACCGCGCCCCTGGGCACTCAGGCAAGGAAGGAACAGGGATGCGTTTTAGTCAGTATGAGTCTGACACGCCCTCCCGCTCCACCCAGAGCGGGAGAAGTCACAGGATGATTTCCCACCCCCAAAACAAAGAAAAAAAGGTGGGATGCCCGATCCGACAACCCAAGACAGATTGTCCTGGCGCCACAAAATTAGGAGAGCCGACCCCACATAAAGTGGAAATGAGCGAGGAAGACGAAGAAGAAGATTATGGATTTTTGAATTATAAATCAAAACATAGGTAAGTACCTACTTACTTCTCTAATTTCAGACAGAAAAAATGTATCGTTTGAAATGATTATATCTTTTAAACTTTCAAAAGATATAATCATTTTAAACGACACATTTTTTCATAATATCTATATGTTATTATATAATATGTTTTTCAGGATACCTACTCGTACTTACTATGAATCTACATACTTAAGTAGCGTCACTCGTTTACAGGGAGTAGGTATATCTCCACAAAAACGTAAGAAACTTTTTAATGCTTTTATAGAAATAGCTCTTCTTCTATGTTCACTTCAATTCACCGTTTAAATTCGACTGCTAGGCCACTAAGCACGGCCAAATTCGCTATATTCTACTTCATGATCGCCCTTCACGTGCCTACAAAAATAATGGCCCTCATAAATGCTATAAAATAGTCTTCTCATATTTATTTTATTTACGGAGGTGATCTCACAGATAATATCACATTTCAATAACAGGCCGTCGAATATTTATTGGCAAGAAAAATTACATATAGATTCGGTAATGGCGCCAGATCTTTCGTGATAAGGTTTGAAATCATTTGTCACCTCTGAATTTAGTACCGTTCCTAGAGTTTACGTTACTGTCAGATTAAGTTTCGAACGTTTAATCAACCTACCAATGCTGTTGGTGACCGACAAATAAACCTTTCATATACCTACGGACATAGGTTTTGGAGATGGAGCCTCTTTTTAGGGTTCCAAACGTATGAATGAAAACACAGAACCCTTATAGAATCACTCGTGTGTCTGTCGGTCTGTCCTTCTGTCACAGCCTATTTTCTCCGAATCAACTAGACCGATTCAGTTGATATTTAGTGCACATGTGAATATTTGTGACCCCATGAACATGTAACGGTATATTCAGTATAGGATAACTTTTGGGATGAAAATCGGACTAGAAAAAAATAAAAAAATTCAAGCTGTAGGTACCGTGCGATATACTAGCACATATTACATACTACTTACAAATATGCGAGAGTCTCCAATGTATTTTTTACTTTGCTGGTTTTTTAAGCACCTGTTGACTTTCATATACAAATATTCACTTATATTGCATATACACATTTCATGTAGGTACCAAGGTTTAGAAAATGGAGTCACTTTTCTTTCTTGAGAGGTAGCCCTGCTACACAACATTCCTTCTACAAAAACTTCCACACTTCTACACAACTTTCGTTGTCAAATTCCTAACCAAAAATAACACAATGAACTAAAAACCGTTTAAAAAAAAAGTGCACTATTTACTGCAGCCTTTGATCTGTTTACATAACTACCGGCTATCATTGTGTCAAAGACTACCATGTTTATAAACATGCTAGTCAGGCCAAAACACACTGAATTTGTTTGACTTTAAACATTCAGGCATTTTCAATAACACCGGTACGTTTTTCCGCATTTTACCTTCCTGAAACTAAACATGGTATTTACTATTCACGTGTCTAGTTCAACTTGGCCTGTGGTATAGTCCACCGCAAGTCAGTGGTAGATAAGACTATAATTTCGGATCTTGAATTCACAGCAACGTTATAAAAGTGCATTCAATGTCAAACGTAAGGTGAAACGCCCTAAGGCTAGGTTGAGTGACGATCTTCACAGGGTTCTAATAGCTGGATGAGAGCGGTTGAGAATCTTGATTCACCTCGTGCAATCAGAGCGGCATATATCCAGCACTGGACTGCTGTAGGCTGGTCATGATGATGATGAAATGCAACAAGGGCGATTCCAGGGAGGGCGGCTCATGGGGCCCCAGGGCTGGGTATAGGTCGACCAACCTGCTATATTATCTGGAGACAAGCACTTCTATGCTCATTTAGTCTGCCGCCCTATCTTCTTGTCTGACATAAGATGTAAACCTGCCAGAAGACACATTACACATTCGTACAGATAAACGTAAAAAGAAAATCTAATAAACGAGACGGGACGCTAAAATTGGAGATTGAAGTGGCAGCAGTGGCTGATCATGATGATGATGAATGTTAAAATAATCCCTTCTACATGCGATTGACTGTATGCAGAACTCACCCAACATGTTTACAATGCGCGCACGCACATCGTGTTCTGTTTCTTCTGTTCCACGGCGCGCACGAGTTAATGTGTCGGTGATCATTACCGCGAGGCATCTCAAGCATTTTCACCTGATCAACACATGCCACAAATCCTAGGAATTCTTTTCACTCTTTATTTTTACGTGACGTTTTTTGATAGAATCTTCACTGTTACTGTTAGTAGTGAAGTGTTTTGTATGTTTGGTTTTTTGTAAAGTTAACTTTCATTTGCTTATTTAAATCTAGCTTTTACCAGAGTAACTTTACCTGCCTGCAGGTCGGGATTCATCCAATGGGTGCCTAATGCCGAGATTTTCCTAGTTCCTAATCAAGGTCATGATCTACCCACATACCAAGTTTCATCCTAACCCGCTCAGCTGTTGAGGCTTGATTGATTAACCAACATCCAAACATACAGACTTTCACTGTAATAGATATTAGTAGGTACCTACCTAGTAAGTAGGACATCAAACACGTGTTGAGTTGACTCATCATCACACACAAGGAATACATATTTTAACTACCTTTTAATGAAAAACAAAAAGTCAGTTAGTTAAGAATCACTACAAGACATAACTTAACATCAACCCTTTATACCCCGAACAGATAGGCAGCGTTTTACCCTACAGTACACCCAAATTTCACCCGTAAGGATGTCTATAGGGGCGAGGATATTAACCAGCCTCCAATCCAGACTATCGAAACCAGATCTAGAAATCGAACCCAGGATCTCATTTTCAGCAGTAGACCTTTCGACTACTTTGTGAGCTACGCTGTGAGCACTAAAAGCACTAATTCTCACGAATTCAATCGATTTACGATGCTTCGCAGTACTATCTGACATTCAATGCATTTCCCCGACGTACTCGTAAAACTTTCTTTATGTAAATCGTCTAAAAATATGGAATATCAAACAATTATTTTTATGCTGTCTGTAAGACATTTATCATTGGGTACTTTCAATGACTGTAACTAACGCATTGATTACACTAAAATTTAAATATCAATATTTTTTACGGTCTTTTGGTGTGGGTAGAGTTAGCATAACAAGACGCAATCAATATTATATACATCCAGTGGAAACCATACGCAAAGATTGGTTAATTATTGGAAAGAGAGTACGTAATATGGGTACGTACGAGTATGTATTTAAATCAGGGAGTCGGTAAATATATATAAGTTATGTTTAAATCGAAAATACTTCCTCGACTCGATAGAGCCAGAAACTCATTATGAAAAATGTATTGTAGATAAAAGAAAGCCCAAATTGGTGTTGTTGATAGAAGTCACATAACTACCTATTTAATAAGCATTATTGAAAGCCTTGTTTGCTAAGACAGAAAATAGATCCCTACGAACTTATTAAATTTGAGACAGACTGTTCAGTATTGTGGTGCTGACTCTACCAAAACAGTGTAAGTACGAATTCTGTAGGTACCATCAAAATTACGACTACCTTCACAGTCATTTATCATGTCATAGATCACGACACCGACAGACGCTTTAGTTTTTTGCACCTCAAAGTAAATGAATCAGGTTTTCATGTCTATTCAAGATTCAGTACCAAAATACTGTTAATTAGTAGTTACGCCTCTTTTAGGTAGTTTTTCTAGCTTGGTTTAAATAACTGCAAGGTTACTTTGAGATGTTTACTTTTTGTCAGATCTAATTAAATCTTCCACTTATTGCAATGAAATATATGTAAGTAGTTAATGGTGATCATACCTGCAAAAGCATTAAGGTTTATTATCACTATTAAAAGGCTAAGAACATAAAGCTCTACTCCTCTTGATACTGCGATTTGCATGAATTGAGTGGGTTATGCATAAGTTGTAACAATGTAGGTAGGTATAACAGAACAATTACCTTTCCGTTTTACGATAAACATTTTTCCATCATTAAAGGCTTTCACATGTGTACCTGCCCAGTTTTGAACCTACAACCTGGTACTTACATGAGAGCTGACGCCGTAGTCACTGGGCCAACACGTAGGCACAAGTAGGTACCTATGTGTTTTTTAGGGTTCCGTACCCAAAGGATCCAAACGGCGCCCTATTGTTGTCACTCACGTGTCCGTCTGTCTGTCTGTCCGTACTTCGTCTGTCATAAAATATTGTTCCGAAGAATTTTTTAACATCCCATTGACCTTTTGATATCTTGAAATTTGGTGATAATGTTTATTATTACGTATACCTACTTTACTAACAAATACCAATATTTGATACCTACGGAACCCATAATGTACGAAATCCGACACGCACTAGGCCAGTTTTTTTTCAGACTTCGATGAAGGAAAACAATGTGGAGAAAACCTGGACATTTAGAGTTAATAAGTATAAGACCGAAATCGCAAATCCGAATTGAGTTAACGTGCTCATACGCATACATCAATGGTCAAGCCTTCTCTGTATACGAAGAGGCCTTAGCCCTGCTAGGAACTGACCCAAAGCAGGACTAAGCTCTTTAGTTTGTTACCTACTGAACAGGCTGAACTAGATGAACAGCATTAGCATAATCAGCCTTTTAACTTTCCGACTGCTAGGATATAGGCCTCCTCTCTGTGAGAGGGAATGGGCCTTAATCCACTACACGGGCTTTGATAAATGATTTTATTTTTGTAAGTAGGTTTTAACAACACTTTTAGACGACAACGCTAGATGAGGCCAGCCTTTTCTTGTCAGTGTTTCCTAGCTGACTACCCTGAGAAGAAACACCGAAACCAAATTCAGAGGTCAAGGTCTCTTTAAGTATTAATATCCATACAATATGTACCTACCTACTGGTGAAATCATATGAGAACCATGTACGTTTATGTCTGGTATGAGCTTTTGAGGAAACAAACGCGCAAATTCGAATGGACCTGTCCAGACAGTGCAAGTATTATTTTGTTAGTTATCGTGAAGCTCAACTCAGATCCTTGTGGAGCTCAACGAACCGACGAACAATACCAAAGTAAGGACATTTGGGTAGGCCGCAAAAATACTCAAACTGCCAGACAATCATAAAATCTACATGAATATAACGCCATACATAGGTAGTTCTCGCATTCACATTATGCTATAATGAGGACCAAGGGGATCCTGGTTCTAGGACATGCCGGTTTCGTCATGATGATCCTTCACCGGTTTGAGTGTAGCGGTTAGGAAATAATTCACCCAAAGTAAAGCGCCTGGCTGGGTTCGAACCCACGACCTCGTAACTCGTAAGTCAAGGCCGTTACCACTGGGGCACCACTGCTCAGAGAGAAATGGAAGCCTGTTCTGTGTGTGTGTTGTGTACACACACAGAACAGGCTTCCATTTCTCTCTGAGCTGTGCTTCTTCACGCCATTCGCCAGGAATCCTAGGCGTCCCACCATCTTCTCTTCGGTCTGCCGCGACCCCATCTAGCCGAGTCAAGTCCTCCAGGTACCCATCTATAACTGTCCATGTTGTGTCCGTTAGGTTGCTCTTTATTTTTTTGATGGTTCAGATATAATACTTAAACATAACCAATTAGTTGTTTATAGCTCTTTGAAATTAATTTATCGGCAGAAGATAATAGGGCCTTTGCATAATTTAGAAATTAAGTTCATCTTTCATCCTTAATGCTACGCTAAAATGATACTAAGATAAACATTGGAACATTTTGCGAATTGTGAAATACCGGTTTGATTAGAATTCAAGCAGTTTTTATGTATTCTTTTTACTTTCTAATTCGATTCTCGTGACCGACCGTCCGGGATCCATTTGATGGGTAGCTAATAGAATTTCGAACTATGCAGAATTCTGTGAAAGTTTATTATTTAGGATTATAAGAATTTTCTGTTTGAAAACCTGGAAATACCCCAACGAAATTAATCAGAAAAAAAGAGCGGAAGCCTGCGGAGGAGTAAATAAAAACATATTTATTTGAAAATAAAACCTATTTCTATATGGCACGGGTGTATGCAGTACAGTAAAATGCGTGAGTAAAACCAACGGCACGAAGAAATTGCAAAGGGCTACCTACAATATAAACAGCCGCATGGAGATTGTTTATTTTTTTTTGTTGCATAGCAGTCATTGTTTGAGACTATCGACATGCGATTTGTAAACAGTCAGAAAATTTTGACCGTATCCTCTCATAACACACTTCTGCCAATACTTAATAATAATACCTTTCGAGCGATTCAAGAAGTGTCAAGACCTTTCAAAACAAATACTCTAAGCGTTTACCTATTAGTAGGAGGTTACGAGTATCTCTGGCAGCACTGACCCGATTGCAAAATCTCTATCTATGCATCCAACTATTCTAACTAGCCCAAATATCGCCCCACTGCAAGGAAAAGGCCTCCCTCTGCCTTTAACAATCAATTCTGTTTTCTGCAAGTTCGAGTCAGTCCTTTCGATTAGAGTCTGCCGCGATGTCGTCTGGCGTGCATCATTTCAGGCGAAAGACGTCTACTGCTGGATGTAGGCCTCCCGCCAAGGGTCGCCACAAGGACCGGTCCTGTGCGTCTCGCCTCCATCGGCTACCCGCAACCTAGGTCATCGGTCCATCTTGTGGACCGCCTTCCAACACTCTGTCTTCTGGTAGGTACCTACGCGGTCGCCACTCCAGAAATGTTCGGCCCCATCGACCATCTGTTCTGCGAGCAACGTGCCTGCTCATTGTCACTCCGAGCATAGCCCTCTCCATTGCCCTTTGGGCGACTATAAACCTTCTGATGAGGCCCATTGTAAGCGACCACGTTTTAGTGCCATGTCATCATCATCACTGGCAACACGCACTGGATACTTTTGTCTAAAGACACTGTGGTATGTTGGACGAGAAGATACCGCGCAGCTTCCCGAATGCTACCCAACCGAGTTGGATTCGACGGTTGACCTCTTTCTCGAAGTTGGACCTACCTAACTGGACTGTTTATCCCAGGGAAATGTAGGTATTCGTCTACCAAAAGCGTTGAATAGGATCAATTTGGTTCTTTTAACATACGAGTACTACACACATGAGTGCTACAGGCTACATTGTATCCCGAAATATCAGTCAGTCTTCAGTATTTACTTAAAAACTGGCCGTGACAAGAATAGAGCGTTCTCATCTATGAACAAGTAGTGAATTCGTGAGTGATATTGATTACTCGAATTGCATACCAACTCCAGTCCAAAATCTCGTTAACTGTGTATGCAGGTACTACCTACTTGTACCAATTTATAGGTCCATGTTGAATTATCACGATATCGTGATCGAAATTACGTGTATCTATTGCAATAGTATTTAGGTACTTATGTTGGAGTTACAAGCGCAATCAAGGTGGCTTGGTACATTGGGCGTTTTGAAAAGGGATTTGGGTAGGTTTTACCTCGACATACGAGTAGAAGGGTGTAACGGAAAGGTGTGGTCATATTTTAAGAACTGCATCTGCCCATCAATATGAAAAACTTTTTTCAAGAAAAACTGAGAAAATTCTCAAAAATAAATTTTATACGCCATACAAATATTGATCAGCTGATGATAACTTTGTATGGAAAGTTTAAGTTGCAATTTTTTTGAGAATTTTCTGTTTTATCTTAGAAAAGATTGTTCATTCGCCTTTCGGTTACACCCTGTATAAGGTTTTGCTTATGCAGCACCTCAAGCATCTTAGGAAGGTCGCGGATAAATTTGAAAGAGAGTCACTGCGGCGGCGTCACACAGGCAACTCAAACTTCAACTACACACACATGAAAGGGGTCCCGTCACTTCTTAAAGACCACTTAAGAAACCCCTCTGCGCAACGCCTGTTAGGGCACATCCTCGAGGAGACTGTAAAGGCTTCTCTCCTGAGCCTCGCTGAACCCAAAAACCTAATAGGTAAATTAGTAGACGTTACACAATGCCATCTCCAAAGCGTAATAAAAGTAAGACCATAACATGACATCTAAAGAACCAGTTTATGAAACTGAAAAACTACAACATCAATACACTTCCTATCACATAAGCCATGATTTTCTCTTCTCGTTAACGCATCATGGTGTAAGCTTATGTCTTGAGAGTAGCAATTGAATGATTGATTGATCGTAAATCTTTGGCCCATATTCTAAGTCAGTTTGAAGGACCTCCACTCGACTAAATCGCCTAAAAAATCTTCGATTAATGTCTGGTACCTAACTAAACCTATAAATAACAAGCTATAACTGTCAATTTGATGATTCGAGGTGGAGTCGAGTTGGATAATATAACTCGGAATATAGACCAACATAGGTATACAGGGTAGTCACTCCATCTGCACACGAAAATGAACAACCTTCTCAACTCTTCAGCACCTTAGTAGGTAGGTACCTACTGCAAGGCATGCGCCCCTTTCCGAGAATGAACTCCTCAAAAATAGGTGTATTAGCGCTGGATAGGATTTTATTCGCATAATTAAATAAGTCCTTAACTCTGCTACAGTAGGTTGGTATGTACTTACCGGAAAATTATCCAGAGCAGTTCACAAACATTGAAAACAGTCAGTCTCTTTCACCACATATCCTACTGTGCTTTTCACAACCACTAAAACACAACCAGGAAACCTTAATCAAAAGAAAAACTACATAACTTCCTGTTTATTTTTCCTCGAACATATCAGGAAAGAAAAACATCATAATCAAAGAAATTTTTTAGTCACAGTTTCGTTTTCGAATACTCATTTTAAAGTCAAAACATTATTTTTAATGTTCTATCGTTCGTTTTCAGACAGATCGCAGAACTCTCCGGCTTGAAGATCCGTCGGTTTGCGCGTAGGTAAGTACTGTAATTGCACATTAATTTCGCGACGTGCGCAACCCATGCTGCGCCGGCGCCGTGTGAAGCGTTTGCGCATCGCGTGCCCACATTACCCAGTACAATAACCATTGCGTGATTCTATTATACACAGATCATGGTATTTTATGAAAGTTCTTAACAAAATATCAAGTCTGTAATGGTTAAATTTGTATGTTTACGCCAGTTTTCGGGTAAGCGTAGCGGTCGCAGTTACGATTAGTTAGTTTAAGTAATATCTTATGTAGTGAGTGTTAATTGATTTAATTAACGATAAAAAACACTTAAATTACCTAATCCAAACACGATCCAAACACCAGCGAGTGGATGGTTCGTTTAATTGAAGCGTTTAGCTGTATGACCATCAACTACCATAAAGTAGCCAGGTACTAGCTACTACCTATGCGGAGCCCGGGGCCACAATAGACAAAATATGAATTTTCCAGTCCCAATTCATGCGGTTTGTAAATATAGCTTCAGGTTGTAGTATTTACTTTGTAAAAAAATGCTTGTTATCTTAGGTAGGTACCTGTGTCAATAAAATTGACCCTACCAAACTAATGCCCGTCTCCAAAAGCACCAGGTGACACCTGAATAAAAGTGCGCTTTTGGATTTTCAACTTTCAACGCTGAAAAGTCCAGCGTTAGTTAAATAGAACTTAGGGCTTGAGGAGACTTCAGTTCGTACAACCAATAATAATGATCACTATTAGTTATTAAATAATTTCCCGCACAAAACGCAAAGCTTTGAAAAATGTGTCTCAAATAGTAAGTAGGTACATTTTGATGCAAATGGGGCAAAGTTTTTAACCGACTGCCCAGAAGATAGGTAACATTTTGCGTGCCTAAAAGCAGTAGGAGTAGGAGCGGATTTTCGAGTACTTAGGTAATTGTTTTGAAAAAGTATTTAACCCTATTTTTTTAGGATGGGAAACATCAAATAACTTCTCCCGGAGGGCGTGCTCTTACTGACTAAAACCCACCCGTGTTTCTTCAGTTTTCTGTGTGCCAGGGCCGCGTTAACAATTTCAAATACTCCGGCGATCCTGGCAAAACACTCCATCGACCCTGGCAGAACACTCCATCGCCCCTGGCAGAACACTCCCTCGCCCCTGGCAGAACACTCCCTCGCCCCTGGCAGAACACTCCCTCGACCCTGGCAGAACACTCCCTCGACCCTGGCAGAACACTCCCTCGGCCCTGGCAGAACACTCCCTCGACTCTGGCAGAACACTCCCTCGCCCCTGGCAGAACACTCCCTCGACCCTGACAGAACACTCCATCGACCCTGGCAGAACACTCCATCGACCCTGGCAGAACACTCCCTCGCCCCTGGCAGAACACTCCCTCGCCCCTGGCAGAACACTCCCTCGCCCCTGGCAGAACACTCCCTCGACCCTGGCAGAACACTCCCTCAACCCTGGCAGAACACTCCCTCGACCCTGGCAGAACACTCCATCGACCCTGGCAGAACACTCCATCGACCCTGGCAGAACACTCCCTCGCCTCTGGCAGAACACTCCCTCGCCCCTGGCAGAACACTCCCTCGCCCCTGGCAGAACACTCCCTCGCCCCTGGCAGAACACTCCCTCGACCCTGGCAGAACACTCCCTCGGCTCTGGCAGAATACTCCCTCGACCGTGGCAGAACACTCCCTCGCCCCTGGCAGAACACTCCCTCGACCCTGGCAGAACACTCCCTCGCCCCTGGCAGAACACTCCGTCGACCCTGGCAGAACACTCCCTCGACACTGGCAGAACACTCCCTCGACCCTGGCAGAACACTCCCTCGACCCTGGCAGAACACTCCCTCGACCATGGCAGAACACTCCCTCGACCCTTGCAGAACACTCCCTCGACCCTGGCAGAACACTCCCTCGCCCCTGGCAGAACAGTCCCTCGACCCTTTTTTTTTTTTTTTTTGTGGGGTGGGAAATCATCCAATGACTTCTCCCGCTCTGGGTGGAGCGGGAGGGCGTGTCAGACTGTTACTGTCTAAAACCCACCCCTGTTCCTTCCCTGTCTGAGTGCCCAGGGGTGCGGTAACTCAGAATTTATCCGCTACCCCTAGGCATGCAGGCACCGGTCACGATGGGCCCCGTCAGTGTTGGCTGACTACATCTCTTTGAGGCGCGCGTGGAACACTACCTAAAAATAATAACTGAAAATCTGATTAGACCGTGAGTTAAATACTCGTAACCAAAAAAAATTGGACACGTATTTTTTGCTTTACCAAACCAATAAAAAATGACAAAGATAAAACGCATCAAAGTTCAGGAGTGTGGGCTCGTTACGTCACTTAGGTGGTAATGTCACTCCGCGTGACGTCACGCGACATTTCTACCCACTGTTATTGCCTTCATGTTTTGTTTACGTGACAAAAGAGAAAATACGTGTCCAATATTTTTTGGTGATTTATCTGACGGACTCTTTAGATTTTTTTAGTAAAATATCCCATTGAGCTTATTTTTCAGCTTGTCGACCAAGATGACACGATTGACCTACATTGGTGCCGATTCTCTTGTTCAATAACTAAACTTAAATTAGAGAATCGCTATCTGTTACTAAAAGGCAGTGCGAGAAAAGGACGGTTATAGCTATGAACTAAGTTAGAGATGTCAAACTACATATTTTACGCCTTTTAATACATTCGATCATGTTTGTTTTTCAGCATTCATCGCGACACGGCACTCTTCAATAAGCACTACGATGAAGCTACTCCTGTCTTTCAGAAATCATCAAAAGCAGCATGGGTTGGAACCCAGGACATAGGACTTAAGGCGCCACAAATAAGCGTGACCCGACAATGCGGCACCGATGGGCGACCAATTTTCATAATTAATTAAAAATTGTTCTACGGATAAGAATGAAACGTTAAACATGTAGTCGCATGAGTGTCGCATTGTAGCGTCACACATATCTATTTATTTATTAACACTTCATGCACAAACGTACAAAGCATTATCTACCAGGGTGGAGGATAAATGCCCGGGGGTGGAGGATAAATGCCCGGGGGTGGAGGATAAATTCGAAAGAGTTACCTCGCCCCCGGGCGCGTAGGGCAGGGAGGAACAGGGGTGGGTTTTAGTCAGTAAGAGTCTGACACGCCCTTCCGCTCCACCCTAGAGCGGAAGAAGTCATAAGATGATTTCCCACCCCCCAAAAAAAAAAAAAAAAAAAACCAGTCAACCATGGGTGGTGAAGAAATTACAAGTATAACAATGTCCCAAGAGTCTTAAGGTGGAAGCTCCAGGATAGCCCGCGAAATTCAAATTTTCTTACGTTTTTTGCAATTTGCAGGTCAGTGTCAGGTTTTATCTTGGTCAAAATTTGATTAGCGGCCGTAGCAAGTATGTATTTATCTACTCTCAGTTAGAATTGATGCCAAATGTAAGTATTTCATGAAATCATGACATTTGGCTTCAATTCTGAGAGAGATGTATTGATGATTTCAATTATTATAATTCTATAAATACATACTTGCTACGGCCGCGAATTAAATTTTGACCAAGATACAACCTGACACTGACCTTCAAATTGCAAAAAACGTAAGAAAATTTGAATTTCGCGGGCTACGCTGGAGCATTCACCTTAACATGTTGACCGTCACGTAGGTAACCGGTGACCGCGAACAATAGATTTTCTGTTGTGTTGTCGGGCAGCCAACGTGTTAATATTAGGGGACTCGCAACACAGTAAATAGCCCTTCAATCTTTACTAAAACTGTTTGTGTTTCACGAAAACTGTTTGCGTAATGTGCGTAGGTCAAGTGAAAATGAAAAAAAATATATAAGTAAAAACATATTTATTGGTAATAAGTCTATTCTAACATACTAATCTATAAGAAATATATCGCCCGGCCGTTTCTGATGATCGGATGATCTTCACCACCTGAGAACAAATGAAGAGCATAAGTGATAGTTCGATTGGTTAACACCTACTTTATGGACTACCTACAGGCACTTTTTCAGGGACTGGGTATAAAATCAGCAATCTTCAACTTAAATGTAGGTACAACGCAAATTCACTAACAGACAACACACCGTCTAAATTGCTAGGCCTGGACTCGAAAAAAAGAACACTTTGAACTAGCTATATTCGGAAAAACATGTTTGTTTGTTGGTTATGCAAAAACATCTATAGTGGTTCAAGTTTTTTTTTTTATGTACGGCCTACTGCATGGTGCCAGCCTCTTGGGTAATTTCAAGTTTTCTGCATGACAATCGGCATAACAAATCAATATGCCCATAACATGTTTTGATACGTAATATCTTCATTGGCATATAAAATTATATACAGCTACTGCGCCACAGAATAAATAGGGAATGGATTTACAAGTATCTCGCATTTTGTCACATCATCAAACTTTATAGCTTTAAGGATGATTCACGTTACACCGTGCGGCCACCGAGCCTCGGCCGTGCCCCGGCCGGGGCACGGCCGGGGCACGTCCACCGGGCTAGTCATTCATGCTACACCGAGCTGTCACCGTGCCGCCACCGGGCCCCGGCCGGGGCACGGCCGAGGCACGGCCGGGGCACGTCCGGGGCACGGCCAAGCATGGATCAGTTCATACAAAAAGTATACTATACATATTTGACCGTGCAATTGTTTCCCGGCCGGAGCACGTCCGAGCCCGGTGCACACGTTCATGTTACACCGTGTCACCACCGGGCCGAGCCCTGGCCGTGCCCCGTCCGTGCCTCGGCCGGGGCACGGCCGCGGCCCGGTCTAGCATAAATCACTTCATACAAAATGTATGCAACAATCTTTGACCGTGCCCCGGCCGTGCCACGGCCGGGGCACGGCCCGGTGGCGACACGGTGTAACGTGAATCATCCTTTAAACTTTTAGCTCCGCGCGGGTACAAATTATACACCTAAACCTTTCTCATGAGGTTTGCGGGACTTTACACTGTTCCTCATACCTCTATAAGAGCTTCTCGGCACAACAGCAACCTGCATTATTTCTAATGGAATTTCAATAATGGAATGCCAATTTTCATTAGATTTTACTTGTAGGGGCTCCATTTACTAACTACTCTTTGGCTCAGTTAACATGCAAAAATTATAACTGACACACATAGGCGAAAGCGAATCATATTCAAATGAAAAATACGAACAACTTTATGTGCATAAATAACACTCTTTATGGATACAAGTGATATCTATGTCTATCGTGATGATAACTGCTAATCTATTATTGAACATGATAAATAATGATAATTGAACATTAAACCCGTTTAGGTACATTAATTATTATCATGTTTTTTTTAGATCAACTTATTTTTTTTTTTCAAGTAAACAAAAAATGAGGACGATACAGTGCGTTGAAATTGTGCGTAACGTCATACCTTCGTAAAAAATTTACCGCTTTTTACCTATAATGACGTAACAAATCCCCACTCCTGAACTTTGATGCGTTTTATCTTTGTCATTTTTAGTTGACTTGGTATGACAAAAAAAATAAATGACCAATATTATTTTGGCGGGTTTGGCGATACAGACAGCAGATTGGGATGGCATGCGATCTTTCTTAGCATGTTATCCTTGGCAGCCTACTTGCTTTTCTTCGACTGATGCTTCGTCGTGCGCGGACGCCCTGACGGATGTGTTGCGACAGGGGATGGAATACTACATTCCGTTCTCTGACGTAAAAATGTCTGACGAAGCCCGTCCATGGTTTGGTGCCGATTGCAGTCGCGCTGATGCGCTCAAACTCGCGGCTTACCTACCTGGCATAGGCCGACGCTCGTACGCGCAAAGCGAGTGACGTTAGTCAGAACAAGAGAGCCTTCAACAGGGCTGCCAAGGGTTGCAAGAAGGTATTGCGGAGGGCTCGGTTTGACCATATTAGCCGAATGTGGAACAAACTTGCTTCTTACCCAGCTGGTAGTAGGGCGTTTTGGTCCCTGACTAAGTCGGTTGAATCGAATTTCTGCCGCCCCTCACTACTACCATTGCTGAGGCCCGACGGGCCGCTGGCCTACTCCGCTGACTATAAAAAAAACTTGTTTGCCTCTCTGTTTACGGAACCTTCACGTCTAGATCCTGGCGACGCGAGGCCACCTGCTTCTCCTGATGAATGCAAGGCGAGTATGTCAAATATTCGCATTCATCAGAAGGACGTTAATACGTAATCTAGACGTGAACAAGGCTAGTGGCCCCGACGGGATACCGGCAATTGTTCTGAGGACTTGTGCGCTTTAGCTTGTCTCCGATCTTGACACGCCTATTTCGCCTTTCGTTTGAGACTGGAAAAGTGCCGATGGCTTGGAAACAAGCTATCGTAAAACCCGTGCCAAAGAAGGGCAGTCGGGCTGACTCGACTAATTACAAACCCATCTTTGTCACGTGTGCTCAATAATAAGCTCCTGGCATACCTAGAAGCTAACGACATCCTCAGTGACCGTCAATACGGCTTCTACCGAAATCGCTTAACTGGGGATCTTCTAGCGTATGTCGTTCTGGAGTCATATCTGAAGTGAGGCCATAGAGAAACACGGGGAAGCACTTGCGGTCTATCTCGACGTCGCGAAGGCTTTCGTCGAAGTCTGGCACGAAAGCCTTATTATTAAGCTTCCTTCATTCGGTCTTCCCGCGGGATTGTGTGATTGGATTGCAGATTTCCTGAGGGATCGTTATATCAGAGTGGTCATAGATGGCTGCTCGTCCGTACTGCTAGATATTAGTGACGGGGTTCCTCAGGGGTCCGTGCTCTCAGCAACATTGTTCTTGCTGCATATTTATGATCTGCTTAAACCCGGTACCTTTGAGTATGCAGACAGTACTGTTGCTGAGAGATACGTGTCCAACACACGAGCTGGTGGGTCGCAGATCCGGTCTCTCCGGGAGGCTATGGTTGAGCGCTTGAACTTGTCCTTACAGTCTGTCTCTGAATGGGGCAATGCCAATCTAGTCAGGTTCAAAGCTGCTAAGACCCAGGCGTCCCTTTTCTTCGCTAAAAGGAGACAATTCCACCCGGCTCCATCTTCCGGAGGTGTAACCGTGCCGATAACCGATCATCTTGATATTCTTGGTGTCAAGTTAACATCCTTTCTCAATTTTGGGCTATATATCGAGGCAAAACCTCAAGTGGCTACCAAAAATTTGGGAATCATAGCAAAGGTGAGACGGTACATCACGCCGGAACAGCTGCTCAAAAGGGAAATGCCCATTTGATAAAGAGGTTTTGGCCAAGTGACGCCCATAAAAGAAATCAATTATAGGCATTAGGATTGACATCAAAGATAAAGGAACAACCACTATTTTTTATATAGAACTCCGTTGGACATTCATAAATCATATATAAAAATTCGAGGTTAATAAAAAATCTATTTTAGTTTTCTGATTTTTTATTCGTTCTCATTTAAATAAATGACTAGCACGTTATCTAGGAATTGGGCTGGGGGCACGTTATCTAGCAATTTATATTTGATGGAAACCTTGCCCAGCCCAAAAACCACACAATAGTCATCACGTGGGCACAACATTACTGACATTAGGTACTGTCCGGTATCCATTGGCAAGCCGGGGTCATCATCCGGAGTGGTGACAGGGTCCATAATCGTACTTAAGTCGTCGGAAAATCAGATATAAAAACGCAGTAGACAAAAAAAACAAAAGTTGCATGAGCAAAGCAGCAAACAAAATCTGAAATGGCAATCAGTTTTCAATTACGATTATTATTAATGTATGGATGCCGCCGACACGAGATCGATTTATCGAAAAATCGATATATATACAACATACGAGTATACAACTACATAATAAAAAAAGATTTTCTTAAAATCGAATTTTGGTAACCGGTGTATCGATTTTTTCAGTGCCATCTTTATTGAATGACAGGATTAACTAGTAACCGCAAGTGTTAAAAAAGGCAATAAACGATTGAGTGTCTTGATGATGAAATAATGGCTTTTAATTCCGGAGTTTTCATTTCAAATAAGTAATAGCAATATTTTAGTTACTAAATGGGTATTTTTTTTTTTGTATTTACCACATTGATGGGCAAAACATGGCCAGGATTGGGCGGTTCCCTTTATCAAGCGCGCAAGTTCGGTCAAGTATGAAGCACTGCTCTCATCTTTGGGACGGATCTACCAGATACCAGCTTGATGAACTAGAGGCAATTGAGAGGCGCGCCAAGTGGATCCTCAGCAATGATAAGCTCGTCGAGTCAAAGCTCCAAAGTCTTGAGCATCGACGCCAAATTGCTAGCCCGTCGGTTTTCTATCGGTTGCATTATTCGGAGTGTACGTCGGAATTGCATAGTCTAATTCCGCCAAGCCCGTTCCATCATCGGACCACTAGACGTACGGCGATCCGCCACCGGTACATGGTGGAAATCCCACCCACATTCATTGTGCGTACAGCTAAAGAGTGGAATTCCCTGCCGGAGTCTGTTTCCTGATAGCTACAACCTGGGAGTGTTTAGGTCGAGAGTGAATAGGTTACTTCTAGGCAATCATGCCCCATCTTTGACAATATCATCGCTTACCATGAGTTGAGATTGTGGTCAAACGCGAGGCTATCATTGAAAGAAAAATTGATAATCTAACTTACGGACTAAATAGAATAATTATTTTTGTACACAGGAATCATCCTTATTAATAACAAGTCGCGTGTAACGTTATTATTTAGCTGTCGCATTTCATCATCACAATCTTTCTGGCCTTGTCCCATCTATCTGTGTTATCATCATCATCATCATCATTTCAGCCGAAAGACATCCACTGCTGGACATAGGCCTCCCCCAAGTGTCGCCACAATGATCGATCATGTGCGTCTCGCATCCATCGGCTACCCGCGACCTTCACCAGGTCATCGGTCCACCTTGTGGGAGGCCTTCCAACGCTGCGTCTTCCGGTACGCGGTCGCCACTCCAGAACTTTTCGGCCCCATCGACCATCTGTTCTGCGAGCAATGTGCCTGTCCTGCCTGTCCCTGCCCACTACCACTTCAGTTTGGCGATTCTTCGGGCTATGTCGGTAACCTTAGTTCTCCTGCGTATATCATCACTTCTGATTCTATCACGCAATGAAACGCCGAACATTGCCCTCTCCATTGCCCTTTGGGTGACTGTAAGCCTTCTGATGAGGCCCATTGTGAGCGACCACGTTTCGGTTCCATAGGTCATCACTGGCAACACGCACTGGTCATAGACTTTCGTCTTGAGACACTGGTATGTGAGACGAGAAGATACCACGCAACTTCCCGAACGCCGCCCAGCCGAGTCGGATTCGACGGTTGACCTCTTTCTCGCCGGCGGGTAGCGTTGCGCGAAGTACGATTTTTTGCAATGGCCGACATTGCAAAAAAATCGTACTTCGCGCAACGTGATCTTGAAGTTCGTGTGATCTCTGCGTGCATTAACAAATCTTTCGACAAAGGCTGAAAGTTGAAGTCGATTGACCGATGCGTTCCGATGTGATGGGAGTGCATTGAGGTCGCGTTTTAGGTTTTGTCACCTCTATTTGATGCCTCAAAGAAAGGACAGACTGCTAAAAGCATTTTTTTTACATCTTCGCCTTATAAAAAGGAATACTGGAAAAAGCCCAAAGACCTAGTATGTATGTAGTAGTCTATGCCAAAGACTCTAAAACTGTGGAACATGAAATGCAGGTGAAAGCGAAGAAGGCTGCATCTGAACCACATTCGTATCATCAGAAGGCGGAATGCATCTTCTGCGGTGAAACGTTTGACGCGGATTGGATCCAGTGCAGAATATGTCAAGACTGGGCCCACGAAGCATTGTGTAGATATAAATCCATCAGATTTGTACTACAACTGTGAAGTATGTGTCGCCAAATTACGATTTGGTCACTAAATACGTAGGTGGCCGGAGCTACCCGCAACTTTAAAAGGATACCAACATTTTATTAGTTTTTGAAAAGGCTTAATGAGAATTTGATAATATTTTTGCCAAGTTTTCATTATTATTAGTAAATAAATATTATTTTGATTATTTTTTTTTGTAGTTTTCTTAGCGCTTCTCTTAACGCGTCAGGCCCGTCGCGTATCCATAAGGAAACGCAACAATAGGTTTTTAATTGTGTCTGCTAATGAGGGGCTTGACGCGGAAATATAGTCATAATATCAAGAACAAAATATTGACCGGGGCTACCCCCCTTTCCCCTAATTAATTATCATGTGCTGTTAGAAAAATAATGTATTTTCGAAAAACTGAAGGAAAGGAGACTTTGAAAAATTTTGTAACATGGCTAAAGGCCAGTTTCTGGAAAGAAATTTATCCTAATTGTCAAACGCGCGATAGCTGCTGTGATTGTTTGAATGCATTTTCAACATCTAACAGCATCATATGCCGTGCGTTTAATTTGTGACGCGTCGATAATTTACTTCCAGAAACCGAGTGACACCGTCGCGTCCTATCAGACACAGCCTACTTTTAGACACCACTCGACTTAGATAACTTTTTTTTTGGGTTGGGAAATCAACCTATGACTTCTCCCGCTCTGGGTGGAGCGGGAGGGCGTGTCAGACTTTTTTTTGACAAAGACCCAGCCCTTCCTTCCCTGCCTGAGTGCCTAGGGGCGCAGTAACTCTGTTTCGAATTCGACAGAAACAGCCCTCAATTGTCATTAAAATAACAAGCCATAACTGACAATTTGATGATTCGAGGCAGTCATTCGAGGTCATAACTTGTATTAAGGGCATATTAGCTTCTGCCAGCAGCTTCGCCCGCATTGAATTAGTACTTCCCCCACTATAATTTATAGCCTGTTTGCTATTCCAGACTATAATCTATCCCTGTGCCAAATTTCATCCAGATCCGTTCACCCGATGAGGCGTAATTAAATAGCAAACATCCATTCGTCCAAACTTTCGCATTTATAATATTAGTAGGAAGCTGCCTTTGTTTCAGTGTAAAAGGAAATGGTATTATGCAATAATAGCACCATCTCGTTCTTACTTAACGCCAGAACGGGTGAACTGTTCAGAGGGGTTAGACAAAATACTTTTCTGTTAACGTTAATACTAACGCTTCGTGCAAAATGTATGGCAACGACATTACTGGGCGTGAGTCACGTGACAGTTCTCTCCGCAGGTAATGTCGTTGCCATACATTTTGCACGAAGCGTTAGCGTTAGCGCTATTATAAAAGGTATTTGGCTAGTGGGGCTGGATGAAATTTTTCAGAGAGATAGATTATAGTCTGTAATAGTACTCGTATATAAATTCTATAAATTTATAGTAGTGAAAGTACCACGCGGGCGAAACCGCTGGAAGGCGCTAGTAGGCCATATTTAATTTTGCCATCAAACTCCATTGTTCATGTATTTTTCTCGTTTACAATGGAACAATGATGGTTTTGACATTAATAGTACGGACCCACCTCACCAATGTTTAGCTTATTTTATTATACATAATATAGTAAATTATTTGTACTGACCTGTCCTCTCTTTAGTCCAAAATATCTTGCCACCGGGTCACCAGCCTGTATCCTCATCAACATGTTCTCCTTCAATTTACTGTTTCAATGATAAAGGAAAAATTTAATAACTATAAAAGTATACATAATATGTAGGACTGACAATAGGGAATATGCATGATATTTTTTTAATTGTTCAATTGAAGACATATTGACTATAGTGAACAAATATAAAGGAATTTTCAAAATAACATCAGCGACGCAGTTATAAAGCTATAAAGTTAATAATTAGAAAGAGAAGTCCGACGTGTTGTTTGACGTCAAAGGACATGACGCCCATACAACTGTCATAGAAAACAGCGTTCTCGAGAGAGGGACAGATATATTAAGATTATTTAAAATTGTTATATCTCGTTTAATTTTCGATCAATTTTGATTCTGCTTTCACTGTTCGTACTCTATTTTAGTATATTCATCGATAAACAGGTTAGATAACAAATATTTTTTTCAAGCATATTCCCTATTCACCACCGTCATAATCATTTCAGCCAAGAGACATCCAAAGCTGGACATAGGCCTCCCCCAAGTGTTGCCACATAGACTGGTTTTGTGCTTCTCATATCCAGCAGATATCCTCATCGCACAGTCAATGGTCAACCTTTTGGGGGCCTTCCTGACATATCATATTTATAATATTAGAATTTAGAAAATTGTTAAGGATTTCGCTTTTACCTATTAGTATTAATCACGTTTTTACTACATCATAGTAGTACCACTATGATGTAATAAAAACGTGGGTACTTACTATATAAACACCAGCGAAAATTTCCTAGTTTATCGTGAATAAAACAATCACATAAATAATAGAATCCTCATACAATGAGTGAACAATAATCCCAGATGCAGACTAACTGGCTTATACGTAAGGCGCAGATATACGACTTTTAATGATTTTTAATTGAACATCACGTCTAAACGACTAGTCTTACACAGGGTGTAAGGCAAACGCTTCCGAAACCGACGAGATTCCGAAACGAGATAGGTGATAAAGCTAGTGATTCGCGATACGATACCATAAAAAAATCTGGATTTTTTTTACCTATTTTATAGCATTTTGCGTTCATTATGCTGTGAGAACAGTTAAATGAAACCGTCATTTGCGATTAAAGACACTTTCTTTCTTTACAAATTTAGCATACAATGTATTTGTAAAATATCAGCTGACGCTCGCGCATCAACACGAGTTTAAAGTGCGCGCGCATTCGCCGACGGCCGAGTGGCCAACGACCCCACGTCCTCGCGACGCCGACGTAAAGCGAAAGGTTACTGGTATCCGTTTGCATTTAGATTGTATATAATATACGTTCTGGCTTCGGAATCGTTCCCCTTACATCGTGTGTATCTTCATAATCTTTGAAAAAAATATGTGTTACTCTAGACAATTTCCTTCGTAATTTGATCTGTGAATATTTGAAATTATTTTTATAGCTTAATGTAATTATTTGTAAAGTTATCTGTAAGTCAGTAAGTCTAACACGGATAAAAAATTGAGAATCACGCAAAAACTATTAATTGTTTTTTTTTCATAAAAAAACAATTAATAGTTTTCACCATTTTAAAGATAATTTAATTATTTATCTTTTAGTCTGTGTTTTAATATAATACCTGTTGTTTTATGTATAATAAATTAATAATGCGTCTAATTTCAGACAGTGCTTCATAATGGGCGAGTCCTATTACTGGGTGGACGTACGACGCGTTGCGTGAGCTCAGTACAGAACACGCAAGCTAACCACTCAAGGCCGTTGGCATTTAATAGCACCTTAATTTATAAAATGATACTTACTATCTAGTCAATAGCTCTGCCTTCTCATCAGGAGTCAGAACAATGTGTTCCGGCACCAGCTCATGTTCCGTGATGTTGATCAGCAGTTCTGACTCCAGGAACTGTTCTAGAATGTACTTGGGAGCCATGTCTACTAAAGACTGCTTCGCTGAGGGTGTCATACCTGAAAGAAAGAGAAGGAAGATATTAGGTACTATCAGTCTTATAAGTGAGCTCATGGCTAAGTAATAACAGTAACACGGGTTTATATTCAAGGTTAAGGAACACTTGCCGAGGGGTTGGTGGATGGCCATCCATTGCTTAGCGATATTGCTACGCACCTCCAAAAGCACGATAAGAAAGTGGTCCTGGCTTTATTAAATATCTTTGACAATCTATCATCATCATCAACAGCCTTTTAATGTCCCTACTGCAGGGGTACAGGCCTCCCCGTGAGTGGGTGTGGGGGTCATTTTCCACCATGCGGGCCCAATGCGGGTCGGTGGATGTCACGTTTTCGAGTTTTTGGTTCTAGGACATGCCAGTTTCCTCACAATGTTTTCCTTCACCATTTTGAGTTTTGACAATCTTTACAATATATATAAATAATCTTCTAAATGGACAGTCTTAATAAATGATAGACAAAAGCCAGAAAATCTAACAGCAGTCTTGCCTAGGGGTACCATATTACCCGGGCCTGTGGACGGGGAGTAGTGGGTAACTTGCCGTCTGATCAGCACCAGGCCCGAGAGTCGATGGCGCGTAGTGTTCCACGCGCGCCTCAAAGAGTTGTCAGCAATACATGACAGGGCCCGTCATGGCCGATGCCTGCCCAGGGATTGAGGATAAATTCGAAATAGTTACCTCGCCCTCGGGCTTTCAGGGCAGGGAAGGAACAGGGGTGGGTTTAGTCAGTAAGAGTCTGACACGCCCTCCCGCTCCACCCTAGAGCGGGAGAAGTCATTGGATGATTTTCCACACCAAAAAAAAAAGGGGTACCATGTTGCCCAGTTACTGGGGAGTGACTGCTCAGTCACTCCATGTTAAGTAATGGTACTCAGATGCATCCAGTTAGATTGCAGCTTACCCCAACATAGTTAATACAATAAAGTTATTACTCTCAAAGGGGTAAAAATATGAAAATATTTTATATTAACAATAAAGATTCTAATAAATATGTCAGTAGTGTAGTATGTACTTGTAATTGCTAGACATACAACCTGGGTGTCTTTAAGTAAAGAGTGCATAGGTTACTACTAGGCAAGCATGTTCCATCATCAACCACATCATCACCTACCATCAGGTGAGATAGTGGTCAAACAAGAGCCTATCAATGTAATATAAAAGGTGCATGTAATAGTTGGATGTACTGTAGATATTTCAACAGTTTTGTGTGTTTGATATCTTACAGGGCGAGCCTATAGCTTTGAACAATCCAGACTCTGGGCTGTTACTAAAAAATTTCAGATGAAAAAAAGCCATAAAATCACTTGGCCCCACTGGGAAATCTAACCCAGAACCTATAGCTCAGGAGTAGCCCTTAGGATCAAAAGACTAATGAGGCAATCAAATATTTGGTGTATGTATTTTTCAACAAAACATATTATTACCTGCTTGAACAACAACAATAGCTCTATGAATATTTTCCTCTTGCATCCTTGTACAATATGTTTTTATGGTCTTGATGCCAATTTTCGGTTCATCAGGGAAGAAAACAAACATCTGATCCGTGGGGTCATCATTGTGGGCTACTAGTACAATCAAGTCACTTCTGGCTGGTCGCTTCTCACTGAAAGAGTTTTAGCAAAGATCTATTTTATTTTATTCATTCTAATAAGATAAATGAGTCATTGAGTTCAATACTTTGGCTAGGCTAAGCATTATAAATTAATATAAGAAATCATTAAATACTTTTTGCAGACATTTATATGGCCATAAATAAAAACTATATTCAGCTACTCTATGACAAGCTGTGCTGTGAAAAATAAATAATGTCAAAAACACATGATTTGGAATCTTAATAAACAAATGGTAAAATTGTTGAATGCTACAATTTTATACTGTATGCATTTTGATAAAAACTTAAGTAAGCAGTTCTATTATTGAGAAAATGCAAAATTTCTAATAAATATGGAGATCCTAGATGTGAAAATAAAGCAAACTTTAGTGAATCTTACAATGTCACAGACAGCCAAACTACACATTGGTAAGCTTAAAAAAAAGACCATGAATTGGTAAGTTTATTGGACACCATGCGAAATACTTTAGTAGACACCAGGAGGGATGACATTTGTACCTGGGTTTATCACCGAATTGCTCTTTGAACTGCTCCAGTGTCTGGTCCAATTCATCTTGCGTCACTAAATATCCACGGTCATGGCATAACTGTAACCCAAAGTAAAATATTCATCATAGTTAGCAAACTAGTGTTGTTAAATCCAACTTTTTACATGAGAAATATATATAGTATTCTGAATCATTTTGGATATACGGCAATATACCGAATAACTAAAATTCATACCTGTCATAGGTTTTATTCACAAGTTTCAAAGTTTCAACACAACATAACCTAGCTTACCTGCATTACTGTTTTACGTATACGCCACAGTTTATAAGTTTCCGCATCGTCATCCATGGTGTGTAAGATAGCCTAACGAAGTATTTTACTTAATATATTATTATCAGTATTTGCCGGAAAAAAAAATAACTGCTCGTCAATAATAAACATGAAACAAGAACAACTTGCTTGAGCAAGCAAAAGCAAAGCTAAGTGTAGTGTAGGTAGGTAGTGTATATGCTAGTGATGTGATATGTCGACCGCCTAGATCTGTCACATTTTCAATTTGACGATAAGCAAACGAAGACAAAATGGACAAACTCGACTATTTTTTGACAATGAGGACCTTCACTTCTTCAGTTGTCAATTCTAACATAGACAACCTCTGCCATGGTTGGTTACTAGTGTTTTTTGGCTCATGGAAAATGACAAGGTGCCGATTCTCTTATTCAATAGGTAAACTAAAATTAGAGAATCGCTATCTTTTACTAAAAGGCAGTGCGAGAAAAGGACGGATATAGCTATGAACTAAGTTAGGAATGTCAAACTAGTTTACGCCTTACGCTTCACCGTGTTTTTAATCGACATGTTTTTACGTGTACCCTTAATTTGTATGGAGATATTAGTTCAACTAAATTTGACAGCTCTAATTTACGTCCGTCTCTTTCTTGTTGTATTAGAGAGAAAAAGATAGGAATAGCCTAAATTAAGTTTAGTTTGTGCAGAACAGAATTCGCACCAGGCCTTTTAATAAACTTTTTGTAATAAAAGTTACCACGTTAGTGTACATTTTACAGTTTTCAAAAACTAAACGTGTTTTCATGTATCCTGTAAGGAGTTTTCTATTGTGCTTGTGCTAATTTTATTTAAAAAAAAACCGGTCAAGTGCAACATTTAGGGTTTCATATTCCGTACCATATTTAATTAAGACTATTTGTGTGGCTTTGGATGGGCAAGATGCCTATACTGTGAAAATTTTAAAACTGTAGCTCCAACCATTGTGGTGTGGGCAATCATCCAATGACATTAGAGCGTGTCAGACTCTTACTGACTAAAACCCACTGTTCCTTTCCTGCCCTGAGTGCCCAGGGGCGAGGTAACTCTGTTTCGAAATTATCCTCAACCCCTGGGTAGTGCTCCAACCGTTTGGCTGTAAAAGCTGTGTGACAGACAATGGACAGACACACAGGTGGACAGACGGACACGTGAGTGACAGCAATAGGGCTTCGTTTAGACCCTTTGGGTACGGAACCCTAGAAACTACCTTTTTAAAAACTACTTTGGAAGCAGCTGTACTTTCTATAAACTAGTCCATGAACAAGTACACACTAGATGCACTAATATTATATTCCAGCAAAAAAATATTCAGGGTCCAGGGAAATCGTTGGCTGTAGAAGTCTGATAAATTATCGACTAATGTGTCTATGATTTCATTGTACATCTGTGGTGTTCGAATTAGTTTTTCATTGAACTTGAAGTTTCTGTAGTACTGGAGAATTGGTGAATTTGTCTTTTTAATAAAATAAATCCAGATATCAACAAAAAACAAGGAAAATGGCTGGAATAAAGGGTATGTTATCGTGATCAAGGCTAATCTTGCACTCTTTTTTAGATTTAAGATAACTGAATCTCATCTGTGAAACAATGTCATCATTGTAGATAGAATGACTCATGTTATTTACAAATATTTTTCATAAAATTTTATTGGTACGGTGGTCTAATTTCAGCATTATTCTTTTTCATGTACCTTTCAACACTACTATGGATCAGGGTAAGTTTTGGTTCAAGCCTGTGTGCCTAATACTCCATCATAGCAACCAGTGTATTAAAATACCAATCCTTTAATGTTGACCTGTTTTTCAATAGTTCTTTTTATCTGTTTTCGTCAAAGTTCATTGTATGCAGTGTTAATAAACATTCCAATAAGGGAGAGTATCTGCATATGTCACACTATTTAAAATAGTGAATACAGTGCATAAGAAGAATACTTGATTATTTCTATTCAGATGATTAGTACAAGGCGTTTTTAGATACCCGATGTCTCAAGCCATATTCTAACAAACAAAGTTATTGTTATTCTGTTATTGCTCCTCATGTCGCTCAAAAGATTGATTGTTGTTATTTAAGTCAATTAATCGCAATATCAAACATAAGTGAAACTAGGGTAAAATCTGGCATTTGAGGCCAACTAGACTAATCACAACATTCACTTTATTTTGACATGTTTCTCACAAAATTTTAGCAGCATGAAAATATTCACATTTAGGAAAATTCTGTTTGTTTGTATTGTTCTTACTTCATCTTTAATATTCAAACATGAATGATGATTGATCTTTTACTTTTCAGTTTGGTGTCCCTGGCATTTGCTGGTTCCATTGGAATGACCTTTGTTATCCTCGCCTGCGCCTTACCAGGATATAAGTAAGTAGCTATCTTATATAATATAAAATATTGTTCTTTATCAACACAGTAGTTCTAAATAAATAATCTTGTTTTTAGATTTATATTGACATGTAGTCTGTTAAAAAAGAAAATGCTGCTCTTTCTTTAATTTAGTGGCAAAACATAAACCTTCTAAAATTATCTGCTACACAATTTTTTTTAATCTAGTTGATATAATAACATAGCTATAGATAATGAAATTACAGGAGAATTCTCATTAAATTATAATTTTAAGAACAGATTTGTGGTGGCAAATCCCACCATCAATATGTTTTTATCAGTACTCATATTATTATGAATTCTGCCACCCATACTGTTAAGGTAAATTTTGAATTGAAAAGAAGAAGAAGAATGATTTTTTTTTTATAAATATACTTCAAGCTACAATTAATGCAAGCAATTAATTATACTTACAAGTAATATCTTATCAGTCAAAATTATGAATGTCATTCACACCGCCTATAAATTTTGAATATTCTCTTTGTCAAATTTGAGTATAAGATCTTTATATAAAAAACAAAGTCTGGTTAGTTACACCATTTATAACTCAAGACGGTTGGCCCGATTTGTATGATTTGTCTCTGCCCAGAATAACTATTAAAACATTGCAAAATTTACGAAAAAAAAATGTTTGGAACGGCTTTTTTGATGTTAACCTGAGAACGGTTTAGTTAATCGACATTGAGGCGGTACGAAATTCGCTGGGTCAGCTAGTAATATTATAAATGTGAAAGTTTGTTAGGATGGGTGTATGGATGTTTGTTTCTCTTTTATGCAAAAACTACTGAACGAATTTTGATTTTGAAACTTTAATTTTTTTTTTTAAATTATCCTTGTTCTGGGACAGTCGGGTAAATTGCTAATTCCTACGAATGTAGGCAGAAGCTTGTCCGCATTTTGGCCACTTTTAGTTATCGGCAGAGGTCGGAATTAGGTAGAGTTATTTATGTACTTAACTGATTTCATACAGCGAAAGAATAAAGTAGATTTGACTCAAATCTCGAGATTAATTTTATAGAGCAGAAAAATTTCATGATTTATTAAATAAAAATATTTACTTTTATACAATCTAAACAACGACATCGGATGTCCGAAGTTGCAAAATTCCAATGCGCACACGCGCGAAGTTGCCACATTTGTAGTTCACACAACATAGCTTGTGAGAAAAAAAGAAGTTTTTGTTTTTATTTATTTGTAATATTGTTAGCCACACAGGATTGTCCATTAGAAATCTCGGGAAGATCCATATTAATATCAACATTTCGATGCAATTACATAAATAACTCTACCTAATACCTCTGGTTATCAGTCACTATAATTAGCGCTCAATGCTCTCTTTAAATTCCCACAAAAAAGGCACTACATTAAATATACTACTTTTTATTATTCATACAAATCTTAGTCAGTATGATGGATTGTAATTAGACCCGTTACACACTTATTTGAACTCACAATGAACAATAAAAAACGAATGGTGGGTAGATACGGGTCATTCAATAATTTGCGAGAATAAATAACAGTTTTATTGTTTTTTTTGTTTCAATAATGCCTGTAAACTGTCCCAATGTAGGGCAAAGGTCTCTTCTCATTCAGAGAAAAAAGGTTTTCATATTTTCCGCTAATTAATTCCTTCTTGTTAACAGCTTATGGTGGCCATTCTTCGTAGTATTGTTCTACATCCTGAGCCCCATCCCGACGATGATCGCGCGTCGCCACACCGACAGCACCAGCGGTAACTCGGCCTGCATGGAGACCGCCATCTTCATCACTATGGGATTCCTTGTTAGCTCGTTCGCGCTTCCCATCGTTCTAGCACGTGCTTCAGCGGTAAGCTTCTGAGATATTTTTAGGACGTGTTTAATTACGAAAATTATACAAGGTATTGTTGTATTGTCGTCGCCAGACAATACAACAATAAATATGACGACAAAACAAAAACAACACGCATTATGAACTTTACTTGAACAGCTGATTTCTTTGTCGCGATTTCTGGGTTCCCATAATGCCTCCTGCCAGAAGCTCTACAGTAGTCCATAGCCCTTTACGGGGCACCGGTGTGGGCGCGTTCCCTGAGGCAGCGATCAGCTCGCCAGATGAACGCGTCCCAAAGGGTCATGGCGATCCGAATGATCCGAGGATACCGCACGATCTCCCGTGAGGCGGCGAGCCTCCTTGCCGGACTGTCGCCATGGGATCTGGAGGCAAAAGTCCTCGCGCACCTCTATGAGTGGCGCGAGGAGGCGAAACGCCGGGGCGAAACTCCGCTGCCGCGACACCTCGCGGCTAGGCGGACAGAGCTCCGGCAGGGTCTCATGGCGACATGGAGAGAGCGACTGTCGCAAACCAGCGCTGGGCACGCCACCAGTGCGGCGGTAGTGCCCCTCTTTGAGGAGTGGCTGGAGAGGCGCCACGGCATCCTCACCTTCCGCCTGACGCAAGTCCTCATCGGACACGGAAGTTTCGGGAGGTTCCTGTGTAGGATAAGGCGGAGGGAAACGCCCGGGTGTCCCCACTGTGAGGGATCGCCCAGAGGACACGGTGGAGCATACGGTGGAGGTCTGCCCCGCTTGGGTGGAGCCCCGCCGTGTCCTCGTTGGGGCGATCGGCAGCAGCGACCTCTCGCGCCCGGCCCTGGTCCAAGCCATGGTACGGAGCGAGAGGCAATGGGAAGCAGTCTCCTTCTGCGAAGCAGTAATGCTCGCGAAGGAGGAGGCGGAACGGGTGAGGGAGAGACAACAACAGACTCACCCTCACGCCCTCAGCAACAGCCACCGCAGGAGACGCCCTGGGCGGAAGACGTCGCAAGACGATCTCCGGCCACCGTAGAACCGGGCCTGAGGACGGCGAGTAGTGGGTAACTCGCCGTCCGATCAGCACCAGGCCCGAGAGTCGACGGCGCGTAGTGTTCCACGCGCGCCTCAAAGAGTTGTCAGCAAAACAAGACGGGGCCCGTCATGGCCGATGCCTGCCCAGGGGTTGAGGATAAATGCGAAAGAGTTACCTCGCCCTTGTGCATTCAGGGCAGGGAAGGAACAGGGGTGGGTTTTAGTCAGTAAGAGTGACACGCCCTCCCGCTCCACCCTAGAGCGGGAGATGTCATTGGATGATTTACCACCCCACAAAAAAAGGGTTCCCATAATCGCGGGCTTGCGGACGGCGAGTAGTGGATAGCTCGCCGTCCGAAAAGGACCAGGCCCGAGGGTCAACGGCGCGTAGTGTTCCACGCGCGCATCAAAGAGATGTCAGCAACACCTGATTGGGCCCGTCAGGGCCGATGCCTGCCTGGGGTCGCGGATAATTTCGAAATAAGAGTTACGGCGGCTCTGGGCACACAGACAACTGAAGGCACAGGGGTGGGTTTTAGTCAGTAAAAAACTTTTTTACAAAAAAAAACAACCGACTGCCAAAAAAAAAATACACTAAAAATTAAAAAAATAACTTTAATTTCGGAAGTCGGTGTCAAATAACGAAGAAATAAAAACACCGACTTCCGAAATTAGTTGGTTATTTTTTAATTTTTAGTGTATTTTTTTTTCTCGGTGTAGCTTCACTCCCTAGGGAACGCGTCCGCAGGATAGGGGAAAAGTCGCGGTTTGGCAAACTCCAAATTGGAGTGCGGCAAACTAATGGGCAGGAGGGAAATAAAATACCTCCCGCGGACCACAAGGCCGAAGAAGGACACTTCGTAAAAAAACCTCGCCAGTGGGCTGCTCTGGCATACCTAGAGTTAAGGCCACTGGTGCACTGGGGTTTCGGGTTGGAGAACTCAGTAGGGATGGCGGCGGATGAACCAATGGTCAACGGCGGCATCCGGGCCCTCCAGGAGGGTCACAACCTTAGCGTCAGGCGGCAGCCGGCCGTAAAAACACATTGCCAAAACTACTAATTTATCATAAAAAGGCAACTTAAAATAAAGGACATGAGGAATACTAGGGCGTCCCCCTTAAGCGACGTTGGAGATGGAACTGCAAAACATACTAGGGCGTCCCCCCAAAGCGACGGCGGAGTTAAACAACAAAACATTGTGACAATGTCTAACTAAGCACTATCTTAGAACGACCTCGCATTAGCATCTGCTGTTTGCAAGAAACAAAATGGAAGGGTTCTAAATCACGACAAATTGGGAAGGGTTTTAAATTTATATATTATGGTATGAAGAGTGGAAAGAATGGGGTTGGGATTGTATTGGATCAATATTTGAGTCAGAAGGTAGTAGAGATAAATAGAACGAGTGATCGTATTGTGTCTGTTAAACTAGCCTTGGAAAACCAACCCTGCCTCAACATTGTGTGTGTCTACGCTCCGCAGGTGGGATCTCCTGAAACGGATAAACAAGAGTTCTGGGAAGAATTGTGCTCACAAATGAATGCACTACCCGTAAACGAACAAAGATTTATCTGTGGAGAGCTTAACGGACATGTGGGCAGTGACTTGAGCGGGTATGAGAGCCATTATGGAACACAAAATAAAGAAGGCACCACAATATTGGAATTTGCAGCATCTCTAAATTTAGTTGTTGTAAACACATTTTTTCAAAAGAAGGATGAACACCTCATTACTTATAAAAGTGGGAAATCCAAAACACAAGTTGATTACATAATGACAGATAGAAGGAACCTAAAACAAGTTAAAGAATGCAAAGTTATTTCGGGCGAACCACTAACATCACAGCATAGACTTTTTTTGGCAGCTTTAAAACTCTCACGTCAAATTAAGTATAAAATACCAAGATTAGAGCGAATAAAATGGCGAGAACTTGTCTCAGAAAAAGGGTGCGACTTTGAAAATTCAATAAGTGATTATTTGGATAACAACTCTACATCAAGCGACTCCCCGCTATAGCCTGGTCAAAATTTTAAAGATTCTGTATCACCCAAGCCTAACGATAAAGATGCCAAATGGTGGAACGACAACACTAAAAACACCGTGTCCGAAAAGAAACGCCTGTTCAAAAATGGCAAGAAACTAGCTCAGAGGAAGACAAACTAGAGTTCAAAGAGGCGAAAAAGAAAGCTAGAAGATCAGTTGCAATCGAGAAGGAAACTGCGGAGTTAGATTTATATCAGCAGCTGAAATTAGCCACGGATAGACAAGGCATAATAACACGAAGGATTTTAAGACTACAAAGTACATCAAGGACAGTAAAGGCACATGACTCACTTCGGATAAAGATATTTGCAAAAGGTGGTATGAGTACTACTATAGACTCCTAAATGAGGAATTCCCTAGACAGGCTGAAGTCGAAGAACCCAGAATGCAAGGACCCGTAAATCAAATCACCATCACAGAAGTCAAAAAGGCTATTCTGAAAATGAAAATACGACCCGCAGACACAGTCTGCGGGCCGGATGACATACCAACCGAACTCTGGAAGTCTCTGAAAACAAGTGGGGAAGTCTGGCTGACAAACTTGTTTAACAACATCTTAACGAACGAGCGTATTAATGCCAGATGCCTGGAGGAAAAGTATACTTGTTCCATTTTATAAAAATAATAGAGACGTTGGAGAGTGCGGGAACTTTCGGGGCATAAAACTCACCTCACACACCCTTAAAATCTGGGAAAGAGTGCTCAGCGAACGCCTAACATCTATAATCTCGCTAACGGAAAACCAGTTTGGTTTTGCACCGGGAAAGGGAATCATGGACGCAATTCATGCCGTAAGACTGGTTATGGAAAAAGCGAAAGAAAACGATCAAAACCTGTGGATGATATTTATAGACCTGGAAAAAGCCTTTGACTGTGTACCGAGGGCAGTGATATGGCAGGCACTCAGAGCGCACAGCGTACCTGAATGCTACATTCGCATAATTAAAGACATGTACAACGATGTTCAAACTAGCGTTAGAAGCCCAGCCGGTCTATATGACAGCTTTAACATAAAAGTTGGCGTCCATCAAGGTAGTGCACTGAGTCCTTTGTTATTTAACGTGGTCATGATTTACCTAACGCGAAAAAACCAACTCCATTTAATCTGTTGTATGCGGACGACGTAGTCCGCATACAACAGACACCTGGAAAGATGGAGAGAGTCGCTCGAACAAAATGGCCTACGTATTAGCAGGACAAAAACGGAATTCATATTCTGCAACATCAATTCCCATGCTCCATTAAATCCTGTCATCACGCTCAATGGCACGGCTCTCCCTAGGGTTAAGACCTTTAAGTACCTGGGCTCAGTTCTCTCCGAGGATGGCTTTATAGAAGCAGGCATCATACAGAGAACGAAATCTGGATGGATGAAGTGGCGTACTCTAACGGGGGTGCTATGCGACTCCAAGATGCCAGTAAGAACAAAAGGCAAGGTGTACAAAACGGCAGTACGACCAGCACTGTTGTACGGTAGTGAAGTTTGGGCAGTCAAAAAAAAAAAGCTTCACACCACTGAAATGCGTATGCTGACATGGACGGGTGGAGTAACACTCAAGGACAGAGTACGCAATGAACACATTAGGGGAAGTTTTAAAGTTGCACCTATCACTGACAAGATGTCCGAATCAAGGCTAAGATGGTATGGACAAGTGATGCGAAGGCCCGATGATTATGTTGTGAAAAAGTGCCTTTCCATGGCTACTAAAAAAAGGGGTAGGGGAAGACCGCAAACCACGTGGATGACAAATGTCCAAAAGGACATGAGAAGCCTCAATGTGAACATTGAAGACACCAAACAAAGAACAACATGGCGCCGCGTGATAAAGAAAGCCGACCCCGTGTAACGGGATAAGGCGAGGCTAAAGAAAGAAGAGATTTTCTTTTTTGTAAAACTTAAGGGGAAGATTTATAAAACAACTAGCTTCCGCCCGCGGCTTCGCCCGCGTGAAAAGTATGATTATAAATTTGAGTGGTATTTCTAGAGAGTAGCAAGTTAAAAAAACACTGTAGGAATCAAATCCAAAGTCAGTTATTCAAATTAGGCTGCGAGCCAGAACTTTTTGAACGTCTAAGTTCTACATAAAGACAGTCCCAAAACTCCTGCCCTTCACTTACCTTTTAAGTATCTTGCCCGTGACTCCGTCTGCGTAGACATCTGGATTGGGTCCAAACATTTGTGAAAGATTAAATGTTATAGTGTGGCCATTAGTGCTGTGCACTTCCTGAGGTATGCGCGGCGAGGTGGGAGGCGAAGAAAAAAGTGCATGAATTCACATGAGATCGATACATGTCGGACAGATCTTACGATATCAGTTTGCATTTCTAAGGCAAGACTTGTGGCGGGGCGGAGGCTATCTATCTGTAATATATTATACTTACTTAGTTGATTAAAATTTAACCCAAATATACTCATATTTTATTAAAAATATACTGGTGACAAATAAGAACTAAACTTATAATTCAAAGCAGGACTTGTTTTATTGAACATTTTTTATATTTACAAACAATTATATATTCTAACGAAAGTTATTCTGACATAGATTCTGTTTCAACTTCATCTTCCATTTCGTCATCATCTTCATCTTCCACTTCGCCACCGGAACTTGAATCAGAGTCTTGCAAATTTATTATGAATGAATCGATAACATTATCGAACCTACTATCGCGACTCCAGTAATCATTTTCATTTTTCTGGACATGATCGTCGCATCTCTGCCATTTCTCCGCCGTGAATTCCGAAAACAATTTATCCAGTAAGATTATCTTTTCGTCTAGAGAAGAATTAATATAGTTTTGGGCTATGTTGTTTTTATTATCAGCCCAGACCAACTCAATTGGATTTAAATCTGGATGATACGGAGGTAAACGCAGAACAGTGTGTGGACACACTGTTCTTTCAGGAGTTCGTCAATTCTATACACGGGTTCTTTTTGTGTATTTTTGTTATGAAGTAGCAGTTGAGCCTTTATCATGGTTCCTGAAAATTCTACATTATGGCGTAGCAACCAATTCTGCATTTCACTTTTGAGGCTTGATATAGTTGGTTTCTTCTCAACCTGAACGCTGTGGTAAGACGCGTTGTCCATTACAACCACAGAATTCGGCAGCAACTTATCTTTTAACTTTTCATCTACCCACTTATAAAAAGTAGGTCCGCTCATATCTCCATGATAGTCACCGGTTCTAGCATCTGACTTGAATATAGTCAATGCATCATCCACTAAGCCATTTCGACACCCAGCGTGGAGAATTACCAATCGCCGTCCTTTCCCAATATCAGCATGAATTCCGGGTTCTGACGATGATTGCCAACATTGCATGGTGACTGGCGTTGATGTATGTTTCATCAAGAAAATATATGTTGCGGTTTTGCGTTCTGTAATTTCTGATTTGTGTAAGATATTTTTTCCGCCACACTGTAATATTAGGCTGCTCTATAAGGAGATGTCTCTTTGATTTGCATTTTTTGAAACGGTAGCCCATTTTGTGTAAAAGCTGTCTTAAATATTCCCGTCCACAATTCAATATGCCATCCTGTCTCAAACTTTATAGTAACTTACGGACACTTTGTATTTTTTTTTCAACTTCGTAAAACTGATGAATTTTTCTTCTGATAACTCCAAGGTCAAAATCATCCACATCGTGTTTTTTCTTTAGAACTTTTGGTTTTTTTGGCGATTGAAATTTTAATTGACTTGAATTTTCAATTGATAAATAACCCGCAGAAATCACATTATGCACGGTTCTTTTGCTGTACCCCGTAGCCTCCGCAACGATTTTGGCAATATTCACATCATTTTTAAATTCAAAGCTTTCTTTGTCTGCTTTTCTTTTCTTAAAATATTCAGCCACCTTAAAAATGACAGTCTTCATATCACGAGATAACGCACGACCCATCTTTGAATATTTATCTCATGTGCGTCTGACATAGACAGTCCGATACAGATGACACTACCTGCCGTCACGAGCGTTGACGGCGCACTGACAGAGCGCAGCAGCCGATTCTCCCCCCCGTCTCGCCGCGCGCATACCTCAGGGAGTGCACAGCACTAATGGCCACACTATAGTACGGGCTAGGATCATGATAAATTAGAATTTCATACATTCGCAGGGCTTACCAAAGTTGGACAGCGATTTTTTGCTTTAGGCCGAACACCTCTATGGACTGCTTGCGTTTGTATCTACGTTTGACGACGAAGTTTTGTTGTTTATGTTAAATTAACTTTTTCATGATTTTGGCACCCTGATAGTTTCCCTGCGGCTTCATCCGCGTGCAGGTCTGAAATTTCTCTTCTTCATGATTCTGTTTTCCTGGTAGTTTAAGAATCTATACCGCTCAGGATTCCAGCCCCGAAAATACTTATTCAAGATGTTACCTCTTATGATCCCAGCCTCGGAATACTTTATGTGATTCTGATCTCCTGGTAGTGCGAGAATTTATACCGCTCGGAAATTTCACTTCTTCACGATTCTGTTCTCCTGGTAATTTGTAAATCTTTCTCTACCTCTTACGATTCCTGCCCCGGAATACTTTTTGTGTTTCTGGTCTCCTGGTAGTTTGTGAGTAGTCTTTATCGCTCATGATTTCAGTCCTCGAAATTTTTCTCCTCATGTTTCTGGTCTCCTGGTAATTTGTAAATCTCTCCCCTAATACCAGCCCCTGAATAGTTTTTGTTATTCTGATCTTCTGGAAGTTTGTTAATCTATACCGCTCAGGATTCCACCCCCCTGGTAGTTTGAGAATCTATACCGTTCATGATTTCAGCCCCGGAATACTTTTTGTGTTTCTGGTCTCCTGGTATTTTGTGAATCTATACCGCTTAGGATTTTAGCCCCAAAAACTCTGATTCACGACTCTGGGTCTCCTGGTAGTTTTAGAATCTATACCTCTCATGATTCCAGCCCCGAAATTACGTCTTCATCATTCTGGTCGCCTGGTAATTTTGTGTTGTGAATCTATACCGCTTTGGATTTAAGCCCCAAAAATACTGGTTCACGACTCTAGTCTCCTGGTAGTTAGAGGATCTATACCTCTCGTGATTCCAGCCCCGGAAACACTTCTTCGTGATTCTGGTCTCCTGGTACTTTGTGAGTCTTTACCGCTCATGATTCCTGCCCTGGAAATACTTCTCATGTTTCTGGTCTCCTGGTACTTCAGCCTGACTTTGGATTTCTACTTCCACCTCAGCCATCGCTAAGTCTTGTCATTTACCGGGATAAAAAGTAGCCTATGTGTTAATCCAGGCTATGACCTACCTGTGTGCAAAATTTAATTGAAATCCCTTCAGCCGTTTTTGCGATACCTTCAGCCAAACATACAAACAAACATACAAACTTTCGCATTTATAATATTAGCAGGATGGTCAGACATGCTGTCTTGTATGGTTCAGAATGTTGGGCCACAAAAGGGATGAATGAAAAGCAATTGCATGTAGCTGAGATGAGAATGCTAAGAGCGATGTGTGGTGTTACGCGCATGGATAGAATTAGGAATGAGTATATAAGAGGAAGTCTGAAAGTGGCACCGCTGACTGAAAAGTTGTGTGGAAATCAGTTGTCGTGGTATGGGCTGTGATGCGGAGGAATGAAGAAAGTTTCGTGAGGAAAGTCTTGTGTATGGATGTGGATGGCTATAAGAGTAGGGAAAGGCCAAAGAAACGATGGTTGGACAGTGTGAAAGAGGATATGGGTAAAAAGGGGGTGACTACAGAGATGACGACTAATAGAGGAGTATGGAAGAAAAAGACATGTTGCGCCGACCCCAAATAAATTGGGATACGGGCAGGAGAATGATGACAGTCGAACATAGAACCTCCTCCTTTTTCGAAAGTCGGTTAAAAAGTCTGACTCGCCTTCCCGCTCCACCCAGAGCGGGAGAAGTCATTGGATGATTTAACACCAAAAAAAAAACGGGTTCCCATAGTAAAATTTGTTCGTAATGATGAGTATTGTCAGTGTTTTCATTTATTGTTGTATTGTCATCTCCACCTTGTTTTTTTTTTTTTTTTTTGGGGGGGTGGGAAATCATCTTATGACTCTTTCCGCTCTGGGGTGGAGCGGAAGGGCGTGTCAGACTCTTACTGACTAAAACCCACCCCTGTTCCTCCCTGCCCTACGCGCCCGGGGGCGAGGTAACTCTTTCGAATTTATCCTCCACCCCCGGGCAGGCACTGGCCGTGGCAGGCCCCGTCCTTTGCTGACAACTCTTTGAGGCGCGCGTGGAACACTACGCGCCGTCGACTCTCGGGCCTGGTGCTGATCGGACGGCGAGTTACCCGCTACTCGCCGTCCGCAGGCCCGGGTCTACGGTGGCCGGAGATCGTCTCGCAGCCCCCGGCGTCTCCTGCGACGGCTGCTGCTGGAGGCGCTAGGGCGACTCGGTCTCTGTTGAGTCTCCCTAACGTGTGCCGCCTCCCTCTTCGCGAGCATTACTGCTTCGCAGAAGTTGGAGACGGCCCCCCATTCCCTCTCACTCCGTACCATGGCCTGAACCAGGGCACGGCGCGAGAGGTCGCTGCCGCCTATCGCATCCACGAGGACACGGCGGTGTTCTGCCCAGGCGGGGCAAACCTCCACCGTATGCTCCACCGTGTCCACGGGGCGATCCTCGCAGTGGAAACACGCAGGGGTCACCTCCGCCTTGATCCGACACAGGTACCTCCCGAAACAGCCATGTCCGGTGAGCACCTGCGTCAGGCGGAAGGTGAGGGCGCCATGGCGCCTCTCCAGCCACTCCTCAAAGAGGGGCACTACCGCCTCGATGGTGGCGTGCCCAGCGCTGGGTTGCGACAGTCGCTCTCTCCATGTCACCATGAGATCCTGCCGGAGCTCTGTCCGCCGAGCCGCGAGTTGTCGCGGCAGCGGAGTTTCGCCCCGGCGTTTAGCCTCCTCGCGCCACTCGTACAGGTGCGTGAGGATTTTTGCCTCCAGATCCCACGGTGACAGTCCGGCAAGGAGGCTCGCCGCCTCACGGGAGATCGTGCAGTATCCGCGGATGATGCGTATGGCCATGACCCTCTGGGCCGCGTTCATTTGGCGCGTTGACCGCTGCGTCAACGAACGCGCCCACACCGGTGCCCCGTAGAGGGCCATGGACCGCACAATCCCCGCGTAGAGCCTCCGGCAGGAGGCGTTTGGCCCCTTCAGATTGGGTAGGAGCCGCTTTAAGGCGGCCCCGGCCCTGTCCAGTCTGGGAGCCAAACGTCGAAAATGCTCGACGAAGTTCCACCGGCTGTCGAGGACGAGTCCCAGGTACTTCATCGTACCCTCGACGCCGATGCGAACCCCTCCTACCGTGATCTGGGAACCCGCCGGTGGCTCGTTCCGATAGCCATGAAAGCACATGGCCTCGGACTTGTGCAATGCCACCTCGAGTCCCAGTTGCCGGATCCTCCCTATGACTGTCGCAACCCCGCGTGTCATACGGTCGGCCGCCGCCTCGTGCGACCACCCCTGCGCTAAGACTAGCGTGTCGTCAGCGTAGCACACTACGCTGACGCCAATGGGGACCTTGTATAGGTAAACAGATCCGAATCTATCCATATAAATAATCACAAATACGAATCGAACATGACTAACTGCACAAACACCCTTAGTGTTTTGTACAGTCAATCCTAGTTACGTTAGCTTATAATATATATATATATATATATGTGTGTGTGTGTAACTTACATATTATGTAGAAATATTTACAACTAGCTTTTGCCAGCGAATTCGCCTTAGTAAATGTAGAAAATTAAAATTTCCCATGCCCTAATCAGGGCATGGACTACTCGTGTTCCATTGATTAAAAACATTCAAACATGGCACTTGTCCCACTGCCAACGATGAGCGAGTAGCGAGTAGAGCTTCAAACTAAGAATTAGTGAGCAGCGAGAGTGTAGTACCGATAGTTTTGTCGCACTACTCGCTCGGGTTGGTCTCTCGGCGTTAGTTCTGATCGCTAATCGAGCATCGCTGAGCGAGTAAGCTTTGATGTCTCTTGTCGCTCAGCGACAAACTTGTGGAGTAAGTCCTCGCCGGCAGTGTGAACAGTCAGCGATCAACTGTTAATATATGCATCTCTTTGCTGCCTAGATGATCTCTTTTGTTAACACGGAATGTATATCTATTGTACGTTTCGTGAGCGTCAAAATAGCCGATAGTTAGTCGGTTCGTCGCATGGTCCCTCGGTGGGACAACTGCCTAAAAATATTTATAGTAGTGTCCGACCGAAACACGATTTTTAGCCGAAACCGTAACCGAATCAAATTCAAACTCAAATTTATTTCAAATAAACCATTTACTGGCACTTTTGAATTGTCATAAATCGGTCAGTAAGAAAGATGAAGCTAATTGCACATTCCAAGGCGTAGATCTCTATGGAGAAGAACGTGCAAGAAACTCCATGGACACTCTTTTAAACCATGTTATGTACGAGTATTACAAAAATCTTGGTTATATTATATAGGTAGGTAGGTGTTTTTCGGATGCGGCGAACGAACAGAAAATATGGCAGATTTTCTTTTAATTGTCTTGAAAAAGTTTTCAGACCAGTGAAAAAGCAGACCTTACTTTAATAAAAAAAAAACATACTAAATTAATAAATAAAACGATGACTACACACAGACGAACGAGACAGACAGTTTATAGGTCTATATTACATGGCTCAATGAAGCTCGTTTCGGTCGAGGCTGGCTCGAAGCTTTGGGATAAAAAAAGAATTTTGAAAATCAGTCCACAACTGACGGAGAAATCGGCGGACATACATAAGAACCTCCTTCTTTTTCGAAAGTCGGTAAAAAATGAAGACGATACAGTGTCTTGTTTCGCATGACGTCACACTTGAATTAAAATTGTACCACTTTTTACTCAAAAGCATGGACGCATAAAAACTCAAAAGTGACGTAAACAAGCTCCTGAACTTTGGTGCGTTTTGTCATTGTCATTTTTTATTGATTTGATAAAGCAAAAAACACTTGTCCAATATTTTTTGATAATCTAACTCACGGATTAAATAGAAATGTAACTTTTTACCCTGGAATCACCCCTATTGGTGACATGTTTCACATACTTATTCTAAATTATATATATATATTTCTTTTTTTTTTCAGATTAAGTGGGGTGCTTGCTACTTAACACTGGCCGGTAACGTCATAGTGTACCTCACAATTCTTGGCTTCTTCACCATCTTTGACATGGACGACTCCGACTACACGATGTGGTGAGAAATCTAAATGTTGTTGCAACATGAATGGACGATCTTAAGCAAATATATTGTATCGTAAGACAATGTTGTGGTTCTGTTTATGATTAAGTCTGATAATGATACTGATAGTGTAACACTGAAGGTGGTCTATGCAAATGATGTTAACAACATTCTTTCTTTAAATTTATGAATAATGAAGTTAAGGAACATCTGTTATTTTACAGGGTGTAACGGAAAGGTGTGGTCATGTTTTAGATACTTTGCTTCTACCCATCGAAATGAAGAACTTTCTCCAAGGAAGTCGTAGACAATTCCCCGGGCCCTCCCATACAAATTTTGGTCAGCTGATCATAATAGGGTATTACACCCATTTTTGAAAAGTGTCTCAATTAGATTCTATAATGCTATAAATTTAAATAGATAAATCACTAAAAAAGACAAATAAAATTTCTATTCAATCGATAACTGCCCTAAAAATGCATTTAAATTTTAAAATTTCGCGCGTAATTTGACGAAAATGCTGGACGCCATATTGCTCTATGGTCATGACGTCAGTTGGCTGTGTAAATAAAAGTACAAAGCCTTTTAGCGCTGCTCACTTGACAGTTGACACTGTCTTTTTAGTTGACACAGCCGTTTGACGTATGACATAGCGGCTACATTTTAATGGTGTTAAAAAACAGATTAAAAAAACTGAAAAACTTTGAACTGAATTTTATAATTTATTTTGTTATTTTATGAACTAAAACACGCTAACACTAATATATTTTTTCTTATATATATAGACTAAAATACCCTATTTTGTATGGAAAGCCCAAAATTTTATTTTTTAAATTCTACTATGTCATTGGATGGGAAGTTGTTAATTTCCATGGGCAGATGCAGTTTTTAAAATATGATCACTCCTTTCCGTAACATTCCGTATTGTCCAGTATTTGGAGTAGTTTATATGCGCTCATAGGAATATTTAAAATTGTCATTGGTAATGGTTTTATTGTGATGGCTCGTATCTGCAATTTGTTTTAATGCAATGGCTATGGCTCGATTTATTGGCTCTGCTGTTTAATTCTGTTTGTGAACGACGTATCAATAGTAGGTTGGTTTGTGGGGTGCAGCGTGAATAAAACATTTATGTACAATCAAAGACAATATAACTATTTTTAATTATAATATTTATATTTTTCGCAGTTACGAACTATCACCTATATTCGAGTACTGATATTACTATATGGATTATACTTTTATTCCTTATAAATCAAAATAATTTATGTAATTTTTATAATATAACGTATGTTACTCACGTATTTAACAACAATTCTATTTGTTAATATTTAAACTTGGATTAAGAGAAATTTTAGTGTAAGATATAATTGGAGATATTTTTTTATCATTAACTGAACTTCAGAACAACTTTCAGCAAAGTTAAAAGAAATTAAAATGAGCTTGAATTACATAAATATTTTAATCTCATAAATAAGGCTTGTTGGCTATGCATACCATTGTTTAGGATTATTAGTTCTTTTTAATGCCTGCGGCTAAGAATCATCGGCTAATCATTATAATGTAGTGTTCTGTACCCTGAAATACAGTGGAGTGTGAATTTGTAACATTTGCCTTGTAATTAAGAGAAAACGAAGATTATCTGGATCTGGGATACATAACCTTCGCCTAAAGCTCATTTCAGACTACGCTATAATATAATAGCATATAGTTCATAGCACAAGAATATCGCTCACCATACATTTATATAGAACGCGTTCACATTTTGCTATACTATATATTATTGGCTTGCTTATACGCTATGAAATTGAGCAATACACTAAGTTATGATCGCGCGGCGCTCTCCTCGGCACGCCCCGTAATCCAGACAAACGAACCGACACGTCTGGAGACACGAGCCTGTGGATACGAGTGACAGAGATTTACTGTTGTTGTCTTTATCGTATTTTTTTTATGGTGGATCTAGACTGCAAAATGGAACACTTGCCATATAGCATATATTTGCTTGCGATTATGTCGCATAATGTGAACGCAATGCCATATAGTATAGCTGTTTAGCTATTAATGTTGTACTATATAGCAGAATAGTATAGCGTAGTCTGAAATGAGCTTTACTGATGTTGCCTTAAGCAAAAGTGCCGTTATCTGATTGGTCGGGTTTTCTTTTTTTATCACACGGTAATCAACCAAAAAATTTCTACTGATCTGTGTAAGCAGTATTTTTCTACTATCACTAGATTCCAAAATAAATAAATAAAATCACCGTTAATTTATTTTTATTTCTATGTAATATAACGCTGCTTAAATACGTAATTATTATCTAACTTAATTATTCTTTCTAATTTTTGCTGCTGAAATTTTTAGTTACGCACAAAAACGTAACTCAAAATATGATTTTATCAGATAACGGCATTATACCTTGTGGAGATTGGAAAGTATGAATTTGAGATTTATTGATAGCATTTGTAGGTAATAAGTTTGCTATCTTAAATTACTAGGCAGAGGTCAGCGGCAGAAGGCTGTGTGCCACTGATTGGGGTAGTAAACATTTTAAAATATGCGGTGATTTTGCATACCAACACTCAATAAAGACAAAAAAACGTTAATATAGTGCGTCAAGTTATTCGAGTTAAACGTGTATTTGTTGTGCTATTTGATAAAAGGCTGAAAACAAAATGTTACGCATTGCACTTCGTGTTTTGCTAACTTAGACATGCCGCTGTTTGGTGTAATAACGCGTAATGTAATGTGAATAACATCCCAAAATCATTCCACTGTGACTCCATAATACTTTAATAAATACAGGAACCTTTTGGTGCAACAAAAATGTCTAAACAATAAATTGGTTGAGGTAAGTTTAGTAAAAATAAATCTTAAATTACTTAAAAAATTCGAAAACTTGTAACATTCATGTCTTCAAACATTTGAATTTGTTACATTCCTGTAATGTAAATTATGTAAATATAGCATTAGTATCCGGTCACAATAAATCAGCTGCTTTGTAAAATATTGTTGTTTCTTTATTTCCACGCCTTCTTTCCCTTTTTCAGGGTTCCGTACCGCAAAAGGAAAAAACGGAACCCTTATATGATCACTTTGTTGTCCGTCTGTCTGTCTGTCTGTCAAGACCCTATTTCTCAGGAACGCGTGGAGGTATCAAGCTGAAATTTATCAAATACTCAGTCCCTTGGAGCTGTGAAAAAATCAAACTTCTAAGCCAATCAAAAGATACAGCCGTTTACGCTGCAAATTTTCGCCACTCTCAAAGGAATCAAAACCTACAGGGTACTTCCTGTGACCTCAGAATCTTGAATTTGGTACGAAGCAACGTCTTATAGCACTGATAAAGGAAAAATTACGAAAACATGGTATTCTTAATAATTTTAAACTTACTACGTATTACTAATAACAAAAATACCTACAGGTTTGTACGGAACCTTCGGTGCGCGAGTCCGACTCGCACTTGGCCGGTTTTTTATCGTTTGGAAATGCTCATGGTTGTTCTCCGCAGGGGTCTGTCAGACTTACTGACTAAAACCACACTGTTCTGCAGCTACCTTTGGGCCGAAACGCATCCCCGCTTCATCACGCTTCCCCGGCTAGGTATTGGGTCTAGGACCCTGTCAACGCCTTTGTTCCCTTTGTTTGCTAAATCAAGTTGCAAGTGTTTGCTTATGATGGTAAAGCAACGTCGTTTGCTGAAGTGCTGCGACGGAAGCTCTTGAAGCTCTGTCTCAACTGATGTAATTGTACACGCAATGTATGCAAGCCAACCCGGGCCTGCGGACGGCGAGTAGTGGGTAACTCGCCGTCCGATCAGCACCAGGCCCGAGAGTCGACGGCGCGTAGTGTTCCACGCGCGCCTCAAAGAGTTGTCAGCAAAGGGAAGGGGCCTGCCACGGTCGATGCCTGCCCGGGGGTGGAGGATAAATTCGAAAGAGTTAACTCGCCCCCGGGCACTCGAGGCAGAGAGGAACAGGGGTGGGTTTTAGTCAGTAAGAGTCTGACACGCCCTTCCGCTCCACTCTAGAGCGGAAGAAGTCATAGGATGATTTCCCACCCCCCAAAAAAAATTTAATGAAATATAATTATGTTTATGTAAGTACTAGCTTCAGCCAGCGGCTTCGTCCGCGTGGCTTTAGTGCCCCCGTTATAAATTATAGCCTATAATTATGTTATTCTGTTATACAAGCTATATTACTGTAGTTTCATCAAAATCCGTTCAGTAGTTTTCGCGTGAAAGAGTAACAAACATTTATACATTCTCACAAATTTTCCCATTTATAATAATAATAAATTTGTAGTGGTTACCTTGTACCTTTATATTTTATTAAATTAGGGTACCTGTCACGCCTTGATGAGTTACAAAAACTATACCAATATAGTTGTTATAGCTCACCAAGAAGTTACCCTAATTTTATAAATAAACTGAGGTACGTGACCCTACACGCCCATCCAAATCGCCGACGTGCAAAAACTTTTTTTCAAAAATAGAACCGACTTCCAAAAAAGAAAACAAACCTTCGAAATTAAAGTTATTTTGCCTTTTTTTTTTGTAAAAAAGATTTTTTCACTTTTTAGTTGTGGCTCCCCAAAAGACAAACCTTCGCAATAATCGCGAGTCATTTGCTGTTAGTTATTGACCGAAGATTTCGTACCTATTTAATCTTCGCGAGTTTGACAGGTCGCGCGTCAGGATAACGTTTCGTTTCGTTGAATAACGAAAATCCCATCCAAATCGGATCAGTAGGTTTCGAGCAAATCACGGACAAATAAGCATACATACATACGGGTCGAATACAGAACCTCCTTTTTTTAAGTCGTATAAATAGAATATTTAGCGTTGCCAGGCGTCCGAAAGCCGGACACAGGCTTTTTGGTTGCATGTGCGGCCAAAGTTGACGGTGCCCGGCTGGCTTTTGTTAGGCTTTTAAAATTAAGGGCGTCCAAGCAAAAACTAGGCTTTATCATTTAAGGGCGCATAAGTGGCGCCCTCATTTAATAAAAAATCGTGTCTTTGCAAGGAAAATAAAGATTAAAGGATCCTATGTTGTGTTTGTTACTAAGATAAGGTATTTTTACGTTGTTAAAACAGGACTCAAAAGGTTTCGTATCCAAAGTAGTAAGCAAAAGTACCAAAAACGGCCGTTTTTGACACTTTTGATTACTACTTTGGATAAGAAACATTTTGAGTCCTATTTTAACAACGCAAAAATACCTTATCCTATTTGTAACAAACGCAACATGTGATTCTTTAATATTTTTTTTTTCTACGCTTTGCTACGATTTTTTATTCAATGAGGGCGCCACTTGGCGGCTATATGCGACTTAACATAAATCTAATGAATTATGGTCAAATTGTGGGCGTCCAAGCAAAAAGGGTCCAGTAGTGTGGTATTAAGTTTAGATTAGATTCGGTATCTAGAATATTCAACTGATATGTAATAAGTATTGATTAAAAAAATATTCAAAAACGGGTACATTTTTTTTAATCAGACATTCACACTTAAATCTCCGAAAACGCTTGATTTGAGAAAAAGCATAAAAATGTTTTTCTCAAATCAAGCTTTTTCGAAGAGCATACGGTGGAGTTCTGCCCCGCTTGGGCGGAGGTGGAACGGGTGAGGAGACTCAACGGAGTAGCCTTCACGCACCCAGCCCCAGCCGCCGCAGGAGACGCCCTCGGCGTCGGGGGTCACGAGACGATCTCCGGCCACCGTAGACGCGGGCCTGCGGACGGCGAGTAATGGGATGGGTAGCTCGCCGTCCGATCAGCTCCAGGCCCTAAAGTTGACGGCGCGTAGTGTTCCACGCGCGCCTCAAAGAGATGTCAGCAACTACTGACGGGGCCCGTCATGGCCGATGCATGCATGCCAAGAGGTCGCATATAAATTCGTAACAGAGTTACCGCACTCCTGGGCACTTAGGCAAGGAAGAAACAGGCGTGGGTTTTGGTCAAAAAAAGTTTGACACGCCCTCCCGCTCCACCCAGAGCGCGAGAAGTCATTGGATGATTTCCAACGCCCAAAAAAAAAAAATCGGCAAACTGAAAGTGTTGTGTATTTCACGAACGAACTAGGTCGTTAGAGCGCTCTTACGGACGAACTACGCGAATTAAATCCCAAATCCGTCACTCTTTAGTTCGTTAGTTCATACGATATGACCGACTTGATTGTAGCAACAACGGGAGTGAGCGAACACCGACCGAGGTAATCTCATCTCTACTACCGCACACTCACTCACTGCACATGCGCTTCCCCTCGTTTGTGCAGTTGTCTGGTCTGTGGAACTAGCAAAGCGATTATAGAATGATCTGCCTTTCTCTGCTTTGAGTCAGGAGCTGAAGAACTAAAAGAGCGACCTAGTTCGCTACGAAGCCGCGAACTAAACTGAGCATTCCAGCTCGTGAACTACTATGCTCAAGACTACAAACTGAAAGAAAGTAGAATATACATGGGTATAAAGTTCAGAATTGCTAAACAATTATCGTGGCTAAAGTATAAGTTACCTACCGACTCAACTATTGGCACCCAGACTTCGAAATAAATTTACAGTGAACTGCAGAACACAAGCAAAAAACCATCGAAGTATGCGACTTTCCATACATTTAGTTTTCATAGCACTAAGAAAACTATGTTATGTGTCTTATACCATTCCGTAACCATTGACAGAGCGCTATTTACGTTATAAAATCTTGTCTATTCTTATCTACTTTATATAATTATAAGAGAGGTACCTATCATCGGCAAACAGTACTATGTCACAGATACCGAGAAAGTATGGTAAATCATAATACCTACACCAAAAACAAGAATGGTCCCAATATCGAACCTTGAGGCACACCTAATTGAACGTAGCCCGGAAGACTTTGACTATGACTTTTGACCATTAATATCTACACATTAGAGCGGACTCGCGAACGAAGGGTTCCGTACCATTATCTATAATAACGGCAAAAAATCACGTTTGTTGTACAAATAACCAAACGTGATTTTTTTGCCGTTTTTATAGAAGTCCGCCGTCCCTCCGGACCTGTCTATGGGGGCTGGAAAAGGGCGTTGTCCGCCCTCCGCCGACGCGCGGTACGCCTGCTGCGGATCGGGAGAGTGGCCACGGCCTCCCTCTCCCTCTCCGCAGCCTCCTTCTGCGAAATTACGGCTTCAAAGAAGGAGATCACCGCATCCCACGACTCGGCGCTGCCGACCATCGAACGTGCGACGGCTGGCAGCGACAGGTCGGGGCCCACTTCGGATACGAGGGCACGGCGCTGCTCCTCCCATGCGGCACACTCTGCCAGTGTGTGCTGTGCCCAAACCCCCCCTTTTTTATGGGGTGGTGGAAAACCATCCAATGACTCCTCCCGCTCTGGGTGGAGCGGGAGGGCGTGTCAGACTCTTACTGACTAAAAACCACCCCTTTCTTCCCTGCCTGAGTGCCCAGGGGTGCGGTAACTCATTTTCAGAATTTATCCGATATCCCTAGGCATATGGGAACCCCCTTAAATATTTATTTCATTCTGTTTTTTAGTATTTGTTGTAATAGCGGCAACAGAAATACTTACATCATCTGTGAAAATTTCAACTGTCTAACTATCACGGTTCATGAGATACAAACTGGTGACAGACGGATAGACAGAAGGATGGGCAGCGGAGTCTTAGTAATAGGGTCCCGTTTTACCGTTTGGGTACAGAACCCTAAAAATGAATCAATTACGTTGAGAGCTTCGTTTTGGAGACCATAATGACGTAGCTTACGCAAAAGCGTAACCTCAGCTCAGCTCAACCATTTTGCAGAGAACCGAATGACCCAACACGCGCCACCATCAGCGAGACATTTGAGTGAGCATCCTACTAATAACCTACGAATTATGAATGTGAAAACAAACGATATGTTTTTAAATAATCACGCCTCAACAGCTGCATGGATGTAGATTAAACATTGCACACGAGTAGGCCATAGATGGTACAGACTGTTGTCAACATTATCTAACCCACCCTAAAATCAAACGACTTTGGACCCTCTGCCTGTAATATTAAGGTTTATTTAATTTATATGAGCCTACCAGACAAGTGCTCGAGGACTCGATGAACAAAAATACAATAATAACACAGACACGCAAATTTGATCTTTAACACGTAACGTTAAGGTAAACCCACCCAACATAGTCGGAGCCACCGGCATTATATATGTTTTTGTTAAGCTATTTTAATCATTATCTTGTTAACATTAAAGTTGAAATGCTTTTAAGTCACACTACATAATTACAACCCAATCTTTAATTTCGCGTATTCCCAACAAGTTCTTGTCGCTTAGCGGTTTGATGCTGGATTGACGACAAACAGCATGTGGGTTCGAAAACACAGTCCACCTATACATCAGTTTCTTTTTTAATTTTGTTTCATTTCTACAATATTGCTTGCAATATTAAAGAACGACCAATATGATTTCGCCTAATAACTTATCTTGTAAACGGGTGGGTAATTTAAAAAACTTTAAGTTCACAGAATTTATATTTACCAAGAATGGTTGAATACGAAGTAAAACATATTTACTTCGTGAGGTAGATCATAAATTCATCTAAGTAACAAAAGTTACACTACGCCTAATAGCAGTGACTGCGCACACACATTTGTAAATCGTTTAACTCGTTAAGTATTTTTAAGCAATTTGCTGTAATAAAGCATCATGTCGCAACTTGACGACTATACCAAACATAAAATAATATTTTTACATTAGCAGAATGTACATATATATATATGTACATCCACTCCTTACAAGTTACATACACGGTTCCAAAAAAATTATTTTTGTTTTAGAGAAATACGGTCAGGCTATTTCTAAGACGTTATGGAGACAATGGAAATGTTCAGCGGATTCGTCCAGAAGCAAAAGCCATTAAGTATAGTCCCGAATTCGAACGCCACCGGGCTATTGTTTCAAGCCACATTGAAAATTCATTTTTGCCCATTCGCGCAACCGCAATAAACCACAATATTTCAGTGGAAACAGTGAGAAGGCATTTACACGTTGCTGGGATAAAGAATTATAAACTGGCTCAGAATTTGCATTGCATTGACACCTGCTCATCGTGCAGAAAGGGTCCGTTTTGCCCAGGAATATTTAAATTTTAATTGAGAAGAAAATGTTGTGATCTTCACTGATGAAAAATCATCGGACAAAGATGGACGTAAAATCTTATGGCGGAGGAAAGGAGAACGTTACAACGAGAAGTGCTTGCTACCTTGTAGAACAAGCGATAGAATAACCCTGGGCTACTGGGGCTGGATGTCGTCCATGGGACCTGGTGAATTGGTGGCAGTTGGTTGTAGGTTTAATAGCAGTTTGTATTTGGAGATTCTGCGTGACGTCATGCTGCCGACTGTGCGAATTGCCTATCCAACGTCACATACTTATTTCATGCACGATAACTGCTCCATCCACAGTGCAGGCATTGTGCAGGAATGGTTAGCCGCTCAAGAAGGTGTGACAGTTATTAATTGGCCATCTAAAAGTCCTGATTTGAACCCTATAGAAAATCTATGGGGTCAAATGGTTTTAAATTGGGACACAACGGAAGTGCGAAACAAACACAACTTGGCTGAGGTCGTGACATCGACTTGGGAGCACATGAGAGGCAAAGATTTGTGTTGCAACATGGTGCGCGGTATGCGTAGCCGCTTACAACAAGTTATAGCAGGGGACGGTGCGCCGCTCCACTACTAGTCTCTATCTAGTAGGTATATTTAAACACACCATGTAAGTAAATGCTCAATGGATTGATTGTTAAACCATTAAAATGTTGCAGATTATGTGGTGATGTTATTGTTTTAAATAGATTTTTTCTATTTAAATAACATGTTTATTCACTACATTTAAGCAGCTATAAATTTGTAAAGCATTTCACAGATGAATTCATTTTCTCGATAACAAACTTTTAAGCATAAGCATGCCTTTTTAATGTTTATATAGCATACTAATATAAAAAGTATATTAATTTGGAAATATATGAGCATTTACTTACTTTATCTTACTTAAGTGTTTTAATGAAATAATATACATTTTAAACTTGCAATTTTTTAGTTTTATTTCTATACAAACTGCCCGTTTAAAAAGACAATACCCTACGTCGTCTATTAAAGAAATGTAAAAAAGTGTAATAAAATATCTAAATTTAGGTTAAACTTGGTTTCGAACGTAGACAACGATGAACATCGTACTACCTTAGTGACCACAAGACCAACACAACTCTTCTAAGCCGCATTGAAATTTGATCTTACATGTTATGCTAGAAGCAAAATTCTAAAAAATTTGAACCATATGACGGAGTTATGCCCTAACTTAGGGCATAACTCCATCATATATTGACGGATTTGCGAAATTCTTTTTTTTGTTCAAAAGGGGTAAATAGTCCCATTTAAATTTCATATAGATCTAATGATGGGTTTCGGAGGCAGACAACAGAACTCTTCAAAAATTGACAGCAAATCAACTGCGATTGCTGCGATCGTATGTCTATGAATTGTTCATCATCATCTTTCTGCCCTTATCCCATGTTACTTGGGGTCGGTGCAACACGTTTCTTTCTTCCATTCTGTCCTGTCAGCCGTGTTCTGTTCTGGCATGTCTTCGTGGAGAACCACATTAAGTGTGTCCAAAAAAAGTGCAAAATAACTTCAATTTCGGAAGTCGGTGTCAAATAACGAAGACACAAAACCAACAACACCGACTTCCGAAATTGAACTAATTTTGCACTTTATCTGGAAGTCGGTTCTTATTTTTACATTTAAAAACGTGAGATGTATGCGATTTACGTGGGCGAGGAATGTGTGCGAAAGGCTCGAGCGAAGAATGTGTGCGCGTACAACTGAGTAAAGTCCACTACGCACCCTCGCTCCGCTCCCCACACCACACCTTCACACCTTTTCACAGTTTCGCTACACAACCTCGCGCGGCCTCACACATCTTTACACGTGGAAAAGCTCTCTCGCTTAACTTATTTGCGGTCTGCGCACAAGTATGAAAAAATTACCTCAGGTTTGCGAGCTAAGCTAAACTTAGTATAGCTCTTAATCTTTTTTTTTTGAAGGTGGGAAATCATCAATGACTTCTTCCGCTCTGGGTGTGTTTCATCAGTTGCCTTTGGCGTTCCAGGCCCGATCTGTGTCTTTCAAACAGTCCGGCGACTCTGTTTAGCTCTTAGTTTGCAACCGGCTTCACGGTGGCTGACAAAGTCACTGGATGAGAGTAGCCGAGTCATCTGATGATTTTGCACACTTGAAAAATAAAGTAAGCCGTCGCTGGAGGCCTGGCAGATGTGAAAAATATAAATTGTTTTGTACTGATAATATTCATAAAAGGTAAGTTTATGAAAGGAAATAAATATACCTAAAATCATTTTATATAGTATACTATCGTATAGTTTATTCTTGCACAGCACGAGCAGCCATCTTTTCCTCGTGCAATTTATTTTGTATTTTAAGTAATCACTCCATAGTAGCATTTGAATACCAGCTTTATAATGAATACGAATATTTATTTTTCAACTACCCACTTATTACAAGTTATGTGAAAATATTACCATTTTAAAAAGTTTATGTATAGTCTGTAGTTCTTTACAATAATACAAGAAATAGTTTTGGAATATAAATTCTATATTGAAAGCAAAATAATATCTGTGTAGCAGGATTTGATCTCGAAACTTGTTTTTCTCAGTCTTATACACAGATCACGAGACCAGAATTACTTGAACTTAATCATTAAAATAAGCTATTACACTTGTCATATTATAACAAATAGTTATAAAATATAACCTAATGCTAACGTTTTAAAGATCAAAATTTGCGTGTCTGTATTATTATTGTATTTGTTCATCAAATCCTCGAGCACTTGTCTGATAAGCTCATATAACTTAAATAAACCTTAATGTTACGCGCAGAGGGTCCAAATTCGTATGTTTTTAGGGTGGGTTAGATAATGTTGACAACAGACTGTACTAGTAATACGATAGGTAGGTACCTACTGTTTATCCAATTATGTAGGTACCTACTTTCAGTGTGATAATTTTCGATTTTTACGCGGGTGAAGTCGCTGACAAAAAAAAAGTAGGTAGTAGTTTCACAATTTTATTACCACTATGTACCTCCTGCCTGGCAGATTTTTTTTATTCATAAAATAGTACCTACCTACGAACTTCTGGCACAGTTAGGGTTGTCACCTTTTTATGGAAGATAAATATTGTTTTTTTTAAACAAATTCAAAAACCCTAATTACGTATCTACATAATATGTTTTTTGGAAAATTCAGGAAAATATGTAGAACACATCCATTTTTAACTCGCTATTTATTTTATAGCCATTTCTCCTTTTTTTTGGAAGGCGTGTCACCAATATCAGCATCACTTTCCATCACTTATTAATTAAACGTAGTGCTATTCTGTAAAATCTCACCATGAAAACTTAGGTGAAGTGAACGTGAAGTGGGCTGTCAATCCATACAATCAAGGTGGAATGACAGTTCACTTCACACTCACTCCACTTATGTTTTCACGGTGAGCTGCTAACAGAATCGACCGGAAGAAGTTTTAGTTTAACCAGTAAGCCTGTCAAGGGCCTTAGCGAGTTCAAAGTGCTAGCTCCCCACGTCAGAAATTCTGTGTGTTAGGTTTTCATTTGATCCTTTTTTATAGAAATGAATCATTTTCGAAATAGACAACACATCCTATTAAAAAACTTCAGCAAAGAGTATTTTGCTTACTCTAATACTTTTTCTCTAGTAAATATTTTAAATAACAAAACTAGAGCACGAAAAAAATATGGTGTGGGTGGCAACCCTCCGCACAGTTATCTGAGTTCATTCCAATTTATAACAAAAGTTAAAGGTGGGGGTTGTTAGTAACCCGACAGTGCCTACCATTATAATTTGATTAATATTATTGAGAAAAAAAAAAACAACAATAGTGAATGAATAGTTTAAAAATAGATAGTTACTTGTAATGGAACGTAAATTAATCATCTCCCGATGATTTGACGTTTCTCACACGTCAAAATTCGTGAATCCACAGCGATTGTACCGCACCCAGTAAAGTTTTCCTTCTACTATATTGTAAATTTCTGATTGAGCAGTATTTTGCCAAGATAGTATCATGGGTGATCATTTACCAGCATGTGTTATCGATGTCGGTACGGGCTACACGAAGCTTGGCTTTGCCGGTAACAAGGAACCGCAGTTTATCATTCCGTCAGCCATAGCGATAAAAGAGACTGCGAAAGTTGGCGATCAAAGCACTCGACGTATGACTAAGGCCGTCGAAGACCTCGATTTCTTTATCGGCGATGAAGCGTTCGACGCAACCGGGTATTCAGTGAAGTATCCAGTGCGCCACGGTCTCGTTGAAGATTGGGATCTAATGGAACGTTACATTGAACAGTGTATCTTCAAATACTTGAGAGCGGAGCCAGAAGATCATCATTTCTTGCTCACTGAGCCTCCTCTAAACACGCCCGAGAATAGGGAGTACCTAGCTGAGATTATGTTTGAGTCATTCAATGTGCCTGGTTTGTATATTGCTGTGCAAGCCGTGTTGGCGCTCGCGGCGTCGTGGAAGTCACGCACGTCGGCTGAACGTACTTTCACAGGCATTGTCGTCGACAGTGGAGATGGTGTCACCCACATAGTGCCTGTAGCTGAAGGATATGTCATTGGATCATGTATCAAACATATACCCATTGCCGGTAGAAATATTACCTCATTTATTCAATCTCTACTTCGTGAACGTGAAGTAGGTATCCCACCGGAACAAAGTTTGGAGACTGCAAAGGCTATTAAGGAGAGATACAGTTACATTTGCCCCGACATAGCAAAGGAGTTTGCTAAATATGATGCAGACCCTGGTAAATGGATGAAGAACTACACAGGCATTAATGCTATTACCAAAAACCCATTTTCTGTTGATGTTGGTTATGAGAGATTTTTGGGGCCCGAGATATTCTTCCACCCTGAGTTCTCTAATGCTGATTTTACCGTGCCTCTGAATGAGATGGTAGATGAAGTTATCCAGTCGTGTCCAATTGATGTGAGGAGAGGTTTATATGGGAACATTGTGTTGTCGGGTGGATCAACAATGTTTCGTGACTTTGGCAGGAGACTGCAACGAGATATCAAGAGGACAGTTGATGCAAGATTGAAGCATTCTACAACTCTCTCAGAGGGCCGTATCACGCCGAAGCCCGTTGACGTGCAAGTCATTTCACACAACATGCAGCGGTATGCTGTCTGGTTCGGAGGCAGTATGTTGGGCTCAACTCCTGAATTCTACCAAGTGTGTCACACGAAGCAGGCGTATATGGAGTATGGCCCTAGCATCTGCAGACACAACCCAGTATTTGGCACCATGACATAAATATTAATTGTAATTCATTGCCAGTATTCAGTCAATAATGATGTTGACTATTTTTAAGCAATTATGAAATTATAATTTTAAGATTTATTTTACTTAAAAGAGACTTACTAAGTATGCCTATTTTATAAGTGTAACTAAATGTAGCTACATGAAATATTGGAGCATGATATTTGTATAAAACATTTAATTCCAACATTATGTTTATGATTATATTAAAATATTCAATTCATGTTAAATCTAATTTCTAGCTGGATTTTTATTAAGAGGCATTTAATATTGCATTCCAGCTTTTTACCAAATATAGAGTCTTGATATAATGTTTATGTTATTTATTTATTATCAAACAAACCCCCCGTTCAGCACCAGGCCCGTGAGTCGACGGCGCGTAGTGTTCCACGCGCGCCTCAAAGAGATATGTCAGCCACCACTGACAGGGCCCATCATGGCCGATGCATGCATGCCAAGGGGTCGCAGATAAATTCGTAACAGAGTTACCGCGCACCTGGGCACTCGGGCAAGGAAGGAACAGGGGTGGGTTTAAGTCAGTAAAAATCTGACACGTCGAAAAAAATAGGCTAGGTACTGTGACCAATATTGTATTAATCTAATAAATACTGCATGGAATAAAGGCAAGTTACTATTACTAATATTAATTTGAACTAAAAGTACCTGTCATTTATATTATGTCATAATACAGATAATTCATTATTTTATCTTGAAACAAGATTAGTCATCCAAGTGGACATAGTAGTTTCGCCTTTAGTTCGGAACCATAATTACAGATGGCGGTATTCAGAAAAGTTTTTACGAAAAGATGGATACTGCAAAACATCTGCTACTGAGGAGGTTTTACACCGTTTCTGAAACGAAAATCAACGATTAGTATTTAATGTTGATAATCAGCCTATCAGCAATTGTCATGATACAAATACAGGGTGGGCCAGAAGGTCTGTTAGATTTAAAAGAAAATCTTAAAAAAGCAAACTATAATATATTTGTTTTTAAATGAAAAACGATGTACATAAGTATTGGAAAAAATATTTTTTGAAAATAATATAATGTGATGCATCTCGTTGCAAACACTTCTCTCACTATTATTATTATTGCAGTAAACCCGACTTTTCAGGTATACCCACATTAAGAAACCTAATGGAGTCCCTGTCTGATCTTCTGGGAGAGAGCCATGGAATATTCCGGACAACATTAAATGAGGCCTGTATTCTTTATAAGGTTAGGCAGAGTTACCTAGAGTACCTTCTCTCACATTTCACCAGATTTGACTAAGTTCCATGTGGTCATAGGCTGCAAGCTTATTGCCCGCGACCGAGCACACATCCAGACACAAGTCAGACACTGCACACTGGTACTGAGTAGGTAGGTACTTAATTCCAGATGTAAAATTTTCGTGGACAGGTCCTGTAGATTCTTAGCAAATTGGCTGTGAAAGACTGACAGACAGACAGCCTGCCAGACACACAGAAGCACGAGTGATTCTATGAAAGTATAAGGTTTCCATTTTCACATTCTAATGTTCGGCTGGTTCGGCACCCTAATAACCCAATAACACTGCCTGATTCTGGAAGCGAACCCAGGGCCTAAGGTCGCGGACATGAAGTAAGCGAGCGGCGGGGCGGGTCGGCGGTGGCGGCGCCGGCGGTGCTGCTACACACCGGGCTAGACTAGTCACTGGTGCGCTATGCCTCGTATGCTGCTGGGCCGCTGCGCTGCCTTCGAGGACAGTTTCATATAAATCTATGCATTGAAACGCGCCGCTCTCCGCGCTGCCGCCGCCGCCGCCGCCCCGCGCCCGCTGACTTCGCGTCCGCGGCGTAATAGGTTCTCAGCAGCAGCGTTTCCGCCCACTAGACTAACGAGGCAGTCTATCTATACCTAAATAAAACTGGGCGCTGAATATCTTTTTAAGAATGATCTTTAGTAGCGTAAGCTTTACCTACGCTGAAAAAGTAGGTACTTACTCGTAGCTTAGTTTTCTATTTTGAGATTCCTACTTACATTATTAAGTAGGTATACATGCCTACTAACCAAGATCTATTCACTCAATTCTCGTAGACGTAGACACTGTCTAGTGTAGGTAGGTAGTTCGTGAACGAGCAGTGAATGACGAGTGTTGCTGTGACTGCTCTTTTCATTAGTCCTTGCTAATTAATGTAGGTACTGTCTTGTAAGCAGATAATTTTATGACATAGGCATAGGAAGGGTTGTCATCAGTTTGACTTGGTTCTCGCGAAGCTGTCATTTTCAGGAATTTATTCTACACGATGATAAAATTGTGAATTCATAGCTACGCTTTTTATTTAGGTTGCAAGTACCTAGTAATGATTGGTTTCGTATTATTATTAAACTTTTACCTACTTATAGACTCAGTTTCCCATTGGCATAACGACAATCTACCTAAGTTTCATTTAAGTACCTAATATACTTTAATTTTATTTACTTATATGTCTTATCCACCACCTATCCACTGTGTTGTCTAGGAAATCACTTTATTTGATAGGACCCCCGAAAGTCCTAAGCAATATCTTATCCTTTTCCTATTTCATACTCACTGGTCTTTTCCCCAAAAGTCCAGGCGCCTTTTGAAGGTTTCCCCCAAAAACAAAAAGGCTACGTAATGAGAGTTTCTATAAATATTTCGAGTACTTACCTAGTTACCTAACTGTAACTCCTAATTAGTCACCAACTACCTTGCCAGCCCTGAGCCTCCATCCGCGTGTTAACTCCAGGTGTACCTGCACCGGCTGCAACCCGCTTTTACAAAGCACCACACTAATTAGTCTGGAGCCGTCGACTCGGTCACACTTGTACATGGTGAAGGCTTACACCGCAGGCTGCCACAAAAGAGCCAATTTCCGACCGAATCCTTGCCAATTCTACGCCTCGGTGACATGCGTGCAGATTAGTTACAAGTTTACAATTTCATTAGTACCTAGGTGTATATCTCATTTGGTTAACAGGAGCTTTGTTTTCAGATGTATTTTGAGAGGCTTAATATTTAGACCTCTATTTCATGTAGGTAGTTAATGGCACCTAGTAGGTGTACTAGAGGAAAACCGTTGTATACACATAGTTCCCATTCGGTTCGTTGTGCGTGGAGTCAATAGGTTATTATGTACCTGAGACTCACTTGTCTAGGCCCTACACTCTTGGGTATGGTGGTGGCCCAGTAATAACGGCCCGAACTTAAGATTTGTAGATCTTTGTAGACTATTTTATCACTACTGCTCTAGAAGGGCGACAGAAAACATCTTGAGAAGACCGGTAGGTATGTCCAAGAACCAAAAAATCATCATCATCAATCAACAACCGTGTTACGGATAATAGCCCACTGTAGGTAGGTCTCCCAGCAGTGGGAACTTATATGCTGATTATGGTGTTTCTAGGGAGTACCTAGTGCCCATTAAGTACAGCAGTATGTAGGTAGGTTTTCGAGTGGCGAGTTACCCACTACTCGCCGTCCGCAGGTCCGGGTACCTACAGATACCTAGTGCCAAATATTTACAGATGGAACCTAAATACATTCGTTGTTATCACAACATTGCCTAAGGCCTCGAGGCTGTATTTCAGAGTCTCTGTGTTAGATAGGTACCTACACTTAATTCCATGACAGTTTAAATTTTTAACAAGCCTTCAAAACTCACATAATTACGTAGCCAGCCTTGAAACTGGCACGCCTCCTACCTCAATTTATAGATCAACATGGCGTCAAGATTGAACCGATTAACGCTTTCTATTTCTATTCAATCAAAGTCAAACTTTCCATTTGGCCTCAATGACAAAGTTCCTAGATGGATCAGCACATATACCTACATAACTCAAGAAAGAGTAGGCAGAGGTTTATATCTGAATAGAGAAACCCAACAAGCACCTGAAACGTTGAACTAGGGCTAACCAGGGTTATTTTTAATGATGTTAATGTTATAGAGTGGTAAACTAGCAGGCGGCCCACCTCATGAGCTCAGATTAGCAAAACAAGGAGCACCAGAGCTGCTTACTCTTTTTTCTTTTTAAACCCCGAAGCAAAAAGAGGGGTGTTATAAGTTTGACTGTTATGTGTGTGTGTCTGTCTGTCTGCCTGTGGCACCGGAGTTCTTAAGGTGGAAGCGCCAGGGTATCCCGAGAAATTCAAATTTTCTTACGTTTTTTGCAATTTGCAGGACAGTGTCAGGTAGTATCTTTGTCAAAATAATATGATTCGCGGCCGTAGCAAGTATTTATTTATAGAATTAAATCATTAAAATCATCAATACAACTCTTTCAGTTAGAATTGATGTCAAATGTAGTATGTTCATGAAATCATGACATGTGGCATCAATTCTAACTGAGAGAGTTGTATTGATGATTTTAATGATTAAAAATAAATAAAATAAAATAAGCCTTTACAGATTACAAACTTTGCTGTTTTACAGATTACAATTTAGTAAACTTATTACTGACGATTAGTTATTCCTACAACAGCTTGTCCTTCGACAAAGGCCTCCTCCAAAGACTTCCATCTATCTCTGTCTCTTGCTATTCTGGTCCATTCTGGACCGGCGACTTTTTTGAGGTTGTCTTCCCAGCGTTTCATTTTAATGATTACAGTTCTGTAAATACGTACCTACTTGCTACAGCCACGAATCATAAATTTTGACCAACATACGACCTGACTGACCTGCAAATTGAAAATAACGTAAGAAAATTTGAATTTCGCAGGTTACCCTGGCGCTTTCACCATAAATGGGTGAACTGATTTGAATGCCGTTTTTTTATTAAGTATCCGGGACTCCCGCTGAGCAGTTCCGTGCCCTGGTAGTAGTAGTAAACAAACTACCAAGGCAACAAACGAGAATGAGCTGAAAATGAGCCAAACATTTACTCACAAATCTGCACATGTGCACGAAAAATTACTGCCAGCACTTTATTCCTATCATTAATATCTACTTACATAAAAGTAATTAGTATCAAAAAGGGCACTCAACAAGCCTATAAACCGACAAGGACCCGTAATCTGAATCAGGTTGCCATTAACCGCATAATATCTATAATGTTTAATGGCCAATAATAATCTTGTTTGTTCTACTATCTATAGTGCCGTCATAAAAATAGGGGTAGTTTCTAAAAGGGGTCTAGGGTTATCACTACTTGCACCCATGGGGGTCGTAAATGGAGACAAAAGGCGGTTATCATGGAGATGGCTGGATGGGTACACCTGTGAACTAATGTTACCCTTATTTATGTTGACCCGGTAAACAAGTGGATTATCGTAAGTCATTCTAAAGCTCAGTAGAGGTATATAGTTGAGTCGTTACGGATACCCACCTTAATTTGGGAATATTAATTTATGTCCTCTGTCATAATAATATATTTTGTGTGGGATCTAAATTAATTGTTTTCGCATACTTACAATATGAGAGACATGGGTCTCTACTATGACGTCTTAAGGCGCAGTTATACGACTTCTAATGATTTTTAATTGAACATCACGTTTAAACGACTTGTCTTATTTCTTTGAAAAAAATATATGTTAGGTACTCTAGACAATTTCCTTCGTAATTTGATATGTGAATATTTGACATTATATTTTTATAACATAGTGTAATTAATTTGTAAAGTTATGTCTAACGCGGATAAAAAAATAAGAATCACGCAAAAACTATACGGCGTATTTTTATGAAACCTTCATTACTTTAAAGATAATTTAATTATTTATATTTTAGTATATGTGTTTTAGTATAATACTTGTTGTTTTGTGTATAATAAATTAATAACGCGTCTAATTCCGGACAGCGCTCCTTGATGGGCGAGTCGTGTTACTGGGTGGACGTACGACGCGTTACGTGAGCTCAGCACAAAACACGCAAGCTAACCACTCAAAGTCGTTGGCAGTTAATAGCGCCTTAAAATCATCATAATTCCGCTGTGAAAGGGAGACGGAGTTATAGGAGACGGAACGGGTGAGGGAGACTCTACGGAGTGGCCCTCACGCCCTCAGCCGCAGCCGCCGCAGGAGACGCTTTGGGCGTTGGAGGTCGCAGGACGAATACCGGCCACGGCAGATGCGGGTCTGCGGACGACGAGTAATGGGTATAGGTACAGGTCGAATAGTACTATCTCTTTCTCACACCAATTATGATAATTTTTAGTAGTCCTGGCGGGCTGTTTAAATACAAGCATAAAATAATATATATAATATGATACCTTATTTTTGCGGGTGGGAAATCATCACTTACTAAAATCCACCCCTGTTCCTTCAGTTACCTGTGCCAGGGTCGTGGTCACTCTCTTTCAAATTCATTCATCAGGCACGCAATAAGATGATACCTAAGTTTTAGTAGGTAACATAATCTTACTAGGCTCGATTTATAGTAAATGCACTCCTCCGAAACAGCTCGGCCGATTTTAATGTTTCTTTCTTGTATACAGGGTGTAACGGAAAGGTGTGGTCATATTTTAAGAACTGCGTCTGCCCATATGAACAACTTTCTTCAAAAAAAGCCGAAGAAATTCTAAAAAAATTTTTTTACCTCCCATACAAATATTGATCAGCTGATGATAACTTTGTATGAAAAGTCCAATTTTTTTTTGGGAATTTTCTATTTTTTCTTGGAGAAAGTTGTTCATTTCCATGTGCAGAACTGGCTCTTAAAATATTATATACACCTTTCCGTTACACCCTGTATATTTGGTAGGTATCTATGAGTAGAGTAAAGTATTTTTCACCCTCCATACCCCCCCCCCCCTCTTCCCCCATTTTTTATTGCGATTTTATGTCAGAACAACGTTTGCCGGGTCAGATATTGTTATTATGTAAGTGTATATATGTTATTTGTGTATTTTAAATTGATGTTCATTATAGGTACTGAGTGACTTCCATACACATAGAATCGTGGCTTAAGTTGTCAAATGCTATGATATCCTAATACTATTATTAATGTGAAAGTTTCGATGGATTGATGGATGTTTGTCACTCAATCACGCCTGAACAGCTGAACAGATCTGGATGAAATCTGGCACAGAGATAGATTATAGTCTGGAATAGCACATAGGCTATAATTTATCATGGGGAAAGTACTAATTCCACGTGGGCGAAGCTGCTGATATAAGCTAGTATAGTAGATATAAGCTAGTGTAGTGCTGATATAAGCAAGTACCTACAAACATAAATAAGTAGGTACTTATAAACGGCCTTTGTAGCTATTTGTAAATAAGAAAACTCTAATTGGTAGTCGGCTAGCTATGTGCCCATTATTGAAGTTAATAAACTCGTTTCTAAGCCGGAAACTACACTTGTTCGGAACCTTTGAAGAGTTGGCAAGATTTCCTATTACCCACAGCCTTCCCGGCTTCAACTTTGTGTAGTTCACGGAATCCAACAGTTTTATTTACTTGCCCCAACTACTTACTACTGGCCGACATTCCGACACAGTTTACAAAGGAAATACCGCGATACTAAATAAATGTATTTTACACTTTGGTAGAAAAAGTTGAAACTTTTGAGGTGAAGTTGTAATTATGGTGAGAGAATTCTTTTTCTTTTATTTCACAAGCTTTATTTGGCTCGTAATGTCCGTTACAAATACGGTATGTATTGACCATAAAATGGACAGACTGCGTGGCAAACTTTTCATGTAGGTACTTGCCTTCTTTCTGATAAGTTTCTTACAGACCTTCTTCATGACCATCAATTTACTAATTATCTTTCAGGGGGTATGACAGTAGGTACTCATGGATATGAATAAATTTCATTTTGAGATCAACACTGACATGAACAAACAAAAAAATGCTATACCCTACATTTTATCGAGTTACGCAAAGTTGCGAACGTAGAATACCTACTGAACGAATTACTTTTTTTCCATATTTCAGAGTTGACAGAGGTCATAGTGAAATTTCACTCCCTGAAGGATTCGCAGTGAATTCAAAGTCACCCTGTAGGTAGGTTTCAACTGATATTGTAGACCATCTGACCGGAAGGTACATGAATGTGATGATGGAATTCTCTACTTTGGTTGTTTCACGTTTATGTGTGTTGTATATGAGTGTTCTGCACTGCCCTAGACTAAACATGTACTTACAGTATTCTTATTTATAAAACTCGCTAACCCTAAGCTTAGTTTAAATAGAGACTAATTAGTGGAATCTAAATTCAATACAAAATGGCGATAAACATTACAGTACAACTATTTTCTTTATGTCCCGCCGCAATCATCGCATTTCCGAATACAAACGAATGCTAATAAAATTTCCGTGCCCATTAATTATTAGATTTGTCGTATATAATAATTTGAATTCAGAACTAAGTACTTTATGCCCTAATAGCATTTATTGTGGGCATTCAGTTGGGCCACGTGCACTTCGTGGGTTGGCCAACTGTTAGATTTGGCCATCTAATAGAGGTAGGGCCTACATCAAAGGGCCCACAAAAAATGGCCAAAAAGGGGCCAACAATTGGGCCTGGGGGGGGCCAACAACTGGGCCTGGGGGGGGCCAACAACTGGGCCTGGGGGGGGCCATTGTAGAGCCTACAGTTGACAAATGGTTAGGGTTTGGTTAGGCTGGTTTCACAGCTGTCCGGGAGACCCGTACGGGCCGCCCGTACTGGCACCCGGAACGGAGACATACGTGAGGCGCTAGAACATTGTTTCACAGCGACGCGGAGCGGGTCGCATACGGACCAATCCGCGTCGCTGTGAAACGATGTTCTAGCGCCTACGTAAGTCTCCGTTCTGGGATCCCTTACAGGCGGCCCGTACGGGTCTCCCGGATAGCTGTGAAGCTAGCCTTAAGTGTAGTATTTTAGAATTACAGCTGTGGTACAAATATAATTAGAATTAAAAAATCATCATCATCAGCATTTTAATGTCCCCACTGCTAGAACACAGGCTTCCTCTCTGTGAGAGGGTGTGGACCGTAATCCACCACGCGGGCCCAATGCAGATTGATGGATGTCACATGTCTTCAAATTTTTGGTACTAGGACTTGCCAGTTTCCTCACGATGTTATCCTTCACCGTTTTGAGAGCAGTAGTGATGAAATAATTTACATAAAGTAAAGCGCCTGCCTGGGTTTGAACTCACAACCTACAACTTGTAAGTCGCGACAGTCACCACTGGGCCACCACTGTTCCAAAAAATATGTTAGGGTAATGCCATATGTGACTAACTCTACATTTGACACGATTTGAGTTTTATTTTGCATTGTTTTACGAATTCCACTATTTTTATAGTACTAATTTCAGTAATTTTGTATAAATATCCTTTAATTAAACCTCCGTGGTAATAAATGTGTACTTTATAACCCCGGTGGCTCTCATGTGTGCCGCTAGTTTTCCGCTAGTTTGCCTTGCCAAAAACCCGATTCACGCGTTTTAAACCGCTATTATCACTATTAGCCAAGGTCTTTAGACCTGTAACAAGGTTCATACACACGGAACCTGACCAAGTCTGTAGTTACACGATGGCCGCCTGTCAACGGGGACTGACATATGCTGAAACGTGACACGTCCCGGACTTGAGAGGTTAAAAAAGTTAAGGTTTATTTAAACAAATGTAAATGTGACTGACACTTCATGCAAAATGAACTCGTGATGAAGTGTTTTTGAACTACAGATCTTTCTCGATGCATGTTTTATAACTAATTTGTAATAGTAGTCGTAATTTGTGTTTGTATTTGTACATGCAATAACAAAAAGCAGTCGAAGTGCTATCAAAAGACACCCAGCAGAAGCAAAATAACAGTGATTTATCAAAATTAGTAATTGAAAAATTAAAGTGCCGAACAATTATAGATTTGTGAACTCTTCTAACAAAATCAATAAAAATATAACCTATTTTGCTAAATGGCATTGCAAAAAGATACCAATAGCGCATAGACACTAACGCCATCTAGTATAGAGTGTTTGTACCATAACAACAAGTACCACTACCTCCTTTAGAAGCAAAATAACAGTGATTTACCAAAATTAGTAATTGAAAAATTAAAGTGCCGAACAATTATAGATTTGTGAACTCTTCTAACAAAATCAATAAAAATATAACCTATTTTGCTAAATGACATTGCAAAAAGATAGCAATAGCGCATAGACACTAACGCCATCTAGTATAGAGTGTCTGCACCATAACAACAACTGCCTTCTCTAGAAGGCTGTGCGAATGCTTATTTGATCGTCTCGATCGATCGACCGTCAGCTTTGTAAGTACTACAGAGGTCTGACAGGAGAGGGCGTTACTAGTACCGTAATATTATACTGCCGAGCGATCAATCTAGTTTACAAATATGGAAGAAGTTATGAATTAGAGGTGTGTAACTCTTTACGGAACCGACTCACTGATCCGGATCTTTGAAGTGATTCAAAAGATTGGTTCAGTAACTACGTTTCAAACGCATCATTTGGATCTGAATCATTACTTTGCTCCGTGCTCTTTCCGCGCGATGCGCCACCGACAAGTGAGCGAGAGAGGGAGACTAAGACACACTGAGTTACTTTACTAATGGACCGCGACTCGCAAGTGAGCAGGTGACATAATACAATCTGTACAAGTCAGAAAGAGATACCAAATGACATGTGTATCACTCATACTCTCACAGTTTTTCGTTGTCGGTATCCATGTACGTAAAAATGACCATGCGCTTAATATCAAATACTATAAGATTGTTATTTGCATAATTTTAATGTTTTTAGTGCAAACATGCAAGCGTTTTAGCCAGCTGGCCATAAATGATCGAATAGCCGCCAGTATTAAGCCTGGATAAATTAAGTATGAAGGAAGATCGATTTTATTTATAAACAATCATAAATAGTACATTTTGTACACTTTAAATAAAAAAATACAATAAAACATTCGGCATTGTTTACATATAATTCTGACTCAGTAGTAACGCCCGCGGCGCAACGTAACATTCTGTATTTTATATCATTTGAGCCGATGATACAAATGATCCAAATGAAACATATCAGTGATTCGGATCATTTCGGTGATCCAGATGCAAATGTTCCAATCGCAAAAATGATACACTTTGCCCACGCCTATTATGAATGCACTAAAAAATATTCAAAAGGAACTCGACGAACAAAAAACTGCGATCCTAAAAAACGGAGAAAGAGTTACTGAACAAGTAACCCAAAATATAAACTGCATTTTAGAAGAAAAATTTAAAATATTAGATGATAAATACAACGATCTCAAAGAAAAATTTGAAAATCAAGAAAAAAGACTATACTTCATAGAAAAACAAATAAGGAAGAATAATGTCGTCTTTTTTGGGTTACAAGAAACAGAAACATCATATTCAAATTTAGAAAAAATAATGATCAACTTTATAAAAGAAAGCTTTTCTTTAGACCTGGATCATAGAGATATACAAGAAATAAAGAGAATAGGAAGAAAAGGAGAAAGACCTAGACCGATAATAGTCACATTTTCCACACTCGGTATAAAAATCAACATATTCAAAAAGAGTAGCTTATTGAAAAATACAGAGTTCTATATAAAGGAAGATTACCCACAAAATGTACTTGAAAGACGAAAAGAGTTACAAGAGCAGGCACGAATTGAGAAAGAGAAAGGAAATTCGGTAATAATAAAATATGATAAACTAATAATACGAGACAAAAAGAACACAGCACCCAAAAATAAAAGAATGCTTTCAACGTCTCCTGAAACCAATCTCGCCGGGCGTGACAAAATTAGAACGCAGACCAGCAAGAAGAACAAGACTCAAAATACGGATACCCAGACGAAATATAAAAGATCGTCTAGTCTGTCAGATGAAGTCTTAAAACCAGGGATCCTGAACTTCCTGACTACCAAAACCTCAAATAGAGCACCCGGAAAAAGGAACAATAACAAAGAGAAGTATTAGCAACGACAGCACTCCTCTCACACGGATAACTTAGAGGAAACAATATCAAAAAATAATTCACATCTTCCAAGCCGGCTGGTCACCGAGGAAGATTATGACCAAAACCCTCCAAAGGATCAATCAAAATTAAAATTAAATACCACAAAAATACCTACCCCAACCAATACCACCACTACTAAGACTAGAACATCCGGAAAACTATACATTTTATCATACAATGTTAAAACACTCTCAACATTCGAGCGCTTAATTGAATTAAATGAGTCCTTATCAAACATCAAATACGACATAATAGGGCTGTCTGAAACTAGGCGTATGGGAGACAGAATAGAAGAGTATGACAATTTTATATTATGCTACACGGGACAAACGCCTGGCTTGTATGGTGTAGGCTTTTTAATAAAAAAATGCCACAAAAGCAACATAGAGAGCTACATTGGCCTATCGGAAAGAGTCGCTATTTTAAACTTGGTTTTCAAAGATACGCGGTTGTCAATTATACAAATTTATGCCCCTACGGAAAAAGCTAACAAAGACGAGATTGACAATTTCTACTGTACTCTAAACAAAGCGATTGATATATCATATAAAGACTTCATACTCATGGGAGACTGGAATGCGAAAATTGGTAAACCAAAAAAGGAAGAATATCTAGTCACGAAACCGAACGGATATGGCGAAAGGAATGAAAGGGGACAGCGTTTGATAGAATTTGCTATGGAAAACAAACTATCAATAGTAAACACATTTTATAAGAAAAAATTAAAAAACAGATGGACATGGCTCTCTCCTGATAAAAAATACAAAAATGAAATCGACCTTGTTCTATCAAACCGTCCCCAGTTATTTCAAAATATTGAAGTACTGAATATAAACTTCCCCTCAGACCACAGGCCCGTTAGAGCAACGATATCACATGCACAATCAAAGAAAAGCCGAGCAAAGTACAATAACCATCAAAAGAAAATAATAACGAACGAAGACGATATTTCTCAATTCAATGAGTGCATAAATGAGATACTGAAAGCACCGTTAACTAAAACAGTCCAAAGCTATTACGACAATATTGTCAAAGACATCACCAGAAGCCTGCAAGCAATTCAAAACAAAAATAAAGAACAAAAAGCACATAAAATTCTGTCAGAGCGCACGCTACAGCTTATGGAGAGACGGAAGGAACGTCAGAAGGCAAAACCCAAATCAAGAGCAATTAAAAATGAGATCTCTGCCCTTTACAAGCTCATAAGTAAGTATATTAGGAATGATTACTCAAACCACAGATATAACACTATAGAAAAACACATAATTCAAACTGGAGGCACAAAGAAAGCTTACAAAGAACTGCGAACACATAAAGCATGGATCGAAGGTTTGAAACAGGACAAAAAAACACACAACAACCGTAAAGACATCATCAATGTAGCAACACAATTTTATAAAAAATTATACAGCACCAGAGAAACAACAAGCACGGATGTAAGAGATCAATATCTAAGTCCCAACAATAGAAATACACCTATACCTCAGATTGAAATAAGCGAAATAATAACAGCAACAAAAACTCTTAAACCAGGGAAAAGCCCAGGATCTGATGGCATCACAAATGAGATACTAAAAACCGATTCAGCAACTCTTATAGTTCACCTGACGGAACTGTTTAATCTCATTCTTGAAACTGGAGAAACACCCACCCAGTGGTCAGAATCTGACATTATCCTTATCTACAAAAAAGGTGACCCTAATGATATAGGTAACTACAGGCCAATAAGCTTGTTACCCACCATCTACAAGCTCTTCTCTTCAATAGTAAATAAGAGAATATACCCTACACTAGAAGCGCGTCAACCTGTCGAGCAAGCCGGGTTTAGAAAGGGATACTCAACGATCGATCACATACACACATTGGAACTTCTGATTGAGAAATACCGCGAGAAAAAAAGACCACTCTACATTGCGTACATCGATTACAGTAAAGCATTTGATTGCGTATCACATAAAAACATATGGGAAAGCCTAACAACGCAAGGTGTAGAAAAAGAATACATTTCTGTAATCAAGAGTATATATAATAACAGCAAGAGCAGAATCAAACTAGAGACAGTTGGGCCTTGGTTCCCGATAAAAAGAGGTGTAAGACAGGGCGACCCTCTTTCACCATTGCTGTTTCTAGCAACACTGGAATCAATCATTGGTCAACTCAATTGGAAAGGTCGGGGTATTAAGGTTAAAGATGCCTACCTAAGCCACCTAAGGTTCGCAGACGACTTGGTCCTATTATCTGAAACAGGAAAAGAAATCCAATATATGATAGAATCACTTAATGATGCCAGTAAGCTAGTAGGTTTGGAAATGAACTTGTCCAAAACAATGCTGATGACTAACAGCGAAAAGAAAACTGTATACGTTGGTAACGAGCCTCTCATATATACAGACAGCTACATATACCTGGGCAAACAAATTAGCTTACACCACAATAGTAACTATCAAGAAGTAGAACGCAGGACACAGCTTACTTGGAACAAATACTGGGCACTGAAGGACATATTCAAGAGCAGCATGCCGATCAAGATTAAAACGAAAGTACTAAACTCGTGCCTAATACCGTGCCTCACGTATGCTTGCCAAACATGGAAATTTAACAAAAAAACAAAGGATAAAGTAATTGCATGTCAGCGGGGTATAGAACGCAGTATGTTGAACATTAGAAAGATGCAAAAAATAAGGCACACCAAAATTAGAAACATAACCAAGGTAAGGGATGGATTAGAACACGCTCAGTCACTAAAATGGAGGTGGGCCGGACATGTGGCACGTTTACGTGACAAGAGATGGACGAAAACCGTGACCACATGGGCGGGTCCACAGGGAAAAAGAAAGAGAGGTAGACCTGCAACTAGTTGGGAAGATGACATCAAAAAAACAGCTGGCCCCAACTGGATTCAAGTAGCCCAATCTAGAGAGGACTGGCTATCTTTGGAGGAGGCCTTCACCTACAGAGGAGTTCTTACAGAATGAAGAATAATAATATAATAGTATAGAATTAAGGAAAAACTAACACAAGTAAATTTAGGAACAAAACTTTATTACTAACAAAACTATTAATTGTAAGTAAACTTAATTTAACCTAATTTCTTGTTTTATAAGCTGTAAGAAATAAAAGGCTTTTTTATTTTTATTTTTATTTATTATTTGTACATGAAAAAAAATATTGGGATGTGTTGAAATGGAAAACCTTACATTCGTAAAAACTTTTTTATTAGAAAAATAAATTGTGGCTGACACTAATACAGACCAAAACGTGACTGACAAACGTCACTTTGAATTTCAAAATAGTCGTATTTTTTTTTAAATGAAACAGAAACGAATACAGCACAATCATAAGAATGACACTTTACAAAAATAAACTTACTCGTATAAAGAAAAAAATGCTATTTTTGCGTTTAATTACAAAATGCAGAAAATCATACATTCATAGAAACTTTTTTATTAGAAAAATAAATAGTGGCTGACACTAATACAGACCAAAACGTGACTAACGACACTTGTGAACATCAGAATGACTGGCCAAAATGACCGATCAGCTTTAAAATATTACTAAAATCTAATGCCTATTTGCTACTATTTGATACGTTTGTTTAAATAATTGGTACCTAATTAATAACTGAGAAAATGAATTCAAAAATTGGGCAGTCATTCTGATGTCAAGATGACTACCCACATTTAGAATCTCCACGTAAGGGCTCCAAAATTTCAATTCGCCTTTAAAAAATTAGTACCTATTTGACACTTAAACATATATTTTTTCTAGATTTTTAGGGCATCATTTAGTTCTACCTAATTTTGAGGACAATGAGTCATTTGTATGTTTGCCATTTGTTAATATGACGCTAAGTCATTAAAACCCGCGGGTGCAGTGTTTAATTTTACCTCCAAATTACCACCTCCTTAATTATAGATCAAACAGGTAAGATCAGTATCCTTAAAATCAGCATTTTCAATTTAACCAGTAGATATATTACGCGTGAAAGTGATTTCCTCGGCATTAAAATCATCAGTATAATTTTCTGATATACAATTATTATGATGTTCATTAATAAATGATGAATTAGTACCTGCATTATTACTAGTAACATTACTTTTATCGTTGATCCTTAATTTACCTCTTAATTCAGTTTTTATTGCATTTAGATGACGCCTCTTTGTTCTTGCAGATAGTCCAGAATATTGTCGTGTAGAGCTGCTGTTATTAGCTTCATCATATTCTTCTGTTATCTCTTCCGCCATCTCGATCTCTAGCAAATCTAAACCAGTTTGTTATGACACCTGTGATTCCAGCATCAGTTGCTGTCTCTGCCAACTTGTTTCTTTACACTGCAACTGTAAATATTACGAAGCAGTACTTTAGCATTTCATTTAGAATAACACAATCGATAAATAATAAACCACAAATAATATTACTGGGTAATACGATACCCCTTGATAAGACTGGTGGTCACTTTCGGGCTTCTGACGACCCGTAACGACTGTTAAAGATCCACGATTGATAGCCGGGACCAACAGCTTAACGTGCTTTCCGAGGCACGGAGGAGTCTCAGTATGTAAAGATGGTCACTCATCCATGAATCCCAGCAAACGTAGCTTAAACTGATGGATCGGCCCGTGCAGCTGTTATTACTTAAGCCACGAGCTTCTCCATAAATAAATGAATCTAATATGGTTACATAAATATATCTAATATTATCTGTAATTTTCATAGTCATACCTACTTTCAATGACTTTTGACAATAATTGTAAATTTTTCAAACTAAACTTATTATTTTATCCAGTCCAGTTGCATTGAATTGCCAGAGAGTTGGTGAAAACCCGTTCCAGATTTCTTCTGGTAATTGTGGCAGTTCCTTTGCCACCAACATAGGCCAAAACATTTATCGGCTCATAGTCAATAAGCAATCATAAATAAACGTAAAACAATGTATGTATACTCGTTTATCTATTAAATTTCATATAATAGTAGTATTATAACTACATAGTATATCATCAGTACGTCCAGTGGTCTTGTTTGCTTGTAAAGCTTGTATATTTCTATCAGAATATTGTACTTACCAATATTGTTCTTTGTGTTCTTCATCTTCAAGCCAATTTTCTATTTATCTAATATCGTCAAGTGATTTTAATGGTATGTATATATCTACCAGCAAAGTGGCTGCACTAGACACATGTGTTGAAGGAGAGTGATATTCTCAGTAAAATATCATTTTGAGTTTGCTTCAGGTCCTCCATTGCGGTTTGAATGTGTCCAAGACATTGGGCAATGACATCTAAAATAATAATAATAATAAAGTAATACATTTCCTAGATAGAAGATTCCAAAACAATATAAAAAAGTGTGTGTGTACTTATGCACGCACGTAAGAAGTTATACTTCTTTGGCAAAACCAGATAAAAAACCAAACTGTTACAAAGTTTACAAAACGAAAACAATCATTCTTCATGAACCACAGACCATAGCTAACTTAACGGTGTCGGTTCTAGCTAACTTCAGGCTGTAGGTTTTTGTGACGGTGTGCGCGAGCATCGTAAAAATTTACTCTCATCATTTTGCCCTAACGTACCTAAAGAAGTATAACTTCAAAAACAGTATGCCTACTACTGTTTCTTTTGATAGATTTAAAGTAAAATAAATTCACAATTTTAAGAAAAACAATGATCCACCATCGTGGATTCTAAAATGAATGTCAGATTTGCAATCGGCACCCCCAAAAACCTATTACACGATACCCATATCGAATCTTTGAGAAAAAGTTGCATCCGCCATCTTGGATTTTAAAATGAATGTCTAATTCACAATCAGCACCCCCAAAAACCTATTACACGATACCCATATCATATTTTAGAGAGAAAGTTGCATCCGCCATCTTGGATTTTAAAATGAATGTCTAATTTGCAATCAGCAACCCCAAAAACCTATTACACGATACCCATATCGAATTTTTGAGAAAAAGTTGCATCCACCATCTTGGATTTTAAAATGAATGTCTAATTCGCAATCAGCACCCCCAAAAACCTATTACACGATACCCATATCGAATTTTTGAGAAAAAGTGGCAGCCGCCATCTTTGATATAAAAATGAATGTCAGATTTGCAATCGGCAGCCCCAAAAACCTTTTACACGATACCCATATCGAATGTTTGAGAAAAAGTTGCATCCGCCATCTTTGATTTCAAAATAAGTGTCAGATTTGTAATCGGCACTCCCAAAAACCTATTAAACGATACCCATATCGAATGTTTGAGTAAAAGTTGCATCCGCCATCTTTGATTTTAAAATGACTGTCAGATTTGCAATCGGCGCCCCCGAAAACCTACACGATACCCATATCAATATTATATAATATAATCATATTATTATTATTATTATAACTTCAAAAATAAAAAGGCTGTGACCTACCCGTGTGCAAAATTTCATTCAAATCCCTTCAGCCGTTATTGTGTGATTGACAGGCAAACATACAAACATTCACATTTATAATATTAGTAGGATGTAGGATTGTCGTATTTTATATTAGGGGGTGACATAACCTACCAACACAAGCAATTTTTGCTAAAGAATCAACCTCAAAATTGCGGGTAAAAAATGGTCAAGTAATTGTCAGACTCAATCCCGGGCTGATAAGTTTTAAGTTTTTATATTTCTATGTATTGTAATAATTTTGTGAATACTTATTGTTACTGAAATAATAACTTAATTGTCTGATTAAATAAATAAATAATATTAAATATTATATGCATACATTTTATTTATTTTGAGGTTGGTCCCATAGTAAAAGTTAGCTGACAAATATTTTGAAATCTTATATTTTCTTACAAGTGACAAACTTTGTTACTTACCAACATTAAAATCTTGTATAAGATTTGGTGATGAACTAGGTGTAGATGTACATACTTGTGGTAAAATTATTTTTGGCAGCAGATGGCCATCACTGTCAATTTGAAAAGGACGAACTTCCTTGTCCATTTTTCGGTTTCTACTCCTATAACGGTTGAAGCCAATTCCGATCTACTTTCAGCCTTTTTACATTTTTGTCTGACTTTAGAGTCGATCTGTAAAATAATTATTTATTATTAAGGTGTGCAGATACCGGGGCTGTTGTTGTTGTTGATGATACCCAGTAGGTGATTCATGGTCTGGACAGGGGCACCGCACTCACATTGGGTATCAGACCAGTCTATGAATTTTACCAAGTTGTATTTGCAGCGGCCTACCTAAATTTGCAACCCATTGAGTGATTTCCATATAGGCCACTGCAGTTCACGTCCAGGTGGCAGGTGTTCCCTGGGTTCTAAGAAGTCAGGAGCTGGGTGGTATTGGTCTTCCCATGGTTTTCAGGGGTGCATTAAAGGAGCCTTCCCGAGTGGTGTTAACTATATCGTTTTGCCATTCCAAACGCCCTGCACACCCTGGATGGCTAGCAGCTGGTAACGCAGAGTCTAGCTGATCATTCCTTTCACCACAATGGTAAATCCAAACAGCTCTCTTCAGAGCCATGTAAAACAGCCCTTTTTAAGGTCACCTAACAATAACAACAACATCTCTGAGGGCACTCACCACAGTCTCTCCAAGTTGCATATTATGTTCATGTATTCAAATGATTTATTTACAATCTGTTTGCAGTAGCCTCAGAATACGAAGGTTTCTAACTCCGGGTTTTAGGAAAGCGGAACAGTTTTTCGTTTTGTTTGGCTGGTGAACAGTCACACTTAAACATTTCCTTCTATTTTTATCCATACCACAAAGGTTCAATTCTCACAAGCTTTTTGAACTCGTGTTACACAAAAAAATGCACTTTATACACACTAAACGGATATTAGTATCTATTAAGTATTTTTATATAGTTGGAACATTATTTCTAGTAAAAACTACCATTCCGAAAGAAAAAAATAACTGTCTCGTCTTGACTTCTGTCACTTTTTTGGCTTTTGTTCCTTGTGGAACAGACTACGGTCAGAGACCATGCTGCCTAGTCATCAGTTAGTTCGTTTTTTTTTTTGTCTTTCTGATTTGTGTATAACTAGTGATTTAGATAATTTTTAGGCATATTTTATTATTATTACATATTTTTCGCTGATATAAAGGTGTTATTTAAATTAACACTTACAATAATTTACCGGCTATTGCCGATAAATGAAACCAAACGTGAAACGACGCCATTTTAAAAGTGTTATCACATCACAGTGTTGCCAACTCAGTGGATTTTCCACTAGATGTGGTGGTTTAGACTCCTTTTTTTTTACTTTTTCCTCCAAACTTAAATTTATTTTCTAAAAAATAATATAAAATTTGGAGGCCCGTAATTTGGAAACGGTGCGTCGGAGGGCCATGCTTCTCAGACCTTAAATTAAATGGTTTCTATGGACAAGGTTAATAAAGTGCTACAATAAAAATGGCTGAAATCAGTTAAAAAAAAAAACTCTAAAAATTTGTCTAAATCCTTTGAAGGGCACTTGGAAATATTTTTGCAATTTTTTTTTTCTTAATTCTTTATTGTACACAAAAATTTTACATATTACATATGGTTACACAATTCATGTACAAAGGCGAGCTTAACTCAATGTTGAGTTTTCTCCCAGCAAACCTTTGAGTGATAGAGAGAGATCACTGTTGAGGGTAGGATCCAGTGTACAATACTTATAAACCTACATAAATAATTCTAAATATATATTATACATATTAATACCAATATAATACTAATATTATGTCAATTTGAAAGGAAGTGCTTTTTTATTTTCTTCTTGAAGACATCTAGAGAAGGACTGTCGCGTAGGGAGTGTGAGAGAGAGTTCCAGAGACGCAATGCAGTAACAGAAAAGGAGCCATTATAGCGGCTGGAAGTGTGACGCGGAATATGAAGGAGAAGAGAATTGGCAGTGCGATAGGGTTTACCCCTCGGAACGAAGTACTCAAACCGTTCACGAAGGTATTGAGAAGAATTAGGATTATGCAGGATAGTATAGAGAAGAGATAGGATAGGGGTATCTCGGCGATGCCAAATTGGCAGCCACCTCAATCTGGTCCGAAACTTCGGCACATGGTCGTACTTGCGGAGGCCAAAAATGAAAAGGATGCATAAGTTCTGCAGCCGCTCGAGTTTGTTAAGGAGTACCTCCGTTGCATCTAGAAAACAGACATCCGCATAGTCTATTAGCGGTTTTTTTTTTTTTTTTTTTGGGGGGTGGGAAATCATCCTATGACTTCTTCCGCTCTAGGGTCGAGCGGAAGGGTGTGTCAGACTCTTACTGACTAAAACCCACCCTGTTCCTCCCTGCCTCGAGTGCCCGGGGGCGAGGTAACTCTTTCGAATTTATCCTCCACCCCCGGGCAGGCACCGGCCTTGGCAGGCCCCTACACTTTGCTGACAACTCTTTGAGGCGCGCGTGGAACACTACGCGCCGTCGACTCTCGGGCCTGGTGCTGATCGGGCGGCGAGTTACCCACTACTCGCCGTCCGCAGGCCCGGGTCTACGGTGGCCGGAGATCGTCTCGCGGCCCCTGGCGTCTCCTGCGGCGGTCGCGGCTGGGGGCGCTAGGGCGACTCGGCTGTTGCTGAGCCTCCCTAACGTGTGCCGCCTCCCTCTTCGCGAGCATTACTGCTTCGCAGAAGGAGGAGACGGCCTCCCATTCCCTCTCGCTCCGTACCATGGCCTGAACCAGGGCACGGCGCGAGAGGTCGCTGTCGCCTATCGCATCCACGAGGACACGGCGGTGTTCTGCCCAAGCGGGGCAAACCTCCACCGTATGCTCCACCGTGTCCTCTGGGCGATCCTCGCAGTGGAAACACTCAGGGGTCACCTCCGCCTTGATCCGACACAGGTACCTCCCGAAACAGCCGTGTCCGGTGAGCACCTGCGTCAGGAGTCTATTAGCGGTAGGAGAAGAAATTGTGCAAGAGTGACCTTAGTGTGAAATGGAAGAATAATAAGAATTTTTGGAGACGTTTAAGAGACAGAAAACCCTCTTACTAACGTCAGCATTATGAACCTCCCAAGAGAAGTTAGTGTCTATATGGACGCCTAGGTTTTTAGCGCTTTTCGAGTACAATATGGGCACCGAATCATACACTACTGGCGGGCGAGACTGATGATCTAAAAGGCTGAGCATGTAGCTTGCGACTTAGTTGGGTTCAGTAAGAGTCCAAAGGATTTAGCCAACTTGTTGATATTTTCAAGGTCATCATTGATGGCATCCACAGCGCCAGCGAGTTAACCCATTCTAAAGTGACGGTATAACTGCAAGTCGTCTGCATAGAGATGATAGTTAGAAGTAAAGACCTCAGTGATAGCGTTTATAAAAACTGAGAAAAGAAGAGGAGAGAGGACGCCACCCTAAGGTACAACCGCAGCCAAATCACACCATTCAGAAAAATCCTCATCAGACCGAACATACTGCGAGCGGCCTCGAAGATAAGATTTGAAACACTCAATTACTGGCGCAGAGACATTAAGGGAGGAAAGGATTCCTAAGAGAATGTCAAAGTAAACTGAATTAAAGGCACTGCTGAAGTCCAGTAAAACCAACACTGTCAAGCATTTGTTTTCCATAGCCAGTCTTATATCGTCAGTTATTTTGACAAGAGTTGTCACAGTGCTATGGCCAGGTCTGAAATCAGAGGTAAGGACTCAGCATGCCATTAGAGGATAGATAACAAGACAGTTGCTTCTGAACAACGCTCTCGAGAACTTTGGAAAGGATTGGGAGGATGGATATTGGACGGAACTGAGATGGAGAAGAGGGATTTGAAACTTTAGGAAGTGGTAAGACGTGAGCCTTCTTCTAAGCAGAAGGAAACGTGTTAGTGAAAAGAGAAAAAATTACTATGTGAGTTACAACAGGAACTATTTCACTCAAAATAGGTAGGAACATTTGGAACTGAAGACCATAGTAAAATAATAAAAATAATCAATAATAATAATAATAACAAAATAATAAATCTAAAAAAAAAATAATAAAAATAATAAATCTAATCCAATCTAATCTAATCTGATCTAATCTGATCTATCTAATTTATCTATAATATGTATGTATTTAGAATTATATAAGTATGTTTATCAGTTGTCTAGTACCCATAACACAAGCACTGCTAAACTTGGGACTAGATGACGTTGTGTGATAGTTGTGGAATATTATTATTATTATTTCGTATATTTATTTTTACATATATTATTTACATTTTTAAATATTTTTAAAAGAAAACATATAAAAAAACATTTAAAAATATAAAAAATAGTAGTCCACCGGCATCGGGAGCAGGGTCCAAGCTACCGGTGGTTAGGGCTCCAGAGACAGGAACTTCCTCACAATGCGAGCCGTATCAAGGAGTACTGCCTTCTGAATCAGGCCCTTGATCCAACCGCGCAACGACAGCTTCGACAGGTGGTCGTCGAAGTTTTTAGCCATCAGGCCAATGGCCGTAACGACTATCGGCACAATGATAGCCGAGTCCACATTCCACATATCGACAACCTCGTGTGCCAAGTCAAGATATTTAATTTGTTTCTCTTTCTCAGCTTTCACGAGGTTCTCGTCATGTGGGATGGTGACATCGATTATCATTGTGCGGCGCGTTAATCGGTCTATCACCACTATATCCGGCTTATTGGCAACAATAGTCCTGTCAGTGATGATAGACCGATCCCAGTACAACGTGACATGGTCATTTTCGAGAACTGGGTCGGGCACATACTTGTAATACGGCACCTCAGAATCCACAAGTTTGTATTTTAAAGCAAGCTGCTGATGAATAATCCTGGCCACTTGGTTATGCCTGTGCAAATACTCGCTGTTAGCAAGACGAGAACAACCAGAGATAATATGTCTGATGGACTCACCCGGACGGTGGCATGCCCGACACACGTCAACCGTCCCGTCCTTCATGATATGCCTCCGGTAGTTATTCGTCAAGATAACTTCGTCCATAATCGCACAGACAAAGCCTTCAGTTTCCCCGAAGAGGTCACTGAAACGTAGCCAGGCCACGGACGCCAAGAAATCTACATCAGGCCCATGAAGGGCCCGATAAAAGCGCCCGTGAAGCTCCTTGCTTTTCCATACCTCCTTGCGGTCATCAGTAGTGAGTATTACAGGTTTGCGCCAGTTCTCTTTAGCCATGGACAACGGGGTGAGTCCCTTGTCCACTGCGACCACATCGCGGTGCATACCCACGTCGGTTTCAAGAAAATATTCTCTGAGGCTGCACACCTCGCGGTTGTGGAGAGTTTTCGCATTTAAAAAACCTCGACCTCCACATTTCCGCGGGATGTACAGTCTCATCACCGATGATCGTGGGTGATGCATCCGGTTTGCGGTCATCAGCGTACGGACCCTCCTATCCAGGGCGTCTAGCTCGGTCTGAGTCCATTTGAGTATGCCGAAAGAGTACATCAAAACCGGCATGACCCAATTATTATTATTATTATTATAGTCACCTAACGCCTTAATGGAGATGGATTGAAAACATTTCTTAATATCTAGCTCAGTAATTGGGTGGAAAGTGAAAGAAGTATTTGCTGGTAAAGGAAGATTGGAAAGATCACTGAGAGTCGAAGATTTAACATCGATATCGAGTATAATTGGTGATGTAGAAAAGTGCGCATTAAGTGCATTGAGGTCCATTTTATCAGAAGAACTCTTGCTAGAGGCTTTGCCAATACCAATAGTCTTTAAAAATTGCTATACTTGTGTCGGGTTGAAGCTATCAATTGAGTTGTGAATGAGATGCCTTTTGGCATTCCTACACAAACAACTGCAGCGATTTCGCATCTTCTTATAAAGGTCCCAGTTTTCCTCAGTAGCCCGATTCCTGTATAAACGCTTGGCCTTATCACGTTTCGCCATCAGGTTTTTTATAGCTGGGGAAAGCCATGGTGCAGGAAGGTGTTTGACTCTTACCTTTTTAAGGGGTGCATCATACAAATTCAATATAGTACTGCTGAAAACTGACACCATAGAGTCCATATTCTCGCCGGTGAACACAGAAGACCAGTCAATCCCACCCGCATCAGCCCTCAAACGCTCCAAATCAACGTTTTTAAAACTGCGAAGAAAGAGAAATTTGGCCTTGCGTTGAGGAAGTCAAATTTTATAGGAAAGGTAAATGAGGTCATGGTAGCATTCTGTTACTTTTTTAGTCCACTTTCCTGTTGTTGATCTCATCATGTGACCAGTCCATTTCCATTTTAACTAAATACAAATAACAATAAAAATAAATAAATAATTTAAAAAAAAATTAAGTAATCTAACAATAAACAAGAAAAAAATAATTTCAGCACTCAAACCTCGATGCACTCGCCGGCTACATTAGTTTTATAATTAAAAGATAAAAAGCCTGTAGTCCAAACAAAATAAATACACGTTAGTATGTTTCCGAACGAAAACTTTGAGTAACACCGAACGGTCTAAATGTCAAATGACAATAATAAACTCGAGAACGGTGCGTCGGAGGGCCATGCTTCTCAGATCCCAAATGGTTTCTATGAACAAGGTTAGTAAGGTGCTGCAATAAAAAGGGCAGAAATCTGTTAAAAAAAAATCTCTGAAAATTTTACTAAGTCCTTTGATGATCGCCGACACTTAGAAAAATTTTGCAGTAAATTTTTTTTCTTAAATAATTTCTCGAGTTTTTACATTATCTCATGGTTTTCGAGTAGAGCAACAATTTCTTTCTTAAAAGATTTTCATCCGAGCAACTATTTTGAAAATATGGATCGTTTTGTAAAAAATAAAATAAAATTTGGAGGCCCATAACTCGGGAACGGTGCGTCGGAGGGCCATGCTTCTCAGATCCCAAATGGTTTCTATGAACAAGGTTAGTAAGGTGCTGCAATAAAAAGGGCAGAAATCTGTTAAAAAAAATATCTGAAAATTTTACTAAGTCCTTTGATGATCGCCGACACTTAGAAAAATTTTGCAGTAAATTTTTTTTCTTAAATAATTTCTCGAGTTTTTACATTATCTCATGGTTTTCGAGTAGAGCAACAATTTCTTTCTTAAAAGATTTTCATCCGAGCAACCATTTTGAAAATATGGATCGTTTTGTAAAAAATAAAATAAAATTTGGAGACCCATAACTCGGGAACGGTGCGTCGGAGGGCCATCCTTCTCAGAGCATAAATGGTTTCTATGGACATGGTTAGTAAGGTGCTGCAATAAAAAGGGCAGAAATATGTAAAAAAAATTCTCTGAAAATTTTACTAAGTCCTTTGATGATCCAGCCCGACACTTAGAAGAATTTTGCAATCATTTTTTTTTCTCAATCATTTTTCGAGTTTTTTACATTATTTCATGGTTTTCGAGTAGAGCAACAATTTATTTCTTAAAAGATTTTCATCCGAGCAACCATTTTGAAAATATGGATCGTTTTGTAAAAAATAAAATAAAATTTGGAGGCCCATAACTCGAGAACGGTGCGTCGGAGGGCCATGCTTCTCAGATCCCAAATGGTTTCTATGAACAAGGTTAGTATGGTGCTGCAATAAAAAGGGCAGAAATCTGTTAAAAAAAATCTCTGAAAATTTTACTAAGTCCTTTGATGATCGCCGACAATTAGAAAAATTTTGCAGTAAATTTTTTTTCTTAAATAATTTCTCGAGTTTTTACATTATCTCATGGTTTTCGAGTAGAGCAACAATTTCTTTCTTAAAAGATTTTCATCCGAGCAACCATTTTGAAAATATGGATCGTTTTGTAAAAAATAAAATAAAATTTGGAGACCCATAACTCGGGAACGGTGCGTCGGAGGGCCATCCTTCTCAGAGCATAAATGGTTTCTATGGACATGGTTAGTAAGGTGCTGCAATAAAAAGGGCAGAAATATGTAAAAAAAAATCTCTGAAAATTTTACTAAGTCCTTTGATGATCCAGCCCGACACTTAGAAGAATTTTGCAATCATTTTTTTTTCTCAATCATTTTTCGAGTTTTTCACATTATCTCATGGTTTTCGAATAGAGCAACAATTTCTTTCTTGAAAAGATTTTCATCCGAGCAACCATTTTGAAAATATGGATCGTTTTGTAAAAAATAAAATAAAATTTGGAGGCCCATAACTCGGGAACGGTGCGTCGGAGGGCCATGCTTCTCAGAGCCTTAATGGTTTCTATGGACAAGGTTAGTAAGGTGCTGCAATAATAAGGGCAGAAATCTGTAAAAAAAAAATCTCTGAAAATTTTACTAAGTCCTTTGATGATCGCCGACACTTAGAAAAATTTTACAATAAATTTTTTTTTTTAAATAATTTCTCGAGTTTTTTACATTATCTCATGGTTTTCGAGTAGAGCAACAATTTCTTTCTTGAAAAGATTTTCATCCGAGCAACCATTTTGAAAATATGGATCGTTTTGTAAAAAATAAAATAAAATTTGGAGGCCCATAACTCGAGAACGGTGCGTCGGAGGGCCATCCTTCTCAGAGCCTAAATGGTTTCTATGGACAAGGTTAGTAAGGTGCTACAATAAAAAGGGCAGAAATCTATTAAAAAAAAAATCTCTGAAAATTTTACTAAGTCCTTTGATGATCCGGCCCGACACTTAGAAGAATTTTGCAATAATTTTTTTTTCTTAATAATTTTTCGAGTTTTTTTCTTTATCTCATGGTTTTCGAGTAGAGCAACAATTTCTTTCTTGAAAAGATTTTCATCCGAGCAACCATTTTGAAAATATGGAGCGTTTTGTAAAAACTTTGGCGTAATGTAATATTTAACTGCATTGGGCAGTCATTGGCCCAATGCAGTTGATATTTGTAGGGCCTACGTTATAAGCACTGCAAAAACGCCAACAGCTTTTAAGTAAAGGTAGGCAGTAGTAGCATTGGCCCAACGTTGGTAAATGGTTGGTATAATGATAATAATTTACTGCGTTGGGTCATTGTAAGTTTGATGTAGGGAATCTAACTAACTATATCCCAACGGATTCCCCACTGTTGGCCACTTGATGCCAACAGAAAATGCTACTAGGGTGGTTGTTTTGTTTTGATTTCCGTGTGAACTCAGTACTTAGTTCTGAATTCAAATTATTATACACGATTAAAATATAATAATTGATGGACATGGAAATTAGCATTCGTTTGTATTCGGAAATGCGATGATTGCTGAGGGACATTAAGAAAATAGTTGTACTGTACATTCAGCAATCCATAGGACAATACCTACGTCCTTCAAATGATTAGTCAGTACCTACTATAATATATCACCCACATTTACCTCTTCTTCCGGGCAGAAAAAAATTGAATTAAGAACCTACTCATTTTTTTTTTCAGTTTTTATAATCACATAGCTAATATTTTTATAAATAAGGCCGGTAGTCTATGGTCAATTTAAAACCAAACTAAGCCACCATACCATTTGGTCACCTAAAAAGAAAGCACGTTAAGTTTATGCACCACCTAACCGTAACTGCTATCTATCGGTTTCTCGAGACATTAAATATGTTTATTACATAAACGTGAGAACATTACACAATTGTTTTCCTTGTTCAGACCAGGAATTAAAGTACCGACATTACTCCTTGAATAAGGTACGTTTAGTTGCTTAGTGCCTGAATCCAAATTAGGACCATTATCGACGTTTTATCGTCTAATCTCTCCCGGCACGAAACTAGGAAATTCCAGCAGTCGCCTGTTCGAGATATAATTATAACTTCTTATTATTTACTAAACTATAAATACTAACTCGAAGCAGGTACTTAAATACTTGTGAGCACCAAATATTACTTCTACCCATATCCCAATTCCACCATCCACCACCATCCATCCATCGTTTCTTTGGTTATCTTCTACTCATATACCTAATATTGAAGAGTTGTGCATATTTCGGTGTACCATAAAGTAGTAGGTATTCTAATCATTTCCATTCCATTCTATTACCGATACCAGTATCTTTAGACATAGAGGGAGCATTCGATAGTGCTTGGTGGCCAGCCATTAGAGTCCGTCTGGCAGAGAAGAAGTGTCCGATAAACCTGAGGCGAGTCATAGATAGCTATCTCAGAAACCGGAAAGTTTCGATCAGGTACGGTGGGGAGACATATGGTAAGAACACAAGTAAGGGCTGTGTTCAAGGCTCTATTGGGGGCCCGTTCTTCTGGAACTTGATCCTAGACCCCCTCCTTAAAAAATTGGGGAATAGGGGAGATTACATCCAGGCTTTTGCGGACGATGTTCTCCTGGTGTTTGACGGAGAGACTGCACTAGAAGTGGAGGAGCGTGGCAATGCCGCTCTCAGTCATGTTCTGGCGTGGTGTGTCGAAAATAAACTCAAATTTGCACCACATAAAAGGATATGCTATGGTGATAACAAGAAAGTTATAATACGGCACACTGCGTCTGAACATGGGGGGGATCGGCATCGGTATGTCAAAGGAAATAAAGCTTCTGGGCGTGACCATAGACGATCTCGAGAAGCTGACGTTCAACACGCACGTCTCGATCGTCTGTGGGAGGGCAACGGCTATCTACAACTACTACTGGCTGTGTAGAGCCGCAAAGGTTAGTTGGGGCCTTAACCCGGAGGTCATTAGAACTATATATGTAGCGGCTATAGAGCCCATAATACTTTACGCTGCTAGCGTTTGGGCACCGGCAGCCAAAAAGTTGGATATTGCAAAGCGACTCCGCACTGTTCAGCGTGGAATCGCCCAAAAAATATGCAAAGCATATCGCACTGTCTCCCTGAATTCGGCTCTCGTGCTGGCTGGGTTGCTCCCGCTTGACCTTCGTGTCCGCGAAGTGGCTGCGCTCTACGAGGCCAGGAGTGCGGGGCAGGGAGGTGGAGTGAATGTTCCCGGCTCTGGAGGCCCCGCATCCCGCGGTGCTAGTGAGCCTGGAGTTTGGAAGCCTGGTAGACGAGGAACAATTAGCAACCACAGCAACCTGGCAGTACGGATTTTCACCGACGGCAGCAAAATTGAGGGCAAGGTTGGAGCGGCGTTATCCCTGTGGAATGGCGCCGCCGAAACGAAAACCCTCAAGCTTGCACTGCGTCCTACTGTACCGTCTATCAGGCAGAACTCTTGGCTCTACAAAGAGCAGTGGAGGAGGTGCTCGAGCACATTGAAACCACATTCGGCATCTTCAGCGACTCCATGGTGGCCCTTCAGTCGGTAACCAGCAAAAGTTCCTCCCACCCCTTGGCTGTGGAAGCCAGAGATACCTTACGTCGCTGTAAGCTCCAGAACAAGAGGGTATCCTTGTTCTGGATAAAGGGCCACGCAGGGTTGGAGGGAAACGAGAGAGCCGACCAGCTCGCGAAGGAGGTCGCCCTGGGGTCGAAAAAGAGGCCGGATTACGATCTGTGTCCTGTGTCATTCGTCAAGCGAACAATCCGGTCGGAAACGCTTGACAAGTGGAACGGGAGATATGGGTCCGGTGACACTGCCTCGGGCACTAAGATCTTCTTCCCTGACGCGGTTGTAGCATACGGTGTGGTGCGCAAGATGACTCACACGAGTATAACCACTCAAATTCTGACGGGGCACGGTGAATTCTCCGCATACTTGAATCGCTTCAAGTGTAAGGAGGATCCATCGTGCGCCTGCGAGCCTGGTGTCGAGGAGTCGGTTTTGCACATACTTACCGAGTGTCCAATCAACGCAAAAAAGTGGTACGAGATGGAGCAGAAACTAGCCGTGGAGATAAATGCCCAGAATTTACAAAACCTGATGACGGCAAAGAGCAGAGACGAAATATAAGTAAATAAGTAAATATGCTGTCGTAATATAGTGAGTATATTAGAGATCAGTATAGCATAGAAGGAGTGAAATAGTATTAGGTATAATAGGTAATGAATACAATATGTGAAAATAGAGATAAGTGTTAAATAAATAAAAATATATAAGTGAGAGCAACAGTAACAACTGCTCCCCTGCTTCTTGAGAAGAAACGAAAGCATGATAAACTACAATGTAAAAATAGTACATAAATTGAAAACTGTAAATAGAAATAAATCTAGAATAAGCACCAATAGAATAAAAACTGTAAAATAGTATAAGATTAGACATAAGCTTATTTTAAGTAATAAAATTTGCAGGAAAAATGTAAAATAAAAAAAATTCTCTCCTGGTTCTTTTGTTGCACCCCAAATACATGAATTAAATAAAGTTAAAGCAAAGAGAGTTAGACTTAGTTAAAGATAGATAGAGGATAGTTGGGCATCCCACCCATACAAGACGTAAACGAGGATGAATGATAGAATACTGGGTATGAAGAATAAAAGTACGAGAGGCATTAATGCGAGAACTGGTATGAAAGGAAAGCGGACAGGCATAGAATCCGATATAATTTGGAGGTAGAAGTATTAAAAAAAAAAAAAAAACCTATCCTATCGTATCCTATCCTATCCTATCCTATCCTATCCTATCCTGTCCTGTCCTGTCCTGTCCTGTCCTGTCCTGCCCTGTCCTCTCCTGTCCTATCCTATCCTATCCTAACATATCCTATCCTACCATATCCTATCTTATCCTATCCTATCCTATCCTATCCTATCCTATCCTATCCTATCCTATCCTATCCTACCCTGTCTTATCCTATCCTGTTATATCCTATCCTATCCTGTCCTATCCTATCCTATCCTATCCTATCCTACCTATCCTATCCTACCCTGTCCTATCCTATCCTATCCTATCCTGTCCTATCCTATACTGTCCTGTCCTATCCTATCATATCCTATCCTGACCTATCCTGTCCTATCCCATCCTATCCTATACTATCCTATCCTATCCTATACTATCCTATCCTATCCTATACTATCCTATCCTACCTATACTATCCTACCTGTCCTATCCTATCCTATCCTATCTTATCCTAACCTATCCTAACCTATGCTATCCTATCCTATCCTATACTATCCTATCCTAGCCTATCCTATCCTATCCTGTCTTGTCCTATCCTATTCTATCCCATCCTATCCTATCCTATCCTCTCCTCTGCTTCTATTCTGTGCTGTTCTGTTCTGTTCTATTCTGTTCGGTTCTTTTCTGTTCTAGTCTATTCCATTATATGCCGTGCTATACCTGTCCAGACTCATACTCAAATCTTTTCTCACGTCTTGTTCCTTATTCCTCCGCATCACTTGCCCATAATGACAATATTTCGGTCACCCACCGGTTCACATTCCAGGCTTCCTCAGAGCACTAAGCTGTGCATTCAAAACCTAGCGCGGCCTTTTCAGTACGTAAGTACGACCTTTTCAGCTAGTAACAATAGCAATAGTTACGTCAATCATATTGGTGATTGACGTAACTATTGCTATTGTTACGAGCTGGGTATGGGATAAATTATTTTACACCGATTGATTACCCAAATATCCTTTATTAACTTGAACAATTAATTTACATAAACACTAATTCTCTGATGATCACTATTCGTACCGACGTAACACTATGAAGAAAAAACTTTTTAACAAAAAATTAAAACGACGAAATATAACAAAAAATAAATAAACCTTTGTTAGATAACACATTTATTATAATATCTAATTAAAATAGCTAATTAAACTAATAAATAACCTAATAAATAAAATATGTACAAGAGGCATAAAAAATCCGGTAGTGGTAAAGCTCATTGGGCATCAAAAAATTCGTCCACCTCGCTGTCAATGGGAAAAGTGCCCAGAACGCTGGCAGCATTGCCACGTTGAATGGCAATGCTGATTCGTTGGCCGAAAAAAAGGCCAGCCCTCTGGTCACGTGAAGAGTCGACTAAAAGTTTGCTGATGTCATGGAAAACTCGATGAGCACTCGGACCCCATGGCCCTAGTGTTTCAACCCCAAACGGCTCAAACATATAACTCCCAATAAGGTTGTTATATTTGCGCCGTTTGAGGTTTTCTGCACCTGTAGCAGCCGCCCCAGCACAGCCCGCCGTGCTAAGAAGATGAGATGGCGCAAGGGTGTCGACACATGTTGCATCCCACACCAAAGGCCTACCCATCTTCCAAGGCATTATTGTCATCCCGTCGGGCCTCTTTCCATCGTCACGTGCCAGGCCATGAGGTTCTAAAACGGCTGACACACCGGCGGTGACAAGAGCCCGACGGATGATGTCGTTAATGCTGGCGTGCCGTGCCATACGACCCGCGCTCCTACTGCAGGATAGGCCATGGTGTCCGAGATGGTCGACTGCTTCACCACATTGGCAGCGATGTGGAGCTCCGCAAGGAGCACCCAGACGCAGACATGTAGCGATCCGGAAGGTGGTGTCACTCAGCATAGTACCTATGTTGGGTGACGGCAGTGCCTGTAGCCAGAGGCCCGACTCCCATTCACCCACAGCCAGCAGGCGGGCACGCTCAGCAGTATTGGTTGACGTATTTAAGAGATTATTCCGTACCAAACTACAGAGCGGCTCGTCCCACTGCCTCTGGGAGAACGGGTTCTCGGGCAACGCCGTGTCCGGGCAAGCCATTTTCCAAGTGTTCATTGCGTCGGTCAAGCACGGCACTTCACAGTTAACCAGTGATGAAGTCAAAATTCTTTTGGTTAACTTTTCAGTGCTGTGGACCGAGGACAGGAACGCCGGTAGGCTTATACTAGAAATTTTGCGGAATAAAAAATAATAAACCTTTGTAAGTCTTGAGTATATTGTGACGATTGTAGTCACAGCCATTAGCGCATTAGCGGGTTTGTACCGGCCTTTAACTGGCAGCTAAGATTGTTGGAGAGTCGATAGATTATTTTAGAAGAGTAGGTGTCACTTTTTGTTTTATGTCAGAGACAGAAGTTTAGCACTTGGAAGTGGGCACACATGTATTTCTATTTAAAAATCAATATAGAGTATATAACGCCCTCAGCTCATTTCCTTATCCACCCGTAGCGAGCATCCTTTCGTACAGTCCTCTCGCAGTCGCCAAGCTACGTGACATCCCTCGGAGCTACGATGAACGTCCCAGGATCCCTGCAGGCTGTACTGGTGCCTTGGGGTCCTACAATATTCAGCTTATTTATATAAATTAAAAAAAAATTACATAAACTAATTTTGAGTCGGCGCCAAACAACAAACTGATTAATAGTCTAAATTTTATATGTAGGTACGAAGATATAGAGTCTGGAAGATATGGAGTGTGGTGTCTTACCTAGGTAATTAATCATTTTATTATTTGGCGCCGACTCAAAATTAGTTCTAGCTAATAAAAAAATAATCATCAAAATCGGTTCCTTTTTATAGGAGTGAGGGCTGAACAGACATAAAAAATATATACTATACGGTCGAATTGAGAACTACCTCCTTTTTTTTCGTCGGTTAAAAATATCTTAGATGAACCCAGCTAGCTCCAATGATCACAAGCTCCTACTTACTGTTACTTGGCCCAATCCTTCTAAACCTTAGAAGTCTCGGGAAGAATTTTCAAGAAAAAGAACAGCAGGATAGAAGCTATCAGTTTTAACTTCACGCAGTACTATTAGTTATTCTGTGCTTCAAGTCCAACAGTTGATAGGTACTTGTTGGCTTTTGTCTTTTGGTTTATTACAGACCTTTAACTCAAAATTAAAATCCATTTATTCTAACTAGGTTGAGAGCCAGTACTTTCTGAACGTCAAAGTTCTACCTAAAGGCAGTCCCCCAAAAACGCCCGCCCGTCACCGCTACCTTGTGTTTAGTCAGCCAGCACTTACAGTGTGTGACCCCTAGATAACACAAACAGATCCTCACTGACAGCCTTAGATCCCAGGAGATTTATATCAAAAAGTAGCGAGACTATCCCAATAATCGGACGTTCCTAATAACTGCGAATTTTCTCAACAGGTTCCCAAATCCAATTATAGTTATTGCTCGGTCTGGGAATCGAATTAAGTTCTGATCCAATCAATGTCTGCGCCGTTGCTTGCTTCCTGACCAATAAATAAACCACAAAATTTTCGCAATGTAAATCTATCTTGTAATATTGAGTCCAAATGTTTAGCAGGATATACTAGAGAAACCAAAGTAGATAATATGGTTCTTTGAGCCAACCAAATTATAAGTAAAAGTGAGTCAGAAAGAGCCAAAGGATACCTAGTAGTTTCTTATTCCTTTTTCTACAGAAAAAAACATAGAGGACGAGTGATAGAAAATAAGACAGACTTTTTCCTACCGGGATACGATAAGTAACACCTGTATGTAGGTACTATTCAGGTTATGTTGTCAAGACGATATAATTATATCCAACGACCTATCCATCTAAAGTTCTAATTAAAAGCATACTGAGATTACCGATCGAGGAGCTCGTGGCTAAAATAATAACAGCCGCACGGGTCGATAGATCAGGTTAAGCTACGCTTGCCGGGGTTGGTCCGTGGATGGGTGACCATCTTTACATACCGAGACTCCTCCATATCTCTTGGTTCCGGCTGTCATTCGTGGAACTTTGACAGTCGTTACGGGTCGTCAGAAGCCCGAAAGTCTGACAACCAGTCTTACCAAGGGGTATCATATTACCCAGCTAGGCCAGCTACTGGGTTGTGGAGGTCAGATAGGCAGTCGCTTCATGTAAAATACTGGTATTCAGCTGCATCTGGTTAGACTGGCAGCCGACCCCAAGATAATTGGGAAAAGGCTAGGCAGATTGAACAGTGATTACCGATCATTCTGTAACGCCTGGTGATTATGGCAAGACTTTTTTTGAAGTGAATACTTATTTAGGCGCGTTGGGCATTTTTGAGATGGGAAAAAACTATTGAACTGGCGCTACTCCGACCTGCTACGAGTGCGAGTGCGCGTAGCGAGCGGATTGAAGTGAAAACTTCTTTAGGCGCGTTGGGCATTTTTGTTCAAGTTTTCACTTTTGTCGGCATTCCCGAAGTACCACTCTTTTGTTTTCGTGGTGGGAAATCATCAAAAGACTTCTCCCGCTCTGGGTGGATCGGAGGGCGTGTCGGACTTTTACTGACTAAAACCCACCCTTGTTCCTTGAGTTGCCTGTGCCAAAGGCCACGGTAACTCTATTTCGAAATTATCCGCGACCCCAGGCAGAGGCATACCTATAGGCTTGGTGTCGTTTAGGCAAATGTTGTCGATATGTATGTACCTAAGTACAATACAAATGTTCCATCGAGACTCATCCCAAATTAGCGACCCCAAATTCAAATATCATGTGAAATTCATACCAGTAATTACCAGCATAAATATTAAATCCCTTGTCTTAACTCCGTACGCCGTACTAGGCCTAGCATAGTATGGGGGAAGTAGGGGTTACGGCTAATTGCAAAGTGCAACCATTGTTTCCCATGCCCTCTGCGCCACTGGGAAACCTCCAACCACGAGGTTTTTAATTATTCTGCGAGACGAGGCTTTACATACTTATAGATTACATATTTTTAATGTTAGGTATAGTTTTTTCCTTGCTGCCTACGAGTACTTATGCATTGCGGATTGGTGTTTGAAGTATACATACCTACATAAAAAAAAGTAACTCATAAAAAATTTAACCGTGTGATTAGTTTAAACACTGATTAGTATGTATACACGGACCGCTAAAGCAGTTCATTTGTTTTCGTACCTAGCTAAAAATTTACTGACTGCGCCAAGCAGTCCGTCTGTGGAGGCCCCAACCACAAGTGTGACTGGTTTCGTGCAGTTGGTCAATAATTTGAAGGAGGTTTTGTCCTTTAAACAGCTGAAAGTGATAAATGATTTAATTTTTGTAAGTAGGTTTTAACCTAACACATTTTACACGTCAACATTTTTTTTTTTAGCTAAATGATGCCGGTGTTTCCTAGCTGTCTACCCTGGCCCTGTAGACAAAGTAACATCGCTTCGTAGCGAAACGATATCTAAATTCGTCATCGTCTCTGAGATATCGATAAACATTTCCTAGCGTTAGCGTTCCTTCGTTATCTTTTTTGGCGATCACGATCGAGGCGAAGGCGAACTCTGAAAGCGCTGCTTGTCTACGCATTTGTATGGGATAAACACGATAGCAATTCGTTTCTTTATGGTTTCGTAAAGAATTATAACATTGTCTACCAACTTGCGAATACGATGTCGACAGTCGACTGACCACGTGACTTAGCGCGGTTTATGTCAATCTCATACATTTTAGTCTTTTCTAACTTCATTATCGTTTTTAAATTGTTACTTTGTCTAAGCCCCAAACACCGAAACAAACTCAGAAGTCAAAGTTTGTATATGAATGAGACGTATGCTATATTGAATTTAGAATCTAATCAGTATTTAAACTAAGCATTAATTTATAAATAGAGCTAATAGTTTCTATCATCGACAGACGCGCGACCGTCGCGCCCAGTCAAAATTTCATACCGGCTGTACACCCTCGTCTCGTTCGCGTCGCATGGCTTTCGTCGCGTAGAGGCTCGCTCGACACGAGAGCCACCGAGAGACGCAACGCGACGAGGGCACCATCTACACACTCGTACACGACCTGTCTCGTGGTGTCTCGAGCGTGAACAGCCGACATTATTATTATAAACAGAAGCATGAGCTTCTGCCGCGCTACTGTCACGCTGCTAACGTCCTAATGTGAAAGCGGCCTTAAGAGGCCGTACACGAAATTTTGGTCGATTTCACTAATTTACATGATTTTACAGATGTGATTTTACAGTTAAAATAATGCATTTCTACAAGTTTTAATGCACTACATGTAAGATCATTTCAATTATGATCTAATGAATGAGCTAGATTTGAAGCTTGCGTTGCGTATTATAAGTCGAGATTTGGGTTGTTTTAAAAGATTTTTTATTGCCAAAGTGTTATAATTTTTACATTTTATTCTCAAGCAATGGATTGATGTTGAACTGAAGTTTATTTTTAACTGTTTTAATTTTATGATCGAGAGTATATAGCCAAAATCAAAAGCAATTCTTTGCCTATTTTCTCTAAAATTCGACTAAGTTCAATATTTTTTTACACAAAATGTTAATATAAAAGTTGTAAAAAGTGATTCATACATTATATACATGACTTTTGCAACAATACATTCAATTTTTTTCATACCGTTTTGACATCAAAACGATTCTAAATTATGTGATATTCTAAAACCCTTGCACACACACACCACAAAATAATAACCGTCGCCGGTTTGTGGTCGATTAATCGTAATTATAGTAAACTAGCTCATACATTAGATAATAATTGAAATGATCTTTCATGTTGTGCATTAAAACTTTTAGAAATACATTATTTTAACTGTAAAATCACATAAATCAGCGAAATCGGCAAAATTTCGTGTACGGCCTCTTAAATTCACTGATGAAGCTTTTCAGGAGAGTTCCTTATACAACAACGGTGAGATTTTTTTTTTTGAAAATTCACCTAAAGAAGTAAAATATGGGATGAAAGTTTTTACTGCTGTTCGTCAGTCTTATGTCTTTAAATAAATATGATGGTATCCAAAGGCTTGATTATGGCCTATATTCCTCTTATGCAGAACATGTCTCTAACTCGACTCCACCTGGAATCATCAAATTGACAGTTATAATTTGTTGCATATTGCTATTAATCGCATGTTTTTTTCGTTGTTGTTGTGCTAGAGGTCAGGTACCAACTGACCAGGGCCTGCAGTCTTGACATTGATAGCGATCGCTATGTCCTAACGATTGGTCGCTACGTCGGAAAAATAATTGAATTTCTTGAAATATGTACAGAGACCAGCAGATCAGTTGATTAGTTTTCATGAAAAATTGTGCTTGCAAGTTAAAAATTACGCCGTCTCTGTACATATTTCAAGAAAATCAATTATTTTCCGAAGTAGCGACCAATTGTTAGGACATAGCGATCGCTATCAATGTCGAGACTGCAGGCCCCGGAATATGGACCTTAAAACCTCAAGACCTTACCTTAATTGTTGTGTTGTGATTGATTGGTGCCAAATCACACATCACTTACTATGTGATTTGATAACAGACTAAATTCAACCACCTGATAAAAGCCAGTGGTCGACCCTTCAATAGTGAATTTCAGTACATTCGGTTTAGTTATAGGCATATAGTTAGGTATAACTGTTTGTTGTCTGAAACCAGATCAAAATAAACATTTAGTTATATATGACAGATATAGAGAACAAGCGTAACTATATTAGGTAGGTACCTTACAGCCCAGACAAAGTGACAATCTGGCAGTAGAGTAAGAGCCTGATAGCAGGTATGCTAACGTTCAAAGTAAGTTGGTCCATACTAAAATGTACCACTACATCCCGCAAAGTTTTGTTAACCTGAAAATAAACAATGTCTGGCGGCTTTGGAATCTTAAGATGTGTCTAGAGCGAATGCGCTGCTCGCGAGCCACGAGTTAGAGTGACAATTATTTGGCACAATTTCACTTGGCATACTATGAAGATGGCAGATTTTCATTTAGAATAATTTTACTAGGCATATTGCCATTTCTACAAAATAGCATTTTTAACCTTAAATGACATGACCAGTTCGTGCCATTGCCGTGCCATTGCCGTGCCATTGCCGTGCCATTGCTGTGCCATTTCCGTGCCATAGCCGTGCCATTGCCGTGCCATAGCCGTGCCATTGCCGTGCCATTGCCGTGCCATTGCCGTGCCATTGCCATGCCATTGCCGTGCCATTGCCATGCCATAATGTCTCTCGCTTCTTCTATAATCATAAAACTTAAACTATTGTAAATACATAGCTGTAAGCTATAATACGACATACTGTTTGTCAATGTACATGAATGTTTTTTGTTAGGGCACCGTTCCTTACACATTCCGGCCATGTCCTTTAAATTAAAATATTGTCTTAAAAAGTCAATATGCTGTGATACAAAAGTTAGTTACAGAAAGAATCGCTGCAAAGCCGACTCCACGTAGTCTTGTCTGCCCTACCCGTAGAGTGTAATTTAAACCCGCGTAGGCGCGTAGGGGCGAGGCGGCCAGCGAGTTGAGGAGCAGGTGGTTTTGATACGCTAGCCGCCGGAAGAGGCTACAGCTTCGGATTGCTGGCCGGCTCCGCCGGCCAGCAAGCCGAAGCTGCGGTGGTGAACGTTAAAACCATCTGCGACGATAAGCTCGCTTGGGACCGCCAGAGCCCCACAGCGCTGGAGCCGTAACCAAAACCATGGCTGCTGCATGTTGCATGCTTGATGCATGATTGCTGCATGTATGCAGCTTGCTTGCTGCCTGCTTGCTGCATGCTTGCTGCCTGCTTGCTGCATGCTTGCTCCATGCCTGCTTGCTGCATGCACGGTATATGCTTCTTTGCTTATTTCATGATTGCTGCATGCATGGTGTATGCTTGTTTGCATGCTTCTTACAGGGAATTAAAAACCACATATTCACAATCAACTGTTTTATTTAGTGATAATAATACATGCAGAAAAATACGAGTAATTAAATAATTACTTAATTAAACAAAATACATAGAAAATTTACGTAAAACTAATCATAAATCAATTTTGTTAGTGTGGTAAGAAATACAAAATTATTCTAATGTGTTAGATGAGTCTTGTAATTATTATGGATATGAAATGTATGCCAAAAGATGATTCTAACTATAAACTTTCTGAGATAGGATAATTCTGCCTATTAATGACTATAGATAGGAAATTACTGCCAAAAGACGATTTTTGAATTTTCTGTGATATCATGGTTCTACTTTTTAATCATTATGGATATGAAATTTATGCCCAAAGATGATTCTGCTTTACAAAATTATGAGTTTTGAATGTATGCTAAATGAGCGTCTGCCAAACGATTTTCTGCGAAATGAAGTTTATGCTATCCGCTGTTATGAAAAATAATATTATGACATAAAAAGTTCTGCTATAAAAGGTGGACTCCCTTAGAATACAAGCAAGCAAATGATTTTCTAAAAATCCAAACGTCTTGGTATTGACAACGTGACATTTTGTCGCGCATGTCAATCCCTAACCAACACCAACCACTAAGGCTACATCTACCACCACTAAGTCAACACCAACACCAATCACCGCTAAGACTACACCAACACCAACCACCGCTAAGACTCCACCAACACCAGCCACCGCTAAGACTATACCAACACCAACCACCACTAAGACTACACCAACCGCCACTAAGACATCACCAACACCAGCCACCGCTAAGACTACACCAACACCAACCACCGCTAAGACTACAGCAACCGCCACTAAGACAACACCAACACCAGCCACCGCTAAGACTACACCAACACCAACCACCACTAAGACAACACCAACACCAACCACCGCTAAGACTCTACCAACACCAACCACCACTAACACTACACCAACCACCACTAAGACTACACCAACACCAACCACCACTAACACTACACCAACCACCACTAAGACTACACGAACCACCACTAAGACAACACCAAGCCCGAAAGTCTGACAACCAGTCTTACCAAGGGGTATCGTATCACCCAGTAACTGGGTTGTGGAGGTCAGATAGGCAGTCGCTCCATGTAAAATACTGGTATTGCATCCAATTAGACTTGTCGACCCCAAGATAGTTGGGAAAAGGCTAGGCAGATTGATTTGATGTTATAGTCTACTAATGGATAACTACGAACCGAGTTTCACATAACAAATGGCAATTCAACAAGACGTCTGGCGTTAAGGGCTAAGGCGAATGGACCGAAGCGGATGTTTTCGTCTGGGAAAAGAAAGTAAATATCGACTTCTTGACCTATGGCTACGTAGAAAAGAATTAAATAAGGTTCTAATACGTCTAGTCTATTTACGGCTGCTTACAGACTTGAGGCAAGACGGTCCGTCAAACAATTGTTACAGGTTCTTTAGTTGGCAGTAGTGTCACTGTGTAGCGGAAATCATCCATATTAGCACGATTGGCGCAGTGGTTGAGCGATTGGCTGCTGCGCTGCGTAGTTCGTAGTTCATGCGGGGATGTCCACTGCTGGACATAGGCCTTCCGCACGAGTCACCATATCGTTATGTCTTGAGCTTGTTACAGCCAGCAAACAGCAACAAATACGTCACATCGAGTTAGATAACAGTTTTACCTAATTACCTATGTCACACAAAAAAAACTTTCCTACACGAAACTGTTTTAACTAACATAACATAATAACATAGAACAGTAAACCGAATAAATAAAAAGTATTTTCTTTTGTTAAACAATCTTTAGATCCTTGTCAACTTAAGTAATAGAAAGTACCTTTTTTATTTTTTTTATTAGAGATGGGCATGATAACAATGCTCCGATTTTCGGTATCTCGGTTCACTCGTGCAAAGCGATGGTGAAATAGATCGGACTGTTAAGCACAGAATTAACACTGGATGGAAGAAATGGCGGCAGGTCACCGAGACTATCTGTGACTCCCGCATTCCCCTTAAACTTAAGGGGAAGATTTATAAAACAACGGTCAGACCTGCTGTCTTGTATGGTTCAGAATATTGGGCCACAAAAGGATGAATGAAAAGCAATTGCATGTGGCTGAGATGAAAATGCTAAGAGCGATGTGTGGTGTTACGCGCATGGATAGAATTAGGAATGAGTATATAAGAGGAAGTCTGAAAGTGGCACCGCTGACTGAAAAGTTATGTGGAAATCGGTTGTCGTGGTATGGGCATGTGATGCGGAGGAATGAAGAAAATGTCGTGAGGAAAGTCTTGTGTATGGATGTGGATGGCTATAAGAGTAGGGGAAGGCCAAAGAAACGATGGTTGGACTGTGTGAAAGAGGATATGGGTAAAAAGGGGGTGACTACAGAGATGACGACTAATAGAGGAGTATGGAAGAAAAAGACATGTTGCGCCGACCCCAAATAAATTGGGATAGGGGCAGGAGAATGATGATGGGCATGATAACAAAACATACATACTAGCCCCAATTCAACGTCCTACCATTGCCATGTAGTCGAAAACAAGTGGTCGAAAATTGGTTTTTGAAGCAGTCATCTTACATGCGAATATTGGAAGTAAAACAAAATAATAATAAAAGCTTATAAAAACTAACTGGCCTTCCTTTGTCTGGGCCAACTTTGATTCCCTAACCTAACTTCAAAGTTACCCGTGAAGCTAGAAGTAGAAAACAAGAACTACGATAACAAAATCTAAATAACTTAATAAAAAGTTTTAAATGTCAGACCACTTAGAAAATATATTTTCCTTATAGGTACGTAGGCTTTTAAATAATTTCATTCGAATCCCACTTGGATTTCAATTACGAAAATCTTGAAAGTAAATATGTTACTTACTCTATTCGCGCCGAGACATATTTTTCAGATAAAATTTAACTGTAAGGAGTAAGGAATGCTTATGTGAGAAACCAGAATAATATTCTGAAAGCTGAGAGTAATCTTAGAACATGTTAAAACTACGTATATAGGTAACCTTGCTGTGTGTAATGCAATTTCATTTTGATTTATGGCACAGCCTTTGAGTGTATATTCGTTCTATATACTTACCTACATTTACATACTCAGGTAATTCATTAATATCTGAGTGGTTTACTTAAACGCCAACTTAGGTACCTATATGGATGTTTGTGAATTTATTATGACGTGTCGCGTTCAAATTTAGCTAAGGTCACTCAAAGGGCAAAGATAAATATCGAATCTTACACGTGTTTCAAGCTATTGACATAAAAAATAAACTTCAACTATTTATTGAATAATAATAAGGTTATATAGGGCCGGCCTTAACCATCTCGCCTAGATGGTTAAGGCCGGCCGCATTAACACTAAAAGCTAAACTGTTGGCTTGAAAAATCTGAAAATATTCGTGATGGTAGTAAATGCAACGAACTTTGAACAAACACTATCACGGGTATGTTAGCTCTTTTAGTTTAAGAGTGATAGTTGCCCAACTTATAAAATCTACTAGGAAAATTTCGTACAAAAACCAAAATCCTAAGAAAAGAAATACTTGAATGAAGTTGTTGTGTTACTTATTAAATATTTAAAACGGGTAGTAACCATATAAAATTTTGGAAAAACAAAATCTTTTTTTCGTTTTTAATTTAAACGTTGTTGTCCGTAAAACCGTGAACTCAATTAATACGTTCATAGTAATAAAAATAAAGCCCAAGACAGCATTTCAAGACAGCATGTTATATATAACAGGCGACTACGGAACCCTGCACTGCGCGTGGCCCGACACCCTCTCGTCCGGATAAAAATATTGTAGTAGCAACCAAAGTTTTCTCATTTCGAAAAACTCGCAAGCCTCCATCCTAACAGTACGTATAGCTTTGCCTATTGCAGTACACATAAATGAGCGCTAATGCTACTCGTACGTAGCACAAGCAAGTCACTTGATCTGCAATCATGCAATAAAAGCTAACTACTGTCAATATTATTTGTTAAAATCCATTTAGCCGTTTAGGCTAAAGGCCGTGCCATAGACCACACACATACATACATCGAAAAACATTACCCTCGTTTTGGGCCAGTCGGGTAAAGAAGGCTCTGTTCATTTTTTAAGTTAGTCGAAAATCTCAGAAACAAACGTAGGTAGATAGTGAAAATGAGTACCAGGTAATTTTTATTTATTTTACTTATTAGGGAAAACAAACAGTAACACATTGCACATATATGAAAACAATACAGTAAAATGTGATCTAATGTGTAACCAACAATATTTTCCACATATCTTAATACTAATGTTTGCATTGTATGCCATTTAAACTTACATAAAACTAACAAATTACAACAGTTGAGAATTTTAAACCCATTGTTTTAAGCTCATTATTACAAATTTAGTGATTCTAGAACACTGTTTTTGAATTTACGAGCAGAGAGAACAAATACATCAATATGATGTAATAAACAGTAGGCATTGTAGAGCCTTCAGGGCTCCAGGGGTGCTTCTGTAGCTTGGAGAGCTGTCTTACTCGCTGGCTGCGAGAGTGACGTGTAGGCAAGTGACTTGATTTACGTGTGTAGTGTAAGGAGGGAAAGAGGATTGGGCACTCAAGACTATATTGTTATTTATAAAAAAGTGTGTGTGTACTTACGTACGCACGTAAGAAGTTATACTTCTTTGGCGTAACAAGATAAAAAACCAAACTGTCACCAAGTTTACAAAAGGAAAACAATCATTATTTATGAACCACACACCATAGCTAACTTCAGGGTGTCGGTTCTAGCTAACTTCAGGCTGTAGGTTTTTTTGTGACGATGTGCGCGCGCATCGTAAAAATATACTCTCATCATTTTTCCCTAACACGCCAAAAGAAGTATAACTTCAATAATACGTCTGCCCTCTTATTTGAGCGGCTCCAAGCTAGCTCTTCAAACAAAAAAATGATTGCACTAACCTATTATAAATTAATCATTCGAATAACTCTTCAAATATTACAACCTGCCATCAGCGCCCGGTTCATATGTGCCGTGTGTGTGCTGAGTGCATACGCGCTACAGTATTAGAAACGCGCGTTTTAATATAACATTCCGTCATCCATCCTTTTTTTTTTGTGGAATGGGAAATCGTCCAATGACATCTCCCGCTCTAGGGTGGAGCGGAAGGGCGTGTCAGACTCTTACTGACTAAAACCCACCTCGGTTCCGGATGCCCTGAATGCCCAGGGGCGAGGTAACTCTTTCGAATTTATCCTCAACCCCCGGGCAGACTCAATCCCCGGGCAGTCCGTCATCCATCCTTAATTTCATAGTTTTCCTACTAACTAACACTGATTTCATGACCTAAATAAGAAATACTTAGCAAAAGAAGTATTGCGGTATCTAAACAAAATTATTATTTTCTTAGCCACCATTAGTCATGGGACCAGATGTAGCAATCTCCGCCAAACACCATCGGCTGTCAGAGCCGCACCTTATACAATGTTATGCTATAATTTATGATGTAAAATGTTCCTTAATACGTATACATAGGTACACGTATTTGTATATGATCATCTTCCTGCCCTTATCCCATGTTACTTGGGGGCGCAACACGTTTTTTTCTTCCATTCTGTCCTGTCAGCCGTCACGCTGTCACTAACTCCCTTTTCTTTCATATCACTCCTCACACAATCCATCCATACTTTCTTTGGCCTCCCTCTCCCTCTCCATCCATCCACATTTATATTCATAACTCTTTAAGTTACATGTGTTTCATCCCTCCTCTTCACATGACCATACCAAGTATGGAAGACCGTACATGTATATATAAAATTCAAAGTCCTGACTGACTGACTGACTGAATGATTGATATATTAACGCACAGCCTAAATCGCGGGTTCTAGAGACATGAAATTTGGAGGGTGTGTTCTTTGTGAAGAGTAGGTATCCACTAAGAAAGGGTTTTTCAAAATTACACCCTTAAGGCGCAGTTATAGGACTTCTAATGATTTTAATTGAACATCACGTCTAAACGACTAGTCTTATTTCTTTGAAAATATGTTACTCTAAACAATTGCCTTCGTAATTTGAAATGTGAATATTTGTAATTATATTTTTATAACATAGTGTAATTAATTTGTAAAGTTAGGTCTAACGCGGATAAAACATTGAGAATCACGCAAAAAGTATAAAGCGTATTTTTATGAAAAAACATTTTAAAGATCGTTTAATTATTTATATTTTAATATACGTGTTTTAGTAGAATACCTATTGTTTTATGTATAATAAATTAATAATGCATCTAATTTCGGACAGCGCTCCTTGATGGGCGAGTCCTATTACTGGGTGGATGTACGACGCGGTGAGCTCAGCACAGAACACGCAAGCTAACCACTCAAGGTCGTTGGCATTTAATAGAGCCTTCAGGGGGTGAAAAAGGAAAGTTTATAATAGGGGAAGTACTAATTCCACGAGGGCGAAGCCGCTGGCAGAAGCTAGTATAGAGTGTATAAATATAATACAGCACCATTCCGTGGTGCCCCGACAGGTGGTGCAATCTGTCGGAGCCCCCAAGAGTTATGGAATTTATTAATAACATATGGGTTTCAACATGTTTTTCCGCGTCGCATTTGCTCCAAGCGTATTTTTGTTCAATTTAAACTGTTTTGCCTGTATTATTATATGCCATGTGGTTTTTGGTATAATATTGTCGTTACCTTTTTCGGCCTTATTCATAAAAATAATAACCTGGTGATTAGTTTAAACACTGATTAGCAGATTGTGTAAATAAATGTGGGTGGTATAGTACTTATTAATCATTTGAAAGAGGTTTTGTACTATAGAAAGCTGAATGTGATGGATGAGAATGAGACGTTGTTATCTTGAATTTAGAATCGGCTAATCAGTACACATGCCGTAAGGAACAAGATACCGAAAACTTCGCGAAAAGGTTACACCTAATGCCACTAACAATATTATGATAGTCATTATTAATTAATCTCGGTAATGATTTGTTACAGAAATTGACATTTTTGAGCACGCAATGTATTGTAAATAATGCGATCTCAACGCTCCGCACTACTACTTACCTACACTCGCGCTGGCCGAGCGCGCCGTGCGCTGTAGGTATTACGTATTAGGCCGACGACGTGAATGAACTCTAGCGAAAGAACTGTACGTATTTTATTTACATTGCTGTTTTTAGTGTTATTAGCGCTTTAATTACTTTTTAGTTAAAACTCTCATTGGGTTGGATAGGAATAACGATTTTGAACAGTCTAAAGTAAAATACACGTATGTGCGTTTATGTGCCTTACACGATGTTTATTCAAATTCAACTTCAAAGTTAGAGAGTTTTACAAATAAGGCTGTTTGTCTTAAACTGCAGTGTATGGTTTCAGGAAAAGTTTATTTGGCTTGTTTAATGGAAATTAGTTGGTTTTTTTTGTTGGTGTGTTGTATTTTTAGTTATGTGTTGTGTTATGTGTTGGCCATCTGTAATTTATTTTTATTGACGAATGTAATTTAAAGTTTTTTAATGTAAAATTTTATTTAAATTTTTTAAGCTTTTATAGCCATAAATAAAATTATTATTATTGAAACACAGTTACAACATCATCTAGACAAAACACCAAAGAATAAACAAAAGAAAACTGTCCCACATAGCTTTAATAAATCTGCCTATAAATAATGAGGTTATCCATCAGCTAGTCAAAACAAAGACCTGAATGTACCTACACACAATATCTGTCCACTCCGGTTGACCTATCTCCGTTCGGTTCCCGATTTAGGCTCGTCCAAATACAGCGTTAAATCGATAAGTATCTCGAGTTCTCGACTCGCCGCCTCTACAGGAGGACAAATACATAGATATATAATAGGTGGGTTGGTCGATATAATATGGGTAAAGTGCTTCTAATTATATGTGCGGATATTATGAGGGTCATTAATTTATTGACATGATAATGAGACTGTTGAGTACGCACAATTGAACTTGTTTTTTTCTCGTTACGTAGGTACCTGTGTAAAGATCGTAGGAGGATCGTAGTTTCTGCCCACCTTCATGGGAAAAAGGCATGAATTTGCCCACGTGTAGGTACTGAACGACGTTTTTCAAAACACTTATAAATGCAAATAATCATAAACACAACGAATTGGTCCGCGATTGTATTTTCTTGGGCCATGTAAAATTTTTTGGTCTGATCACTGAACAGCCTCATATAGTATTGTTACGTCGACCGTAGTACTAGAACGTTCGAGAATGTGGTCGAAGTTTCCAGACGATTTCACTACGTTCGAGAACATTCCATTATGGTACTGCGTAGAAGTTCAAAGATGTTTCTAGAATATGCCAATATGGGGTAGTTCGACAATGTTCTGGAAATTTCGATGGCGGCGAGTGAGTCAGTCTGTTTTCGACTACGGATGGGAACGGATGCGAATACAAGTGATTACGAAGAAAATAGTGATTATTAGCGAATTAGTGTTTGTGTAAATAAATTGTTCAAGTTAATAAAAGATATTTGGTTAATTAATCAGTGTAAAATAATTTATCCCATACCCAGCTCGTAACAGTATAAATTTAATAAGTGAAGGCTAGCCGCTGTACTTTTCTACATTGCGAACCTAAAAGTAATGTGACAGGAGCCTGTTTTAAACCGACTTCGAAAAAGGAGGAGGTTCTATGTTCGACTATATGAATGTTTTTTTTTATGTTAAGTATGTCCACCGATTTCTCTGTCAGTTTTGGACCGATTATCAAAATTCTTCTTTTATCCGAAAGAATATACTCCCGAGGTGGTCCCATATAAATTTTATCGAAATTGCTTCTGGGCTTTTTGAAAAACTGAACAAAAACGAAAAATAAGTATATCTAGATGACGTTTTGGTTTTCTCCAATTACAAGTATGTTTAAATTCCACGTTCCATTTTATTGGGGTGTACTTGCTTCGGCAGTACATATACTAAAATTGGAACGATACAGAGAAAATTAGCATGGCCCCTGCGCAAGAATGACACGCAAAATCGTGAACCGTTCCACATTTGTTCCCGGAACTGCGGACGGCGAGTAATGGGTAGCTCGCCGTCCGATCAGCACCAGGCCCGAGAGTCGACGGCGCGTAGTGTTCCACGCGCGCCTCAAAGAGTTGTCAGTATTAAGGACGGGGCCCGTCATGGCCGATGCCTGCCTGGGGGTTGAGGATAAATTCGAAACAGAGTTACATCGCCCCGGGGCACTCAGGGCAGGAAGAAACAGGGGTGGGTTTTAGTCAGTGAGAGTCTGACACGGAGCGGGAGAAGTCATGTTTTTAGTGCTGGTTTATAACAACTAAAAAGTGAAAAATAAAAAAAAAAACTTTTTAGTGTAGTTTAGGGTGTTTGTACGAGTATTAATAGTTCTTCGTTATTTGACACCGACTTCCGAAATTAAAAAGTAATTTTAAATTTTTAGTGTAGGTATTTTCTTTTTTGGAAGTCGGTTGATTTTTTTTTTAAAAGTTTATTTTTGATTAGAGCGTTGAAAAGGTTTTCTGACTTTGAATCTTTAAGTCGATGTACGAGTATCCACACTTTAATTTCTAAGCACCTTGTATTCGTTCCACATGCTCTCAAGTATGTCTAATAAACTTAGCTAATTAAGAGTATCTTCTCTTGCTTAATATGTAATTTATCTACTGGATAATTTAATATTAAATTAGAGTTGGTTGTTCTTAATTGCCGTTTTGTAGTTTATTAGATTTTGAGTTGTTTGCGTCGTGTATCGTAATCATGTTACCGTAATCTAAAGTTTATAATCTAAATAATTACATTGTGTGTGGTTTCAGTAATTACGTCTAATTGTATTATTAGATTTTGTTATCTTAGCTTAGTCTCCAGTTCAAAATATTTTGTCCTTGCCAAATAAAGGTATCACATATAATAAAAGAGGTAGTGTTTCGTTAGTGTCTATAATATTCCCTAACCAAATAACAGTTAATTTAAGCACTAAGAAAGAGATGGGCACTCAGAATCTGGAATGAAGATATCCGTAAGAGAACCAAGGTTACCGACATTGCCCAAAGAATCGCAAAACTCACATAAGTGGCAGTGCTCGCAGAACTGATGCTCGATGGGGCCGAAGGGTTCTGGAATGGATCACATATCAGAAGACGTAGCGTTGGAAGGCCTAACACAAGGTGGACTTATGACCTGGTGAAGGTCGCGGGAATCCGATGGATGCGAGTTGCACAGGACCTGTCGTTATGACAACACTTGGGGGAGGCCTATGTCTAGCAGTGGACGTCTTTCGACTAAAATTATGATGATGAGAGTACTAAGAAAGACACGTAGTGGAGGAGGTTTTATAGTTTAAGAGGCCGTACACGAAATTTTGCCGATTTCGCTGATTTACGTGATTTTACAGTTATAATAATGTATTTTTAAAAGTTTTAATGCAAAGCATGAAAGATCATTTCAATTATGATTTAATGTATGAGCTAGTTTTTTTAAACTTTATTATAATTACGATTAATCGACCACAAACGACGACGGTTTTATGAATTTTTGCTGTAAGGGGTTTAGAATATCACATAATTACGAATCGTATTGACGTCTAGGCAATATTAAAAAATTTGAATGTATTGTTGCAAAAGTCGTTTATATAATGTATGAATCACTTTTTACCACTTTTATATAAAAAAATTGAGTAAAAAAATATTTAACTTAGTAAAATTTTAGAGAAAATGGGCAAAGAATTGCTTTTAATTTTAGCTATTTAGAACTCTCGTTCATAAAATTTAAACAGCAAAAAATAAACTTTAGTTCACCATCAATCCATTTCTTGAGAAAAATAAAATAAATAAATAAATAAATGATATTTCATGTTGTGCATTAAAACTTATAGAAATGCATTATTTTAACTGTAAAATCACATCTGTAAAATCACGTAAATCAGTGAAATCGGCCAAAATTTCGTGTACGGTCTCTTAAAAATGTGTCTGAAAAAACTAGAGTTACGTTGTTAAGGGGTACCTAGTTAAGTGGCAAAGACAATGATTCTGTTATTCAGAAGATGAACAGCACACGACACCATTAAAACCGGCCAAGTGCGAGTCGGACTTGCACACGAAGAGTTCTGTACCATAAACTAAAAAAAAAACCCAACAAAAACACGTTTCTTGAATCGTGTTTTTTTTGTTTTTTTTTTTGGGCTGTTTCTCATGATCCGGAATAGGTAGACAGTTGAAATTTTCACACACCGTGTATTTCTATAGCCGCTATAACAACAAATAATAAAAATAAATGAAAAAATTAAAGAGGGATCGTGAGATACAGCCCGCTGACAGACAGACGGACAGTGGAGTCTTAGTAATAACACCCTTTGGGTACGGAACCCTAAAAACTAACAAATTAAAGAAGTTATTCTTTAGGTTTCAGTCGGAGCTACATTCAATAGGCGATAGCGATTCTCAAAATGTAGAGGAATAGGCTAAGTGATATTTCGGTAGCGCTTGTCAATCCCACACGTTTTGGACTTTTGACAATCATTATCGCTGTTATAATGACACTACTCACTTCGTATACAGGGTGTAACAGTTTCCGTTATACCACCACCACAATCAATATGACACCATCAATATGACCACCCATTTGGGTGTTCATATTTTTAATACTGCGAGAGGTCAAAATCAAATAACTATTTAAATCGACACATTCAAAAAAATGTTTAGATTATTTGATTTTACAAGTACATCTTTATTTCGCTAAATAACTTACGTGTTTGGCAATCACTTCATGCAGAATTGCAGAGGTAAGAAATCAGTAAAAAATAAATAAATATTTATTTTAATTATTTTTGAGCAGTTTTTTATAAATGACTTGCTGTATTACGTTTGTATACCGACTTTTAAAACGTGGTTAGAATGAACAACAGGGTTTTTGTTACATACTGTATAATTATATTTTTTAATGTAAGTATGTTCATTTCATTTATTATTAAGAAAATAAATTTAATGTTCGGGCATAACTTCGGTATATACAGCATGTAACGGAAAGGTGTGGTCATATATTTTTAGCAGCCGGTTCTGCCCATGGAAGAAAACTAGAAAATTCCCAAAAAATAAAATTGGGCTTTCCATACAAAGTTATCATCAGCTGATCAATATTTGTAGAGGCAAATTTTATTTTTAGAAATTCCTCGGATTTACTTGAAGAAAGTTGTTCATATCGATGGGCAGATGCAGTTCTTAAAATATGACCACACCTTTCTGTTACACCCCGTATAGACGGATTTGCAAAATTCTTTTATTGTTTTAAATTTCATATAGGTACTTAGATCTGATGATGAGTTTCGGAGACAGACAACGGAACTCTTCAAAAAATGCTTCGCACGCGCGCGCGTTTTTCTGCTATCGCATAAATATGGGGAATCACATCTGAAAAGTGAAAAATAAAACTATTAAACAAAAAATTTAACCGGCTTCCAAAAAAAAAAATGCAAAATAACTTTAATTTCGGAAATCGGAGTCAAAAAACGAAGAAACAAAACCACGAACACCAACTTCCGAAATTTAAGTTATTTTGCACTTTATTGTTTTTTTTTTTGGAATTTGGTTCTATTTTTTGTAAAAAAGTTTTTATTATGGGCAGAAACGGTATCTAAAATATTACCTACTTCGCTTTTCCTAACTTACATTACAGTAACAACACTCCACCTAATTCTATTGAAACCACTTTATCCCACCACTTTTTACAACAGTCCAGTGTAAACCGAACTCCTCTAATTGGTTCACTGCGCTAGTTTTCGAATCTCGAATGTTCACAGTTATTCGGCATCCACTCATTGGCAGGCTGCCTTAAATAAAATGGCGATGGCGGTTAAACGGGTTCGCTCATAACCGAGCTCGATCGTTAAGCCTTCGCTGGAATAGAAGTCTCGTGACGGCTTGTATGAAATGTGAGTTAGGTGGTAATGATAGGTTAAGGGTCTTTAAGATGGAAGCAGAGTAGATAGGTCAATTGTACTACGGTAGGTATGGGTCACATGTAGGCACCTAGGTCAGTAAACGGGGTTTGTATTGCAAAGGAGGTGGTTCACTTACAAAAATAACCGAGACGCCAGAAGTGAAGGTGTTTTGAAGAAATAAAGCGTACCAATTTATTTATTTTATTTCTGTTTATTTATTCATTTAGTAGACATACAATTATTTTTAAATGTATTCAATGAATAAAATTGTGTGTT